>CAWUFW010000683.1:3097557-3795115 GCA_963921515.1 Calotriton arnoldi | reverse complement strand
GTAAATATGTCTATGGGATTGGTATATCCCTGATTGGCTTATTTGGTTTACCTGTTAGTCCCTAGTAGTGTGGCCTGTGTGTGCCCAGGGCTGGTAAACCAAATGCTGCTGGTGGGCCTGCAGCACTGATGTGTGCCACCCACAGAAGCAGCTTGTAAAGTGTGTCTCAGACCTGCCACTGCAGTGTCTGTGTGCAGTCCAGAACTGCCATCTTGGCTGTGAAGTGCACCCACTTCCCAGCCCCTGAACCTTCCCTTGCCATCCTGTAAGTCACCCCTATGGTAGGGTGCCTTGTATGTGTAAGGTAGGACATGCCTTGGTGTGTGTAGCATGTCCTGGTAGTGAATTATGCCCCATTTCGTTTTTCACTACTGTAAGGCTACCTGTTCCTCATAGGCTAGAATGGGCAGTTTGACTATTACATTCTATAGTCCTAACTGACCCCAGGAACATTGTAGAAAAACGAATTTAGTATGCCTGAGCTCAGAATATTAAAATACATCTTTTAGTGAAGTTTATTTTTATATTCTGTGTTTGAAAATACCACTTTTAGAAAGTAGGTATTTTCTTGCCTAAGCCTTCCAGTATGCTCCGCTGTTATGTGTATTGGCTGTCTGGTTTTAGAGGGGCAGGGCAGGCTGAGTCAGACCTGGGTTGAATAGAGAGATCTGCATTTAGAGTGTGGGGAGGGGTGGCTCCTTGACCTGAATAGGGCTCTGCCTGGCAAGGTGAATGCTGGCTCCACCTCCTACTGTGTGTCTGCTAGCAGACCCCTCTTTCTGAAAGGAAGGATGCAGCCTGGTAAAAAAAGTGCTCCAGGCCTGAGCAGAATTGGTTCTGGCTAGGTTCAGTGACTTGTAGCTTTTGAGAACAAAGACTTTTGGGGTATAAATATCTGTGCTCAAACCCCTCCAATTTGTATTGCTTTTGGATCTGGAGAGGAAACTCTGTCCGTGCCACTGGAGGAATCTGCAGGAAGTGAATGTGCTTGTGTGTTGTTTCTTGCACTGGCCTGCAGCAGTGACCACTGGACCTTGAAGAAGAGGAAAAGGAACTTTTGAGAGAACTTTTATTTTTGTTACAGCAATTACCCAAGGGCTAGGAAAAGAGCTAGCCTCCTGCTGGAGTCTCAGGCACATCAGACTCCACCACCAACCTCCTGCTTCCTCCCTGCGAGGATTGCTATCTGCTGATGAGGCTCCTGTGAGTTCCAGGGCCTCTAGTTTGCTTCAGAGAAAAGAGTGCTGGAAATCGACGCTAACGCACCTTTGCGAGCCGCTGCAGCTGAGAGCGCTGGAAAAATCATCGCGCTGCTGTCGCTGAGTGCTCGCAACACGAAACCATTGCTAACGCCTCTTTGCGAGCTGCTGCAGCCGAGACGCGCTGGAAAAATCATCGCGCTGCTGTCGCCGAGCGCTCGCAACCCCTAAAGAAATCATCGCTTCAAGACATCGCATTGCGGACGCCGTGCGTCCGCCATTTTCATCGCATCGCACCGGATTTCGTCGCTCCCTCGCGGAGCGCCATTTCTTCGCATCGCAACACAATCGCACAACGCAACAGGCTCGTCGCATCGACTTCTCCCTCGCGGCAAGAAAGTCATCGCATCGGCGGTCTAGCGTGCAGAAGTTGGTCGCATCGTCTCCGCACGCATCAGCAGATCGGCGCATCATCCTCCCTTGCGGCAAGGATTTAACGCATCGCCGGCCTCGCGTGAGGAAAATCATCGCTACCACTTCTTTGCGACATTTTGTTGGTTTTGCTACTGAATTCAGGTACTTTGTGCGAGAAAGGGTCGCAGAGACCACTGCTTTGGATTTGAACCTTATTGTTGCAACCTCTGAACGAGAAAGGGTCGCAGAGACCCCTGCTTTGAATTTGAACCTTACTCTTGCATCCTTTGAACTATTTGTAACAGCCCTTCAACAGTAATCCTATTTTTGACAGTATTGTGGCTTTTACAGTTATTGGTCTTGTGATAAATCTGCCTTTATATAAAGATACTTATTTTTTATAACTACTTGTGTGGTGTCCCTTTGTAGTGTTCCTCACTGTGTTACTGTGTATGGTCATAAATGCTTCACACCCTGCCTCTGAGATAAGCCTACCTGCTCGTGCTACGTTACCACAGGGTTGAGCAGGGGTATCAAGGAGGGTAGCCCTCTTACTCTGACTTAGGAAGAAGGGTCCCTACTTGGACAGTGGCCAGCCATTGCCAACTAGAGACCCCCATTTCTAACATTGGTGGTCAGCGGTGAGGATCTGGACTTGCATTTATGATCGCGTACAGTAATTATAGTGTACACTACTAGTGAGTGCAGACCATAACGTACCGCATACATTTTTGAAGTTTTTTTTTAAATTCTATTTTTGATTGATATTGCCCGTGATTGTTACAATTGGCAAGCCTATGTTTTATTGATATTGCCGGTGTTAGTACCCGCATACATTTTTGAGAGTTTTTGGATCCTATATTGTGATTGATATTGCCGGTGATTTTTTACCCGCATACATTTTCTTGAGAAGTTTTCTTCTATCTTTTATTGATATTGCCCATGATTGTTACAATGGGCAAGCCTATTTTTTATTGATATTGCCGGTGATAGTACCCGCATACATTTTTGAGAGTTTTTTGGATCCTCTATTGTTATTGATATTGCCCGTGATTATTACAATGGGCAAGCCTATTTTTTATTGATATTGCCGGTGATAGTACCCGCATACATTTTTGAAAGTTTTTGGATCCTATATTGTGATTGATATTGCCGGTGATTTTTTACCCGCATACATTTTCTTGAGAAGTTTTCTTCTATCTGTATTGATATTGCCCGTGATTGTTACAACGGGCAAGCCTATTTTTTTTTATTATTGATATTGCCAGATATTGCTACAATGGGTCTTGCTGAAATGAGACCTACCTTTTATATAGATGATTTGTTGACCTACAGTCTAGAGGAGCTAAGGGGGTTCTGTGAGGAGAGGGGCTTAGCAGTGAGTAGGAAGGAGACTCAGCTGTCCCTGCAGACATCCCTGAGACTTTGGCAACAAGACAGATGGAGATTCTTGGGTCCCAGTACACCTACCAAGAGGGTAGTTGGTCTGAGGGTGGCTCTGGAGAGTCTGAAGAGGAGGAAGAAAGTGTTATGGAATATCTCATAGGTGGGGAGTTCCTTGATGAGTCTAGTGCCTATGGTAGTGCCAGATTCCCCTCAGGGTCCCCAGAGGAGTTGGTGGACAGGCGGGAAGGTCCCATAGGTAGGGAGTCCCTTGCTGGGTCTAGTGCACAGGGTAGCACCCAATCCCCTTCATGGTCCCCAGAGGAGTTGGGCAGACAGAGGGAGAGGGAGTACCAGCTGGAATTGGAGAGGCTCCAAATAGAGATTGCCCAGCTGGAGGCGCACATAGCGCAGATAGCAGAAAAGGAGAAGTTAGCTCCAGAGGGTAGGTTACCCCTGGAGCGCAGTTTTAATTGTCTGGATTCCCCAGAGAGGGTGGGGTCCAGTGGTGGCAGCAAAATTGAAGTATATAGTGATGACAGTGTAGTACACCCACCCAGAGATGTAGCACCTGACTTGAAGGAGGGGGTTGATCTACACCAGGGGATTCAAGGATATGAGGTAGCTCCATTAATGTGGAGTGTCCCTGAGGTGGATTGGGGAACTAGCGCAGGGGCCCATAGTCCTAGTGAAAGGAAGGAGACTCTACCAACTCTGGATGAGAGGTGCAGGGAGAGGGGTTCCCCCGTGGTTGAAGTCCTGGTGTATGAGTGTGAGGACCACCCAGAAGAGTGTGGGTTGAGTGATAGAGACAGTCAGTTAATGTCTCGCCCATTTCAAGAGAGTGGTGTGGGGTACGTATGTGAGACACTGGATTGTGAGGTAAAGGTTAGCACCTGCGTGGAACTGTGTAATCCAATTGTGGGAGAGCATATTGTGAGTTCCTGTTTTCCAGAGCTAGGCCAACACCTGTCAGATTGCGAGTTCTCTGATCCTAGGGAACTTGCACAGGAGGCAGACTTCTGGGTGAGTACCAGAGGCCCTGTAGAGGCATTAGGGAATGACCCTAAGAGAAGTGGTTCAGAAGTTTTCCAACCCAGAGTGCTGGGAAAGGTTAGGAGTGTTACAGCTGGGTCCCCTTGTTGTGAGGAGGTTGTAGGGCCTCACATCCTGTCTCGTGGGAGCAGGGGTGAATCTGGGATAGGTCCCGAAGTGCCCCAGCCTCAGTCTCCAGGACTGGATGGTTCCATAAGGGAACACCAGGTAGGGAGCCTAGTCTGTCTGGATGGACCGTCCATTGTGGGGGGTACCCCCGTGTTAGGTGAGCTGGGAGTGCCTGTAGTCAGGCCTCCATCAGTTCTTGTGCCTGGCAGTGCCACTCGTAGGGGGAGGGTACAGAAGTCCAGTCTGAGGGATGAAAGGGGGAAAGAGTCCCCAGTGGAAGAACCAGTGGGTCAGGGGCCAGGCAGAAGGGCTGAGCCTCATAGGATTGGCCATGGTGACGCCACTTCTGTCCTGGGGCATCTTCACGCACTGTCAGAGGGACAGGAGGTCGTGAGCTCTGTGCCAGGAAGACTGTCACGCGACACGCTAGGTATGTGTCACCCTCAGGAAGTCCTGGTTGGCCAGGCAGTTGTTCAGCCGCAGGGGTTGGTCCCTGGGTTGGTAAGTCAGGTCCAGGAGTTGTCTGACCTGGAGGGAGGGACCACTGTAAGCAGTGTCCCGACCATTTTTTCCAAGAGCACCACTCCAGGTGGAAGGGTGCAGTATGCTGGAAGGGAGTGCAGAGGGAGGGAGTCCTCGCCTCTGACCCCGGTGCAACCTGAGGGTTTTTTCAGGTTGGTAGGTCAGTTGCAGGGTCCAGGCCCTGAACTGGTGGAGGGGTGTGTTTCCCTTGAGGGGAGCCTGTGTGCTCCCCAGGAAGTCCTGGTTGGCCAGGCAGTTGTTCAACCACAGGGGTTGGTCCCTGGGATGGTAAGTCAGGTCCAGGTGTTGTCTGACCTGGAGGGAGGGACAACTGTAAGCAGTGTCCCGACCATTTTTTTCCCTAAAAGCACCACTCCAGGTGGGAGGGTGCAGTATGCTGGAAGGGGGTGCAGAGGGAGGGAGTCCTCGCCTCTGACCCCAGTACCACCTGAGGGTTTTTCCAGGTTGATGGATCAGTTGCAGGGACAAGGCCCTGAACTAGTGGAAGAGTGTATTTTCCTTGGGGGAAGTGGTGTACTCCCCAGAAGTCCTGGGTTGCCAGGCACAGGCCCAGCCTAAGGGTACAGACCCTAGGTTGGGGGCCAGGTTCAGGGTGTCCCCCTGATCTGGAGGAAGGGGCAACTGCTAACAGTGCCCCTCCCGGTTTGTGTTATGGAGGCACCTCTCCAGGTGGGAGGGTGCCAGGCCCCAGTAAAGGGGGCGGGGAGAGGGCAGCCTCACCCCTGACCTCCGCCCAGTCTAAGGGTACAGACCCTATGCTAGGATACCAGTTGTAGGATAGGACCCCTGAACTGGTGGGCGAATTATACAGGACACCTGCCTCAGGTGCCCTGACAATTCTGGAGGGGGGTACCGCTCCAAGTGGGAGGGTACCGAGCCCCAAAGAGAAGGACCGGGTGTGGGGGAGCCCACCCCAGTCGCTGGCCCCACCGTTGGGTACAGGCCCAGGGCTGGTGGGTCAGTGTCAGGACGCGTTGCCTGACCTGACAGGAGGGAGAGTGGACAAAAGGTGCCAGACACCTGGGGTTACTGCCCCGCACTCTCTGATGCCACAAAAGTTAGCCCTGAGAGGTATAGGGCTTGGATTTCATCACTGACTACTGTCAGTGACTACTGGAGCTTGTTGTTTATCTGTTGGGACACACCTGGGGGCCAGTTAAGGTTAGATGCTGCACAGGTGGTGTCCACAGGTGAGGGGAAGAGTTCCCCATTGGTTATCTTGGTGGGCCCTAGGAGTGTGGACAGAGGGATCCACCAGGGTTCAGATTGGAGTAGAGCTGGCATATGCCCCTGCAGTTGCGGGCCAGTTCCGTGTTCTATCGCCCGAAGCAGGGAAGCCCATCAAAGTAGTGATTGGTCTACCCTGCGTTTTGGCTGGAAGGGGGTTGTGTTGGAAATGGCCCTTTTTGCAGGGTCACCCCTAAACGTTTTGCCTGCCTCCTGGATTTTTGCTGACCTGTTTTTGTTGGTTTTATGACTCTGGGCACTTTACCACTGCTGTTCAGTGCTAAAGTGCATATGCTCTCCCTTTGTAAATATGTCTATGTGAATTGGTATATCCCTGATTGGCTTATTTGGTTTACCTGTTAGTCCCTAGTAGTGTGGCCTGTGTGTGCCCAGGGCTGGTAAACCAATTCTGCTGGTGGGCCTGCAGCACTGATGTGTGCCACCCACAGAAGCAGCTTGTAAAGTGTGTCTCAGACCTGCCACTGCAGTGTCTGTGTGCAGTCCAGAACTGCCATCTTGGCTGTGAAGTGCACCCACTTCCCAGCCCCTGAACCTTCCCTTGCCATCCTGTAAGTCACCCCTATGGTAGGGTGCCTTGTATGTGTAAGGTACGACATGCCTTGGTGTGTGTAGCATGTCCTGGTAGTGAATTATGCCCCATTTCGTTTTTCACTACTGTAAGGCTACCTGTTCCTCATAGGCTAGAATGGGCAGTTTGACTATTACATTCTATAGTCCTAACTGACCCCAGGAACATTGTAGAAAAACGAATTTAGTATGCCTGAGCTCAGAATATTAAAATACATCTTTTAGTGAAGTTTATTTTTATATTCTGTGTTTGAAAATACCACTTTTAGAAAATAGGTATTTTCTTGCCTAAGCCTTCCAGTGTGCTCCGCTGTTATGTGTATTGGCTGTCTGGTTTTAGAGGGGCAGGGCAGGCTGAATCAGACCTGGGTTGAATAGAGAGATCTGCATTTAGAGTGTGGGGAGGGGTGGCTCCTTGACCTGAATAGGGCTCTGCCTGGCAAGGTGAATGCTGGCTCCACCTCCTACTGTGTGTCTGCTAGCAGACCCCTCTTTCTGAAAGGAAGGATGCAGCCTGGTAAACAAAGTGCTCCATGCCTGAGCAGAACTGGTTCTGGCTAGGTTCAGTGACTTGTAGCTTTTGAGAACAAAGACTTTTGGGGTATAAATATCTGTGCTCAAACCCCTCCAATTTGTATTGCTTTTGGATCTGGAGAGGAAACTCTGTCCGTGCCACTGGAGGAATCTGAAGGAAGTGACTGTGCTTGTGTGTTGTTTCTTGCACTGGCCTGCAGCAGTGACCACTGGACCTTGAAGAAGAGGAAAAGGAACTTTTGAGAGAACTTTTATTTTTGTTACAGCAATTACCCAAGGGCTAGGAAAAGAGCTAGCCTCCTGCTGGAGTCTCAGGCACATCAGACTCCACCACCAACCTCCTGCTTCCTCCCTGCGAGGATTGC
Source organism: Calotriton arnoldi (assembly GCA_963921515.1). Lineage (NCBI taxonomy): Eukaryota > Metazoa > Chordata > Amphibia > Caudata > Salamandridae > Calotriton > Calotriton arnoldi. Next base: position 3,787,698 of record CAWUFW010000683.1, on the reverse strand, counting down.
TATCTGCTGATGAGGCTCCTGTGAGTTCCAGGGCCTCTAGTTTGCTTCAGAGAAAAGAGTGCTGGAAATCGACGCTAACGCACCTTTGCGAGCCGCTGCAGCCGAGAGCGCTGGAAAAATCATCGCGCTGCTGCCGCTGAGTGCTCGCAACACGAAACCATCGCTAACGCCTCTTTGCGAGCCGCTGCAGCCGAGACGCGTTGGAAAAATCATCGCGCTGCTGTCGCCGAGCGCTCGCAACCCCTAAAGAAATCATCGCTTCAAGACATCGCATTGCGGACGCCGTGCGTCCGCCATTTTCATCGCATCGCACCGGATTTCGTCACTCCCTCGCGGAGCGCCATTTCTTCGCATCGCAACACAATCGCACAACGCAACAGGCTCGTCGCATCGACTTCTCCCTCGCGGCAAGAAAGTCATCGCATCGGCGGCCTAGCGTGCAGAAGTTGGTCGCATCGTCTCCGCACGCATCAGCAGATCGGCGCATCATCCTCCCTTGAGGCAAAGATTTAACGCATCGCCGGCCTCGCGTGAGGAAAATCATCGCTACCACTTCTTTGCGACATTTTGTTGGTTTTGCTACTGAATTCAGGTACTTTGTGCGAGAAAGGGTCGCAGAGACCACTGTTTTGGATTTAAACCTTATTGTTGCAACCTCTGAACGAGAAAGGGTCGCAGAGACCCCTGCTTTGAATTTGAACCTTACTCTTGCAACCTTTGAACTATTTGTAACAGCCCTTCAACAGTAATCCTATTTTTGACAGTATTGTGGCTTTTACAGTTATTGGTCTTGTGATAAATCTGCCTTTATATAAAGATACTTATTTTTTATAACTACTTGTGTGGTGTCCCTTTGTAGTGTTCCTCACTGTGTTACTGTGTATGGTCATAAATGCTTCACACCCTGCCTCTGAGATAAGCCTACCTGCTCGTGCTACGTTACCACAGGGTTGAGCAGGGGTATCAAGGAGGGTAGCCCTCTTACTCTGACTTAGGAAGAAGGGTCCCTACTTGGACAGTGGCCAGCCATTGCCAACTAGAGACCCCCATTTCTAACATCACTCTCTTCTTTTTGCAACTCTCTTGCTTCTTTCTGTGCCTCTCTTGCTTCTTTCCGTACTTCTCTTGCTTCTTTCTGCACCTCTCTTGCCTCTTTCATCACTTCTCCTGCTTCTTTCTGCACCTTTCTTCCTCTTTTTGCACCTCTCTTGCTTTTTTCTGTACTTTTCTTGCCTTTTCTGTACTTCTCTTGCTTCTTTCTGCACTTCTCTTGCTTATTTCTGCACCTTTCTATCTCTTTCTCCACATGTCTTACCTATCGAGGTGTAGTTAGAAATTAGCATTTAAAAAGCCTTAGAAATTCACTGAAAAAACCACAGGTTTCATGGATGTTATAGTTAGAAATTAGCATTTAAAAATCCTTAGAAATTCACTGAAAAATTCACAAGTTTCAGGGACGTTATAGTTAGAAATTAGCATTTAAAAAACCTTTGATATTCACTGAAAAAACATAGGTTTCAGGGACTTTATAGTTAGAAATTAGCATTTAAAAAACCTTTGAAATTTACTGAAAAAACCATAGGTTTCAGGGACGTTATAGTTAGAAATTATCATTTAAGAAACCTTTGAAATTCTCTGAAAAAACCATAGGTTTCAGGGACGTTATAGTTAGAAATTAGCCTTTAAAAAACCATAGAAATTCACTGAAAAAAACAGGTTTCAGGGACGTTATAGTTTGTTGGAAATTTCACTAGTACAAAACCAGAGAAATTTGCCCGTTATAGTTAGTTGAGCTAACTATAACTCGCGCCCCCGCAATGCACTGCTGATGACGTCACATATTACATCATTCATGTCATGGTCAGTGACATCACTGATGACATCTCAAATGACATCACTGATGACATCATCCAGTGACTATATGTTTCTGAAAAGTTTTATTATGTGTTATATATATATATTAAGAAAGCTAGAGACAAGATACATATTACAGTTGGATTCTAAACACCCGGGAGGTCTAAACGCAACTGAGGATCTGCACACCTGCTTAACATAGATACACTGGAGAAGATGAAATCAGGAGATGTTCTGTTATCTAGTGATATTTTAGCCATAGTTCTAGGCCACTCATATAGCAAGGGTATCTTTTATATGGTGATTCAGTGTTTTAGTCTTTTAGATATATTTTTATCAAGTGTTTTTTGAGTGTATAGACAGAATTGGTATATGTATTTATGTGGATTTGTATTTATATATATATTTATTTATTCAAGGTCGATCTTTTTATACAGTATTTAACGTATATAATGAAATAATATTTTTATGACCTTATTTTATACTTGTAATGAGTTTAAAAATATATTTATATGTTTATTTAATTATGTACATGCACTGATTGCAATTTGCACATTTTGTTACATCGAAACACTGATACAGCTATATTTCCAAACAAGGGACAATATTACACACATAAGGGACAAATCATTGTAAAACTATTGGAGGATACCCGGCTAAGATACAATCATATATAGATGAATAAAAAGGCAAGACACATATATTGATTCAAGTAAGGGAATATGTAACAATGATACAAGATCTATCGATTCTATCTATATAAGAGCATAAAATAAAATGGAACTAGTTTCAATTTTAATTTTAATTTTAATAGAAACATAAAAGCACTAATATTTTAGCACTTTGCACTTTTTTCACTTTTTAACACGTAACTTTATTTATTAGAACCAATACCACGACAGTAGGACAAGCAGGTAGCTATATAACTTAGTTTTCCAATCTGGATTCATCCATATATTAAGAAGTTGTTTAACAATAGATCAAAGGGCAATAATAATTGTAATCCATGATATGATAATGTTACGAATTATCGCAATACAAGTATCAGCAACAGCGACAATAACCTGGTTAGACTAGGAATTTAACTGTGTACAAGATAAAGTGTATCTTCTATGTCCACTGTTGAAGGCATCACGTGTGACTTTAATTGGTTGTTACTAGCACTTTAAAAACCGCACTCAGTCACCAAACCATGTCATGTGAACATGGCTCAAGCGAGCCGAAACGCGTAATGGCGATTTAATAAAAGCAATTTAAAAAAAGCACCAACTTGGGTCCGTGTCCGTATTGTGGAGAAATCCTTGAAATACAGCGGCAACTACGTGATATATATATATATATATACACAAAGAAGGGACTATGGGGCTTTTTTCCTCTAACTGTATAGAGGAAGAGGTCCAGCATATGTGCCCCCGGGAAAATCTGAAAAAGGAGGTTATGCTGTTCCTCAGTGATCAATGTCAGGACAAGGGAAAATGACACGAACCTGACCGCTTTGGTTCAAAGTTGGGAGTCCATATATTGGATTGTAATGCCCTCACACACCCTGTTGGGTGTCATGCTTCATCATCCGGGCTGCTCCTCGTTGGGTCGGCGGTGCAATACCCAACGGGCTCCCTATAGTAGGGGAACTTTAGCGGAGATCTTCTTCCAATAACCGTATGATGAAGTGGGGGTGAGGGGCCAGAAATGTGTAGATGTATGGATTGAGAGTGTGATTTAAAATAGGGCTCGGAGTGCCTGTGAGAACAAACTTTAATCAATAGGTCTCCTACCCTAAGTAAAAACAAACAATAAGGCGCTCGGCTAAGTGTTATGTCTTAGGTCTAAGCATCCCTATTGGTGAAAAAAGGTCAACATGTTTCTCGCTCAATGTAAATTCTACATGCGATTCATCAGGACCAATAGTATGAAGACTATCTACACTCTAGGGTTGGTGACATGGAATCATACTCACATCAACCAAACAACTAACTATTAGTGTACCTGCAGACCTGGAGCTACCTGTGTGGAGAGAAAAAGTGTGACATTGATCATGTTAGTATGGTACACATTTTTATACAGTATCATTTCCCTTGTGAGTCTGACTTAGCATCATTATCAGTGAATAGTGAAAGCAAAAGCTTCTGGAACAATAAAAGGTTTAAAAATAGGTTTAAAAATAGTGCCACACGGTGAGTGCCCACAGTGAGCTAATGTGAACTCCAGCCCTTGTGGCACATATGCGAAGCAGCAGGTATAATTCAATGAGAACTCACCCAAAATTGTAAACTAACCAGGCGTCAGCAGAACCCGGTAGATAAAACACGAGGAGTTCCTCATGTACTGGACACAATCAAGTGGGAGAGAACAGAGGGTACCAATGTGAGTCACTGTAAACAGGTCAATCTTACTGTATTGGAGACCACAACTGTCGGTCTCTCTTGTAGCTCTTACAACATTCATAATTAAAAAGGCAACTGGAAAATGCTCAGAGTAAGTGTTGACAGTCCACATTCATTCACTCGAGATAATGTCATCAATCTAAAATATGGTAACGTATGTCAATAACTATGTGCAGTGTTAACTTCAAGCACTCGTGGGCTATCTCGGTTATAGTCGCAGCATGCATCTTTCTCAGTGTTCCGGTATTGATTACGAGTGTTCGGCGTGTTGGAAATGCCGGAAATGAATGCGCCCCATGTTAAAGCGATAAGCCACTCATTATTTAGCCTATCTTACTACAACGTTGCACAGGACGTTTCCATACTGACTCAATAATTCATTTCAAAAGTGAGCGGGCTATTCCGGTGTTAATTTTGAAAGATTAGCAGGCTATTTCCGCATGTGGAGATTCCGGTTATGAATGTGCCCCATGTTAAAGAGATTAGCCGCTCGATATTTGGCCCATATTCTTACAAAGTTTTACAAGTCGTCCCCCCATTAACTCAATAATTCTAAAGCGCCGGCAGGGGAATGCGGGAGGCGCACGCTGCAGAGGTACTCACAGTTGTGCTAATATCACGTGTCGTCTCGACCTACCCACTCCTACCGGGTCCGGGAGGTGAGGAGGTCTACGGCTTCCCTTGTTTTATAGTGTGTCATACCTGCTGTTATTGGGCGGTCCCTAAATAACTCGGCTCGTGCGTGTTTCGCTATTGGAATATCCGTTTCATGGCAGACATCTTAGAGTGGTGGATTCTTATCTATTTGTCATAGGGGGATTGTTCGCCGTTTCATGGCGGCCATCTTGGAGTGGTGGATTCTTTTAGTTATATTGGTCACAGGGGGATTGTTGGTCTCTGGTGGTATTCAGCTGTCTCTGTTCATGGGTGAAAGTGTCACATCGTATGTTGTGGTGCCTACATTGTATAAGTAGTCAGAATGGTGGCTATCTGGTAGTCAATTGATATATATGTGGCATTAATGGTTGAATGAATATGGGAGGCCTCAAGAGACCTCTTCAAATTCGATTTTTTAAAAATGCGACACTTCTCAATTAATGTGCAGTAGGTAACTGCTCAATATGATAATCTCATGGAGGGATTAAGCTCATATAAGGGGGATTAAGGTAATTTATCAGTGTTGTCGTCTTATCTCACTGTTGTGCTGTAGGTTGTGTTATCCCAATCAACTCCTTGTGTCCCTAGATGCCCATGACATACGGTGCATCTGTTCCTATTAGACTTTCAGTGAACTCCAAGGTATTTCCTCATTTAATCCTGTGATTTGTGAGGATAATCTGTGTATCCACCTCTATTCTTTAACAAAGAGAGCATTCTTTGAAATTTTGGGAAATGCCTCCAAAATGACCCATTTCAGTGCTTCTGGTGTGTGGTGTTTTTCTAGGTAGTGCGTGCACATTTTTGTGTTGCTTTTGTGGCAACGGAAATTGCTTCAATGTTCTGATATGCGTAGTTTGATTGGCCGGGTGGTCCTCCCTACGTAATACAATTCGCAGGGACATGTGATCAAGTATATGCAATTGGGTGTATTGCAGTTAGTGTGCGACCTCATTTCCCATGTAAAGGTATTACTGAAAGTGATGGTTTTCTGTATTGAAGTAAAAGCACATGCAGTGCATGTGCCACAGGGATAGTGGCTTTTTACAGGTGGTAGTTGCCACAATGTTCTCTGTTGGCCCCCTGTGGATACTTAAGGTCTTATGTGTATCAACATATCTTTGAGATTTCTGGAGCGTTTGAATGCAAAGCGTGGTGGCTCCAAGATCATGGAGCCAGTGTTAAGTATGTTCCAATGTTTCTTTATGACTTTAGTCAATTGGTTGGAAGCTGGTGTGAAAGTGGTTACACAGGTAAGGGTTTCAGTAGGGGTCCTTTGTCTAGGTTCTAACAACCCCTCACGGTAGTTATTTCTTGCTCTTTTCCTGGAAAGGGCTATACTGCGTGGTGGGTAATCGCGTGCAGCCAGATTTTTTGCAAGAATTTCCGACTCGGACCTGAATTCCTCTAATGTGCTGCAGTTTCTCCTCACCCTCAGAAATTGCCCAAAGGGGAGGTTTTCCTTTAAGGTTCGTGGGTGGTGGCTACTAAACAGCAGTAGGCTGTTGCGGTCTGTGCTTTTCCTGTGCATAGTTGTTGTTAGCCCACCTTGCTCAAGTTTGATTGTTAGATCCAGGAATGCAATGTGGTTGGGTGAGACCGTGCTGGTAAATTTGATGTATGGATTCAGGTCATTGATCCAACTGAAAAAATCTGAATAGGACTGTGAGTCCCCTGTCCAGAAGATGAGAATATCATCTATGAATCTCTTCCACATCCGTATGTGCGACCAGTATGGGTTTGATTCATGGAAGATAAGTTGTCCCTCAAAGGCCGCCATGTATAGACAGGCTACACTGGGAGCGAAGGTACTTCCCATGGAAGTACCTTGTGTTTGATGATAAAGCTGGCCTTTGAACTCGAAGAAGTTTTCGGTGAGGGCTAGTGTGGCACACTCCATGATGAAACTCGGAGATGTGGGAGACTCCCATGTTGCTGAACTCAATTCCTCCTCTATCACGTCTAGGGTTGCTCTCTGTGGGATATTAGTGTAGAGCGCTTCTACATCTAGCGTGATGAGGAAGTCAATATCATTAGTGGGCTGGAACTCGTCTAGTAGGCGAAGCACATCAGTGGTGTCCTGAATGGAGGATGGGATCAGTTTTACCAGTGGTTGCAAGAAATGGTCACAAAATTGTGACAGAGGTTCCAATATGGAGTCGATACCCGAGACAATGGGCCAACCTGGTACCGGGGTGGTCCCCTTATGGATCTTAGGTAGTACATAGAAGTAAGGGGTCCTAGGTTCTTTCTTGATGAGGAAGAAGGCTTCCTTTTGCTCAACCAACCTTGATTCTCCGCAGAAAAGACCAGAGCTGTAATTGTCTTTGTCAATCGTTCCAGTGGGTTACTGGAGATTGGGGTGTAGTATTTTCTATTGCCCAGCTGTCTTAGGCACTCAGTTTCATAATCAGTGGTGGCCATGATGACCGTGGCACCCCCTTTGTCGGCTTGTTTTATAGTGATTGTAGGGTCATTTGCCAGGGATTCGATGGCCATCAACTCTCCCCTTGAGATGTTACAAAAATGTCTTGGGCCAGAAGTTGCCTGCACATCTTTCAGGATAGCTTGTTCAAAGGTTTCCACTGCATTAGGTATCATGCCGCTGTTGGGGGTGAAAGTTGAGGGATTGTGTGATCCCGAGTCATTTTCCCTTTGGGAAGGTTTGTCATCAAAGAAGGCCCTAAGGCGTACTTTGCGGAAGAATTGTCGCAACTCACATAGTTGTTGGAATTGGTCCACCTTGGGTGTAGGGACAAAGCCCAGACCCTTTTGTAGGACTCTCTCTTCCAATTCAGTCAGTGCTCTTGGGGACAAATTCACTATCAAGTCCTCTTTTTGGAGTAACTCCTGGTTTCCATCACCCGTTGTTGCGGTTCCTCCCACTGTACCCTCTTCTCTTGTTGGTTTCCTCTTCTTCGCCCGCACCCTCTGCCCCAACCTCTGCCTAAAAAGGTTGGCTCATGCCAGGGGGGCCGAATGGAGGTGGGCCTTGGGGGAACATGGGGTATTGCCAGTAGGATGGTCCCTGGTACTGTGGTAGCTGGTAACCATTGAATCCTTGCCTGCCACCCCTTCTAACTTGATTGGTATTCCAGTTTTCTACGCTGGAGTCACTATTGCTGGACGAGCCCCATCTGGTGGAGTTGGAGCTGGTATCTGAGAGGTTACTCGTGCCCGGTGGTACGAAGTCCTGCTTAAGGTATGGATACACCCTCTCTTTGTCAAAGCGCCGGATATCTTTTTGGAGTTTGACCACCTTTTGCTTCATAAGGTATTCCTTATGTTCAGCAATCTCGTTGTTTAATTCTGTCAGTTTGGATTTAAAGCTGGGGCCTGGCAAGGCACTCTTGAGGGTGCTCTCAGCTATTTGTATCCGTACCAGTAATTCATCGGCTAGTCTTTTTGCCGTGCTGATTATCAGTATGAGTAGGTCCCTCGTGCATTTCCACGAGATCTGGGACCATTCTGTCTTAAACAAGCCATCCTCCAAGAAGATTCTTGGGAAGTTCTTGACAACCAGACCATTGGGTGAAATATTGGCCCTCAGATATTCGGTCATCAGGGCCCCATGTAGGGTGATCTTAACCCATTCTCTCTTCATGGTCGACAGGGATTGCCAATCCTCTGACTGGCTTCCTGTAGCGCCACCACTTTCTGCTCCGAGAATTGAGTTTGTTCTCACAGGCACTCCGAGCCCTATTTTAAATCACACTCTCAATCCATACATCTACACATTTCTGGCCCCTCACCCCCACTTCACCATACGGCTATTGGAAGAAGATCTCCGCTAAAGTGCCCCTACTATAGGGAGCCCGTTGGGTATTGCACCGCCGACCCAACGAGGAGCAGCCCAGATGATGAAGCATGACACCCAACAGTGTATGTGAGGGCATTACAATCCAATATACATTGATCACTGAGGAACAGCATAACCTCCTTTTTCAGATTATATATATATATGCCAAGGTGTATTGAAGAATGAGTGAGTGTATAAGTGTCTGAATGGATGATTTAGTAGGTGCGTGACTGACTGTATAAGTGAGTGATTAATCGTGTCTTACTGAATGCATGGGTTAGTGACTAAACTGTGTGAATGTCTGTATTAGTCTGTCAGTTGGTGTGTAAGCGGCTGCATGGTTTGGTGAGTAGCTACATGAGTGTCTATATGGGTTATTGATTGGTTGTCTGAGTATCTGTATGGGCGCCTGAGTATGTGTGTGGGTGGGTGGGAGGTGTGTGACTCTGTGCATAGATGTGTGAGTGGTTGATTCACTGGGTGTATGGGTTCAAGTGTGCATGTGGAAACAGCTGTATGGGTGGGTGAGTGTGTGTATGGGTGTGTTGGTGAGTGAATGGATGTCTCAGTGGTACATGTCCAAGTAACTACATATGTAAAAGGCAGTGTATGTGAGAGTTGGAGTATATAAATGACTATACGTGAGAGTCAGTGATTGTGAGAGTGGCTGTATGGATGAGTGTGTACTTGTATCAGTGATTGTATAAGAGAGTAAGTATGCATTAGTATCTGTATGAATAAGTGATGTGGTGTGTGTATAACTGTATAGGTGAGTAAATGGAAGTGTGATTGATTCTTTGCATGACTGACTAGGTGTGTGAGTAACTCTGGATGAGTGGTGGTGTGTGAGTGTCTGTAAAGGTGTATGAGTGCATATGATAGTGTTGTATTGATGAGTGACTGCATGTATGAGTGATTGTATGGGTGAATGAATGGATGTGTGTGTAGACCTAGGAATCAGTGAGTGCGTATGTAGTAACTGGTATTGGTGTGTCTATGGTTTCGAAAATGGTAGTCTGTATTTTACATTGGGTGTATCAAAGGTTATTTTAGGGTGTGAGGAGGTGCATCAGATTTTCACGTGGATGATGTCATCAGTGATTTCATTTGAGATGTCATCAGTGATGTCATCAGTGATGTCACTGACCATGTCATGAATGATGTAATATGTGACATCATCAGCAGTGCATTGCGAGGGCGCGAGTTATAGTTAGCTCAACTAACTATAATGGGCGAATTTCTCTGGTTTTGTACTAGTGAAATTTCCAACTAACTATAACGTCCCTGAAACCTATGTTTTTTTCAGTGAATTTCGATGGTTTTTTAAATGATAATTTCTAACTATAACGTCCCTGAAACCTATGGTTTTTTCAGTGAATATATATATATATATATATATATATATATATATATATTCCTTTGTGGCTCAGCTTCGCTGGATATGCTGGTCCTCTTCGGCGGTGCGATCCTCGCAAGTGGCAGAGCCACGCCGCTAATTATCCCACAGGCTTTACCAAAGGTAAAGAATGGGCCGCACTCACGGGTAGTTTTCAAATTCTTTAATGTGATACCAATTCCTTTAGTAAACAAATACGAACGATGTCCCAACGCGTTTCGGTCTTGCAGAGACCTTGTTCATGGATATACCTTCAATTTGCAACAGGCATTTTAAATACGTCAGACATTTCATTTGGTCGTTTTCTGTTTACCTGTTCACGGAATCTTTGGAAATGTAGTTTATGAGTGCACGTATGTGTATCTTTTTTTTAATATTTTTAAAACGTGAAAACTTGTGACTAATTCTGACATTTGTACGACCAATACTCTAGAGTTCATGTTTTCCATCCCACAACTTATAGGAAAAGGTCAATTATTTTGAAATTTATCATCACCAATGTAAATTACATTTCAGATTCATGGGTTCTAAACAGCATTTTCACAAGATTATATACATGCAATAATTATACTGAAATTTTCAAATTGCTTAATCAAATTATAATTAAGCCCTCCAGTGGGTGTATTCACACATTATGATTAATACTCTGGCTCAATTGTACTAGTAAGTTCATTAATAAATGTAACCAGTCGTTTTTGGGTACATCTCTCTGGTGAGTGTGCTTATCACCGTTTATATTTCCAAGGCTTATATTTTTTTACATGTTCATTTCATCATGCAGTGAAGATCCTATACCATTTAAGAACCCATTGAATTATGCTCTCTAGTGGGCCATATTTGTCTTTTCCTTCTGTGTATGTCTATCTAGTCCTCTTCATTCATGCAAATTGTTACGTGCTCATGTGATTGTGCAAATGTGTGTTTAAAACTTCAATTCATTAAATTCATTATTGTTCAGTTCTGTTTAAGAAGCACATGAACACAATATTATAAATGTATATATAGCTCCTCATCCTGGTTTAATCCATACGGTGTAGGGGTTCTTAAGTCTAGTATGTAACAAGACTCTTTTGTTGTAACATCCATTCCTGGTCTCCTCCTTGTTCATGATGTTCAATTGTCTTATTCGCATAGAATTTTAATTTTTTCCAATCGCTTTCATGATGTAATTCCATGTGTTTTACCACAGCATTGCTTCGATCTTTGTTTATGGTAGCTCTAACATGTTCTAATATTCTTTTCTTTAGTTCAAAAATAGTACTCCCCACGTATTTGAAATTACACGGGTATTCTATTACGCATATCACAAACTGACTTCTGCATGTGATGTGTTGCCTGATTTTCCATTTTTTCTTTGTCGGCATGATTACTTGTTGTTTATTCATTGCAATTTGACATACCTTACATTTATTGCATTTGGAGAATCCCAGCTGTATAAGCCAGTTAGTGGATTTCTTCTTTTTTTTACAGTGACTGTGCATCAAGGTGTCTTTAAGGTTTTTTGCTCTTTAGAAAGTTATGTTCGGATGATTGCTCATTATTTTGGCCACAGTCGAAGATATTGCAGTGCCAGGTCCCGGTCCCAGGATGCTTGTTTCCGGTCCAGGGAGGACCTGGCCTGGCAGTTCGGTCTGGACTGTTCCCATGGGGCACAGGGTCAAGACTGATTTGCATATGGCTGGGTCCAAACTGGGGTGGCGTAGTGGGCAAAAGAACAATGGATTTAACCCAGATCTTTTGACTGGGGGAGAATGTTTGCATTGTCAGCATTCCGTCCATCATTTGTTTGCTGTAACACTTTTCGCCCTAAGTGGGATGGGTATGCCCAGACTGGGTCCCTTGCTCACTGTGCCACTGGATTCAAGCTAGCCTGGCTGAAGAAGGGTGACATACCCTGAAACCGGTCCCAGGATGCTTGTTTCCGGTCCAGGGAGGACCTGGCCTGGCAGTTCGGTCTGGACTGTTCCCATGGGGCACAGGGACAAGACTGATTTGCATATGGCTGGGTCCAAACTGGGGTGGCGTAGTGGGCAATAGAACGATGGATTTAACCCAGATCTTTTGACTGGGGGAGAATGTTTGCATTGTCAGCATTCCGTCCATCATTTGTTTGCTGTAATATTTTTCGCGCTAAGTGGGATGGGTATGCCCAGACGTGGGTCCCTTGCTCACTGTGCCACTGGATTCAAGCTAGCCTGGCTGAAGAAGGGTGACATACCCTGAAACCGGTCCCAGGATGCTTGTTTCCGGTCCAGTGAGGACCTGGCCTGGCAGTTCGGTTTGGACTGTTCCCATGGGGCACAGGGTCAAGACTGATTTGCATATGGCTGGGTCCAAACTGGGGTGGCGTAGTGGGCAAAAGAACGATGAATTTAACCCAGAACTTTTGACTGGGGGAGAATGTTTGCATTGTCAGCATTCCGTCCATCATTTGTTTGCTGTAATACCAGCAAAAAGAGAGCATGCATTAGGAGCAAAAAAAAGACAGGATTATTCTAGAGTCTAGTATATTGCTTTGTCTTTTAGAAATAAAACTACATTTTGAAAAGCTCCAAGTTTCCCATAAAAATTTCGATTATCATGTATTTTTTTGTTTGTGAATTAAATAAAATATTCCACAGTTTTTGTAGGGGTTTGATATATACTTGTTTCTGTATTTTTGTGTATTATTTGGGGAATCAAATCATAGATTTCATTTAAGCGGTATCCTATTACATTAGAATTCTACTATTCCAGTAGTGATTCCCTGGCGGTTTACAGCAGTTAAAACTGATTGCTTAAAACATGATGGTTGAGGTGAGGGTGGTGCTCGTATACAGCGACCTTCCTTTTCTAAACTGCTCATGCTGAAAGTGAATGTTCATACTCTGATAGTCTTCTCTGCTGTTGTCACAATGCACTGTGTCCTTGTTGGAGAAAAGAATGACTGAAATAACTAGGGGCCATATGTATCATGCAGTTTACAGGTTGCTAATGGCCCAATTTGCAGAATTGGGCCATTTGTGACTGGTAAAATGCATTTTGGTATGTATGAATTCCAATTTGCGATTTGGTAACATGCTACCGAATCGCAATTTGGAATTGCAAATACATACCAATTCGGCATTAGAAAGGGTCGTGTTTAGGGCGTCCCTTCCTAATTCCGAATCGCAGTGGTATGTAAGAATGTTTTGCGACCGAAATGCGGTCGCAAAACATTTGCATTTTACCACCTCCTTCAAGTAAGTGGTGACCCATTCGCAAATGGGAAGGGGTTCCCAAGGGACCCCTTCCCTTTTGGGAATGGTAGCAAAAACGTTTTTTTCACAGCAGGCAGTGGTCCCAGAGAACACTGCCTGCTCTTAAAAATTTAAAGAAAACTTTTCATTTTTCTTTCTTAAACGCAGCCAGTTTTCCTTTAAGGAAAACAGGTTGCATAAAAAAATGATTGCTTTATTTAAAAGCAATCACAGACATGGTGGTCTGCTGACCCCAGCAGGCCAACATCGCCGTACATTTAGTGATTCCTAATGGGTCGCAAATTGCGACCTACCTCATTAATATTCTTGAGGTAGATCGATTTGCGACCAACTAGGATTCACTAAATGAAACCCATGGCGTTTCATACATTAGGATTAACAATTACCTAATTGCTATTAATCGCCATTAGGTAATCGCTATTTCCAATAATGCTACATATGGCCCTAGGACCCATATTTTTCTGAGGTTTGGAAATATGTGATTTATCTGCTGCTGGAAAATCCCTGCATATATCCTAGGATTACAAATCAAAGTTCCAAATCATTTTCTTTTGCTACAAGAGAAAAAATAAGATGAAAGTCAGAGTACGTAACGTCAATCACCAAATCGATGGTCACGTAAGATACCCTGTACGTGACATGGTGCAAGCTTACTTAAATTTATAAGAAAGGACCAGTCATATACTTCAAAGGAAATTAACTATATTGAGGACATCTTGTTATTACATACATATGCTTAAGGAATCCCCAAGTATAAATTATAAAAGAGAACATTGACTGGAAAGGAGAATGTTGTGGTTCACTAAGGGGCTTGAGCGCCAGCAGTGCTAGCCAAAGAGGAATGTACACCAGAGACTTCCAGTGATATTTCCAGAGAACGAGGTAGGTATGCAGGAGGGAAAATGCGCTGAGTACCTATCCGCCAAACTCTAAATCAGACACTAAGTCGCTGTTTGATCTTTTAGCATGGTAGTGGGTATTGGTGTTACTCTGCATATCTGCTACTTTCTTGAGCTCTACAAATGGTATGTTAGGGCATTCCAATTTTTTGTTTCCACAGTGCCTACCTTACTATCACAAAGCAAATCAGTTAAATAAGACATCCTAACATACTCAGCACGTTCCAAATGTGAGAACCACGTTTAATACACCACCAGATACAAATATAGGAATGGAACAAAATCATATGTGCTAAACACCTGTCTCAAGTTCTTACATTGCAGTGCAAAATTAAAATACTGGGACGGAGTCAACTTCACCTTTTAAAGGTAACAATGAAACAAATGTATTGGAGGAAATTGCTAAAAGCTCACATTTAATTTTCAACTGGCACATTAAACATCATCCTTACAATGCTTCACTAACAACATATAGGAAAAATAAATGGCAGTTTCAAAAGTATCAATATAAAAAGATATCAACAATTAGGTAATGCATTGAAAAAAATACTAATGTAGAAAAAGGAAACCCCATTTCGGAGCGTGTCAATAAAATTATTGTATTAAATGCCAATTCTACTTTTACGTAATGATGCTCAATTAGTTACCAATAAGTGCGTTAAAGATATTGTTCAGCTCAAGGCACCATGCATTTCTAACAAAGGTCAGCCCATGGAGACCTTTTTCTCATCAATAAATTATGTTTAAAGACCCATAGTTAGATCCTATTTAGGCCTAAAATAAGCGCAACCACTCACACAGAAGGGGGCCCCTGAGAGGATAGCAGGCAGATCGGGCAGGGGAAAAAGCCAAGTAACAATCTGAAAACAACCCAAACTGCCTGAAAAAAGCTTATAAAGCGCTCAAAGTCACTGATAAGTTAAAACATAGCCATACAAACGAAAGATTCCCCCAATAGGAGTAGGAAAACAATAATGTAGAAAATATAATATTTATTTATACCATTTTATCAAAGTTAATAGAAAAAAACATACAGCAAATTGGGATTCCAACGTAAATATACACATATAAGGTCCCACACATACACTCTCTCAATGCACACAAACAACCACAGATCCAACCATACTCATACGCTCTGAGAACTCATAATGGGTTAAAATATTAAACATTTCAAAACAAAAGATACATATTCCTTCCAATACAGAAGTGAGTTGAAGCTGGAAAAAGGGATAAGCAATAGATATCAAAATGTCGATTGTCTCATATGTTGATACAGTTCGTAATCCGGTATCTTCTCTTTAGGGAAGGTGGAAACTAAGGAGACACTTGGCTCTCCAGCGCTAACGCGCGTTTCGGTGTCTAACCCGGGTATGGGTCACACCTTCTTCAGGGCGAACAGATCGTGTGTGGCACACAAGAACAGATGCGCCTAGAAGGATAACAAATATGATATAAACATACAACATGTCATAACATAAGGTACATCTAGGTGAGTCAAGGAGGATCTAATTCCTACATTGAAAGCATAAGAAGGGAGAACAATCGCTTGCAGGCTAATAGAATAGGGTATAAAGTAATCAAGAAATTTATTAAATAACAATTGAATTGGGAGGAGTGCACACTAAGGGACATGATGAGAATTAGAAGACGATGTAAGAAATCACCAGAAAGGCACCGATAGTGGGAGTATATTAAATGAGAAAAGAATCACCAAGAGACACCATTGTGGAAAGATTTAGATGTAGCGGTGATGACAAATTAAAAAGAGGCACACAGACCGGACGGAAATACCTTGAGTCGTGATCACTGGAAAGAATACAGGAGGTGATGAAAACAAAAAACAAAGGATGAAAGGCTCCACCCAGAAATCTGAATAGATAAAATATATATGTACAGGTTAAGTCTAGAGGTCGAGGGAGCAAGGGTTTCAGACTCAATATACCTTAGAGAAGTGCCCAGCTTACCCGAGGTGGAAGGATAAGAACAGCTGTAATGGCGTCGAATATGGACGTCACATGGACCCAGATATTCACAGCACAATATGCAAAGGAGTAGGGATAATCCAAGCTCCAGAGGGCCAGCATTTTACTTTTAGGCGGCGTGAATTCCGAAAGTTTCGGAAGTCATCTAAGAGAATAAGAAATGCACATAACTAGTACCAACATTAAAGGAACAACCCCCGGGTAGAAAACTCTAGGCTAAATATACAGAAGGATAACTTTTATGTCTAGTAGTTCATAGGTGAAAAAGGACAAGACAGTCTACAAGAAAATGCGAGTGATATTGAGGCAAAAGATAATTGAGGTCCTAGTATGCAATAAAGAGCTATACAGAGACGCGAAAGAGAGGAAATTATGAAGACAATTTAAACAACATGGGTATAAAAGCGATATCACAAGTCCATGGAGAACACGGAAAATGCAGTAGGCATGATCCGGCAAAATTTGGGAGGTGGATACTGGACACTATTACTAGGAATATCAGCCCAAACTGACGCTAGACAACTTTTAAGGAAAGTCTAGAGAGGCAACAGAAACGGAAGACTATCCGTACATATCAGCAGCAAGGTACATAGGGTGAAACTTACCCGAACGTCGGTAAGACCGCGGCAGCAGCAGCCATCCAGCGGCGTACAGGGAAGGGATATCCCACCGATACAGAGAACAAACAGCTGAGCAATAGGCCGAGGCACTCAGCAGGTTTAAATAGATGCAGCCAATACGAGGAAGCCGTTCGAGACGCAGAGGGTGAGCTTCTCCCAGGGGGCCATAAGTAAACACAAAGAGAGGACTAATCCTCAAAGATGAAGGGAGATTTGTCCACGGGGCCATATTGGACTGGGGTAGCGGTACCGGAGGCCAGTTTTGGAAAAAAGGATTGACAATACAATCAAAAATGAAAAACCCAAATCACCGGAAGAAAAATATAAAAGAACAAAATAAGGGAAGAAAGGTAAACGGCGTCCCTGAATAAATACTATGAAGAGGGATGAGGATCCGGGAAGGGAGATTCAAGATATCCAGATATATGCAAAAATATAACAGAATAGGAACGGACCCACGGGGCCTTGAAAGGGAGATGGCAACAGAATACCAAAAAGGGGTGGATCCAGGCAGACACTGGAATTAGAGGGCATATGGACAGAAACAATTCCAAGTGGGGGGATGGAACAACAGGTCAGAGGAAACCTCAAACCTCACTAGGGGGTAAACTGAGAAAATGAAAAATAGGGAGAACGGACTCCAACCAAGATGGACCTGTCATAGGATAGCATTCTCCCATGGACAGGCTTCATTCAATCCTTTCTCTTGCGAGTTAAGAGTGAATATCCAGAAAACTTCTCTTTTCCTTCGTATAGTGGTCAAGTCCCTGCCTGCTTGGGGTTGGACTTTCTCCAGAATGGACCATCTGAGGTCTGACTCACCTAGATGTACCTTACGTTATGACATGTTGTATGTTTAAATCATATTTGTTATCCTTCTAGGCGCATCTGTTCTTGTGTCCCACACACGATCTGTTCACCCTGAAGAAGGTGTGACCCATACCCGGGTTAGACACCGAAACCCGCGTTGGCGCTGGAGAGCCAAGTATCTCCTTAGTTTCCACCTTCCCTAAAGAGAAGATACTGGATTACGGACTGTATCAACATATGAGACAATCGACATTTTGATATCTATTGCTTATCCCTTTTTCCAGCTTCAACTCACTTCCGTATTGGAAGGATTATGTATCTTTTGTTTTGAAATGTTTAATATTTTAACCCATTATGAGTTCTCAGAGCGTATGAGTATGGTTGGATCTGTGGTTGTTTGTGTGCATTGAGAGAGTTTATGTGTGGGACCTTATATGTGTATATTTACGTTGGAATCCCAATTTGCTGTATGTTTTTTTCTATTAACTTTGATAAAATTGTATAAATAAATATTATATTTTCTACATTATTGTTTTCCTACTCCTATTGGGGGAATCTTTCATTTGTATGGCTATGTTTTAACTTATCAGTGACTTTGAGCGCTTTATAAGCTTTTTTCAGGCAGTTTGGGTTGTTTTCAGATTGTTACTTGGCTAAAATAAGCACAACCCAAAATCTGCTTCAAACAATAATGAAAAAATGTATCTCAACCCCAGTGAATAGTCATATTTGTGATCACTACATACAACAATAGCTTGAATAAATACTTGCAACAGCGTATTGCAAAGAAGGTCTGGGACCAATTTAGAGTTTGGCAATTAATTTTACTCAGTTCTATCATTGTAGGAAATGTTTGACAAATGGTAACATCAGCCATGATTTTTCACTGGCAAATTCCTAAAGTTATTTCCCATGGTGAGGGGATTTGGGGTTTTTCCTCTCAATCACCTGCCATGATGGAAAAAGAAAGGAATTACACTGTCCACCTTCAGTAAAGTGGATGGTAAAATGCCCTTCCTCTGATGGTCCCTGCACTGTTAGGCCATTGGAGGAGGTACACTTTCGATGGAGCCAACAGAGCTCCATTGACACAATACATAAGGTTCGCCCAGTTCTTAATGAGGTGAGGTGAGCTGATCAGACCGAAGGTTTGGCCTGCAGGGTACGCCATTGTATTTGCGATGTGGATAAATATCTGTAGTTTCCTTATGCAAAATATGAATGTCTTTTAAATTTGTAATGAATACATGAGTGTTTCACACAAGGCTGTCAGACAGATGCATTGTTATGCGAACATACCCTTTTTAATTGACAATCCAGCATTTGAGAATAAACATTTATTGTACACAGCCTGGATTACAGATCAGAGCCATTTAGGTGTGATTTGTCATTCAATCAAAAATATGCCATTGAGAAGAAGTAACATTATTGCTTTGGATGGATGTGCCAGGGGAATGTTGTGGAGTTCTCCATTCTCTATCCTGAGTAGGCCCATTTATTTTGCTGATTAGCTTTCTGTCTCAGTTGGCATGACACCTGTTACTTCCACGGAATCACATGGGTCACATTATTGTGAGTTGAGAGAAGCCCTTCTGTCTGTGTAATGCGGTTAATTGTGAATTGAGATCTTGTTTTTCAATATAAGGGCCACTTCTTTCACTATGTCCAAAGCCACCTATCAGACCATATCCAGGCATGCTCTACATATCCTGTCCAGTGGTGTAGAAGGAAAGTGTCTGCCAGCAGTCAGTTCTGGTGCTAGGTAAGGAGTGATGCATTGATTCAATGCAAGGAGTATGAGGATTTAGTTGTGAAAGAAATTTAAAGAAACGGCAGCTAATGTACACGGACAGTGATGGGTAGAGGTAATGCATACATGAAATATAGAGCAGAGAATTGATGCTGAGGACCACAGTGCACTGGGGGGAGTGCTCAGTTGAGACAAATTGACCTGATTGTAATTAGTAGCAGGCTTTGGTGATAAGTGGCCTTGTCACAGGGAGTGAGTGCCTGAACAACAAGTGAGGTTCGTTGGCAGCATTAGACAGAGTGTTGTTGCCAAGGAGTTGTGATTTGCAGATAGTGAAGAGCAGATGCCAATGCTGGGCAAGCAGTAAACGTGATTCTGTTACATGCCTAGAGGCTCAGGTATAACTGACATTTTTTTACTGAAATCTCTAGCAGCAACTAAAAACCACAGAAAAAAATCTCCAAGATGAAGACTTCACAAGCTTAGAAGAACAACAATGTTAACATCATAGGCAACCAGGCTGCATGATACCACAGTGAGTCCCCTAGGACATCAGTCGCTTATTATCAATAGTCCTATGAATGAATATACTTCCTCTTCTTTGCTGCTCTAGCAGAAGACAAGAGTTTTCATTTTCTTTATAAAACGTTGCAGCTAGTAATAACATAAAAAAAAGTATCTCATAAATGCTTTATTTACCAGTTACTTGGTTTACTGGCACCTGCTGGTCTTTCTCTTGTTAACTGATTGGATTATGTTTTGGGCATTTCATTGTTTCCTATAGTGGCCCACCTCGGTGGCTGTTTTTGTACAGATGCAGCCTCCATCCCCTAAGCAGGCTCTCCCTAGCCTTATTTTGTGCCTGCATCCCTTAAACTCTTCATTTCACATTGGTGTGGGGAGTAGAAACTGCCTGGAGATCACACCCGGGAGCTCAGTCTCCCTCTGAGTTTTGTTTCCTTTGTCCTTGTGGGATGCCAAAGACTATAGAAGGCTCTTCTTTCCCTCAGGTGGTGATATTTTGGTCAGCATCAGGGAGGATTTTTCGTGCTTCAGTCTGCCAAGGGAAGTTTCTATCCTGGTTTGTTATTCAGAGTTTGGCATTAGATTCAGAGTTAGCAACTCTTTTTTCCTGTTCTATAGTGTGAAAAAAAAAACAGAAAGAAGGAATGTGTTACAGTTTGTTAAGAAAAGAGTTTAGGCGTATGATTTGTTAGTTAGAATTTATATTTAATAGAGCATTAAGAAGCTTAGTTCAATATTCCTCTAATTTTGCTTAACAATCTTTTTATTCAAGGCAGCTTGCCTTTTACATTGTTGATTACTTTATTTTCTCGTGATCTTTAAAGCCATGGAGAAAAGTAGTAAGAAAAGTCAAATGACACAATCACCGTGGTTCAGGAGGCGGAGCGGTCTGGCTTGTTTATGGAAGAAAGTGATCAGAAGGACCTTGAAAGGCACATGTCTTCTAAGGAGGAATTCCAAGTAAGAGTCCAGAATGTTGTCTATTCTACAGTGTGTGCTGCAATGCATGAATCCCCTCATATGATTAAAGAAAGAAAGAAGTGCTCACTCAAATGAAAACATTTTAAGGAGCCATGACTGTAGACACTGTATGTGATTTTTCTCAGGTGGAGGTTGCAAAAACGGAAGGGCGGAATGGCCAATTCTTTGGCATTCCTTTCCTGTACAGACAGGTGGAGAACACCCCAATTATGGACTCTCCATCTAGTTATGGCACAAACCTTTCCTCTTACTAAGGAGACTCCTCAGATGGGTATTCTAATGGGGTGGATTCTCATCCTATTGATGATTCTATACCTGCTGTGGGTTATGAAGGGGAAATCTAAGTTGTTTTAGTGCAGCATTATTTTGACCTAAATGTCATCACTTATCCTAGCCCAGGGATAGCGTCCCTTCTATTTCACAGTTTCAAGCACAATGGTCCGATCTCAATGAGCAGGACAAATTAAAACAAACTCCATTTGGATTGCCCCAGATCTCCTCTTCCCCGTGAGTTATCATCTACTGCAGATATTGAACATACCATGGTACCCTTCTTATCTAAGAATAGAAAAGATAAAAGAAAGGGTTTTAAAATCCCTAAAGGGCTGTCAGGACAGACCTTTGGACATGTTAGGCCCCCTTACTATAATCGTGGAATTTGCAGAGGAAGCAGCCACTTATAATACTTTGGTAAACCATCCTGTGTTGAGAGACTGAATTCAACATGCATTGTACCTTCTTTGGAATGCAAATGCCTCTCTTTTTGTGAAACTGACTCTAAACTGGTAAAATGTCAGATTAAGAATTAACTTCATATTGTTGTCAAAACTTCACATTGCTTGCCAAGGCCCAGAAAGTGGGTCTTCAATTACGGTGTTTTTGCCAAGGCTAGCAGAAGGAGAGCTAGCTATTCCTGCATGCAGCAACAGCAGAGCTCTATCAGGTCATTCTTCTGCACTCCCTCCCAGGGAGGCCATGGTCCTTTGTTTAATAACCGCAGTGGTTTTACCCACTTCTACTACCCACGAGGGAGTCAGTGGAGCAGAAGAAGCCAGAGAGGCAGAGGATGCTTTAGTCAGAGTAACAGTGAGTCAGCAACAATTAAAACTTTTTTCCCCAAGAATGTTGGATGGCATACTCGCCCTTTTTCTCTACCAATGGTAGTGCATGATGTCAGATCCTTAGGTGTTAGAAATGATTTTTTTCAAGCTTAGATAGAAGTTTATTGCTGTAAGAGATTTGGGATTTACTAACAAGGATACAATACAGTTGGTTTGAAATCCCACCCAAGGTTTTCTCAGCAAGTTGGTTCTCGGTCAGAAAGGGGATAAAAGTTTTCACCTGCAGGGGCATGGTTTGGAGCGCGGAGAAGATGGCGGCTTGAGCCTGCGTCTCCTCCCATGGACGAGCCTTTTTAAGCGTTTTTAATGCACTTTTTGCTGCGTTAAAGGTCTCACCTAGCACCAAATGTCTGCTGAAAGCCTGGGGGGTAAAGCGGCATCGATGCATCTTTGATCTACTCACCGGCTGCACGGCGACCCGTTCTCTGCCAGCCAACCACCACGCGTCGTATCCCCGAGGTCGCGGTTCGTACCCCGCGCTGGCCTCCCGTAGCACTCGCTGTTGCAGCGCTGAGACACCTCTACGTCCGGACAGCACCTTGGAACCACGGACTGGACGAAGAAGGCAGTATATGTGGAGGAGGTGAGCTCTTCAATCACAGGGAAAGAAGTAAGAGCAAAGCAAGCACGCTTAATCCCTCGCGCTCGGTCTGCCTGACCTTAAAATGGCAGCCGCACCGAGGGTCTTTCACAAGATTCCATGCTGAGCCTGCAATACTCGCTGCCACAACAATAGGACACTTGCAGTCACATTAGCCCAGTACTTTCACAAGATCAGGCTACTCTTCCACGGCGCCACACCGAATATAGTGCCTACCAGCGACCATGCAAGTCTGCAGTGCCTGACCCTGCTATGGCCCCTAACATGGCAACTACTCACAACTTGCCTTGGACAACTTGCTAACCAGCGATTGCATCACTCTAATGTTAATGATGTCTGTATGCCTGTTCCTGTTCTATGTAGCACCAAATCTCTGTCAACAGCAAACTGCGATTGCCTGACTTCCTTGCCTGGCTTCAAAATGGCGAATTTGTGCAGGTTGTAAGATTATTCTAGAAGGATCCTCTCCAGTGGTATGATAGCCCATGATAGCACACAGTGTGTTATACCTCCCCTACTCAGGCCACCTTGCTGAAAGAAAAGAATTGCAACGTCATTCCAGCAAAGGTCTAGTACGAATCTGAAGTTAATGTTCGACGTTCTGTGTGCTGCGCCATCAATCTCAACAGTGCTACAGTGCTACAAGCACTGATAATAGTGGTTCACTCATTGCCACTGGTTCACTCATTGTCACTGGTACACTCATCCCACAACATCATTGTGCCAACCAATCAGGGTAAAGGCACTGCACAGTCAGTCGTTTAGGGCCAGGGCATTAAAGGTTTAGAGGTGGCATCCAGATCCTCTCGGATCATCTCGGATCCTCTCACCGAAGTAGCATTGGAGACATTGAAGGGGCACTGAAGGGGTAAACAGACCCCATCGGTGTCAACGGTTTCACCGGTACCCTGAAGAAGTACGGTCCTCGCACAAAAATGGCTGACAAAGAAAACAAGACAAGCCTCAAAAGAGTCAAGGCTGATCCGCCTAACCCAGACTCACCTTCTAAAGGCAAGCAGGACATCAATTCCACTATGGAATCCATCCTAAATAAATTAGCGGATGTTCACGAACTCGCTAAATCCACAAAGGAAAACACGGATAGAATGCAGTCCGAGATATCAGCGATCCGACAAGACATCAGAGATACCAACGTTAGGATCACAGATACAGAAAGCAG
This sequence comes from Calotriton arnoldi, assembly GCA_963921515.1. NCBI lineage: Eukaryota > Metazoa > Chordata > Amphibia > Caudata > Salamandridae > Calotriton > Calotriton arnoldi. The sequence goes on along the minus strand of CAWUFW010000683.1, from coordinate 3,763,900 downwards.
AATTAGCCAATTGGAAGATACGGAGAACAAAATGAGTAAATCCCTCCAGTGCCTTGCTATTACAACGGACTCGCTCACTAAAAGACTTTCAGGCCTGGAAGACAGGAACAGAAGGGGGAATCTGAGAATATTTGGAATACCAGAAGGTGAGGAAGACCCGTCCGGATCATGCATCTCTTTCCTGGAAAATTGATTTACTCAAGCCACAAACCTGTCTTTCAGTAAGCCCCTGGAGTTCGACAGGGCGCACAGGGTCCCAGCAAGAATGCTCCCGAGTCAGAAATCACCGAGACCAATAGTGTGCAAACATCTCCCGTATCAACACATGGAGCTGATCCTTGCCTTCATGCGGAAAAATAACCACATCCTCTGGAAAAAGAATAAAATCTATATCTCGCAGGATTATAGTAAAGAAACTGTTGACACAAGAAAAGGCTTCCTGGCGCTTCGCCCCAGATTAAAAGCCATGAACTACCAGTTCTCCTTTGCAGGCCCAGCAAATATCGCGTCACAGTTCAGGGGACTCCACACTTCTTCACCGATCATCTTGCACTGAAAAAATTCCTCGATGGGAAAGAAGAAGCTCTTATTGACATCTCGGCTCCTCGCTCTTCTGCTGCAAGATCTTGAGTTACCACTGTTTTGACAAGAGCCCAACTTTGAATCTACGGACCGTTATGTAAGCTATCCATTTCAGGTTTGGTGGTTGTCTTGTCAGATGAAATCCTTCGACAAAACCCAAACAAGAACTAAAGAAATAAAGAAATCTCCAACGTAATCCCGTTAAGTGAGCATTTGCTATATTGCTATATTGATAAGTGAACATTGACCAAGCTAGGAATTCTCCGACGTAATTCTCCGACGTAAACCAGTTAAGTGAACATTTGCAAAGTTGCTAAATGAAAACTTGTTAAGTTAGTAGGTCTGTGGTTAGTTGTTCATACTCACTGCCAATTGTATTCCAATTGTATGCCAAATTGTATGCCAAATGTATGTAAATTGATCTACATGATCACACCGTAGCTGTGTTATGATTATGACTGACACTGTTCTGACAGGCTGACTCTGGATCTGCCACATCACTGTTTCGTTTAGGTTTTGTTAAGCATTTTAATATGATCGACACTTGGAGATTACAGAATCCCACAGGCAGGAAATACACCTTTTATTCATCTCCCCATAACTCTTATTCACGCATTGACTATCTACTTATCTCTGGTAACGCGGTAAACAGAATAGATCAAACCTCCATCGAGCCAAGAGTGATCTCTGACCACTCCTGTATCAGTTTATCCATTTCTGACCCGACTCCTTCTAAAAGACAAGCCTTGTGGAGATTCAACAACGAGGTATTAGACTTAGACTCAAACAGGCAAAGCATTGAATGTGCGATCCATAACTACCTCATTGAAAATAAAACTGGAGACACCTTGGACCTCATGAGATGGGAAGCACTAAAAAGCACTCTAAGGGGTGAGATCATCAAAATTAGGTCCTCCATGAATAGGGAAGCCAACAGCAACCTTCAAAAATTAGAAAAAGAGATATCAACACTGGAAGGGAAACACATTGCCTCCAGAGAAACCTCTCTCTTGAATGAATTGGTGAAAAAGAAATATGAGTATAATAAGTTATTAAGTAATAGGGCAGAGATTTGGATTAACAAACAAAAGAGCAATAGCCTCTGCGAATCCAACAAGGCCGGGAACAGCTTAGCTTCCTACTTAAAATTCAAGATGCAGAAAAATACGATTAAGTCCCTACTAGATCCGAAGGGCGACGCTCACTCTGATCCTGACAAAATAGCAGAAATATTTAAGAACTTCTACAGTACAATATATAGTAAAAACCATGACCTAGCACCGCTAAAGCCCGAGACTACTTAAGCAACTGTGTCCTACCTACCCTCTCGGAACAAGACAAGGAAGAAATCAATGGCCCAATAAACGCAAAAGAAATTGAGGACACCATTAAATCCCTCAAATTAGGGAAAGTGCCTGGCCCTGATGGGTTCAATGCAAAATTCTACAAGACATTCGCTACTGTTCTGATTCCCCCTCTTCTAAACATGTTCAGCCAATTTAGTGAATCGGGCCAGATACACGGTACCCCCGCAGAGGCGATCATAGCGGTGATACCTAAGCATGGGAAGGACCCATCACTACCTAAAAATTACAGGCCTATATCCCTGATAAACATAGATTGCAAAATGTATGCCATGATCCTTGCTAAGCGTCTCCAAAAATATATATCCTAACTTATTCACCCCTCACAAGTGGGATTTCTGAAAAACAGACTTTCTAGTGACAACACACGAATTTTATGTCATGCCCTGGAGAAAGCCAAACTAACAGACTACGCCACAGTGGCAATCACTATAGACGCCGAAAAGGCTTTTGACAAAATAGATTGGTCCTATCTTAAAGCGGCACTCGAAAAATTCAATCTGGGTGAAAAGTTTATTCGAATGGTAATGGCATTTTATTTTAACTCGTCCGCCAAAGTAAGAGCAGGTAGCAGCCTCTCTTCATCTTCTAAACTAGAGCAGGGAACCAGACAGGGATGTCCACTCTCACTTTCCTTATTCCTATTAGCTATAGAACCATTCCTTTATCAACTACGGAATAACAAAGAGATCACAAGGATACGATTCAACAACAACACGGTTAAAATAACGGCTTACACAGATGACGTATTAATCATCTCCGAAAATGCTGAGTCTGCTATAACAGCCCTAATGTCCTCAATTGCTGACTTTTCCGCAGTATCAGGTTACAAGCTCAATAAGGATAAGACTGAGGTAAAGCTGCTCAACAATCTCGGCGACAAAGAAATAATTGGCAGCTCTGGCTTTTACATGGCAACCAAATAGTATCAAATATATAGGCTTGGACTTCACCAGAGACTTAATCACCACCCTACAGGTCAAAGAAAATGACCTCCTCAAAACAATTTCCACGCTACTAGACGGTTGGTCGCCAAAATGTTTATCCTGGTGGAGCAGAGACATTAAAAATGATGATCACCCCATTAGTCAACTATATGGCCAGTATGCTACCTATGACACTCTCTAATGAGTTCTTGTCCAAGATAGACAAGATCTTCAACTCGTTCCTCTGGCAAGGCGAGAGACCCAGAATTTCCCTGGAAAAACTTCAACTATCCAAAGAAAAAGGCAGCTTGGGCCTTCCAAATTTTAGGAACTATCAAACGGCATACCTTTGCAAGCAAGGGGCCAACTGGATGGTAACCGACCCTGGCTATATCCCAGTGTGGGTGGACATAGAAAGGTCACTCATCAATGAAATCCCTCTGTCGGCTCTCCTAACCATGGATATCTCTACCATCCCTCATTCTAAATATATTATTCAAAATACAAGAAGAGCCCTACTATGCCTGGACCAAATGTCAGCGGTAAAAATGAACAAATCCAACTTAGCTTCTCTATGACGCAACCCTTCCCTGAAGGTAGATAGAGAAATGTTATTCTGGGGAAATTGGTCAAAAAATGGCATAAACCTAGCCCAAGACCTCTTTACAGGGAAACTCCCTTCAACCTTTTCCGAACTACAGTCAAGGTATGGCCTGGAATCCTTAGATTTTTATAAATTTCTGAAACTAAAGGCACAACTCACGTCACTCTCAATACTACCCACCAGTCCGTCGATCTTTCCTATGATATCCCAGCTACTGAAATCAGGGCACACTGTGTCTAAAATATACAAACTACTGATTCCAAAACCACGTAAATCACACCTGATTAATGAGACAAAGTGGGAATCTGAACCTAACACTAGAAATATTCCCTTTGACTGGCGTAAGATACATAAAACTCCCTTTTCAAATAAAATCTCTCCCGTATTATCCCAAACGAAACTCATGTTAATAAATAGAACATATTGGACCCCTGAAAGGATCTTCAAACTTAACCTCAGTCAGAGTCCTACATGCTGGAACTGCAAAGCTCATATCGATGACCTAGCTCACATGCTCTTCCATTGCCCCATCTTACAAACATACTGGGATAAAATTTACAAGTGTATAAACAAAACGTTCAACATTGTCCCCCTCAGGGAATTCTCCTACATCCTTCTGGGATTTTTAGACCCAACACTGTCGTCTGAGACCGACCGCTATCTGTTGGACCTAATGCTCACACTTGCCTGCAAAATAATACTCAATAACTGGATGAGCTTCAAAGAAGTCTCCTTCAGAAAATGGCAAGAATGGTTGTCCTTTCTCAGAGGGGCGGATAATATTTCTCTACACTCTTCGCACCAGCGTCCTTCACATAGGAAGCTAGGGAAGTCCCTTGGTTCCTTTTCATTCAAGTTTGATCCTCCTTGAACCAAATAACTCCTCGTGAAACCATTACATACATTTTATTGTACCTCTTGATGACAACCACTGCACAAATATCTGAGATAGGACATTCTCCCTATGGATCGCTATCACGATCGTGAACCCTCTTGCTTGCCCCCCGCATGGGTACTGTTTCACATAAGACAAACCTCACGCTAGTCTCACTATGTCTTTATCATGATAAAACGCGGGGGCTACGTGGGAGGATTTGTGGGATTTACTTGTTTATTGATGTTTTGACATTAAGACTGTACATAGGATATGTGACTATGTCTACTATATTACGGTAATGGACGTTCTAACATGATATCCTTATAGTGCATCTTATACAAACTTTTATGTCTTCGATTATATGCCTACCATCTGACCTTACGATCGAACTACATAATAATGTCAAAAACGAAATCCGTCCATGATTAACCTAATCGCAATTCCAAATGCCACTTAATTCGTAGCCTCTCTGCAATTCCTTCGTCTTTTGTATTTCTTTCTGTCTATTTATTTGTTATTATCATTTACAATCACATTCGTAGCTGTATTTCAACTCGTGCTAATTTGTGATTTTCTTTATATGCATCTATGTTCTTGTTTTTTAAATTGCAATAATAATTATTTGAAATACAAAAAAAAGTTTTCACCTGATTATGAATTTGAAATTATTGGATGGTTTTATTATGTTTGGATATTTCAAAATGGAAGGAGTTCATTGTCTGAGAGATTCCCTTCCACAGGGAGGTTGGATGGTGAATATAGATTTGAAGGATACTTATCTTTCGGTTTTAATTCAGCCTCCCCACAGGTGCTCACTCCATATTACTTGGAATGGGAAAACGTACCAATTCAAAACGTTCTCATTTGGCTTATCATTGGCACCATGGTGCTTTGCAAGGCTCCTCAAGCTGGCAGTAAAACTATTCAGATCCTGGGGATTCGAATGATTATATATCTGGACAATATTCTATGTCTCAAGAGAACCACATGATGCATACTCAGATAAGGTCAATTACATTCCCTTTTCAAATATATGCAGTGTAGGAAATCCACCTCCCTTGGTGGTCACCCTGTATTTTTTGCCATTTTCTGGACCCTATACTTTTACTGGCTTTAGAATTCGGTACACTTTAACCCTGATAACCATTGGTAAATCACCTGTTCTCCCCCTTTCAACATAGTCAAATTGGCATACTACTAATTGGTATATTTAACTTGCCTATTATTCCCTAGTATATGGTGCAAAGTGTACACAGGGCTTGGAAGTTAAATGTCACTAGTGGACTGCAGCCCCTGTTGTGCCATTCACTACAGTGGCACTACAGAGGCTTCAAGCCTACCAGTGTAGCCTGACTGTAGCAGTGTAAAAACTGAAATTCAACCTGTCAAAATAAACGCTTTTGACAGGTCAAAAACTACTTTTTAAATATTAAATATTCATAAGACACCCCTATGCAGACCTTGTAGTCCACAAAGCAAGGTGCATGGTATTTAAAAGTAGGACATGTAGACATTTAATATCAACAGGTACTTACAGTGGCTTACATCCAAAAGCTATTGTTCTCTGCTGCAAGCCTAGCTGTCCTATGAAGCAAATCAGAGTTGCTAGCCTGAAAAATAATTAAGCAACTATTTTCATTAGTTATTGAAAATCCAATTCAATTGTGAATTCAGAAGGGTTGTCCTTCTTATTTGTCCTGACAGAAAAGCAATTGTTGGTTAAATTACTAGTGATGTGGAGGGGCATGGGGCATACCACTGGGAGATGCACTACAAATTGTCTCCTTGTATGTGGATGACATGCTGCTGCTATTCCTCTGGTCCTTTAACTTAGATCTTGCGCTCATTGCATGTATCCTGAATGCTTTTCCTATCCTCTCTAGCATCAAAGTTAATCCCACAAAAGCGTTCCTCTACGGCAGGGTGCAGCTCCCCACAAGCTACCCTTTGGTCCAGATCGTATTCACTAGGCGTCTCAATACTTTAAATACCTGGGATTAAAATGTCCCACTCCTCAGAAGATTTACTGTAAGGTAATCTTGGTACTACCTCAAGCTCAAGTTCCTTGCTTGAACACCTGACCTACAAAAGTTATTGGGTGCATAGCCCTTTCTAAGATGTTTTTTCTTCCACGCTTGCTTTACCACTTTGTGAACATCAAAGTGATTATCCCCATTAAGACACTTAAGGACGCTAATGCCCTACTGCTTGATCTGATATGCGTACTGGGTGATGGCGAATTGTCTTATCTAAACTCCTGCTTCCTACATATTGTGGAGGCCTTGGAGCACCCGACTTTTGGACTTATTACTATGCTGCACACCTGCAGTGGCCCACCTACTGGTTGGTAGGGCACCATTTGGCCGAGACAGGCCTTACAGTGGACCAGATAAAAACTAGTATACTACATAGTGTGCTTTTTCCGCATCCTGCTTGATGTGGCCTACTCCTTGAAGTGGCGTATACTTGTTTACGCAACTCCTTAAAATATACAAAGACTGAGCCTGCTTTCGCTCTAGCCATTCTGCTGTTGAGCTTTTCATCAAATACGGCGGTTATTTCTTCCCGGGATCTGACCCAGTGGGGGCACGTTGGTTTGGCTTCAGTGGGAGATCTGTTTGAGGAAGCCTCTTTTTGGATTTCATGGCTGTAACTGATCGATTTAGGCTGCCCACTGGTGAATTCCTTACTTATGGAAGAGTGTGGCTTGCAATCCAACAGACCTGGTAGACTCTTCATCAGGAATCTACCACACATGCCGCACTACAGACACTCTACACAATAGGCCACAGGAAGAAATGTATTACTTGGCTGTACAGAGGGCTGGAAGAACATGCAGGAGCTTCCTTACAAGTCCTTACGCTTAACTGGGAGGTGGTGCTCCAAGCCGTTTTAAACAACAAAGTGTGCCAAGCTATGTTACAATACCTCTCTCAGATTCCCCGCTATGCCCATTTTAAATTTATACACAGTTGTATCCTTCATAGGGAGTACCTTACTCCTCTGACAATACACACACTGTTCTCTTTGGACTCCCCAGACTGCTTTAATGCCATACCACACCAGCACATTTGACTCACAGGCTCTGGGACTTCACTATGTTGTGGCCTTTATAGTCTGGTGTACTTGCCACACTCACAGAACTTACTGAGCAGCAGATTTAAGACTCCTCTGGAGTAGTTGGCATGAGGGTTTTTGCCATACCTGAAGGCCAAACTCACTACCCGATTTCTGGATCTTCCTCTACTCTGAAATACCATCTGGTCCTGGAAAACCTCTACACACCCCTATCTGTCATCCTGGCACAGGGACCTCCAACATTGGGCACTGGCTGAGGGCACTTCCTTGCACAGGGAAGAGAAACATGGCCTCCATCATGCCCCAATCACTAACCTTTGGGATGCCCTAGTGCATGCCCTCACAGCCTTGGTTTCCAATGATGATATCCCATCTCGAGGGGCTACTCTCCCAATATACAATGTTACGTGATATGTGCTGTCCCCCCTTCCCTCCCATATTTTATAACTGCATCCCAGGTCCCTCACTGTGCCGGCCCGACAATGGGACGTCAAGTATTTTGGTACAGCCGCAACACGTGATACCATAATATGTACTCCCTCCACCCCGCACTGAGTTGTTATTGTTGCTTGCATGTTAATGTTTTGTCTGCATCAGCATGGTCGCTTTATAGCCTATGCTCCATCTCTTATGCTGTACCTGCACTGAAAACTGTAAGCAATACTATTGATGTACCATTGTGAGAAAAAATGATTGATTCTCATACAATGTTTTTCTCTAAGCATTAAACTCACTAAAAATATTTTTGAAAAAAAGGTCAGATTTTTTAAAATAAATATTAAGAAAAAGTAGCTTTTAGAATGGTAGCATTTCCCTGCCTGAAGTTCCTGGCCTGGAGGCTACATTTGCAATTGCTCCCCACTCCCCACACAAAATAATAGGTTGACTTGAGTAGGTAGAGATGACTCCTCTGTACCTGACAGGATATGCGGGGTTTGGCGGTGAGCATCCTTTTTTCTAAAAGAAATGTTACAGATTTTCCACATTGAAAAACGTAATAGTAATGAGGATATCAATTGGCACATTCACATTGCTTCATGTTTGCTCAGTAAACCATTGACACTGTATTCACTCCTTGTCCCTCCTGACACCCTCCCCCACGTGAGTTTTCAAAACATAGTCAAACCTGATCAGTACTCATATGAATCAGGCCCAGTCAGTGAGCACAAAATAATGAATGAACCTTCCTTTAAATGCATTTTTGTATTTTGTCCTTTGCAGAAAGATTTGTTTTCCTTTGTGCTATATTGGCTGACCAGTGAGTTTGGGAGATCTCAATGCTTTAGGGCAGCCATATTCAAATCCTTTATTCGTGAGATAGTCTACTAGAGGTTGCTGCTGGCTTTCATATTTCTAACACATATTGTCAACATTCTAAGTCCGTTTTTCCATGGCCAGCAACATCCATAGTTTGCCGGCAAATTCTTGCATCGCTGGGTTAATCTGAGTCTTCCACTTTAGTGCCAACAATTGTTTTGCAGTTTACTGCCAATAGCATACTTGTTGTTATTCTCCAGTCCGTGCTGGTGAGGCCACTAAATGCCACCTGTCTAAAACCCAAGATAACAGTTGCTGACTCTTAGAAAACAGGGTAGCTCACCACTCCTTTGGTGTGGCTGAGGACTTCTTTCTAGAAAGTCTTTATCTTAGGGCATATCCATTACATGTGTAACACCTCCCTCTCTTGCCCACCGACCCTCCACTAACAAGCCATCCTCTGACCCATACATTTGTTTAATTTTTTAGGGGTCACATGCCACAACAACATTATATTATACATCAGCTATCACTTCTGTACACTTTACACATCAAAGTACTGTTTCACCATAACTTTTGCCATCTAGTCAAAGAGTGTTGCTTACTCAGTAAATGATCCCACAGATACATCCTATCCAAATCAGGGGATATTTATGTCAATATAAAGTAAATGTTAGATACAAGGCCTTTGAGGCTGTTGTAATTAGCCCAGTGTTAGGGGTCTAGAAGACATTTCTTTATTCTCAGAGACAAAAGCCCAATGTCATTATTGGAAATAGTGAAAGGGGTTGCTCTCCCTTATTTTGCAGTTCGGTTTGCACAGATTACATTGATAAAATAACTTAATCACCCCACCCATGGAATAGGTCTTGCGACATTCTGCACCCCGTTCCTTACCATCTTTCAAAATCATTATCGCCAGTCCCAGCATGAACTCTAAATTACCCAGGCATGGTGTAAATGGGGATGGGAAGGTAGTTAATGTTCTACCTTTTACAAATAAAAAACAATATTCCCTTCTGTGTCGTAGTATAATTCTATTATAGAGATCTATATAAGTTGTACATGAACCAACAGAAATAGAATATTAATTCTCATTTAATATCACACACCGTAATTAATTTTGTCACTCATGTATTTATTTATCACTTAATAAGTCCAGACTGAACTTTATATATAAAAAACCATATAGTATAAAACCGTATTTTTATACACATTAAATAAAATCATTAAAACACATAATCCTATAGTTAAAAACAATAAATATCAAAGTGAAAAATAATTAGATACTGTTTTCAATTTACATCAAGGTTTTACTTTTTGAATAAATTCCTGCCTATATCCATTCTACTTAGAGACTAATATCATACTATACAGCTTCAAAACCTTATCCGGTACTTCACTCCATACAAAAAATACAATCCAATCTATAGTGTGAAACACTGACATGTGCAAAAATACAACTATTCAATAAAAACAAAACTTTATTGTTGTCCAATAGTCGACGCGTTTCGGTGTATGTAGGAATTCTTAAACACCTTCCTCAGGACTCAAATTTAAAAACACAGATTATATTTTCTCAAAACCAGACCATGTATTCCACGAGCACTCAATTGACTGCACATCCCATGTAGGATCAGCAAGTTCTATGGAGTTTCTTATTCCACTATTAAAATTTCTTTGACCACTCCCTTGTATTAATTTTCAAGGTATTATATTCCGGATCAACCGTTGTGTATTCAAAGAGCTCCTTTAAAAAGTACGAACACCTTTCATCAATTAGGTAGATATAGTATTCCTAAATTCTTGGAGCAGCATTTCGTCAACGTGGGATTTCTGGTGTAATTATTAAATAATTACACCAGTTGATCCGGAATATAATACCTTGAAAATTAATACAAGGGAGTGGTCAAAGAAATTTTAATAGTGGAATAAGAAACTCCATAGAACTTGCTGATCATACATGGGATGTGCAGTCAATTGAGTGCTCGTGGAATACATGGTCTGGTTTTGAGAAAATATAATCTGTGTTTTTAAATTTGAGTCCTGAGGAAGGTGTTTAAGAATTCCTACATACACCGAAACGCGTCGACTATTGGACAACAATAAAGTTTTGTTTTTATTGAATAGTTGTATTTTTGCACGTCAGTGTTTCACACTATAGATTGGATTGTATTTTTTGTATGGAGTGAAGTACCGGATAAGGTTTTGAAGCTGTATAGTATGATATTAGTCTTTAAGTAGAATGGATATAGGCAGGAATTTATTCAAAAACTAAAACCTTGATGTAAATTGAAAACAGTATCTAATTATTTTTCACTTTGATATTTATTGTTTTTAGCTATAGGATTATGTGTTTTAATGATTTTATTTAATGTGTATAAAAATACGGTTTTTTACTACATGGTTTTTTATATATAAAGTTCAGTCTGGACTTACTAAGTGATAAATAAATACATGAGTGACAAAATTAATTACGGTGTGTGATATTAAATGAGAATTAATATTCTATTTCTGTTGGTTCATGTACAACTTATATAGATCTCTATAATAGAATTATACTACGACACAGAAGGGAATATTGTTTTTTACTTGTGAATCGACCCGGTCCCTTTCTGGTTTTACCTGGGTAACTCTCTTTATTTTGAATCTACCTTTTACAAAAGCATCCCTGATATGCATGCTCTCCTTACCTCCAAGATGAATGTATCTATAGCCTTTTGTAGGGCTTGTTTGTCCTTTTAGGGCAGTTTTATTGGAAGAGCCTGAAATATGTGCAGCAGTCTGGGTAATATATTCTGTTTAATCACCTCTATTCTACCTAGCCAGGATATGAAGAGGTTGCACCATCTAAGCAGACCATGAGTGAGCTGTTAGAAAGTCTGGTATAGTTAGCTGTGTAAAGGTGTGGGAGCTTTAGTGTGATAAACACTCCCACAAGTTTAAATGTATTGCTAGCCCATTGAAAGAGTGTTGCTTCAGTAAGACAGGATTCTCCCGGTGATAGGTCTATACTGAGCATTTCTGACTTTTTGGGGTTCACTTTGAAACCAGAGACCCACCCATTAGTCGCCAACATTTCCATTACCATAGTGTTCACACAATCTGCATCGGTTAATGAGAGCAAGATATCATCTACAAATTGATGTATTCCTATATCTGGGTGTCACATAATGATAGCTGCTAACTGTTCAAGGGTGAAAAATAGTGGGCATAACGGCAACCCTGCCTCATTCCCCTGATTATGATAATTTCTTCTTACCTATCACCATTGACAATTACTCTTGCTTTGAGGTTCTTGTGACTAGCTGATATCCATTTCACCATGTTCAGGCCCAGGCCTTTCACCTCCAATACCTGAATGAGAAAGGACCAATTGACTCTGTCAAAAGCCTTTTTTAGCATTAAGTGATAATATGGTTAGGGGAATCTTTTTAAAATGAGCTTTTTCATTGAAGTTGCATTGCGTTTGACTTTTGATGCTGGTAGCAATTGAGAGAACTTTGAAAGATGTAGGTGAAGTTATATGTTGCTCTGAGATGCAGCATTAGACATAGCTTGTGTGCATTATAGAAAAAGGCATTAATGGTGTTCAAACAGATTTGGCAGCTATCGGATTTTAGAACACTGCTGGGTTTAGGTGTCATCATGCAAACATGGATTTATAACGTTCCTAACTCAGGGTAATGTCTAAGAATTACAGACACCTGTTCATTTAGATAGACACAAGTATTTAGGGCTCCTTTAGGATGGCTTACATGCAGGTGTGAGTAGTGTGCCCATATGTGTGAGACAAATGTTTTGTTGCATTAGCCTAAGACCATTTTTACTTTGGACAGTTCTTGCCCTATTTTTGCTTTGGCTAATTGGACGCTGGGTAATCTTCAAGATATTCGGTATGCAGGGTTTTGTGTTAGTCATAAAGGCAGATGTGACAAGACAGATTGTACACCAGACATTCCAATGAAACCCTAGCATCCAATGTGAAGGAATCCATACACAACAAGTTGTTGTATATATTAGGATTTATTGTAACAAGATAAGTCACCTACAACTGAACCCCACAGTGTGACAGCATAACCTATTTTCCTCAAGCTCCACATTCCACATGGAACTGCCCAAGCACATTCCACTTTTAAAGCTATCCCCAACACAAGAATACAACACATCTTCCCCCATAAAACAAATAAACTATTTACATGACCAATTTGTTACTTATATAAGGATTTCTATACTTCTTTGTGAGATTGATTGATATGATTTTAAATTTGTAAAACACAGCAATAACCCAAAGGCATCAAGGCGCTGTAAACGACAATCTAGAGAAACCCTACTATGCCTATAGAAAATTAGGGAGATCATCTATAGGGAGTATAACCAGGTCTTGAGTGCTTTCCTAAAGGGCATCAGCTGAGAAATAGCCCTAAGGCTTTGAGAAAACATATAATAGATGAAATATACAAAAGAACACAATTAGATAATGTTGAACACTACTGCAGATACTTAGTCAGTAAGCCATGTCGGGCTTACCCTTTTTATTTCTGGGTAAAGCCTGATATTTTTCACCTGGAAAAGAATTTGTATCATAATCAATTTTCAGAGTTTTCTTTTCTGCACCACAAGGGACCAGTCTCCTAATGTTCCACTTCTCACCGCCCTCAAGAATGACAGTATTGCCAAGAACTTCCTCAATTTTCTTACCATGCGAAAATTTAGACTCTCCCTTCCTTACCATTGTCCCCAATTTCACACGCACATACTGTCCCTTTACAAACGTATAGGGATTTCCCTTCAATTTACTATTATGTTTGTAGCAATACTCAAGTTGCTTTTCTCTCACTCTTCTTGCTACATCTTCTGCATCGTAGCCCTTGTCAACTCCACTTCTCATCCACACAGGACAAGCTATTGTTGCGGTATCCCTTCTTCTAATGAGCATGAAAGGAGATTCTCTTGTTGCCGAAAGTGGTGTGGACCTATAGTTCCACAACATGCTCCTCAATTCATCCTTTCATTGTATTCTGTTCCTAGTGGCCAATTGCAAGCACCCTCCTAGTACTCTATTAAATCTCTCAACTAAATTGTTTTCCCTGGGATGGTACAAGGCAGTTTTATGATGACGTATGTTGTGAGATTTCAGAAATTCATCCATTTTCTCTGAAACAAATTGTGGACCATTGTCTGTGACATTTGCCTGTGGGATACCCTCTCTTGCAAACACTTCCCTACAAAATCCAATCACTACATCAGATTTTACTTCATTGACAATACAGGCTTCTGGCTACTTCGAGAAATACTCAACCATGACTATGGCATACTTGCCTCTCAGTTCACATTGGCTGAAAGGACCACAGACATCCAATCCAAGTCTTCTCCATGCACTTTCGGGAGTTTTTATGGGCACAATTGGTGACTGTTTGACCACAAAGGATTCATCACTATTCATGCACTCATCACAGTCTCTCACGTACCATTCTATGTCCCTGTCCATTCCAGGCCATCAGAAATCCATGCACATCTTGTGCTTCATGGCAGTCATTCCCCTATGACCCTCATGCAACAGTGTAATCAGTTTTCCTTGAGTGGAATAAGTAACCACTAATGGCTCACCTCTGCGCAAGCTATTATCCTTCACTGACAATTGTGTCCATACTAGTTTATATTTCCCAAGCAGTTCATCAGCCTTCCACTCCTTCCTTCAAACACTGGATAAGTTGCTCCTTACCTTGTCCAATTTTAAATCTGCATCAAGAGCGCACTTCTATTCATTTTCAGTTATAGCTCCCACAAATAGCAATCCCACAGCGGCCACCATCCAATCATCCGCCTCCTGTTACTCCATGGCTTCATCAATACATGAATCAATTGGTAACCGTGATAGGCAATATGCCTCAAACATTTCTTGAACCAGGGACATATCTCATCTTGAAGGAAAACTCTTGAAGCCTAAGTAGTCACTTCGCTATCAAAGGAGTGGCTCTCCCTCCTCCTTTTGTTTTAAATACATTCACAAGAGGCTTGTGATCTGTTCTTATTTCAAACTTGGTTCCCCATAAATATGCCCTATAATGTTGAACCCCCCCCACCAACAAGCTAATGCCTCCTTGTCAATCACAGAGTAGCTTTCCTCAGCTCCCCTCAAAGTTCTTGAGGCAAATGCAATGACACTTTCTTTCCCTTGATGTAATTGTAAAAGTACTGTGCTTAGTCCATATGCATTTGCATTGGTACTCAGTACAGTTTTATACCCAGGATTGTACAACTTCAATATCGGAGCTTTGACTATCCATTCTCTGACAGTACAAAATAACTTTTCACATTCATTGGAACATGCCAATTTCTTCCCCTTTTTTAGAAGCAACCTCATTGCTCTTGGTATATTAGCAAAATGATTAACAAACTTTGCATACTACTCAGCCAGTCTGAGAAACGATTTGAGTTGGTCTTTGTTCCTCAGACTGGGAGCAAGTTGAATAGCTTTCCATAATTTCAGTTTGGGTTTGATGCCCTCCACCGCAATCACATGGCCCAAGTACTCAACCTCTGGCACTGCAAACTTGCATTTGTCAATTCCTATAGTTAGCCCTGACACCTGCAGTTTCCTCAAAACCTGCTCTAGTACACCACCATGATCTTGCTTGTTCTTCCCATAAATTAAAATGTCACCCTGAAACACAGTGATACGATCTGTTCCTTCCAGAACCTTCTGCATGGCCCGTTGGAAGACTGCAGAGGCAGATGCCAAACCAAATGGCATCCATAAGTATCTAAACACCCCTTGTAGTGTTACGAATGAAGTCAGATGTCTACTATCTGGAAGCAAAGCAATCTGGTGATAAGCTTTTGACAGATCTAGTGTTTTAAAACACCTACCCTCCTCTAAAGTGCTCAGCATGTGGTTTATATTCGGTAATGGGTGGCGATCCACCCATATACTATCGTTGAGGTTTCGAAGATCAACACACATGCAGACCTTACCATTGGCCTTCCTTGCTAATATAATGGGACTCAGCCATTCTGATGCCTCTATTGGCTCGATAATCCCTTCAGCGCACAATTTATCTAGTTCTGTTGATAATGCTTCCTTCATGGCCAAGGTAACTCCCCTCACTTTATGGACCTTAGAAATTGAACCATCATTAAGAATGATCCTATGTGAAAAACCCTTTTGATTACTTATCCTGTCCTGAAATACCTCTGGGAATGCACTCTTCTATTCATCTGTCTCAGTTATATTCATTACTATATCTTGTGCATGATGAATTGGATTTAGCGTTATTCCAAACTTCCTTTGCTTTCTCCATCCCAACAGCATTTTACCTTTTTCTACCACATGCACTTTGCCCACAATAGACTTATTCTTGAAATTGTATAGTGATTCAAAGCTACCCAACAAGGGCAACCTTGTACAACAATAATCTACAGGAGTTGCATGGGTATTTCCCAATTTCAAATCAGGTAATTTAAGGTATGTATTCTTATCAATTATAGTGTAAGGTGAGCAGGAGTCCGCCCACATATCCACACTTACTCCAGCAATTATTACTCTGCATTTGGGAAGCTTATAAGCTTCCTGAACATTCAGTATCCTTTGTTGATCCATTTCAGTGTACAAAATGCTAATATGCGACACACCTACAACTAAAACTTCATCATTCTCGGGTGAGTGCTACCCAATCATTTTGATTGAAGTTTTGCTTCTTCTATCTACTGTCTTATGCTCATCGATGTTAGCTTTGCATACTCTAGAGAAATGCCCAGACTTTTTACCTCTATAACACCTGGCCTTTGCAGCTGGACAAGTTTCACATGTAGCCACATGCCTAAAACTCCCCCATCTAAAACACTGAGTTTTGTTCCTTCTTGTTCCTTCTTGTGTAACCAACAGTAAACTTAGATTTGCACAAATCTTTTTTATTATTCACAACATTCACCTCTTGAAAACCTGCTTCACAACAATTGCCTTGCGACTCTTTACTATCTGATTTCAATACAGACTTACTCTCTGATTTTAACACTGAGACGTAGGAGGAGGCATCTTCCATTTAGTTTTTTTGCAACAGCTATGTTTTTTTTCCAATGTGGGTTTACCTATAGTTAGTAATTTTTCTATAATTTTCTGACTAGTAATGCGGTTAATCAATTGATCTTGTATGATTTCATCATGCAAATCCTTAAACTTCAATGACGCTGCTAACACCATCAAACATCCTACATACTGTTCTATGTTTCCACCTGGTTGCGAACTCCTGGAAAATAATTCATGCGTTCTACCACCACATTTAGTTATTGCTGTGGTGTTCACTTAAGGGTTTGATAGCCCTTTAGTATACATCCTCCTCCTCCTCATCTTCATCCTCCTTAGTAATTGGAGATGGTAAGCTTCTTAAAATTTTCCTACCCTCTACCCCCAAATTATGTTTGAGTAACACCAAATCACGTTTGGGGAATAAATTCCATCACCAATTGCCTCTAGGTATGCCTCAAAAGAGTCCTTTGAATCTTCCCACAACATTACCGATTGCCCAGGATGTTGCTGGAACATTGGTGGCGCTATTACAGATGCCATAATACACAGCCACTCACACACAAGTCCAATACAAATAATTAAAATAATTAATGTAGTCACCAATGTCTCAAACTGGATACAATGTTCGATACAAATAATTAAAATGAGAAACGCGGTCACCATAGTCTCAAACTGGTTAAACAACTTTCCTTTGTAATGTTCCTTTGCTGTGCCTGTTCTCCTGCCTTCTTTTTCCTTGGTATGGAGTGTAGTCTTTTATCTATTGTTACTACTGTGACTTTTGTAGTCCTTCTTCTATTGTTGCTATAATGACTACCAGGAGTGTAGTTCTATGTCTGTTTTTCTGCTCTGAAGCTCCTTCCTGGCAATGGAAATCTCCTCTCCACAGCAGCTCCACGAACACACTTTCACTTCCCTTCAATACCACTGGAATTTCACACACAGCTTCCTGCAGTGAAAATTGCCTTTGCCTCACTTGCATGTTTTGCTGGCATGAAAAGGGCTTCCAGCAGAGTTAATGAGTGAAAAGGCTTCCTGCTTTCTAAATTACACAATCCCCTCATGGAGAGACTTCCAGCAGAGTTAATTGCTTCACTCATGGTAAGCTCACAGCTAAGATAATTGCTTTCCCCAAAATGCTGGTCAGTTTCAATGCAGCAATGCCCGATAATTAAATGATTTCTCCAACTTGTGACAATAATATGCAGATCAATTTCAGTATGTGAACATGCACTGAGAGCTTCAGGTCCCAGCAGAGATAATTGGCCATATGCTTCATGCACTGTTTGTTTACTTTTCAGACTCCCAGCTGGGATTATTCTGCAAATGCCATCTGAGTTGAGCTGAACACATGGCAAGGCATTCAGTTTCATCACTGGTCAGCCTGACATGAGAACAAGTGCGTGAGGCTCAAACAGATGCCGTGCTGTTTTTGCAGTTCATATGGCAGTCAGAGGCACCCGGCTGAGAAAATTGTCTTTTTAGATTCCGCCTGCACAGCGCTTGACCTGTGCTTGTGAAATCTATTGTATTTAATTTAAATCTTAAAAGGGGCTGACATCCCGCCCTTTCTTTTCATTGGTTGGTGTGCTTGCCACTTACTTTTCCTTCGTTATTATTGGTTGTATCATGCCATTTCCTGTTGTTGTTCCTGTGTTCTTCTTATCAGTATCCCACAGCCCAAGAACTCCTTTTCACCCGCCGACCTACTTTGTTGTCTGTGAGCAAGCATATTTGGGGTTGGCATGTTATTTTCCTTTTGTCTCCACACTCAGTATCAGTACACTGTACACGAGCCATCTGCATTACATATGGACAGAATCATTTTGAGGTAAGTGAGAGATAAACTAATTAACCCAGAATCAAAGGATGTTGAGTCTCTTGCTGAGACTCAAACCCGGTTCCCCAGCTTCAAAGTCGGCCACTCTAGCCGTTATGCCACGTCCTCTCCCCTCCTTCCCGGGGTGGGCGCACTCTACCCGTTTCACAGTGTGTATATTTACCATATCCTCTTTCCAGAGCAACGCACATACTAGTCAGTTTCTTTGAAGCATTGAGCGTTCACAAAATTATTGAGTCTGTTTTAGGCTTCAGTTTACATTCGCTCAAAACCATCTTTTTGTAGACTTTTTACCATCTTTCGTTTACTCCATGCACGTGACCAGGAGGTCAAAATCACTGTTCGGAATACGTAGGTTTCACTGGTACTATTCGGGGGGCACACTGACTCTCAGCGGAAGTTGCACTACAGGTAATCACTTTGTTACGCATGATTATATACTTTGACCTGCGTCATTTATGTCATGGCTGCACCATTGCCTCCTTTTTCCAACAGCACACGCATCACATGGCCATACTATGGAGTAATACACACGGGCGTCCGCCTCCATGACTCACTCTTTGACAAAGACAGAATTTGCTTGTTTTTGACTTGACGGGTTGCTTTATGATATCTATCCACCCTTGTGTGATTCTTTATCTGCATCCAGGTACGTTTTGGTTTAACACACACTCGGGTGTTTCAGTGCGGTTGTCTCTTTTACTTCAGTTGGCTCCCATTTTATTTTAGATAGTGTTCACCAGCGGCTTCGTTTGCGACCGAATTTCAAATCATAATGCACACCCTGTGTATTCCTTACTGCTGAAGACACAATTAAGACGACTTGTACGTGAGCTCCACATCCATGTTCATGCAATACATGTTGCATGCTGATCATGTAGTTGCTTTCAGTGCCTGTGTGCAAACACAGTGACTTTTGTGATTGATAATCTCTGACGCACTTTAATTGGTGAAGGGCTTTCTTTAAAATAATGAGGTGTGCTATGTTTTGCATCTCTCTTTTCCACAGCCTGAGGACTGCCTCATCACTGTCAAAATGAAACTCTCTTTGGTCATAGTTTTTCACCTTAATTGCAAGCTGAAAACACACATATGTTCTTTGAACATGGGATACTTTTGTTACTTCCCTTTTTCAGCAAGCTTTAACATGCTCTCCTTCCCCCTCCGGAGCCGAACCTCAGCACGAGACCCACGCACCTGGCGTACCCCTCTCGCACCCCACCTGTCGCTTCTGGGAACAACATATTTCACTGATGTTGATGTATTTTCTGCAAATAAACTAACGTCATGTTACAGCCCATGGCTGCTCAAAGACTGTTCTCAAGCATGCAGGTACACACTTCAGGCTGTTACAGGACACGGCTGCTTAGTCCTATACCGCAGAGTCAAGTAATGTTTTCATGGGCACAGGTCATATGTCAAGGATGCACAGAATGTTACTAGGGGTGCTGGAGACATAGCTAAGGACACACATCAGATCCTTAGTCACACTACTATTCCCAGTGACCATGTGCTATTCTTAGGAACACAGAACATGTTCTCAGGGGGACAGGAAATATACAAGCATATCAATGTTAGGGGGATAGGGAGAAGGGTACACATGTGACAGTGAAGCATTCTAATACCTTCGGGTCAAGTGTGTGCTATATTGAAAAAAACAATAACACAAGAGGGGCACCTGTACTCCTCAGATCATCACATGTATACATAATGGAATTACAAAACCACCTGTTTCCCAGCAGACATTACCTGGGTCTCTGTCCTATGGCTTGACCCTCCCGTGCTTGGTTTAAAAAAAGCGCTATGACGCGGTCAATGCTGGTGGCGTCATAGCATTTTTTTACTTTATTTTAAGGCATTTTGCATAGCAGCCCGAGCCGCTATGCAGCATCTCTTAAAGTAAATAAATGCCATGACGCGGTCAACGCTGGCTGCGTCATAGCACTTTTTTCATTGCTTGTTTCACATCTCATCCTCTGCATATGACAAGCTTGCACATTTGCCTTCTCTATAAGTAGATGAATTCGGGGCTCCGCTGCTATTACAGGAATACTGTTGACACCAGTAAGTCATTCTTGTGGGGGGTATGAATGTCATCTGAATCACAAAATGCAATTACTTACATGTGCTCCGCGCGCACTGTGTTTTGTCATTGACATAGTAGAGTGCAGGGGAGTTAAAGAGATGGTATTAACATCTGGCGGGTGCTTGGAACCAGCTACTTTATCACACTGTAATATGTTGTCTAAACACCTATGCAGTATAATTACAAGCTGAGGGAACACATCTTGATAGTGTGTTTGGAAAAAGTGAATGTACAACAGAGGTATGTTTTGCTCTGTGGATGACATTATTCCATGCCAATGAGAAAACACATTCTACATGTCATCACCATGCAGTCGTACTTCTGCAGCACTTTTTTTTATTCATGGACCACATTCCTACAGTGGGCTGCTTCTGTGAAGGACACTGCCGGTGTAGTATTGTGTTTATTCCGCCTTTTGCAAAGAAGCACTTCCTCACTTCCCTGTGAGTGCTGCACTGAGTGCCTTCAGGTCAGCTGCAGCCCCCATTTTGCGTGGCCTGGCCGGCACCCGCAGCACTGATAACACGAACACATGATGAGGAGTGATGAAGTATTGAAGAGGGGAGAGTGCTGCCAGAGATGCCTGCACAGAGAGCTCCCCTCACACGGATTACTGAAGGGACACGGCGTCGGCTAGTCCTGCTGCCAGCTGACTCCACATGAACACAAGGTATGCCCACACCTCAACTCTTTTGTCACTGCGGAGCAGGTGGCATGTGTGCATCTGAAGGGGGTGGTGGTGCACGGTGTGTCATGGATGGGTGGAGCTAGCCTCTCCCAGGGATGAGAGGCAGCCTTGTGTGTTTCTGCAACTAGTCATAACGCTTGAACTGACATTCAGTAACTTATACTGCACATCTATTTACTAAACTAAAGCTTACAACAAAAAACAATACTAATCACATAGGCGAAACCTAATGTATTTACCATTGCATGGTTAACAGAGTTACTGCAGTCTCAGTTCAGTAATGTTTTATCATGCACGCAGCTTATAAGTTCTAAAATCAAAGCGCGAGGGGTGAAGTTTACCATTCCGATAGGCCACGTCTGTAATGGCAGTTGATTACGCTTGATCACGTCTTGCCAATTTATGCTGTGTCCTTAATAAGCTTCACTGCAGCAGTTACAGAAGCTAATAAAGTGAGCGTTCACCATTCCCTTACAATTAACTCACGGTTCACAATTTTTAAATGCACTACGTAGATTCTGGTATATTTAGTCGCACACCGTCTTGACAGTAGACAGAGTTCAGTCTTTAAACCACTGTCACCAGTGAAGTAATCCATCCACAACAAGTTCTTGTAAATATTAGGATTTATTGTAACAAGCTAAGTCACCTACAACTGAACCCCACAGTGCGACAGCATAACTGATTTCCTTCGAGCTCCACATTCCACATGGAACTCCCCAAGTACATTCTACTCTTAAAGCTACCTCAATACAAGAATACAACACAATGCCACACGGTTCACCAGACCTCATTCTTAGTATAGAGTATACTTTCAGTGATGTAATAGTGTTCAAAGGTCATGCCTTACAACTAAGCTCCACCGGGAAGTTTGGAAGTTGCCTCTATTTGCAGTAATACAGGTGAACACTTTACCTGTAATAGGGGCGTGTACATAATAAGAATGCAGAACATACCTTGAACATACTGAACAAATTGGGAGGCTTCAGTGGCCTTCTTGGTGTACATTTTCAGTACGTTGTCGTCCATCAGTGCTGCTGCCCTAAACAAGCTGAAGCATCCAGGGCTGCAAAGCACACAGCCCAAGACATGTTCAGAAGATTTCTGCAGCCAGTGGCCCACAGCATATTCAAACTTCTGGTACCAGACCATAGGACCTAAAAACATATTAGTTAGTGGTTTTAAAAATATATGCTCATATTATTACGAGTAACAAGTGTATTCATAATACCAACTTCACAGTGATCGTAATACTAAGACAAATGTTGCAAATTATAACAACAGCAACTAATACAATAAGCGTGTAAAAAGTATCTGAGGGTATTGATGACTTTAGAGGGCACACATGAGTAGGACAAGATCTTGAGAATAATACACATGATGCTACTGAAGTGTGGTGACTTTAATGCAAAATAGTGCTCTGCTTTCTTTTTGTTTTGATTCAACTAAATAACATATATAGCAACAATTTCACCCAAAATGTGATATATTCAGGATTACCTTTCTGGGTGGTGTGATGGAATATCAAGCCCACAAATATTAATAATGGCAGAATATTGAATACTAAAATATCACTAAAGTATCCATACAAGAACAATAATTACTATATATTATTCTTAACTTCCCATCACATTTTTCTAAAAGATCTATCTATTCACTTAAAAAAACAAAGTTTACAGGGACATTATAGTTAGGAAATAGAATTTAAAAAACCTTAGAAATTCACTGAAAAAAACAAAGGTTAGAGGGACGTTAGAGTTAGGCTCAGATTTCACTCATACAAAACCAGTGAAATTCAGCAGTTTAAGTTACCTGAGCTAAATGTAAAGTAAGCCCCCGCAATGCACTGCTTATCACCTCACATATTACACCACTGATGACATGGTCAGTGACATCATTGATGACATAGGTTTTGTGTGCCCTTAACCCTTTGTTTATGTTGTTGACACTTTTAACTTTACAATGGTGCCGGTAACAAGTGGAATTTACCCGTTAGAAAGGAGCGTATATTACACTCAAGCGTGTTTTTTTTTTTTTGTGTAGCCATCATGATCGCAGTGGATTAAATTGATTTGCAATTGAACCCGACTACTGGATGCTGGATGTTAAAGGTGGTCCTCACCCGACCCGTGAGCGCACTGCCATTGGAGAGTCCCACATAAGAGGAGCAGGGACTGAGTAGATATATATATATATATATATATATATATATATATATATATATATATATATATATATATATATATATATATATATCCAGGTAACTCCAACTCTTTACCCACAAAAGACGACGGAGCACGGACCTCGAATGAAGTGCAGGTTTTTAATCAATAGAGCTCTCAAACAGCACTAGCAGCATAACGCGTTTCGGCACAACAAGTGCCTTGATCACATGATGCGCGTAACTCGTCTCACCTAGTTTTTATTTCGTTTGCATTTAAAGTGACAGGTGCCTAAAGTGCAAGGTTTAACTTGGGGACCTGGGGACCGCCACCTCCCCGGGGCTTTATAAATTATGCATGGGGGGCACGTGGCCCCCCCAAGCCCCGGGGACCACCACCTCCCGGGGCTTCTTAAAAATAACAAGGGGGGGGGCATCGCAGGCCCCCCCAAGCCCCGGGGACCACCACCTCCCCAGGGTTTCTTTAAATAACGAGGGGGGGCCTAGTGGGCCCCCCAAGCTCCGGGGACCACCACCTCCCTGGGGCTTTGAAACTGAAGGGAGGGGGGCCGAGTGGCCCCCCTCCAGGAGCCCTTGATGGCCCTGGGGACCGCCACCCCCCAGGGCCGGCTCCTGCAATGTCCCGGGGTGCCCACCCCGGGACATTGCTGTTTGCTATGCCAGGGCGGGAGCACAGCTCCCGCCCTGCCATAGCAAACTCTGCTTTGCTTCATTGAAGAGAGAGCAGGAAAACCTGCTCTCGCTTCAACGAAGCAAAGCACGATTGCTTTTGAGCAAGGGGAGCTGCATGTCAGCAGCTCCCCTTGATCAAAAGCAATGCCGGCTCCCGCACAAGGCGGGGAGCCAGCGGGACCGTGGGGGCATTGGGGCTTCCCCCACGGTCCCCAACGATGAGGGCTGGCCCAGGGGGATGGGGTCCCCAGGGCCAGAAGTGGCCGGGAGGGGGACCACGCGGCCCCCCTCCCCTTTAATTAATTTGAAAGAAAAAAAACCCGGAAAGGCCGGCCCCAGGGGATGGGGTTCCCGGGGCCATAATTGGCCTAAGGAGGGGGGCCACGCGGCCCCCACCCTAAAAAAAACACAGGCTGGCCAGGCCCCGGGGGATGGGGTCCCCGGGGCCAGAAGTGGCCAAGGGAAGGGGGGCCATGCAGCCTCCCTCCCGTACTCTTTTATTAAAAAAAAAAAAAAAAACGAGGCAATGCCCCGGGGGATGGGGCCATGATAGGCCTCAGGAGGGGGGCCACGTGGCTTCCCTCCAAATTTTTTTAATAAAAAATGCGGGCCAGGCCCCGGGGGATGGGGTCCCCGGGGCCAATAGTAGCCCAGGGAAGGGAGGCCACGCGACCCCCTTCCTGTTTTTTTTTTTTTTTAAATGCTCAGGCCCTGGGGGATGGGGTCCCCAGGGCCCAAAAAATTGTAAAAGAAGGGGGGCCACACAGTCCCCCCTTCTACAAATATTTCAAACGAAGAAAAGCTGTCATCTCGCTGGAGGCCCCGCCCCCTCCCTGCACCACTCTGCAAACGCTCCCCTGGCGCATTCTAAGTTGGGGGATTAAGTCCCCTTGAATCCTGAGGGTCCCTGGTGGCCAACTAGCCCACCAGGTACCTCCAGTAAGCGCAACACAGCTGGATTGCAGAGAGGTGGTCTGAGGCAATGCCCCCTTTTTACACCACTCTGCAAACGCGCCACCTGGCGCACTGCTGCTCGGGGGATGAAGTCCACTTGTGTCCTGAGGTCCTCAGGACACAAGAGGACCTTGTCGCCCCACCAGCAGTGCGCCAAGAGGCTCGTTTGCACAGTGGTGTAAAAAGGGGCATGGCCTCGGACCACCTCTCTGCAATCCGGCTGTGTGGCGCTTACTGGAGGTACCTGGTGGGCTAGTTGGCCACCAGGGACCCTCAGGATTCAAGGGGACTTAACCCCTCAAATTAGAACGCGCCAGGGGGTGCGTTTGCAGAGTGGTGGAGAAAGGGGGTGGGGCCTGTGTCCACCTCGCAGCAATCCCACTGTGTGGGGCTTACTGGACATAAGAGGTAGGCTAGTTGGCCCCTAAAGGACCCCCAGCAGCAAAGGGGACTTCAATCCCCATCCAAGAGTGCGTCAAGGAGCGCGTTTGCAGAGTGATGGGCAAAGGGGGCGTGGCCTGCTATGATAATTTAGCAATCCTGCTGTGTGGGACTTACTGGAGGTAATAGGAGGGGTAGTTGGCCCCCAAGCATGTCCTTGCGGGCCAACTACCCCTCTTGTTACCTCCAGTAAGTTCCACACAGTGGGATTGCTAAAACGTCTTCGGAGGCCATGACCCCCTTTCTCCACCACTCTGAAAACGCGCCTCCTGGCAGACTACGGGATGGGGATGAAGTCCAATTTACTCCTGAGGGACTTGGAGGGCCAAGAATCCCTCCTGGTACCTCCTGTAAGTCCTGCGCAGCGGAATTCCTGAGCGCTGGTCAGAGGCTCAGCACCCTTTCTCTACCACTCTGCAAACGCAACTACTACTTAAAGTAACATGTTTCTGCACCTCTGACTTAGAGGTAGTTTTCATCCCCATGCCCTAATATATACTAGGGCCTCACAGGGGAGGTCATGCCAATGACAGGGGTAACCCAACCTATAGTGTACCCTAGTGTATGTAGGTGTTTTCACTGTATTCTAAGTGTCTTTTAGCATAGAACTGGCTCCGGGCCGACTTCAATCCCCATCCAAGAGCGCACCAGGGAGCGGGTTTGCAGAGTGGTGGGCAAAGGGGGCGTGGCCTGTTATAAGAACTTAGCAATCCTGCTGTGTGGTACTTATTGGAGGGAATAGGAGGGGTAGTTGGCCCCTAAGGCTGTCCTTGGGGGCCAAGTACCCCTCTTGTTACCTCCAGTAAGTCCCACACAGCAGGATTGCTAAGACGTCTTCGGAGGACAAGCCCCCTTTCTCCACTACTCTGCAAACACGCCTCCGGGCAGACTACGGGATGGGGGTTGAAGTCTACTTTACTCCTGTGGGACTTTGTGGGCCAAGAAGCCCTCCTGGTACCTCCAGTAAGTCCTACGCAGCGGAATTCTTGAGCGCTGGTTGGAGGCCCAGCACCCTTTGTCTACCACTCTGCAAAGGCGACTACTACTTAAAGTAGCATGTTTCTGCACCTCTGACTTAGAGGTAGTTTTGATCCCCCTGCCATATTATATACTAGGGCCTTACAGGGAAGGTCATGCCAATGACAGGGGTACCCCAACCTATAGTGTACCCTAGTGTATGTAGGTGTTTTCACTGTATTCTAAGTGTCTTTTAGCATAGCACTGGCTCCGGGCCTGGTTAGTCAGAGTCAGTTACCACCAGTACCAGTCAGAAAAAGTTGGGGGCACAGGATGACTTTACAACAAGGCCTCTTTCTGCACCTCTGCTGGTTCTTTCTGCATATCTCTTGCTTCTTTGTGCACTTTTCTTCGTCTTTCTAGACTTCTGTTGCCTCTTTCTGCATTTCTCATGCTTCTTTCTGCGCCTTTCTTCCTCTTTCTGCACATATCCTACCTCTGTAGGCATAGTTAGAAATTAGCATTTAAAAAACCTTTGAAAAATTCACTGAAAAAACCATAGGTTTCAGGGACGTTATAGTTAGAAATTGGCATTTAAAAAAACCTTTGAAATTCACTCTAAAAACCATAGGTTTCAGGGACGTTATAGTTAGTTGGACATTGCAGTCGTACAAAACCAGTGAAATTTGGCTGTTATAGTTAGTTCAGCTAACTATAACTCGCGCCCCCGCAATGCACTGCTGATGACGTCACATATTACATCATTCATGACATGGTCAGTGACATCACTGATGACATCTCAAATGACATCACTGATGACATCGCTGATGACATCATCCATGTGGTAATCTGATACACCTCCTCACACCCAAATATAACCTTTGATACACCTACTCTAAAATACAGACTACCATTTTCGAAACCATAGACACACCAATACCAGTTACTACATACCCACTCACTGATTCCTAAGTCTACACACACATCCACTCATTCACCCATACAGTAACTCATACATGCAGTCACTTATCAGTACAGCACTATCATATGCACTCATACACGTATACACACACTCACATACCACCACTCATCCATAGCGTTACTCACACACCTAGTCAGTCATGCAAAAAAATCAATCACACTTTCATTTACTCACCTGTACAGTTATACAAACACCACCTCACTTATTCATACAGATGCTAACACATACTTACTCTCTCGTACAATCACTGATACAACCAACACACCCATACACACACTCACCTACCCATACAGCCCTTCACAGATGCACTCTTGAATCCATACACCCAGTGAATCACCCACTCACACATCTATGCACAGAGTCACACACCCCCCACTCACCCACACAGATACTCAAGCACCCATAGAGATGCTCAGGCAACCAATCAATAACCCATATAGACACTCATGTAGCTACTCACCAACCCATGCAGCCGCTTACACACCAACTGACAGACTGATAGAGACATTCACACAGTTTAGTCACTAACCAATGCATTCAGTAAGACACGTTTAATCACTCACTTATACCGTCAGTCACGCACCTACTAAATCATCCATTCAGATACTTATACACCCACTCATTCTTCAATACACCTTGGCATATATATATATAAACATATTTAAACTTTACAGACACACACAGTCACTGGATGATGTCATCAGTGATGTCATCAGTGATGTCATCAGTGATGTCACTGACCATGTCATGAATGATGTAATATGTGACGTCATCAGCAGTGCATTGCAGGGGTGCCATTTATAGTTAGTTGAACTAACTATAATGGCCGAATTTCACTGGTTTTGTATGACTGCAATGTCCAACTAACTATAACGTTCCTGAAACCTATGGTTTTTTCAGTGAATTTCAAAGGTTTTTTAAATGCTAATTTCTAACTATAACGTCCCTGAAACCTGTGGTTTTTTCAGTGAATTTCAAAGGTTTTTTAAATGCCAATTTCTAACTATAACGTCCCTGAAACCTATGGTTTTTTCAGTGAATATATATATATTTATATATATATCTTCTACTTCCGGTCTCCAGTTACAACCTAATTCCCATAGACAAAGCATTTTTTATTTTGCTAATGACTTTTGTGCCTTTTGATGAATCTTTGTGAAATTTTCATAACTAGTTCGCCACTCCGTCAAGTGGGACGAGAAAAAGGGAAGGTCCCAAAATGCATTTTTCCCATGCAATTTCCCGTAGGGATTTTGAACACGACTGCAGCCGGAACTGCTGAATGGAATCATACCAAATTTGGCAGAAAGCTAGCTCTTGCTCCAGAAAACCCCTTTTTGTAATTAAGTAAATCCGTTCAGTAGTTTTGGAGTTATTAAAGGAAAAATAAATTTGTATATCTAGGTACACAAATCCTCGGTAGATCTGACATATCCCATGCTGAGATCTGATTGGCTGCCAACACTTCAACTAAGAAGTGTTGGCAGTCATCTTGGTATTCAGACTCGTCGGAGTCCCAAGAAGAAAAAAAAGAAGGGGGCAGGGTCGGAATACCCTGACCCCCTAAACCTGGTGGTGGAGTCCCACAGGGCCACCGCCTGCTGCCCAAAATGTTTTGTTGTGATTTTGCAGAGGATCCACAGCAACATTGAAAACAACCAAGCCTGTTCTTATACGATTGCTTTTCTTTGCCCCCTGGCATACTTGCCAAGTGTCTCACATCTGGGATTAAAGTAAGCATTTTAAGGTAATTTACCTCATTCCTGCACATGCAAAAGATTATCACACACATTTAAACTGAGCTGCATCATGGCTGTTAGACCCTAGCTGTTGGGCTGTGAATTTTCCTCAGAAGGAAGCTTGCACACCCATTGACAGAAATAGATGGGCAGAGAGCTTTTGCAGCCAGCAGGGGTGAAGCAGGCAGTTGGAGGTCTCCTGACTGGGTAATCTTTATTTACACATGGTGCGTAATTGAGTGCATCTTGCCCACTGCAGTATCTGTGTCGTCGAGGGTGTAGAGCGGAAGATACAATTGAAGGGAACCACTGTCATCTGTTATTGAATGACCGAGACCTGCACTCTCAACCTTCGTAAGGCGATACTGTTGAGCATGTCACTGTGGGTGCAACCAGCTCACTTTTGTGATTCACTGCCTCTGGCCTCCGTGATGCTTGTTCCTGATCGGCAGCAGGGTGTTGTGTCCTAGTGGATGGAGTCCCACTAAATTTTATGTTAGTGTCAACACTGACAGCCTCGGGGTCGAGAAGGTTACGTGGACGTCATAGTTAGGTTCAGAATTCACACACACAAAACCATAAAAATTCAGCAGTTATAGTTATAATTATCTCAAGAAACGATATCTTGCGCCCTAGGGTAACTATAACTCGTGCCCTCACCATGCACTGTTAATTATCCCACATCAGTCATGACATTTTCTATGACATCATTTATAATATCACTGTAACATTTCCACTAAAATTATTGATAAGAAAACTGTGCATGGTGGGGATGCAAGTTATAGTTACCTTAAGGCATATATATATATGTATATATATTACCTACTGGCAGTCGCCAGTAGGTAGTCATAGTTAAGACCTTGTTTCTATTCAAAAAGCGTTTTTTCTTTTGCCAATATCTTTGGCACTGTTTGACGAATCTTCGCGAAAGTTTTGAAACTAATGGTTCATTCAGGTCAGCTCCTGTCTTGAAAGTTTCAGGGTGATTCGTCAAGTGGGGGCCGAGAAAAAAGGGGGGGCCCAAAACACGTTTTCCCCATGTTAATTTCCATAGGAATTTTGGAACAGGCTACAGCTTGAACTGCTGAATGGAATTACACAAAATTTGGCAAAAAGGTAGCTCTTGGTTCAGAAAGCGCCCTTTTTTTAATGGTGTAAATCCATTCAGTAGTTCTTGAGAAATTCACAAAATAAAAATGTATATATCTGAGCACTGAGGAGGGTTCGCGAACCCTCCCAAGCACGAGCTTAATTCTGATTGGCTGCCAACACTCCAAACCAGAATGTGTTGGCAGCCATCTTGTGATTCGGTAACCGAGTCACAAGAAAACAGTAGAAAAAAATGTAAAAATAAGAAAAGCGGGCAGGGTAGAAACACCCTGACCCCCTACCTGCTCAGGGGGTCCCACAAGGACCCCCAGGGCCAAAAAAAGCTTTTTAAAAAAAATAAAATCGTCCAAAATCGCGCTGGGTGCGCGAATCAGGCCGAGAAAAAAAAAAAAAAAGCACGGGCTCCCGCGCTTCATTTTAATGAGCCCCCGGGTGGGCCAGGTCCCGGGGGCAATATGTAGGTATATGCGTGGGCCACGCAGGCCCCCCCAGCCCCAGGGACCACTACCTCCCCGGGGCTTGTTAAGTAAGGGGTGGGGGGCCTCCCAGGACCCCCAAACCCCGGGGACCGCCACCGCCCCGGGGCTTTAATTAATTATGCGTGGGGGCACACGGCCCTCCCGCAGTCCCGGGGACCGCCACCTCCCTGGGGCTTTGTTAAATTGTGGGTGGCCAAGCCCCGGGGACCGCCACCTCCCCAGGGCTTTGTTTTATTATTTGTGGGTGGCCTCACAGGCCTCCCCAAGCCCCGGGGATACCACCTCCCCGGGGCTTTCTTTAATATTGAGGGGGGCCTCACGGGCCCCCCAAGCCCCGGGGACCACCACCTCCCCGGGGCTTCACACATGATGCCCTTCATGGCCCTGGGGACTGCCACGCCCCAGGGCCGGCTCCTGCAATGTCCCGGGGAAACCTGCTCTCGCTTCCAAGAAGCAAAGCAGTATTGCTTTTGGGCAAGGGGAGCTGCATGTTAGCAGCTCCACTTGCCCAAAAGCAATGCCGGCTCCCGCAGGAGGCAGGAAGCCGGCAGGGACTGCGGGGGCATTGGGGCTCCCCCGCGGTCCCCATCAAGGAGGCCAGGCCCCAGGGGATGGGGTCGCCGGGGCCATTATTGGCCTCAGGAGGGAGGCCACACGGTCCCCCTCCTTATTTAAAAAAATAATAAATGCTGGCAGGCCCCGGGGGATGGGGTCCCCGGGGCGAATACCAAATTATGGAAGTGGGGCATTTTTTTTTTCTTTCAAGTTTGGATTTACGACTCCAACGCGGCTCTCAGCGCAGCCCCCCATGTAATGTTGCGTTGGATTCGCGACTCCAAGCAAAATTTAAAAAAAGAGTATATATGTTTTTGAAAAAGTAAGATTATATGTTGGGTTATAGGGTGGCTCTAAAAAGAGCCCTTGTTTTTACTTTGACTGTGTTGAAGCTCAATGTAAGTGCGGACACACAGCTTAAGGTTGTTGAGGAAGGCTCTGTTCCCTTTATCTGTGAAGTGCATTCCATCACTTCTGTAGATGTCATCCATATCAAAACCTATATTGTTGTTGTAGATGGACCCCATTCTATGATCTCTGAGGTATGCAGAAACAGCTTTATTGACATTCTTTCTAGCTTTCTCAATCTGTGGACAGAATTGATTTGACCACTTCCATTTCTGTCTTTGGCATATATTAGAAAATACAAAGACAGTTTGAGGTAAAATCAACTTCAATTGTGCAAAGGTGTCCTTCATTAGCATTTCCAGTCTTACCCCAGTCAATGTGCCTAGGTCATTACCACCACAGTGCACATTCATGAGGTCAGGTGGTTGGAGATGCAAAAAGGTTTTAACCAAAGGCATCAAGTGGTGCCACTTTCATCCTCTCTGTGCAATCCATTTAATATCCACATTTTGCAAAGCTAGGTCTTTGTCAATACCTCTGCGTTCAGCATACCTTTTGCACCAGAAAACATAGCTGTGCCCAACAATCCATACTGTAAGCATCTTGAAGGGATGTCTGGAAGTAATGAAAAGAAGTCTGTAGCTGATATAGTCAGTTGGTAGAATGAAAGGTATCTAAAATGGTGGACAAGATGCTGTTTTTTAAAAAGTAGAGAATTGATTGGCTGTTTATGAATATTGTACACTCAAAAATAGGGTGCATGTTACTTTCTTTAAAAAGCATGTTTCTTATTGGTTTGTTAAAAATGTTTGAAAGGTACAGTAGATAGGATAAGTTCATATTTTGCAGACGTCAACCACACCTGCTGTTTGCATTTGTAAGCTTGTGTGCTGAACTTGAAGATATGGTGAACTTGTGACCTGTCAGTTCACTTGAATGTTCCATAAACTGTTGCTATGGAAACAGGCATTAGGCAGAAGGGGGGAAGGGTTGACTGTTATCTGTGGTTTTAAAATGTGGAATTGTAATTCATATATAAGTGATATGTTATTAAAGTAAGATTTCCCAAGTCAGTACTGTCTTTAGAAGTGGTGTAATCTTAAAAAATAGTGGTATTTTTATTTCATCCATCGCGTTGGTGCACGGTGGAATCGCGACTCCAAAAATTCCAGAACCAGTTTGGGCACTTTTAGAAGTCAGTTGGTAGGGGTTAATATGTTTAACCAATAGAAATGTGTTTTACAATTTGAAATTATGTAGGAAGCAATGTGATTTGTTACTAACATTTATTCGTGTGGAGAAAGAGAGGGAAAGTTTGCCATTACGGGTTTTACCTTGTTGAGAGAGGTGCATTCCATTGATTGTGTGCATAAGAAAATCTTTTATGAGTTTCTGATATTTCATATTCTACAAATCAATTTGGAAGGTGATTTATATATTTGTGAGGTGTATTATGTATTAGCTTTATTTTTAAACTTTATAAATTATTGAAGAACTGTGATGTTTTAAATATATTATTAAATGCAGAGATGTGTATTGTAGTTTGTTTTAAGGTAGTTAAATGTTGTTTAAAATAGATTTTGTATAGTAATATGTGTATATTGGAAGATGGATTAGTGATTATGGTAGTTTGTTTTAGTGTGTGCATATGTACATTTGTAGTATACCGCATAAATTTAGTTGTTGCTTTAAAATAGGAAGTGGAGTCTGTTAAGTTTTAAGGTGTACATGGACTTCTGTCTGAAGTATGTCTCTAGTTGTATATGTAAATGTATATGTCTAATACATTTGAAGGTGCATGATGTATAACAAAGAGGTGTTGTTGGTTTTTATGTGGTAGGCTCAAGACTGTGAGTAGTAGTAGAATGGTGAAGATGCAGTATAATAGTGTGGTTTAAAAGATGTTGAGATAAGGTATTAGTGACTACACTTCTTTTTATAAGTCTCTAGAGAGGTTCAGTTGAAATATGCCACATCATTTTTGGTGTTTGCTTCAAATTTGAAGATTGTTTCGTGAATTTTTGAGGTGTGCATAGTGTGTGATAGAGACATATGCATGCATGCTTTCAGGATGTTGCACTTTTTCACTCACTCAGGCACTACCACAGTACTACTCCAATCTCCCAGGCAGTACCCATGCACTTATAAAATCACCCAGGCACTTCCTATGTACTCTTGTAATCCCCCAGATATTACCCCTCAACTTATGCAAACACCCTGGCATTATGTATGTACTCCTTAATCCCCTAGACATTACCTTTGCACTCATGTAACCACCAATACATTAGCTATATACTGATTCAATCACTCAGGCACTACCCTTGCACTCCTCCAATCACTCAGGCACTACTGCAGTACTACTTCAATCACCCAGGCAGTACACATGCACTTATAAAATTACCCAGGCACTTTCTATGTACTCATGTAATCTCCCAAATATTGCCCCTGTAATAATGGAATCCCCAGCCATTACCTATGTACCCCTCTAATCCCCCCAGCCATAACTCGTGGAATCATGCAATCACCAATGCTTCAGCTATACACTGGTTTACTCATGCAGGCACTACCCTTCCACTCCTTCAATCACTCTGTCAGGTTCTATGCACTCCTCCAATCACTTTGCTAGTCCCAATGCACTTATAAAATCACCCAGGCACTACCTTTACCCTCTTCCAGTCACTGAGGTAGTACCACAGTATTACTCCTATCACCCAGGCAATACTGATGCACTTATAAAATCACCCAGGCACTGTCTATGTACTCCTGTAGTCCCCAGATATTACCTCTGAAATCATGCAATCACGAATGCATTAGCTATACACAACTTCAATCACCCAAGCAATACTCTTGCACTCCTCCAATTACCTTTTCAGGATCTATGCACTCGTCCAATCACTTAGCTAGTGCCCATGGACTTATAAAATCACCCAGGCACTATTTTTACTCTCCTCCAATAATTGAGGCACTACCACAATAGTACTCTAATCACCTACGCAGTATTGATGCACTTATAAAATCACCGAGGCACTTTCTATGTACTCTAATAATGCCTCAGATATTATCCCTTAAGTTATGAATCACCCAGACATTACCTATGTACTCCTGTAATCCCTTAGATATTACCTCTGCACTCATGCAATCACCAGTGCATTAGCTATACAGTTGTTCAATCACCCAGGCACTACCCTTATACTCCTTCAATCACCCTCTCAGGATTTATGCACTCGTCCAATCATTTAGCCAGTACCCATGCACTTATAAAATCACCCAGTCACTTCCTATGCAGTCATGTAAATCCCCAGATATTACCGCTGTAGTCATACAATCACCCAGGCGTTACCTATGTACTCCTTTAATCCCCCAGACGTTAGTCCTGTACTCATGCAATCACCAATGCATTAGCTATACAGTGCTTTAACCACGCAGGCACTATCCTTGTACTCTTTCAATCATGCATGCACTACTCTTGTACTTATGTAATCAGTCAGCCAGTACTCATGCACTTATAAAATCACTCAGGAACTACATTTGCACTCTTGTAATCACTCAGGCACTACCTTAGTACTTCTGTAATCACCCAGGCAGTACTCATGGACTTATAAAATCACCCACTCACTTCCTATGTACTCCAGTAATCCCCCAAATATTACTCCTGCAGTCATGCAATAACCCAGGCACTACTTATGTACTATCCCTGTAGTCTTGCAATCATGCAGGCTGTACCTATGCACTCATGTATTAACCCAGGCAGTAGCCTTGCAGTCGTAGAATCACCCAGGCCCTACTGTTGCACTCATCTATTCACCTA
The DNA here is from genome assembly GCA_963921515.1 of Calotriton arnoldi. Classification (NCBI taxonomy): domain Eukaryota; kingdom Metazoa; phylum Chordata; class Amphibia; order Caudata; family Salamandridae; genus Calotriton; species Calotriton arnoldi. The sequence goes on along the minus strand of CAWUFW010000683.1, from coordinate 3,728,342 downwards.
GACACTACTCCATGGCTCATCTATGCCTTCAGGTGCTATTTATACACTTATCCGTGCACTCAAACTCTACGTGTGCACTCATGCAAATAGCCAGTCACTATCCATCTTCCTCTTTAATTACCCAGCGACTACCCTTGCACTCATACAATCACCCAAGAACTACCCATGCAGTTATGCAATCACTCAGGCAGATCTATTACATGTCTCACTTTCTAGGTTTCACTATATTCTAGAAATATTGTTTATATATTTCTTTTAGATATCATGATGATTTGAAAAGGTAGAGATATATGTATGCATGCTTTTAACAATATTGAGAGACTTATGGTTGAGTCATGTAATAGTCTGCTGCTTTATATTTGTCTAGGTGCAACATTCATGCAGTTATAAAAACAGCCAAGTGCTTGCCATGCAGTCTTCCAATGATCCAGTCACTACATATGCACTGCTGTAAACACTCAGGCATTACTGCTGCACTCATGCAATCACCAAGGTATTACCCATGCATTCTTTGAATCATGTTGTCACTACTTATGCACTAATATAATCACCCAGCCACTACCGTTGCACTATTTCAATCACGGAGGTACTACCCTTGTACTTATGTAATCACTCAGCCAGTAGTCATGCTGTTATGAAATCACCCAGGCACTACCTTTGCACTTATTTATTCACTCAGGCACTACCTCAGTAGTCCTGTAATCACCCAAGAATTGCCCATGCACTTATAAAATCACCTAGTCACTTCCTATGTAGTCATGTAAATCCCCAGATATTACCCCTGTAGTCATGCAATCACCCAGGCATTACTTATGTACTCCTTAATCCCCCAGACGTTACCCCTGAACTCATACAATCACCAATGCATTAGCTATACAGTGCTTTAATCACGCAGGCACTATCCTTGCACTCTTTTAATCATGCACGCACTAGTCTTGTACTTATGTAATCACTCAGCCTGTACTCATGCACTTATAAAATCACTCACTCACTTTCTATGCACTACAATAAACCCCCAGATATTACCTCTGCAGTCATGCAATAACCCAGGCCCTAGTTATGTACTATCCCTGCAGTCTTGCAATCATGCAGGCTGTACCTATGCACTCATGTAATAACCCAGGCACTATCCTTGCAGTTGTATAATCACCCAGGCCCTACTGTTGCACTGATCTATTCACTGAGGCACAACTCAATGTATTTCTTTATTTATAGATGACAATATTTGTATATAATTATTTTAATAATATTAAATAATTTTTAGAAAGTTTATAAACTTTTCTTTTTTTTTAGATATTCTCCATAATTATTAAGAAACATTCAGTATGACAAGAAAAGTTGAAAAGAAAAGACAACAAAGAAAACAGAACTTTTTAAATGAGAGAAAAAAGCAGAAATTAGATGAAGTACATGTGACGTTGAGGAAAAAGTCTCCTTGTAAGAAAACGAAAAAATTTGTTAAAATTCTGTTAAAAAATGTAATCATTTTTCAAAATGGGGAAAAAGATAAAAAAAGTACTACAAGCAATCAGAAGGAAATAGAAAAAGGAGAAATTAATGGAAAATCAGGTTATAGAAAAACAATCCGTGTTGACAAAAGGATGAAACAATATGAAGACATTAGGGAGAGAATGTATAAAAGTAGAGTACTACAACATTTATTGAAAGATTGCAAAAAATATAAAAGAAGATCTGCATTTTACAAGAAGAAAGAACATATTGAAAGTGTAGTCGAAAAGGCTTTTGAATTGAAAAGAAAATTGTTTATATTGGTATTGAAGAGAATGAAAACATTGAATAAAACAATGCACTTTATGAAGGTGAAAAGCAAAAGAAAATACTGGTTAATAGAACTAACTTTTGCAAAAAAATTCGGTGAATGGAAGCATACTTCTAGCACTGAACCTTTTTTTAATGAAGAAAGCTATTTTCAACAAAGTACACTAGTTCATGCAGTTGATACCAGTGGTCGTTGTTATGAAGTTAAAAACGGTTCTCCAATTAAAAAAGAAAAGATGGTTCCTAGAAATGTGGAAGAAGTAATAGCTGAAGAATTTGAAGGGAGACGTACACAAGCTCCAGTGTATAAGTGGGAGAGTAGTAGTATTTGTAGTATACGACAGGAATCTATTGATATATTACGAAATTTCTTATGAGATTATGGTAAAAAAAAGTGTTAAACAGAAGATTAAGATGTTGCAAGGACAAGATCCTTGTAAAGTGAGAAAATATATTAACTTGCAGGGTCATTCTTCGGCTTGTCTTTCTAGAAAAGTGTGTCGAAGTACTTTTCATCATTTAAGAATGTTAGCAGTACATCACTCTGAAATGCGGAAATTAGTAAGAAGATTGTACTATGTAAAAAGTCCTGCATTATCTTTAAATGAAATAAACACAGATCTTTTGCATGGTTCAGTGTTGGATGTAAAAAAAGTTTCTGATGATATAGAGTTTCGCTTCTTTGGTTCTCAAGAAGAGCGTAGAGAAAGTGAGAGTTTAATATGTGTAGGTGTTGAAGAAGAGATGGAAGATACTACTACTGTGAAGTTTGCAGAAGAAATTACAAAGTTTAAGGTAGTTTCTTGTGAAAATCCAAACTATGTTTGTATTTGTTGTTGACATACTCACTATAGAAGTCAAACTAGGAATGTTGATGTGTATTTAAAAAGTGAAAAGGAAAACAATGATAAGTGGGAGCAATTTGGTGCTTATTTGTTGGTGAAAGGTCGTTTTGATTTTGGTAGTGATCAACGTATTTGTAAATATTGTTACAACAAATTTGAAGAGAACAAAATGGCAGCTAGAGCTGTCTATAACCTAGAGTTGGTAACTATTCCTCCGGAACTGGTAGATTTAAATACGCATGAGTCCATTCTTATTCAATCTGTGCACCCATTTCAGGCTATAGTTCGTATGGAGCCTAAAACAGGTAAGCTGCCTCCAATAGATTTACAAAGAGGTTTAAAAGGAAGAGTTGTGTATTTACCTTCAGATTTTAAGAAAAATATTGAAACTGTTGGTGTAGAGAGAGAGGAAAGCGAACCTGTAGTTATTCTAGTTAACCAACAAAGAGTCGGAAAATATGGCAAGAGTTAGTAGATGTCACCAAACTTCAAAAGGCTACATTATATCTTGTACAAAACAATATTTATTATAAAAATGTATATGTGGAAGAACAAGAACTATCTTTAGAAGATGAAAGAGAAATTTCAACTGGCCAAATAGAAAAAGTGGATAACTCGAGGAGTGAAGAAATTTATGAACATTATAGTATACATCCTCTACATTCAAAAGAAGTGATAGGAAACACTATTGAATTATTCCAAATGAAGAAAGCGAAGGAACTCCCATGAGTGTATGGGAAAAAAGTTTGGAAGCTCGTTGTTTTCCACAGCTCTTCCCCACTGGAAAAGGTGGACGATATGATGAACGACCCGTGCAGATTCCAGCTTCAGAATATCGTACAACAAGATTGTACTCAGAAGATCCAATATTTCGTCAGTGTCATATTTATTTCATCTTCTGTTTAAAAGTGACTTGTCTGGACTTTCATATGCAGTGAACCACATGTTAAAAACAGGAGTTCATCTTACACATCTTTCTGCAAAGGTATTTTTGGACAAAGTTCAACAAAGAGACGATCTTTTAGAATCTCAGTTAATTAATTTGATGGTGTGTCAACGTGGTACTAATGAGTATTGGTATCGTCGTCATGGAGAACTTAAATGTATGTTAAGGAACTTAGGAACCCCTACATGGTTTATTACACTTAGCTGTGCTGAATACGCATGGGACGATTTACTTGAATTTCTACAACAAGCAAATTCAAATGCAATAAATATTGAATTGAAGACCGCTGGAGATCCTGTAAATGTGTGCAGATCCTGTAAATGTGTGCAGATATTTTAATCATAGGTTTCAAGCTATGATGTCTTTTATCTGCAATAAAACGAATCCACCTCTTGGAGAAGTTATTGATTTATTTTGGAGAAAGGAGTACCAAACCAGAGGTGCTCCTCATATACACCTGTTTTTATGGATCAAGGATGCACCAACATTTGGAACTGATACTGATGACAGTGTTTTGTCTTTCATTGAAAAATGTTACCTGTGCTATTCCAAAAGAATTAGGAGAAAACAACTTGAGACAGCAAGTTTTACGGTTTCAAAGTCATTGATGTGGGAAATACTGTCGACGGAAATACAAGTCAAAGGGAAAATGTTATACAAAATGTCGTTTTGGATTCCCAAGTCCAGTAATTTCAAAAGGAAGAGTCAACAGTTTCATGTCAGCAGTAAGGCATACTATAACTCGAAAATCTCTGAAGAATACTTACAACATAAAAAGAACTGAAGATTCAAAGTATATTAATGACTACAATCCAGTGATTTTGACAATGTGGAATGCAAATATGGATATCCAGTATGTTGCAGATAATTTGATTGTTGTTACTCGCTATTACGTCATATATAACCAAATCTGAAAAGACTGAGTTGAAAGAAATGTGGGAAGAAATTTCACAAGAGAAGACTCTTAGTAACAAATTGTACAGCTTTAGTTTGAAGATGCTTTCCCATTGAGAGATTGGATCCTACGAATGTTCGGATCGGTTGACCTCTGCAAGTTTATATTCAAAGTCAAGAGGAATCATTTGGGTAAGTCTAGGTCTTGCTGCAACACGAAATCGAGTATTGAAATCTGTACTAGAAATTGAATACTTAGCTTTGAATGAACCAGAAAGTACAGATATTGTTAAAACGAACATGTTGGATACGTACTATCCTAAAAGAAATCCACATCTAGAAAACATATGTCTCTATGAAGTACTGCAACATTACAGCTTTAAGAGAAATATAAATGAAGACAAATATGCAGTAATTGGATGTGAAGGATGTTTGGTAAAACATACCAAAGGAAATCTTATTAACCACAGGAAACTCCGTTGCGAAACTCCAGATAAAAGGGAATTTTCTATTTGGCACTTCTGCAACTTTTCAAGCCTTGGCGTAGTGAAATGGAATTACTTGGAGATTTTGACTGCTATGAAGATTCTTTTAATGCATGTAAAGATAGCATTCAATGCACAATTTTTCCAAATTATCTACAAATGTTAAATGAAGAGATTGAACAAGAAACTATTATTGCAACTGAAATAGCTAGAGACAGTTCTCAAGATAGTCAAAGTTCTGCTCCACTAAGTCAAGATCCATTAGGACAACCAATTCTTGAAAATGAGGCAGCAATAGCCATGAATGAAGTAGAAATGGCTATGCAACAAGCACAACAGGATATTATTGAGTTGGGAAACTTTGAAGAACAACTAAATATTGCACAAAAAGAAATATATCAGCAAGTGACAGAACAGATACAGCATGGTTTACTGCATAAAAAAGAATGCCAATGCACATCATTTAAACCTATTCGAATGTATATCAGTGGTCAAGCTGGAACAGGAAAAAGTTTCTTAATTAAAGTTTTGACCAGTTATCTACAGAAAACCACTGAATCACATTTATCTTGTGTTGTAACCGCTCCAACTGGGTTAGCAGCACACAACATTAAAGGGTTCACATTACATCGATTACTCATGCTACCAGTTGAACATGAAAATAAGTTGGAATATCACAAGCTATCTGTAGAAGCTTGTTATGAAGTCTCAAGAGTACTAAAGAAAATGAAACTCTGATCATTGATGAGGTGAGCATGGTCTCAAACTTAATACTTGCCTTTGCACATTTAAGAATGCAAACAGATTTTAAAAACAGATTATGATGTTTTATTTGGAGGAAAACATGTAATTGTATTCAGCGAACTACTACAACTTACTCCTGTGAAAGGACAACCAGTTTTTAAAACACTTGTCCATGAAGACACTAGGAAAGCTTTGGGAAGTATTGGAAATGTAAACATTTGGTCTCATTTTGAATATAAAGAACTTATTAACCTGTTCTGTGCTTCCGACGCAAGCACTACCTCGCTGGTGCTGCGCACGTCCGTTGGCCGACGCAGTCCCGCCCACTCTTTAATTCTGCCGCACCGCAGGAGAATTTGCGCCGTGGTTAAGCGGTTAAGAATATGCGACAAGCAAGTGATGAACATTATGGAAACATTCTTCAAGATATAAGAATTCGTGTTTTGACAAAACATGGAAAAGAAGCTTTACAAAGTCGGCTACTAATAAACTTGTTTGCAAATGAAAACATAGCACCTGAAATAATGTACAAAAAAATTGGAGAAAAGAACACTGCAAGAGTGTTCTACATTCAATCAAGAACTTTTGAAACTGGAAAAACAACCAATAGTGAATTGGAAGCCATTGATAAAATGGAACACGAAGGAGTTACTATTCTTCTCTCAGAGAAATTACAGTCAAAATTGGATTCTTTGGAAAAGTCGGTGTCTAAGACTGCAGTTTTAGAAAAGACTTTATATGTATGTGAAAACTGTCGGGTAATTTTACGGTGTAATTTGGATGTAGAAAAAGGTTTAGTAAATGGAGCAATGGGAAAAGTTGTTGATTTTGTTAATTATCAGAACAGAGATGGAATGAAATATTTGAAGATTAAATTTGATCAGATTGAAGAAGCAAAACAGATTGGATGCTGTGCTGTTCGTTTTTTGCTTGCAAAAGACTTGTATGTTCGTAGAAAACAGTTTCCTCTTTCTTTAGCATATGCAGTGACCATTCATAAATCTCAAGGTTTAAGTGTAGACAATGCTTTGGTAAATATTGGAAGTGCAGTGTTCAAAGAGGGCATGGCATATGTTGCCTTGTCTCGAGTAAGAACATTATCTGGTTTGTATTTGATTGATTTTGATGACAAAAAGATTAGTGCTGATGCAAATTATGTAAGAGAGTATAATCCATTAAGAGGACTTTATGCTCCTAACTTAAGGTGAATATCCCATATATGAGAAACGTGTAGTATGTCCAAAACGGAAACATGACAAACATTCTAGTGAAATTCCAAAAAAGAAAACAATTGAAGAGAATAATGAAGCTGCAAAGAAAATGAAAATGGACACTGTTGATGATATTGTAGGATACCAGTTAGAAAATAGTTTAGGTATCGACTGCTATGCTAATGTAATTGTGAATGTTGTCTTTTATCTACAAGATCTTCATCATGAAATTATGGAAAATCGCGAAAAAAGATTCTGTTCTTTATTACATTATATTTTTCAAAAGTTGGTAACTGATAGAACAAAAATCCATACTGCTTCTGGCATTCGGCATCTTTTGGGTATATGTACTGGTTCTTTGCAATTTACACTCAATATACAACAAAATGCACAAGAATTGCTTATGTTTATGCTTGCAGTATTGGAGGATGAAGGAATAGAAATTGAAAATTTGTTTGGACTAAGTTACAGATGGGATCATAAATGTGAAGAGTGTTCATTTTCTTCTACCACTGAAATAGACACTGAACGATTCATATATTTGACAATACCAGATTGCAAATCAGTGTCTTTTAATAAATTAGTAAAATCAGCTAATCAAGATATGAAATGCTCTCATGGTCAATCAGAAATGTTGTCAACTTTATATTTAGAAAGATTTGGAAAATATGTCATTTTAATGCTACAACGTTGTAGAGCAAATGGAAGAAAATTGGAAAACAAAATTAAAAATGTTGTGGCAAGTCAACTATCAATTTCAGGAAGAACTTTTAAAGCTGTGGCTATTATTTTCCATGATGGACCTGCTACAACATCTGGACACTACACTGTGTATTTAAAGTGCAATAAAGGATGGACACATTGCAATGATGTCCATTTTGGAATTCAAATGTAGGTTGCCTTTCGAATTACCAGATTCATATCTTATATTTTTGATGCCAAAGTTTTGAAAACATCATTCAGCCTATTGGGAAGATGTAAACACAAATTAATGAGTTTATTTTGGATATTTTCAATGCAAATTGATTTGGAAACATTATTCGGCCTATTGGGAAAATGTGAAGAATTACTGTTTGGATTATTGTTAGTTCTAATTGTTATTGCATTTGCAAAATTGTGTTTGAAAGAAATAGTTTATATATTTGATCTTTATATTATATGCGATGTAAATGAGAATGTATATTTCAGAAATGTAGTTCAGAGAAATACATGATTTATTGTAGTTGAAGAATGTAATTTAGAAACTGTAGATAGGTAAACAGATAGTTGAACTTGTAAATATATTCAACACATATTTGTTTTTTTTTTACAATCTCATTGATTGTATTTCTTTCCCACTTTTATATGATGATCTACATTGAAATCATTGTGTATGGTGAAATTCAGTAGAATCTGAGAACAGCAAAAAGGGAAACTGAATATGTTATGTAATTCTAAAATTATGTTGTGTTCTTAAAACTATAATATTATCTTCAAAAACAATGTTTCTTCTTTTTTACAGAAAGTAATACTAAAGCTACAAAAGATTTTAAATTCAGTTTACAATAAAACTACTGTCAACTAGTTTCACTGAGTTTGGTATCTACTTTAATGAAGAAGGTAAGATGAAAAAATGTAATAAGTATAATAATATGAAGTAATGTTTATAGTCACTTTTATTGCACTCATCCATTTTTTCAAACACTACCCATGCAGTGATCTATACAATTAGGCACTATTCCCACACTCCTGCCATCACCCATGCACTATCCTTGCATTTCTCCGGTCACCTAGCCTGTATCCATACAGTTATAAGATCACCCAGACACAACCTATGTACTTTTCCAATCACCCAGGTACTATATGTACACTCATGCAATCAGCTAGACATTATCTGTATACTCTTCCAATCACCCAGATAGTACCTATACACTTCTCCAATCCCATTAACATTATCCCTGCACTGATGCAATCACCTAGACACCACCCTTGCACTCTTTCAATCATCCAGGCAGTATTTATACACTGCCCTATTCATTCAGGCAGTACACATACACTTATAAAATCACCCAAGGTCTATTTATACAGTCCACCAATCACCCAGGTACTACTCCTGTACTCCTCCAATCACCCAGCCAGGAACCTTCAAGTTTTAAAATCACTCAGGCACTACATATGCACTCCTCCAATCACCCAGGACCTACTCCTACACTCTTGCAATCACCCAGGAACTACCCATGCAGTCCTACATTCGCCCAGGCACTACCCATGCACTCTTCCATGTACCCAGGCATTACCCATGCACTCCTTCAATTACCCAGACATTACCCCTGCACTTGTGCAATAACACAGGCATTACACATGCACTCCTTCAATCACTCAGGCACTACCCCTGCAGTCATGCAATCACCCAGGCACTACCTATGCACTCATGGAATAACCCAGGCACTACCCTTGCACTCCTACACTCATCCAGGCACTATCCAAGCACTCCTCCAATCTCCCAGCCACTAACCATGCACTTATAAAATCACCCAGGCACTACTCCTGCACTCATGCAATCACCCAGGCACTGCTCATGCACTCCTACAATCACCCAGGAACTACCCATGCAGTCCTACATTCGCCCAGGCACTACCCATGCACTCTTCCATGTACCCAGGCATTACCCATGCACTCCTTCAATTACCCAGACATTACCCCTGCACTTGTGCAATAACACAGGCATTACACATGCACTCCTTCAATCACTCAGGCACTACCCCTGCAGTCATGCAATCACCCAGGCACTACCTATGCACTCATGGAATAACCCAGGTACTACCCTTGCACTCCTCCACTCATCCAGGCACTATCCATGCACTCCTCCAATCTCCCAGCCACTAACCATGCACTTATAAAATCACCCAGGCACTACTCCTGCACTCATGCAATCACCCAGGCACTGCTCATGCACTCCTACAATCACCCAGGAACTACCCATGCAGTCCTACATTCGCCCAGGCACTACCCATGCACTCTTCCATGTACCCAGGCATTACCCATGCACTCCTTCAATTACCCAGACATTACCCCTGCACTTGTGCAATAACACAGGCATTACACATGCACTCCTTCAATCACTCAGGCACTACCCCTGCAGTCATGCAATCACCCAGGCACTACCTATGCACTCATGGAATAACCCAGGCACTACCCTTGCACTCCTCCACTCATCCAGGCACTATCCATGCACTCCTCCAATCCCCCAGCCACTAACCATGCACTTATAAAATCACCCAGGCACTACCTATGCACTTGTCAAATCACTCAGGCAGTACCCATGCACTCCTCCATTCACCCATACATTACCCCTGCATTCATGCAATCACCCAGGCATTACCCATGCACTCCTTCAATCACTCAGGCACTACCCCTGCAGTCATGCAATCACCCAGGCTCTACCTATGCACTCATGGAATCATCCAGGCACTACCCTTGCACTCCTCTAGGCATTACCCATGCACTCCTTCAATCACTCAGGCAGTGCCCATGCAGTCATACATGCACTAAGGCACTTTTGCAGCACTCATGCAATCACCCACGAACTACCCATTACCCCCAGGTCCCTTATGTCCTCGTCCCATTCATTAACATAGTGGAGATAACCATCTCCCGACAGAAAAAAAGACCAAAGGCATGCTGGGACCCCAATACTGCCCTTCCCACTGGGAGTACATAAGCAGTACTTACCCAGTATCCCGTCTGTTCTTTTTTTCTGTCTGTCGACAGAATGGACGTGGTGTTGCTGGTGCTACTCCTGCTGGGCTTGAGTGGCGTTCTTCTCTTCTCCCCCCGCCCGGCTGCCTGGCTGTGCGGGCGCGGGGTTTTCCTGGGCTGTCCCCTGGCCTGCTTGGCTTGCTGGGTGTCATGCCTGTTCGTGGCCGGTGCACTGCCTGGCCGGCGGGCCCTTTGCGGCTGGTGTGTTTCCTCCCGGGTGCTTCCGGGTCGCGTGCGCGTCTTACTGAGGCCGGGCCGGGTGGAAGACGCGCCGCGTTTGCAGTGCTCCTGGCTTCACGCTGTTGGAGGGGGGCTTGCTGCTGGTGTTGTCCGGCCCCCTCTCCGGGTGAGTCCCGCGTAGCGGATTCTGTTCCTCTTCTTGTGGGTGTGCCTGCTGCTGCTGTTCCTTGTCTCCACAGGTCTCCGGGGTTTGAGCCGACTTTGGTGCTGGTGTCCACGGTTCGTGCCTCATGCATGCGCTTTCCCCTCGAGACCGGAGCGGTCTCGGTGGCTTGCTGGACGTGCTGTGCTCCGGGGGCCTTCGTGTCAGCTCAATCTGGGCGCTACAGACGCCGAGCCCAGGCTGAGTCCCAGCTGCGGAGTGGTAAGTTTGGCTCCGATGGGTCTCTCGGATGTTGTTTCCTTTGCTGTGAGTCAACCCCTGAAACTCCCGATGAGGCCGAGGCGTGAGCTCTGGGGGGAACGGAGTGAAGACCGCAGAGCAGCGGTGGGGCTCAGTCATCATCAGTGCTTGGACCAGTCGCCAAGACTAAAAATGGGTGCAGATCTGCTTTGCTGACGGCGGTTTCTGTCTGTCGTCCTTTTGGAGCTCCATGTGCCCTTTCGTTGGCTCGCCCTTTGCTTCTGTAGGGTGGGCCTCTGCTGTGACAGTGGTGGTGCAGGGGGTGGCTCGTGGGGGAGTTCCCTTTCTGTGCTTTTTCCTTTGCGTGGCCCATGTGCGGCCGGGATGCGCCGGCGTGATAGTTGGCTTTGGCTGCTGTATCCCTACATTTCTTTGCCGTGTGCTTCGGCTACCCCGTACGTTCCGTGGGGGATCTCGTTGCCGGACCGGCATGGTGGCATGTGGGGTGCTACCTACCTTTGTTGTGGTGTTCTTTCTTTGCGCTGTCGCTTGTCCAGCTGCCTCCTTCTTTCCCGGCTGGGGCCGCCGCCTTTGGGGCTGGTTCACCGGGCCCTGGAGCTGGGTCCTCGGAAAAAAATTCATGTCGCTGGGTCGCCTGTGTTTCTGGGTGAATCGCTTGTTCTCCCCGCTTCTTCCGGGCGCTTCGTTGTGTCCTGGTACGACGTAGCTGGTGCTTCTGTGCGGCTCTCCCGTTGCCTTTGGGTCGGGTTGGCGCTATGTTTATCTGCCGGCCCCTGCGACTTGTGTTGTGGCACCGTGGCGTCATTCCACAGGTTGCGGCATGTACTGTGCTGGTGCGCTCCATCCTGGGGTGCTCTTGGGCTCTCTGTTGGCCTGGCTGCGGTTCTTCACCTGCTCGGTGGTGCTGCGGTGTTGTGGGCTGGTGGATGGCTGCGTGCTGCCCTGTGTGGGCTGTGTTTGCCGTGCCATGCTTCTGTTTCGAGCCTCCGGGGTCACCTACCACTTTTTGTTCTGTGGTTCGTGTGTGTTTGCTTTCCCGTTGCTGTTCCGTTTTCCTGGGACACTGTGCTTGGCTCGTTTTTTTTTTTTCTGCATGTCACGAGAGTGTCGCAGAGTTCTTGGGTTGCCATGGATTTCTCTGCTGTGTTTTGCCTGTTGGCGTGTTGTCTTGTTGGGCTTGCCTTGCTCGGACTCCGGTTCTCGGTGTTCTTCGCACTGGCTTCTGTCCTCTGGGCCCTTGTTTTTCTCCTGGTTCTTCCTCGTGGGCCGGTCTGGCTTCCTCTTCCTTCTGGATCTGGCCCGGTTCTACTGGGGCCGTGGATTTTGTCGAGGCTGGACTTCCTTGCCCGCTGGGGTGGTTGTTGCTCTCAGCTTGCCTGCCGGCCTTGGTGCTGGGGGCATGGGTTCGTGCCTCCGGTTCTGTGCCTCCGGGAGGCTTCCGGGGGCTCTGTGGTTGCGTGTTCGCTCCCTGCTTTCCTGCTCCCGCTGGGTTGCGTTTTTTTCCGCACGGGGGTCATTCTGCTGCGTGCCCACGCCCCTTGGGGGGTCGTTGGGTTTTCCGCTCTGCTCGGCCTGCTTCCTTTGTGTGCGTGCTGTACGGCCTCTGTTTGGCTGAGAGGGCCTTGGTCTTTGGCCCTTTGCTTCTGCGGCTCTTGCTGTATCGCTATTGCCTGGTGGTTGGGTCTCTGCCTCTTGCTCGTGGTTGTGTGTTCGATGCCTGCGGCTCCCCCCTTATGCGCTCCTGTTCTCTGCCTATTGCCTTGCTGCTCTGTTCCTGCGGTGGGCTGGTGTCCTGCTCTTCGCTCTGGAGGCTGGTCCTGGGGCCTGGGCGGTTTCATGGCCTCTGTCGCTGCCTGCTTCCCCTGCTCTGTGCTGGGCGCTGCTGTCTTGGTGGCCGTGTCTCTTCAGCTTTCTCTTGCGTTGTTTCTGGCTTCAGTGGTTTCCTTGGCATGGTCCTTGTGTTTCCCTGCTGTTGCTGCGTTCTGCAGCCGTGTCTCCCCGGCCGCCCCTGTCCTGGCTTGTTCAGTGCTCGGGCGGGTTGGGCCTGGTTCGTCCCTGCCTGGGTCTCGGCCTGTGCTTGCCGCGTGCTGTGTGTTTCCGCTTGGTCTTCCCTCCCGGCATTTGGTTGTCCTTGGTGGGTACTGTTCGTGCCCTTCTCCGTGGAGTGGAGGTTTCCTCCTTTGCTGGGCGGCTGTCTCCAGGTTCCATCGGTGGTGTTGCTCGTTCTGGGGCTTCTCCTCCTGCAGCCCCTGTCTGCTGTTTGCTTCTGCCTCCTGCCTCTCTCCTCCTTTTCTCTGGCTGGTGTGGTTGGGCTCTGGCTCTTCCTTTGCTGGGCAGTGCGGTTGATTCTGCCTCTGGTTCTCCGGTGGTGGGGGGCCTTATTGCTCCGGCCCTCTCGCGGCCTGGCTGTTGGCTGTGGGTTGGGTTTTTTTCCCCGGTGTCTCTGGCGCCCGTGTTGATTGTCGTCCTGCCCTGGCGTGGGTCTTTGCCTTGGGCTGGGGAGCATTCTGTGTGGCGGTTCGCTGCTTTGGTTCCCTTTCTGGTGGTCCCTGGGGATCCGGGGTTCGTGCCACGGCGGTTCTCCTTGTTTGGGGGTTCGCCTGGGTTCCTGTTGCGGTTGCTCCCTGTGGGCTCCTGGTCTCCTCCCCGTCGTTTGGCGGCGTCTGGGTCTGCCTGGTGCCTGGGTGGGGGCTGCTTGGGCTCCCTGCCCATGTTGGTCGCCTTTTTCAACCCTCTGTCCGGGCCTGTGCGCTGTGGGTCTCGGGGCGTGGCTCCCTGGTGGGGTCTGTCTTGCCCTTGTGTGCCCTTCTGGGCCTGCTCCTGCCGGCTGTTCTCTTCCCGGGCTTGCTTCGCCTCCGGTTGGGTGTCCGCGTTTTCTGCCTGGTTCGGTCGGATTTCCTTGGCTGCTGTTGGCCCCCCCGTTGCCCTGGTGCTCCTCCTTTGTTGGCCCTTCTTGCAGCTGGTGGCTTTCCGGTTTGTTTGCCGCTGGGCTGCGTCTTGCCTTTTCCGGCCTGTGTGGGGTCCTGGTTTTTGGGCTTCGGGGTTGGCGTGTCCTGGTTGTCTCCGGTCGCTCCTGCTCTGCCGGCTTGCTGGCGTTTCGGGCTTGGCCTCTGGTTTCGCTTCCTGGGTCGCTCTGGCTGTGTTGTGTCTTCTGTACCGGCTCTGGGGTGTGCTTTGCCTGGTCTCCCCTGTCCTGGTGCTGTCGTCCTGCCCGCTCTTCTCTTCCCTGGCTCCCCCGGGTGCTGCTCCTGGAGGGTGTGTGGGGTTTGGAGGGCCCGGTTTCCCTCCCCCCTCTCCTGTCGGGGTGCGGGCCGGTGGTGTTTGTCCTGCCTCTGTGGGGGTCTGCCCTCTTGGTTGCTGGTTACCCGGGGTTGGTGCTGCTTGTGCCTCTGGCTTCTCTGCTTCCTCCGGTTTCCGTTTGAGCGGTTGCCTCTGTTTGTTTTCTTCTGGCAAGCTTTGGGTCTCTGTCGGCCTCCCCCTGTGCTCTGCGTGGGCTTCTTCTGGGCGGGTTGGCTCCGGGTCGTGGGCTCTTTGCTCCCTGGGGTCTTTTCCACTGCTCCTGCTGTGGTTTGGTGTCCGGCCCTGGTTCGGTTTGCAGCGTTTTTTTCCTTGTTGGGGTTTGGTCCTGCTGGCTCTTTGGGCCTGGTGCGGCTTGCCTGCTCCTGGGCTCTCGCTGGGGCTTCTCCTTCTGGGCTGGGTGCTTGGTGGTTGTCCTTGGCGGCCCTGGTGGTGCTGTTCGTTCTTTCCTGGGGCCTGGTCCGTTTGCGGTTCTCTGGTTGGCTGTCTCCTTGTTGGGCTGTGGCCTTCTGTTCTCCTTGGCTCGGTTCCGGTCCTGGGTTTTGTCCCTTGCTGCCCGGTTGCCTCCTGCGGTTCCCCCCTTGCTTTTGCTACCTCGGGGTGCTTTCTTGGTGGGGTTTCCTGGGTGTGCTGGCTGGTTCGGAAGGCCGGCTTTTCTGCTTTGGTATTCTCCACTATGTTAATGAATGGGACGAGGACATAAGGGACCTGGGGGTAATGCTCTATTACTTACCGGTAATCTTCATTACTCCGGGTCCCGTTGTCCTCGTCCCATTCATACGCCCCTCCCTCCCTCCCGGGCGGCCGGCCTTCCTCTGTGGGCTTGGTTTTACAGACGGGATGCTGGGTAAGTACTGCTTATGTACTCCCGGTGGGAGGGGCAGTATTGGGGTCCCAGCATGCCTTTGGTCTTTTTTTCTGTCGGGAGATGGTTATCTCCACTATGTTAATGAATGGGACGAGGACAACGGGACCCGGAGTAATGAAGATTACCGGTAAGTAATAGAGCATGCAGTCCTACATGCACCCAGGCACTACCCATGCACTCTTCCATGCACCCAGGCGTTACACATGCAGTCTTCCAATCATCCAGGCAGTACTCCTGCACTCATGCAATCACACAGGTACTACTCATGCACTCCTCTAATCACCCAGGAACTACCCATGCAGTCCTACATGCACCCAGGCACTACCCATGCACTCTTCCATGCACTCTTCCATGCACCCAGGCATTACCCATGCACTCCTTCAATCACCCAGACATTACCCCTGCACTCATGCAATCACACAGGCATTACACATGCACTCCTTCAATCACTCAGGCACTACCCCTGCAGTCATGCAATCACCCAGGCACTACCTATGCACTCATGGAATCACCCAGGCACTACCCTTGCACTCCTCCACTCATCCAGGCACTATCCATGCACTCCTCCAATCACGCAGCCACTACCCATGCACCTATAAAATCACCAATGCACTACCTATGCACTCGTCTAATCACTTAGGCACTACCCATGCACTCCTCCATTCACCCAGACATTACCCCTGCATTCATGCAATCACCCAGGATTTACCTATGCACTCCTTCAATCACTCAGGCAGTGCCCATACAGTCATATATGCACTAAAGCACTTCTACAGCACTCATGCAATAACCCAGGAACTACCCATGCTGTCCTTCATGCACCCAGGCACTACCCATGCACTCATACAATCACTCAGGCACTACCCATGCAGTCATGCAATCACCCAGGCACTACCTATGCACTTATGGAATCACCCAGGCACTACCCTTGCACTCCTCCACTCATCCAGGCACTATCCATGCACTCCTCCAATCACCCAGCCACTACCCATGTACTTATAAAATCACCAATGCACTACCTATGCACTCATCTAATCACTCAGGCACTACCCATGCACTCCTTCAATCACCCAGACATTACCCCTGCATTCATGCAATCACCCAGGCATTACCCATGTACTCCTTGAATCACTCCGGCACTACCCCTGCAGTCATGCAATCACCCAGGCTCTACCTATGCACTCATGGAATAACCCAGACACTACCCTTGCACTCCTCCACTCACCCAGGCATTACCCATGCACTCCTTCAATCACTCAGGCAGTGCCCATGCAGTCATACATGCACTAAGGCACTTCAGCAGCACTCATGCAATCACCCAGGAACTACCCATGCAGTCCTACATGCACCCAGGCACTACCCATGCACGCTTCCATCCACCCAGGCATTACCCATGCAGTCTTCCAATCATCCAGGCAGTACCCCTGCACTTATGCTATCACCCAGGTACTACTCATGCACTACTCCAATCACCCAGGAATTACCCATGCAGTCCTACATGCACCCAGGCACTACCCATGCACTCTTCCATGCACCCAGGCATTACACATGCACTCCTTTAATCACCCAGACATTACCCCTGCACTCATGCAATCACACAGGCATTACACATGCACTCCTTCAATCACTCAGGCACTACCCCTGTAGTCATGCAATCACCCAGGCACTACCTATGCACTCATGGAATCACCCAGTCACTACCCCTGCACCCCTCCACTCATCCAGGCACTATCCATGCACTCCTTCAATCACCCAGCCACTACCCATGCACTTATAAAATCACCAATGCACTACCTATGCACTCGTCTAATCGCTCAGGCACTACCCATGCACTCCTCCATTCACCCATACATTACCCCTGCATTCATGCAATCACCCATGCATTACCAATGCACTCCTTCAATAACTCAGGCAGTGCCTGTACAGTCATACATGCACTAAGGCACTTCTGCAGCACTCATGCAATCACCCAGGAACTACCCATGCACTCATGCAATCACTCAGACATTACCCCAGCATTCATGCAATTACCCAGTCATTACCCATGCACTCCTTCAATCACTCAGGCAGTGCCCATACAGTCATATATGCACTAAGGCACTTCTACAGCACTCATGCAATAACCCAGGAACTATCCATGCTGTCCTACATGCACCCATGCACTACCCATGCACTCATGCAATCACTCAGGTACTACCCATGCAGTCATGCAATCACCCAGGCTCTACCTATGCACTCATGGAATCACCCAGGCACTACCCTTGCACTCCTCCACTCATCCAGGCACTATCCATGCACTCCTCCAATCACCCAGCCACTACCCATGCACTTATAAAATCACCAATGCATTACCTATGCACTCATCTAATAACTCAGGCACTACACATGCACTCCTTCAATCACCCAGACATTACCCCTGCACTCATGCAATCACACAGGCATTACACATGCACTTCTTCAATAACTCAGGCAATACCCCTGCAGTCATGCAATCACCCAGGCACTACGTATGCACTCATGGAATAACCCAGGCACTACCCTTGCACTCCTCCACTCATCCAGGCACTATCCATGCACTCCTCCAATCACCCAGCCACTACCCATGCACTTATAAAATCACCCAGGAACTACCTATGCACTCGTCTCTTCTCTCAGGCACTACCCATGCACTCCTCCATTCACCCAGACATTACCCCTGCATTCCTGCAATCACCCATGCACTCCTTCAATCACCCAGGCAGTGCCCAAGCAGTCATACATTCACTAAGGCACTTCTGCAGCATGCAATCACACAGGTACTACTCATGCACTCCTCTAATCACCCAGGAACTACCCATGCAGTCCTACATGCACCCAGGCACTACCCATGCACTCTTCCATGCACCCAGGCATTACCCATGCACTCCTTCAATCACCCAGACATTACCCCTGCACTCATGCAATCACACAGGCATTACACATGCACTTCTTCAATCACTCAGGCACTTCCCCTGTAGTCATGCAATCAACCAGGCACTACCTATGCACTCATGGAATCACCCAGGCACTACCCCTGCACCCCTCCACTCATCCAGGCACTATTCATGCACTCCTCCAATCACCCAGCCACTACCCATGCACTTATAAAATCACCAATGCACTACCTATGCACTTGTCTAATCACTCAGGCACTACCCATGCACTCCTCCATTCACCCAGACATTACCCCTGCATTCATGCAATCACCCAGGCATTACCTATGCACTCCTTCAATCACTCAGGCAGTGCCCATACAGTCATATATGCACTAAAGCACTTCTACAGCACTCATGCAATAACCCAGGAACTACCCATGCTGTTCTACATGCACCCAGGCACTACCCATGCACTCATACAATCACTCAGGCACTACCCATGCAGTCATGCAATCACCCAGGCTCTACCTATGCACTTATGGAATCACCCAGGCACTACCCTTGCACTCCTCCACTCATCCAGGCACTATCCATGCACTCCTCCAATCACCCAGCCACTACCCATGTACTTATAAAATCACCAATGCACTACCTATGCACTCATCTAATCCCTCAGGCACTACCCATGCACTCCTTCAATCACCCAGACATTACCCCTGCACTCATGCAATCACACAGGCATTACACATGCACTCCTTCAATCACTCAGGCACTATCCCTGCAGTCATGCAATCGCCCAGGCACTACGTATGCACTCATGGAATAGCCCAGGCACTACCCTTGCACTCCTCCACTCATCCAGGCACTATCCATGCACTCCTCCAATCCCACAGCTACTACCCATGCACTTATAAAATCACCCAGGCACTACCTATGCACTTGTAAAATCACTCAGGCACTACCCATGCACTCCTCCATTCACCCATACATTACCCCTGCATTCATGCAATCACCCAGGCATTACCCATGTACTCCTTGAATTACTCAGGCACTACTCCTGCAGTCATGCAATCACCCAGGCTCTACCTATGCACTCATGGAATAACCCAGGCACTACCCTTGCACTCCTCCACTCACCCAGGCATTACCCATGCACTCCTTCAATCACTGAGGCATTACCCATGCACTCCTTCACTAACTCAGGCAGTGGCTGTACAGTCATGCATGCACTCCGGCACTTCTGCAGCACTCATGCAATCACCCAGGAACTACCCATGCAGTCATGCAATCACCCAGGCTCTACCTATGCACTCATGGAATCACCCAGGCACTACTCTTGCACTCCGCCACTCATCCAGGCACTATCCATGCACTCCTCCAATCACCCAGACACTTATAAAATCACCAATGTACTACCTATGCACTTGTCTAATCACTCAGGCACTACCCATGCACTCCTCCATTCACCCAGAAATTACCCCTGCATTCATGCAATCACCCAGGAACTACCCATGCACTCCTTCAATCACTCAGGCAGTACCCATGCAGTCATACATGCCCTAAGGCACTTCTGCAGCACTCATGCAATCACCCAGGCACCACCTATGCACTCATGGAATAACCCAGGCACTACCCTTGCACTCCTCCACTCACCCAGGCACTATCCATTCACTCATGCAATAAGCCAGGCACTACCTATATACTCATGCAATCAGTCAGGGACTACTACTGCACTCATTCATTCCTTCAAACACTATCCATGCACTTATTCAATGACTCACGCAATACTGCTGCACTTATTGATTCACTGAGACAGTTCTTATTCACTCATACAATGACTCAGACATTACCATAGCAGTCATTCATAGAACACATACACGTTTGTCTATTTTTAACCAATTAGGCGGTTCTAAAAAGAACCATTTTTTTCTTCTTTTTTTGTTTTATATATTTTTTTAACCCTTTTTGAATTTTTTGGGTGTTTTAAAAAAATAAAAAAAATAAATAAACAGAACCAACAGTGAACATGGTTAAAAATTTTGCAATTATAAACTCATTGCATAGAAAAAAAAAACAATTAACAGTGGTGGTTCCTAATAGCAACCAGGACAGCATCCAGTGATTGCTCACCACAACAGAGAATTTTTTTTGCATTTTATGCAATGCTGCTCCACTTTAGCGAAGTCAGGGAAGATGTTGGCTGTGCTAGATGGTGTTGAAGCACTTGACGTGCTAGGTCCAGCAGCGTTGTTGTCACTTGCCTGCCTCTCTTGTGCCCGTCTAAGCTGTTCCTTAGCTAGACGTCGAGGATGCATTGTTTGTAGGTGTTTCAACATCAACGACGTCCCACAGGAATATTTCTTATCACAACCATGTGAGAGCACTTTGTCACAAATAGTGCACGTGATTTTCTGGCATTTATCTTTTTTTCTCCTGGTGGAATAGAGAAAATGCCCATACAACACTTTCATATCTTTTCTTTACAGGTTCCTCCAGGTCTTCTTCCTCTTCAGGGGGAAGCTGTACAGGTGCATCACCAGCTGCCATTTTCAGTTCTGTAAAAAAAAACACCAAAAAAAGGCAAGCAAGAGGAGCACAAGACAACAGGTGTGTCTGCTAAGATGCTCTTGAAGGAATTAAAAAAAATGGGTGAGGTCCTTCAAGTTCTAGAATCAAAAGGTTCTTAACCAATGAAATGCTTTCTTTTGAAGTCACATGGGTTCGCGCACCCGGCGCGCAACTAGCGTGCACCCGGCTCGATTCCAGAAAAATATATTTAACTATAATATTTTTTTATTCCAGTTACAAATATATGATATTTACAATTATCTTAAATAATGTCTTGGTATATTATATATAATAAACTTAAATACATATACTTTTAAAACTTGTGATGGATTCGCACACCCGACGCGACCCCCGGAAATACGTACGTGACGTTGCGCGGGGTCATGAACCGCGCACCTTCCGCATACGCAATGCTCATCGTACATGACCTAAGCAATATGGCGGCAAAATTCTTGGATTTGGGCAACCACCGGGATTGGTACACAATCGGTGTGCAAATCCACTGTTTAAAAAAAAAAAGGTAAAAAAATATTTTAGAAAGGAGAAAACTTTACATTATTTTTATAAAACTTTAAAAATTTTGAAAAAGGTTTTTTTGGACATACAATTAGAAATTAGCGTTTAAAAACCTTACAAATTCACTGAAAAAACCATAGGTTTCAGGGACGTTATAGTTAGAAATCAACATTTAAAAAACCTTTGAAATTCACTGAAAAAAACCATAGGTTTTTAGGCCGTTATAGTTAGAAATTAGCATTTAAAAAACCTTAGAAATTCACTGAAAAAAGCATAGGTTTCAGGGACGTTATAGTTAGAAATTAGCATCTAATAAACCTTAGAAATTCACTGAGAAAACCACAGGTTTCAGGGACGTTATAGTTAGTTGGACATTTCACTCATACAAAACCAGAGAAATTCGGCCGTTATAGTTAGTTGAGCTAAATATAACTCGCGCCCTGCAATGCACTGCTGATGACATCACATATTACATCACTCATGACATGGTCAGTGACATCACTGATGACATCACTCATGACATCTCAAATGACATCACTGATTACATCATCCACGTGATAATCTGATGCACCTCCTCACACCCTAATATAACCTTTGATACACCCACTCTAAAATACAGACTACCATTTTTGAAACCATAGGCACACCAATACCAGTTACTACATGCCCGCTCACTGATTCCTATGTCTACACACACATCCACTCACTCACCCATACAGTCACTCATACATGCAGTCACTCATCAATACAGCCACTATCATATGCACTCATATACCTACACAGACAGTCACACACCGCCACTCACCTATAAAGTTACAAAAACAGCTACTCAGTCATGCAAAGAATCAATCACACTCCCATTTACTCACCTATACTGTTATACACACACCACCTCACTTAGTCATACAGATAATAACACATACTTACTCTCTTATACAATCACTGACACAAGCACACACTCATCCACACAGCCACTCTCAGAATCACTCAATCTCACATATAGTTATTTATATGCTCCAACACTCACATATACTCCCTTTCACATATGTAGTTACTCATACATGTACCACTGAGTCATCCATTCACTCACCAACACACCATACACACACTCACCCACCCATACAGCCCCTCAAAGATGCAGTCTTGAACCCGATACACCCAGTGAATCACCCACTGACACATCCATGCAGGGAGTCACCCACCCACACAGACACTCAGGCACCCATACAGATACTCAGACAACCAATCAATAACCCATATAGACACTCATGTAGCTACTCACCAACCCATGCAGCCGCTTACACACCAACAGACAGACTGATACAGACATTAACACAGTTTAGTCACTAACCCATGCATTCAGTAAGACATGTTTAATCACTCACTTATACAGTCAGTCATGCACCTACTAAATCATCCATTCAGACAGTCCTACACCCACTCATTCTTCAATACACCTTGGCCTATATATATTAAACATATTTAAACTTTACAGAAACACACAGTCACTGGATGATGTCATCAGTGATGTCATTTGAGATGTCATGAGTGATGAATGCTGGAGTTCGATAAGGGTGTGTATTAGCACCTTTTTTATTCTGTTTAAATATTAATGATCTGGAAAGATATCTTAGCAGGGGTCATCTGATGTATTGAGGGTAGGCTCTAGAAATCTCCCAGCCCTGCTCTATGCTGATGACTGTGTGCTGATGTCCAGAACCAGTGTGGGCTTGCAAATAATGAGCAGTTGCAGACAACAGCGGACACGGTGACCGCACTCCCTGCTGTGTTCCCTTCGTAATAATGTCAACACTATTTTCAAATGAGTGTGTGTGCACATGCAACTCTGGCACCTGCCATTGTTGAGTGCCAGCTGCTAAGGCAGAGGAAGAACAAACCCAAAAAATTGGAGTGGTGCACTACTTCGGAGCCAAAGCTGTCTTTCAATAAGTCATTTAGTCTCATAATATTGTCTCAGAAAATCCTTTATTTTTCATAAGTATCCAACAGTAAAAGACACCAGCCAACGCGTTTCGTTCATATACAATGAACTTCTTCAGGGCATAGTATCATGTACGATTATCACGGGAAGAGGGTCCTGAGTTCCCCTGGTGTACTAGGAGAGCTAAGCGCGAGCTCTGTACATATTGCGAAGTCGTGGCAGAGTAGTATTAGACGTGCACAAATTAATGTGACTGCGTGGGCCTCCTTGATAAGGGCCAGTTTTCGATGAATCTCCGTCAGTCATTACAGCATTCAGCTACCATCCTGATATCACTGCAATGGTGCAGACGCTTACTCAGGCGGAGGACATGCCCACAAGGGCGGGATATATTTAATAAAAAGCAGGTGTCCCACATAATGATTGCTGTGTTTTTCTGGATGTGGGCTCGTGAACAAGGATGTTTTATCCAAAACGCGTTGAGCCAGTGATATCAGGATGGTAGCTGAAAGCTGTAATGGCTGCAGTCTTCACCTGGAGAGGTGGCTTTCCGAGTAGGATGTCCTCAATAAGGGTTCTCTTCTGTAAGATGGATATTTAGCAGGTGTGCCCAGTCGCGAGGACGGCCCGCCGCTGATTTGTGGACCTTCAGTGTCAGTTGCACTGGCGCTGATTTAAGGATGGAAAAGACTCAAATGTGAGTGACTTAATATGGGCAGCATTACAGAAATTACGCTTGCATTAACCTACTGAGGATTTTTTATGGACATTGATGTAAAGAATACGGCAACACCCACTTGGGCATTTAATAATAATTTTTTGTGTGGAGACCGCAATTACCACAATGCAATGGTGCAGACGCTTACTCAGGCGGAGGACACGCCCACAAGTGCAGGATATATTTAATAAAAAGCAATTGTCCCACATAATGATTGCTGTGTTTTTCTGGATGTGGGCTCGTGAACAAGGATGTTTTATCCAAAACGCGTTGAGCCAGTGATATCAGGATGGTAGCTGAACGCTGTAATGGCTGAAGTCCTCACCTGAAGAGGTGCCTTTTCGAATAGGACGTCCTCAATGTGGGTTCTCTTCTGTAAGATGGATATTTAGCGGCTGTGCCCAGTCGCGAGGACGGCCTGACGCTGGTTTGCGGACCTTCAGTGTCAGTTGCACTGGCGCTGATTTAAGGCCGGAAAAGACTCAAATGTGAGTGACTTAATATGGGCAGCATTACAGAATTTAAGCTTGCATCAACCTACTGAGGATTTTTTATGGAGATTGATGTAAAGAATACGGCAACACCCACTTGGGCATTTAATAATAATTTTTTGTGTGGGGACCGCAATTACAATGCAATGGTGCAGACGCTTACTCAGGCGGAGGACACGCCCACAAGGGTGAATATATTTAATAAACAGCAGGTGTCCCACATACTGATTGCTGTGTTTTTCTGGATGTGGGCTCGTGAACAAGGATGTTTTATCCGAAACGCGTTGAGCCAGTGATATCAGGATGGTAGCTGAACACTGTAATGGCTGCAGTCCTCACCTGAAGAGGTGGCTTTCCGAGTAGGACGTTCTCAATGAGGGTTCTCTTCTGTAAGATGGATATTTAGCAGCTGTGCCCAGTCGCGAGGATGGCCTGCCGCTGATTTGCGGCCCTTCAGTATCGGTTGCACTGGCGCTGATTTAAGGATGGAAAAGACTCAAATGTGAGTGACTTAATATGGGCAGCATTACAGAATTTACGCTTGCATCAACCTACTGAGGATTTTTTATGGACATTGATGTAAAGAATACGGCAACACCCACTTGGGCATTTAATAATAATTTTTTGTGTGGGGACCACAATTACCACAATGCAATGGTGCAGACGCTTACTCAGGCGGAGGACACGCCCACAGGGGTGGGATATATTTAATAAAAAGCAGGTGTCCCACATAATGATTGCTGTGTTTTTCTGGATGTGGGCTCGTGAACAAGGATGTTTTATCCAAAACGCGTTGAGCCAGTGATATCAGGATGGTAGCTGAACGCTGTAATGGCTGCAGTCTTCACCTGAAGAGGTGGCTTTCCGAGTAGGATGTCCTCAATGAGGGTTCTCTTCTGTAAGATGGATATTTAGCGGCTGTGCCCAGTCGCGAGGACAGCCCACCGCTGATTTGCGGACCTTCAGTGTAAGTTGCACTGGCGCTGACTTAAGGACGGAAAAGACTCAAATGTGAGTGACTTAATATGGGGAGCATTACAGAATTTACGCTTGCATCAACCTACTGAGGATTTCTTATGGACATTGATGTAAAGAATACGGCAACACCCACTTGGGCATTTAATAATAATTTTTTGTATGGGGACCGCAATTACCACAATGCAATGGTGCAGACGCTTGCTCAGGTGGAGGACACGCCCACAAGGGCGGGATATATTTAATAAAAAGCAGGTGTCCCACTTAATGATTGCTGTGCTTTTCTGGATGTAGGCTCATGAACAAGGATGTTTTATCTGAAACACGTTGAGCCAGTGATATCAGGATGGTATCTGAACGCTATAATGGCTGCAGTCCTTACCTGAAGAGGTGGCTTTCCGAGTAGGACGTCCTCAATGAGGGTTCTCTTCTGTAAGATGGATATATGGAGATATATATATATATATATATATATTCATTGAAAAAACCACAGGTTTCAGGGACGTTATAGTTAGAAATTAGCATTTAAGAAACCTTTGAAATTCACTGAAAAAAGCATAGGTTTCAGGGACGTTATAGTTAGTTGGACATTTCACTCGTACAAAACCAGAGAAATTCGGCCGTTATAGTTAGTTGAGCTAACTATAACTCGTGCCCCCGCAATGCACTGCTGATGACGTCGCATATTATATCATTCATGACATGGTCAGTGACATCACTGATGACATCACTGATGACATCTCAAATGACATCACTGATGACATCACTGATGACATCATCCAGTGACTGTGTATTTCTGTAAAGTTTAAATATGTTCTATATATATATATGCCAAGGTGTATTGAAGAATGAGTGGGTGTATAAGTGTCTGAATGGATGATTTAGTTGGTGCGTAACTGACTGTATAAGTGAGTGATTAAACGTGTCTTACTGAATGCAACTCTCTCAGTTGGTGTGTAAGCGGCTGCATGGGTTGGTGAGTAGCTGCATGAGTGTCTATATGGGTTATTGATTGGTTGTCAGAGTATCTGTATGGGTGCTTGAGTGTCTGTGTGGGTGGGTGGGGTGTGTGTGACTCTGTGCATACATGTGTGAGTGGGTAATTCACTGGGTGTATGGGTTCAAGAGTGCATCTGTGAAGGGCTGCATGGGTGGGTGAGTGTGTGTATGGGTGTGTTGGTGAGTGAATGGATGTCTCAGTGGTACATGAGTGAGTAACTACATATGTGAAGGGCAGTATATGTGAGTGTTGGAGTATATAAATCACTATATGGGAAAGTGAGTGATTGTGAGAGTGGCTGTATGGATGAGTGTGTGCTTGTATCAGTGATTGTATAACAGAGTAAGTATGTGTTAGTATCTGTATGAATAAGTGAGGTGGTGTGTGTATAACTGTATAGGTGAGTAAATGGGAGTGTGAATGATTCTTTGCATGACTGACTAGGTGTGTGAGTAACACTATGGATGAGTGGCGATGTGTGAGTGTCTGTATAGGTGTATGAGTGCATATGATAGTGCTGTATTGATGAGTCACTGCATGTATGAGTGACTGTATGGGTGAATGAGTGGATGTGTGTGTAGACCTAGGAATCAGTGAGTGGGTATGTAGTAACTGGTACTGGTGTGTCTATGGATTCGAAAATGGTAGTCTGTATTTTAGAGTGGGTGTATCAAAGGTTATATTAGGGTGTAAGGAGGTGTATCAGATTATCACATGGATGATGTCATCAGTGATGTCATTTGAGATGTCATCAGTGATGTCATCAGTGATGTCACTGACCATGTCATGAATGATGTAATATGTGACGTCATCAGCAGTGCATTGCGGGGGCGCGAGTTATACTTAGCTCAACTAACTATAACAGCCAAATTTCTCTGGTTTTGTACGAGTGAAATGTCCAACTAACTATAACGTCCCTGAAACCTGTGGGTTTTTCAGTGAATTTCTAAGGTTTTTTAAATGCTAATTTCTAACTATAACTTCCCTGAAACCTATGTTTTTTTCAGTGAATTTCAAAGGTTTTTCAAATGCTAATTTCTAACTATAACGTCCCTGAAACCTGTGGTTTTTTCAGTGAATTTCAAAGGTTTTTTAAATGCTAATTTCTAACTATGCCTACAGAGGTAGGAAATGTGCAGAAAGAGGAAGAAAGGCACAGAAAGACGCAAGAGAAATGCAGAAAGAGGCAACAAAAGTCCAGAAAGAGGAAGAAAGGTGCAGAAAGAAGCAAGAGATGTGCACAAAGAACCAACAGAGGAGCAGAAAGAGGCCCTGTTGCAAATTCATCCTGTGCCCCCAACTTTTTGCTGATGGATACTGGTGGTAACTGACTAACCAGGCCTAGAGCCAGTGCTATGCTAAAAGACACTTAAAATACAGTGAAAACACCTACATACACTAGGGAACACTATGCGTTGGGGTACCCCTGTGATTGGCATGACCTCCTCTGTAAGGCCCCCACTGTCCCGCCGGCTCCCCGCCACCTGCGGGAGCCAGTTTTGCTTTTGCACAAGGGGAACTGCTGTCATGCAGCTCCCTTTGTGCAAAAGCAATTCTGCTTTGGTTTTTGGAAGCGAGAGCAGGTTTCCTGCTCTCGCTTCCAAAAACCAAAGCAGAGTTTGCTATTACAGGGCGGGAGCCGTGCTCTCGCCCTGCCATAGCAAACGGCAATGTCCCAGGGGTAGGCGCCCCGGTACATTGCAGGAGCTGGCCCTGGGGGATGGAGGTCCCCAGGGCCATCAAGGGCTCCTGGAGGGGGGCCGCGTGGCCCCACTCCCATCATTTGCACAGCCCCGGGAGGTGGTACTCCCTGGGGCTTGGGGGGCCTGCCGGGCCCCCGCAAATAATTGAAGAAAGCCCCGGGGAGGTGGCGGTCCCCGGGGCTTGGGGGGTCCGTGAGGCCCCCCAGCCTCAAATTATTTTCTTTGAGCCCCGAGGAGGTGGCAGTCCCCGGGGCAGCAGGGGGCTGTGTGCCCTGTGCATATTTAAGTAAAGCCCCGGGGGATGGCGGTCCCCGGGGCTGCGGGGGGGCGTGTACCTCCCGCATATAATTTTCATAGTCCCAGGGATGTGGCAGTCCCCGGGGCTGCAGAGGCCCCCTTGGTATAATTGTGGCATTCCCCCGGGACCTGGCCCACCCAGGGGCTCATTTAAATGAAGCGCGGGAGTCCGTGCTTCATTTTTTAAAAATTTTCTCAGCCGAATTCGCGCACCCAGCGTGAATTTGGCCGATTTAAAAAAAAAAATGCTATTTTTGGCCCTGAGCAAGCCTAGGGGGTCAGGGTGTTTGTACCCTGCCCCCTTTCCTTGTTTTTCACCTTTTTATTTACTCTTTTCTTGTGACTCGCTTATTGAGTCACAAGATGGCTGCCAACACTTCCTGGTTTGGAGTGTTGGCAGCCAATCAGAGTGAAGCTCGTGCCCGTGAGGGTTTGCAAACCCTCCTCGGTGCTCAGATATCGAAACTTTTCTTTTTCTAATTTCTCAGGAACTACTGAACGGATTTACACCATTTAAAAAAGGGGTCTTTCTGAACCAAGACCTACCTTTTTGCCAAATTTGGTGTAATTCCGTTCAGCAGTTTGGGCTGTAGCTTTGTCTAAAGTTCCTATGGAAATTAACATGGGGAAAACATGTTTTGGGACCCCCCATTCTTCTCAGCCCCCGCTTGACGAATCACCCCTATACTTTCAAGACAGGAGCTGACCAAAGCGCCCCATTAGTTTTGAAAATTTTGCGAAGATTCGTCAACCGGCACAAAAGATATTGGCAAAACAAAAAACGCTTTTTGAATAGAAACGAGGTCCTAACTATAACTACCTACTGGTGACCGCCAGTAGGTAATATATATATATATATATATTCGCGGAAAAAAAACATAGGTTTCAGGGACGTTATAGTTAGTTGGACATTTCACTCGTACAAAACCAGAAAAATTCATCCGTTATAGTTAGTTGAGCTAACTATAACTCACGCCCCCGCAATGCACTGCTGATGATGCCACATATTACATCATTCATGACATGGTCAATGACATCACTGATGACATCTCAAATGACATCACTGATGACATCACTGATGACATCATCCAGTGACTGTGTGTTTCTGTAAAGTTTAAATATGTTTTATAAATATATATGCAAATGTGTATTGAAGTATGAGTGGGTGTTTGAGTGTCTGAATAGATGATTTAGTAGGTGCGTGACTGACTGTATAAGTGAGTGATTAAACGTGTCTGACTGAATGCATGGGTTAGTGACTAAACTGTGTAAATGTCTGTATAAGTCTGTCAGTTGGTGTGTAAGCGGCTCCATGGATTGGTGAGTAGCTATATGAGTGTCTATATGGATTATTGATTGGTTGTCAGAGTATCTGTATGGGTGCCCGAGTGTCTCTGTGGGTGGGTGGGGGGTGTGTGACTCCGTGCATGGATGTGTGAGTGGGTGATTCACTGGGTGTATGGGTTCAAGAGTATATCTGTGGAGGGCTGTATGGGTGGGTGAATATGTGCATGGGTGTGTTGGTGAGTTAATGGATGTGTCAGTGGTACATGTGTGAGTAACTCCATATGTGAAAGGCAGTATATGTGAGTGTTGGAGTATATAAATGACTATACGTGAGAGTGAATGATTGCGAGAGTGGCTGTATGGATGAATGTGTGCTTGTATCATTGATTGTATAAGAGAGTAAGTATGTGTTATTATCTGTATGAATAAGTGAGGTGGTGTGTGTATAACTGTATAGGTGTGTAAATGGGTGTGTGATTGATTCGTTGCATGACTGACTAGGTGTGTGAGTAACTCTATGGGTGAGTGGCAGTGTGTGAGTGTCTGTATAGGTGTATGAGTACAAATGATAGGGCTGTATTGATGAGTGACTGCATGTATGAGTGACTATATGGGTGAATGAGTGGACGTGTGTGTGTAGACCTAGGAATCAGTGAGTGGGTATGTAGTAACTGGTATTGGTGTGTATGGTTTCAAAAATGGTAGTCTGTATTTTAGAGTGGATGTATCAAAGGTTACATTAGGGTGTGAGGAGGTGCATGAGATTATCACGTGGATGATGTCATCAGTGATATCATCAGTGATGTCATTTGGATTGTCATCAGTGATGTCATCAGTGATGTCACTGACCATGTTATGAATG
The DNA here is from genome assembly GCA_963921515.1 of Calotriton arnoldi. Lineage (NCBI taxonomy): Eukaryota > Metazoa > Chordata > Amphibia > Caudata > Salamandridae > Calotriton > Calotriton arnoldi. The sequence goes on along the minus strand of CAWUFW010000683.1, from coordinate 3,697,678 downwards.
ATGTAATATGTGACGTCATCAGCAGTGCATTGCGGTGGCGCGAGTTATAGTTAGCTCAACAAACTATAACGGCCAAATTTCTCTGGTTTTGTTCGAGTGAAATGTCCAACTAACTATAACATCCCTGAAACCTATGTTTTTTTCAGTGAATTTCAAAGGTTTTTTAAATGCTAATTTCTAACTATAACGTCCCTGAAACCTATGTTTTTTTCAGTGAATTTCAAAGGTTTTTTAAATGCTAATTTCTAACTATAACGTCCCTGAAACCTATGTTTTTTTTAGTTAATTTTAAAGGTTTTTTAAATGCTCATTTCTAACTATAACATCCCCGAAAACATCTCAAAATACGTTGACTACTTTCTCAGAAAGTTTGTTACAGACCTACCATCACATGTCAAAGACACTAAGGACTTTTTGAAAAAAAATACAAACTGTACAATGGGCAAACGATGTTATTTTGATAACAATGGATGTGAACGCATTGTATACTATTATTGACCACGATCTAGGGATAAGATCTTGCCAATATTTTGTAGACCAGAGACCAATCAGGTACCTTGAACACACAAATATGTTAGTTGAGATGATAAGATTCTGTCTCACTAACAACATTTTTATGTTCAACGATGAGATCTTTAAACAAACACTCGGCACAGCAATGGGGACATGCTTTGCCCCCAGCTTTGCCAACCTGTTTCTGGGGGCATGGGAGGAAGAAATTTGCAAAGCACCCAGTATGCATCTGATGTGGAGCCAGGTTACCACTTGGCTCCGCTACATAGATGATATTTTTCTTATTTGGAAAGGTAGCGAGGCGAGTGCCATCAGATTTATTGAACTACTGAATACTAACAACTGCAACATCAAACTCACATACAACATGAGCAGAGAAGCAATTGAGTTTTTAGATGTAGTAGTTACACCTGACGGTGACAAACTCAACACGAAGCTGCACAGAAAGAGTTCAGCAGGAAACAGCCTTTTCCATGCTCTCAGCAGCCACCCGGATGTACTCAAATGGAGTATTCCATTCGGGGAACTGCTGAGAGCAAAAAGAAACTGCAGCACAAACGAAGCATTTGAATCAGAAAGTAAGACGATGCAGAAAAGATTTAAAGAACGGGGTTATCCCAATTGGGTTATCAAAAAAGCCATCAAAAAAGTACAGCAAATAAGCAGAGATCTAACCCTCCAAGAAAAGCCAGCGAAAAAAGAAAACAATGTGAGTACAGTTATTCTTACCTACAATGAAGAATCCAAACAAGTGGCGAAAATCCTGAACGATAACTGGAACATCCTTAAAAGTGATCCAGTGATCGGACAGGACTTGCCGGATTGCCCCATGATAACTTACAGAAAAGGGAGAAGTCTCAGAGACATTTTAGTGCGAGGAGACATCACTACCCAGCAGAGGGAACATCATCACAATCTACAGGGATTTTTTCCCTTTGGACACTGCAAAGCGTGCAAATCCAGCATTATGCTTAAAACATACGACACACCCAGCACTACAAAAACCATTAAACAATTTCTTACCTGTAGCTCTGCTTATGTTATCTACGTGCTAGAATGCCCCTGCAAGATGAGGTATGTAGGGAGCACCACTTTCGCAGCAAAAAAGTGTATACTGGAGCACCTACGGGCTATACATAACAAAGACAAACACTATCAAGTAGCACGCCACTTTGAGGAATATCACCTTTCCAACAGTTCACTTTTGAGATACTTTATCATTGAGCAAGTCCAAGCAAAAAAAAGAGGGGGCAACCGTACGCTCCTCCTCACGAAACGTGAATCATGGCACATAATCGATTTATAAACAAGAAGCCCAAGGGGCCATAATCAAGATGAGGAAATGATTATACACTTACAGGATGAGTAGAGGCACCCGTATCTTCACCAGCCCCCTATTATCATAATCCAGATACAGCTGTAGGCCTGAAATCTATGCTTGTACACTGTATCTTTACTTCCTTGCATGTGTATAGAAGACTTTTACCTTGTGCTGGTTCCTATTTTTAATCTTCAATTCTTTTCTTTCATTTTACAGGAGGAAAGGAAGGGACCTACACTTACCTGTATGTAGCAGTAGAGGTCACCTACCCTTTTATTCGAGAACACGAGGAATCAGCACTCGACACGGTTAAAGATAAGATGAATAATTCACTATTTTTTAATACATGATTTTTTGACACAATTTTCACTATATTACTTCACTATGGTTTCTCGATATATGCACTGTATACACGTTTAGTGAGAGAGTTCTTTATATATCCATTTGTTGACGTCTGGTACACCACCGACTTTGGTCTTCACTTGTACATAGGAAACATCCACATTGACAAATTCTTGACATTAGGATTCAGCATAATCTACCTATGATGGCTTGGAAAGATTAGGGGCCCTGATCGGGTAAGACATTGTTTCTGAGACCAATTTGCCACTTGGCACCTGGAACATGCAATACCTTTAAAAATATTCCCAGTATCTTTATTTTTAGGAATACCATGTTATACTTTATAAAGATGTCCAATAGGGAATTACCCGATCTATAGTATGATGCATATGCCACTAGAGCGATTACACCCCCTATCTTTCTTTCTCTCATACCACTTTTGGGCATGGCAGGGTTTCATAATAGAATAGGAATTTGTATCCGAACATTCAGTAAATCCGGCTATTAGATTGAGCTATATTTACATACGGCACTAAGCAACATATACATAAAACGTTTGTATAACTGTTGAATGCAACCAATATTATGAAGAAATAATATGTAAATATGCAATTGGTATCCATACTGACTGTACAGTAACCCATTACAAAATGGATGCCATCTTTATCGCAGTAATTCTCCCATGCAAGGTAGTTGATTGGCCTTTGTCAATTCTATTAGATTGGTCTATATTTACATGTGGTACTAAGAAACATATACATAAAACTTTTGTATAACTGTTGAATGTAACCAATATTATGAAGAAATAATATGTAAATATGCAATTGGTATCCATACTGACTGTTAAGTAACCCATTACAAAATGGATGCCGTTTTTACCGCAGTAATTCTCCCATCTAGGGAAGTGGATTGTCCTTTGACTATGTCTATTTACTATATGTGTGGTGGTGTAACCCTTTGCCCAGTTTGTGAGCAAGGGGACTGTGTTCCCCGAAACGCGTAACTGGTAATAAAATCTTTGCATTTGGACTGTCCTGAGAGAGCGTAATTACTTGGACCTTGGCAAAAACAAAATTTCCGGTGGGCTTTGCCGGAGTACGCTCCATTTATCACGGGCCGAGTAGGGCGGAAGAAGCAACATGAGGAATGATATATATATATATATATACATATATATATATATATATATATATATTAAACAAAAGTTGAGAATAATTTATAGTTAGGAAAACTATATTCATTCTTTCCTTTTTTTTAAATTATTACACAGAAGTCGCGCACCCTACGCGCACCCTACACGATGGCTGCGCGCACCTCGCTACCGCGCGTTTCAGAAGTCGCGCTGGGGTACTTCGCGCTGGCATCGCACCGGGGTTGTAACTTTGGCGTAATTTGAAAAGTATGAAATATCATTATAGAAATTATCAATACATTTTTTGGTTATAGTGTTTGACTAATTTAATTTAGAAAACTATTTATAAACTATTTTTTTCAGTATACTATTAACGATATGAAATTTTACGACTGCGCAACATGTGCGTGTACGGTAAGCAACCCCTCCCCGCACTTATTTCCGGGGTCGTGCCGGATCGCTCCGGGGTCGCGACTTCGGCGTATTTCCAAAGTGTGAAATATCACTATATAAAGTTCAAATATCCGATTTGTATAAACACTTTCACTAATATCCTTTTTAAAATATTGTATAAACATTTATTTATAGTTTATAATTATGTATACAATATTTTACGGGTGCGAGCACCCTACATGACGTCGTGTCAGCGGGAAAAGAAAGAATTTGATTGGTTTAAATCATTTTCATTTTGTAAGAGGGAGGTTCCATCCTTGTGATATTCCTCTTATTATTTGGGTACCTTGGAGAGAAGACCTGCTTGTTGTTTCTTTCTTCTTTTTTTCAACTTTTGTGTGTTTATTGACTTTTTGTTTTGCAAGACTATGGCTTCCAAGGACCCAACAATTGACCCCTTGGATATGTAAGAGGAGGAAGATATTATAGAACAAATCAAAAAGAGAAAGGAGAGCATTGTGTGGGCCTTTTTTTCAGTACCGGAGGGCGAGAAAAAAATGAACGCCCGTAAAGTTACGTGTACCATATGCAAACGAATATTATCCAGAGGATCTGAGAAGAAATATTCATGTGGAACCAGCAGCATGAAAAACCTCTGGAGACTCTGCACCCGGTTCACCTGGCTAGAGAGGAGAGGAGGACACAGCTTAATGAGGCGGCAGAACGAGATCCAAATGCCCCTTCTACCTCATCCCAGCAAGTTCCTCCAGCACCAAGGCCCCACATTGTCCCTGAACTTTTTGAAGCTGCAATCATTTGCAAGAAGTGTGAGACTAAACTCTGCATTGGAGAGCAATGTCTCGATGTTATAACAGCTGCCATAAAAGCACATAAATGTTAATTTTTTTTTATAATGTGCTTTTCTTTTTGTTAAACAGCTCGTTTGTTGTTTTTCATTTTTCTCTAATCTAAAAAAATCAAAAACACACACAAAAAGAAAAAAAGGTTTAAAAAATAATTTTGTTTTTAAAATTGTTAAAAAAAAATGGTTCTTACGGAACCACATCTATTGGTTAAAAAAAGAAACATTATCTGAGTGATTGCATGAGAGCAAGGACATTGTGTGGGTGATTGGAAAAGTGCAAGGGTAGTGCGTGTTTTTTATTATAAATGTTTGGGTAGTGGCAGAGTGATTGATTGAATGAGTGTATGGATACTGGCTGGGTGATTGCAGTAGTGCAAGAGTAGTGTCTGGGTTATTGCATGAATGCATGAGTTGTGCGTGGCTGATTGAAAAAGTACATTGATAATGCATAGGTGATTTTGTAAGTGCATGGGTACTGCTGGGATGATTATATAAGTGCATGGGCAATGACTGGGAGATTGCATCACTGCAGAGGTAATGTGTGGGTGATTGCAAGAGTGCATCATAGTACCTGTGTAATTGGAGGACTGCAAGAGTAGTGCATGGTGATTTTATAAGTGCTTGGGTAGTTGCAGAGGGATTGGATGAGTGCATGAGTACTGGCTCTGTCATTAGGGGAGTGCATTGGTAGTGCATGGGTGATTAGAGCAGTCCATGGTTAGTGCCTGGATTATTGCATGAGTAGATGAGTTGTGCCTGGGTGATTGAAGGAGTACATTAGTAATGGCTGGGTGGTTTTGTAAGTGGATAGGTACTGCTTGGTTAATTTTCTAAGTGCATGAGTAATGGCTGTGAGATTCCATGAGTGCAGAGGTAATGTATGGCTGATTAGAAGAGTGCATAGGTAATGTTTGAGTGTTTACATAAGTTTATGGGTAATGCCTGAATCAATACATGAGTGCATAGGTATTACGTGTATGATTGCAGGATTGCAAGAGTAGTGCATGGTGATTTTATAAGTGCTTGGGTAGTGACAGAGAGATTGGATAAGTGCATGGGTACTGGCTGAGTGATTTGAGGACTGCGTGAGTACTGGAAGGGTGATTGGAGCAGTGCATGAGTAGTGTCTGAGTTATTCCATGGGTGCATGGATACTCCCTGGGTCATTGCATGAGTACATGGGTACTGACTGGATGATTAGAGTACTGTAAGGAGAATGTTTGATGAATTTATAAGTGCTTGGGTATTTGCAGAGTGATTGGTAAGTAAATGGTACTGGCTGGGTGATTGGAGGAGTGCATGAGTAGTGACAGGGTGACTGCTGGAGTGCATGGGTACTACCTGGGTAATTGAAGGAGTGAATGAGTAGTGTCTAGGTGATTAGAGGACTGCATGGGTAGTGCACAGGTGATTGTAGCACTGCATGGTTAGTGTCTGGGTCATTGCATGAGTACATGGGTACTGACTGGATGATTAGAGTACTGCAAGGAGACTGTATGGTGAATTTATAAGGGCTTGGGTATTGGCGGAGTGATTGGATAAGTACATGGAACTGGCTGGGTGATTGGAGGAGTGCATGGGTAGTGACAGGGTGATTGCTGGAGTGCATGGGTACTACCTGGGTAATTAAAGGAGTGAATGAGTAGTGTCTAGGTGATTAACGGACTGCATGGGTAGTGCACAGGTGATTGTAGCACTGCATGGTTAGTGCCTGGGTCATTGCATGAGTACATGGGTACTGACTGGATGATTAAAGTACTGCAAGGTTAGTGCATGGTGAATTTATCAATGCTTGGGTATTGGCGGAGTGATTGGATAAGTACATGGTATTGGCTGGGTGATTTGGAGGAGTGCATGGGTAGTGACAGGGTGATTGCTGGAGTGCATGGGTACTACCTCGGTAATTGAAGTAGTGAATGAGTAGTGTCTAGGTGATTTGAGGACTGCATGGGTAGTGCACGTAGTGCACAGGTGATTGTAGCACTGCATGGTTAGTGCCTGGGTCATTGCATGAGTACATGGGTTCTGACTGGATGATTAGAGTACTGCAAGGTGAGTGTATGGTGAATTTGTAAGTGCTTGGGTATTGGTGGAGTGATTGGATAAGTACATGGTACTGGCTGGGTGATTGGAGGAGTGCATGGGTAGTGACAGGGTGATTGCTGGAGTGCATGGGTACTACCTGGGTAATTGAAGGAGTGAATGAGTAGTGTCTAGGTAATTAGAGGATTGTATGGGTAGTGCACAGGTGATTGTAGCACTGCATGGTTAGTGCCTGGGTCATTGCATGAGTACATGGGTACTGACTGGATGATTAGAGTACAGCAAGGATAGTGCATGGTGAATTTATAAGTGCTTGGGTATTGGCGGAGTGATTGGATAAGTACATGGTACTGGCTGGGTGATTGGAGGAGTGCATGGGTAGTGACAGGGTGATTGCTGGAGTGCATGGGTTCTACCTGGGTAATTGAAGGAGTGAATGAGTAGTGTCTAGGTGATTAGAAGACTGCATGGGTAGTGCACAGGTGATTGTAGCATTGCATGGTTAGTGCATGGTTAGTGCATGGGTCATTGCATGAGTACATGGTTACTGACTGGATGATTAACCCCTTCGATGCTCATGACGAGCTCAGCTCATCATGCTGCGAGGTCGCGCTGTGCGCATGACGAGCTGAGCTCGTCACGACCACACCCGCGATCGGAATGTCCAGCACCTGGGCGGAATTCCGATCGCGGTGAAGCGGTTAGAGTACTGCAAGGATAGTGCATGGTGAATTTATAAGTGCTTGGGTATTGGCGGAGTGATTGGATAAGTACATGGTACTGGCTGGGTGATTGGAGGAGTGCATGGGTAGTGACAGGGTGATTGCTGGAGTGCATGGGTACTACCTTGGTAATTGAAGGAGTGAATGAGTAGTGTCTAGGTGATTAGAGGACTGCATAGCTAGTGCACAGTTGATTGTACCACTGCATGGTTAGTGCCTGGGTCATTGCATGAGTACATGGGTACTGACTGGATGATTAGAGTACTGCAAGGATACTGCATGGTGAATTTATAAGTGCATGGGTATTGGCGGAGTGATTGGATAAGTACATGGTATTGGCTGGGTGATTGGAGGAGTGCATGGGTAGTGACAGGGTGATTGCTGGAGTGCATGGGTACTGCCTGGGTAATTGAAGGAGTGAATAAGTAGTGTCTAGGTGATTAGAGGATTGTATGGGTAGTGCACAGGTGATTGCAGCACTGCATGGTTAGTGCCTGGGTCATTGCATGAGTACATGGGTACTGACTGGATGATTAGAGTACAGCAAGGATAGTGCATGGTGAATTTATAAGTGCTTGGGTATTGGCGGAGTGATTGGATAAGTACATGGTACTGGCTGGGTGATTGGAGGAGTGCATGGGTAGTGACAGGGTGATTGCTGGAGTGCATAGGTTCTACCTGGGTAATTGAAGGAGTAAATGAGTAGTGTCTAGGCAATTAGAGGACTGCATGGGTAGTGCACAGATGATCGTAGCATTGCATGGTTAGTGCCTGGGTCATTGCATGAGTACATGGGTACTGACTGGATAATTAGAGTACTGCAAGGATACTGCACGGTGAATTTATAAGTGCATGGGTATTGGCGGAGTGATTGGATAAGTACATGGTACTGGCTGGGTGATTGGAGGAGTGTTTGGGTAGTGACAGGGTGATTGCTGGAGTGCATGGGTACTACTTGGGTAATTGAAGGAGTGAATGAGTAGTGTCTAGGTGATTAGAGGATTGTATGGGTAGTGCACAGGTGATTGTAGCACTGCATGGTTAGTGCCTGGGTCATAGCATGAGTACATGGGTACTGACTGGATGATTAGAGTACTGCAAGGATAGTGCATGGTGATTTTATAAGTGATTGGGTATTGGCGGAGTGATTGGATAAGTACATGGTACTGGCTGGGTGATTGGAGGAGTGCATGGGTAGTGACAGGGTGATTGCTGGAGTGCATGGGTACTACCTGGGTAATTGAAGGAGTGAATGAGTAGTGTCTAGGTGATTAGAGGACTGCATGGGTATTGGCGGAGTGATTGGATAAGTACATGGTACTGGCTGGGTGATTGGAGGAGTGCATGGGTAGTGCACAGGTGATTGGAGCAGTGCATGGATAGTTCCTGGGTAATTGAAGGAGTGAATGAGTACTGTCTAGGTGATTAGAGGACTGCATGGGTAGTTACTTAATCTTACCTTTTTTGAAGTAGATATGAAAGTCATTGAAAAAAAAATTTCAGTTGTTTTATTATAATCTGAATTTAAAATATTTTCAAACTTTAGAATTAGTGTCTGTAAAAGAGAAGAAAAAATACTGTTATTACATATAATATTATAGTTTTAAGAACACAACATAATTTTACAATTACATAACATATTCAGTTTGCCTTTTTGCTGTTTTAAGATTCTATTGAATTTCACCACACACAGTGATTTTAATGTTGATCATCATAACACAGCGGGCAAAAAAATACAATCAATAAGATTGTAAAAAAAAAACAAATCTCTGTTCAAAATATTCACAACAACTTCAACTATCTGTTTACATTTTCCAAAATAAACACTTTCATTTACATTGCATAAAATACAAAGACCAAATATATGAACTTCTTTTTTCTATCACAATTTTCCAAATGCAATATCAATGAACCGAAATGAAAATAAAAACAGTAATTGATCACATCTTCCTAATAGGCCAAATGATGTTTCCCAAACTGTTTCCATTGAAAATATCCAAAAATAACTCATTAATTCATTTTGATATCTTCCCAATAGGCCGAATAATATTTGTGAATTCATTTGCATTGACAATATCTGAAATAAACTCGTTAATACATATTGACATCTTCCCAATAGGCCGAATGATTTTCTCAGAACTTTGGCATAAAAAATATTAGATATGAATTTGGTAATTCATAGGGCAACCGACATTTGAATTCTAAATGGGCATCATTACAAAGTGTCCATCCTTTATTGCATCTTAAATACACAGTACAGTGTCCAGATGTTGAACTAGGTCCATCATGGAAAATAATAGCCTCTGCTTTAAAAGTTATTCCTGAAATTGACACTTGACTTGCCACAACATTTTTAATTTTCGTTTCCTACTTTCTTCCATCTGCTCTACAACGTTGTAGCATTAAAATTATATATTGTCCAAATCTTTCTGTAAATAATGTTGACAACATTTCCGATTTGCAGTGAGTACATTTCATATCATGATCAGCTGATTTCACTAATTTGTTAAAAGACACTGTTTTGCAATCTGGTATTGTCAAATATATGAATCGTTCAGTGTCTATTTCAGTGGTAGAAGAAAATGAACAGTCTTCACATTTATGATCCCATTTGTAACGTACTCCAAACAGATTTTCAAGTTGTATTCCTTCACCTTCCAATACTGCAAGCATAAGCATAAGAAATTCTTGAGCATCTTGCTGTACATTAAGTGTAAATTGTGAATAACCAGAACATATATCCAAAAAATGCCGAATGCCAGAGCAGTTTGGATTTTAGCTTTATCAGTTGTCAATTTTTCAAAAATATTATGCAGCGAAGAACAAAATCTTTTTTCTTGATTCTCCACAATTTGATGATGTAGATTTTCTAGAAAAAACACGACGTTTACAATTACATTAGCATAGCAGTTGATATCTGAACTATTTTCTAACTGGTATCCTACAATATCATCAACAGTGTCCATTTTCATTTTCTTTGGAGCCTCAACATTCTCTTGGTTTTTTATTCTTCTTTCCAACCTCACTACTGTGTTTCTCATATGTTCGTTTTGAACATACTACATGCTTTTCATATACTGGATATTCACCTAAATTGGGAGCATACAGTCTTCTTAACCGATTATACTCTCTTACACAATTTGCATCTGCACTAATCTTTCTCCCATCAAAATCAATCAAATACAATCCAGATAATGCTCTTACTCGAGACAATGCAACATATGCCATACCCTCTTTAAACACTGAACTTCCAATATTTACCAAAGCACTGTCTACACTTAAAGCTTGAGATTTATGAATGGTCACTGCATATGCTAAACAAAGAGGAAACTGTTTTCTACGAACATACAAATCTTTTACAAGCAAGAAACGAACAGCACAACGTCCAATCTGTTTGACCTCTTCAATCTGATCAAATGTAATCTTCAAATATTCAATATCTCCTCTGTTCTAAAACTTTACATAATCAACAGCTTTTCCCATTGCTCCATTCACTAAACCTTTTTCAACATCTAAATTACGCCGTAATATTACCCGACAGTTTACACATACATATAAGGTCTTTTCCAAACCAGCAGTCTTAGATATAGATTTTTCCAAAGAGTCTAATTTTGACTGTAATTTCTCTGACAGAAGAATAGTAACTCCTTCATGCTCTATTTTATCAATGGCTTCCATTTTCATTATCGGTTGTTTCTCCAGTTTCAACAGTTCTTCATTGAATGTAGAGCATTCTTACATTGTTGGCATAAGGCACATTATAGACTTCTTTTCTGCAATTTTTTGGTACATTGTTCCAGGTGCAATATTTTCATTCCGAAACAAGTTTGTTAGTAGCCGACTTTGTAAAGCTTCTTTGCCGTCCTTTGTCAAGACACCAATTCTAATATCTTGAAGATTGTTTCCATAATGTTCGTCACTTGCTTGTCGCATATTCCTAATACGTTCTTTATATTCAAAATTAGACCAAATGTTCACATTTCCAATGCTTCCCAATGATTTTTTAGTGTCTTCATGAACAAGGGTCTTAAAAACTGGTTGGCCTTTCACAGGAGTAAGTTGTAATAGATCGCCGAATACAATTATATGTTTTCCTCCAAATAAAACATCATAGTCTGTTTTTAAAATCTGTTGCATTCTTAAATGTATAAAGGCAAGCACTAAGTTTGAGACCCTGCTTACCTCATCAATTATCAGAACTTTTATTTTCTTCAGTACTTTAGACACTTCATAACAAGCTTCTCCAGATAGCTTGTGATATTCCAACTTATTTTCATGTTCTACTGGTAACATGAGTAAACGATGTAATGTAATCCCTTTAATATTGTGTGCTGCTAACCCAGTTAGAGCGGTTACAACACAAGATAAATGTGAGTCAGTGGTTTTCTGTAGATAACTTCTCAAACCTTTAATTAAGAAACTTTTTCCTGTTCCAGCTTGACCACTGATGTACATTCGAATAGGTTTAAATGATGTGCATTGGCATTCTTTCTTTTCATGCAGTAAACCATGTTGTATCTGTTGTGTAAGTCCCTGATATATATCTTTCTGTTCAATATTCAGTTGTTCTTCTAAGTTTTCCAAATCAATAGTGTCTAGTTGTGCTTGTTGCATAGCCATTTGCACTTCACTCATTGCTATTGCTGCTTCATTTTCAACAATGGGTTCTCCTAATGGATCTTGACTTAGTGCAGCAGAACTCTGACTATCTTGAGAACTGTTTCTAGCTATTTCAGCTGCAATCGTAGTTTCTTGATTAATCTCTTCGTTCAACATTTGCAGATAATTTGGAAAAATTGTACATTCAATGCTATCTTTACATGCATTGAACGAATCTTCATAACAAAATCTCCAAGTAATTCCATTTCAGTCCGCCAAGGCTTGAAGTGTTGTAGAAGTGCTAAATAAAAAAATTCTCTTTTATCTGGAGTATCGCAACTGAGTTTCCTGTGATTAATCAGATGTCCTTTGGCATGTTTTAACAAACATCTTTCACTTCCAATCACTGCATATTTTCCTTCATTTATATTTTCTGTAACATTTCTCTTAAAGGTGTAATGTTGCAGTACTTCATAGAGACATATGTTTTCCAGATGTGGACTTCTGTTAGGATAGTACGTATCCAACATATTTGTTTTAAGAATATCTGTACTTTCCGTTTCATTCAGTGCCAAGTATTCAATTTCTTGTACAGATTTCAATACACGATTTCGTGTTGCAGCAAGACCTAGACTTACCAAAACGATTCCTCTTGACTTTGAATATAAACTTGCAGATTTCAACCGATCCGAACATTCGTAGGATCCAATCTCTCAATGTGAAAGCATCTTCAAACTAAAGCTATACATTTTCTTACTAAGACTCTTCTCTTGTGAAATATCTTCCTACATTTCTTTTAACTCCGTCTTTTCAGATTTTGTTATATAAGATGTAACGTAGCGAGCAACAGCAATGGAATTATCTGCAACATACTGGATATCCATATTAGCATTCCACATTGACAAAATTACTGGATTGTAGTCATTAATATTTTTTGATTCTTCACTTCTCTTTATATTGTAGGTATTCTTTGGAGATTTTTGAGTGATAGTATGTCTCACTGCTGACAAAACTGTTGACTCTTCCTTTGGAAATTACTGGACGTGGAAAACCAAATCGACATTTTGTATAAAATATTTCCTTGGACTTTTATTTCCGTCTGCAATACTTTCCACATCGATGATTTTGAAACCTTAAAACTTGCTGTTTTAAGGTATTTTCTCCTCTTGTTTTTGGAATACCACAGGTAACATAGTCTTCAATGAAAGTTAAAACAGTCTCATCAGAATCGGTTCCAAATTTAGGAGCATCCTTAATCCATAATAACATATGTATATGTGGAGCTCCTCTGGCTCGGTACTCCTTTCTCCAAAAGAAATCAATAACTTCTCCAAGAGGTGGGTTCTTTTTATTGCAGATAAAAGTCATCATTGCTTGAAACCTATGATTAAAATATCTGCACACATTGACTGGATCCAAGGAACACTGTTCTCCAGGTGTCTTGAATTCAATGTTTTTAACGTTTGAATTTGCTTCTCGTAGAAAATCAAGTAAATTGTCCCATGCGTATTCTGCACAGCTTAGCGTAATAAACCACGTAGGGGTTCCTAAATTCCTCAGCATACATTTCAGTTCTCCGTGGCTACGATACCAATACTCATTAGTACCACGTTGACACACCATCAAATTAATCAACTGAGATTCTAAATGATCATCTCTTTGTTCCACTTTGTGCATGAATTTCTTTGCAGAAAGATTTGTAAGATGAATTCCTGTCTTTAATATGTGGTTCACTGCATATGAAAGTGCAGACAAGTCACTTTAAAAAAAAAGATGAAATATGTATGGAATACATTGTCGAAATCTTGGATCTTCTGAGTATAATCTTGTTGTACGATATTCTGAAGCTGGAATCTGCACAGGTCGTTCACCATATCGTCCACCTTTTCCAGTGGGGAACAGCTGTGGAAAACAACGCGCTTCTAAACTTCTTTCCCAAACACTCATGGGAGTTCCCTTTGCTTTCTTCATTTGGAATAATTCAATAGTAGTTCCAATGTCTTCTTTTGAATGTAAAGGATGAATACTGTAATGTTCATAAATTTCTTCAGTCCTGGAGACATCGACTTTTTCAATTTGGCCAGTTGAAATTTCTGTGTCATGTCCTAAAGATATTTCTTCTTCGTCCACAGATATATTTTTATGATAAATATTGTTCTGTGTAAGATATAATGTAGCTTTTTTAAGTTTGCTCACATCTACTAACTCTTGCCATATTTTCCGACTCTTTGTTGGTACACCATTAACTAGAATAACTACAGGTTCAATTTCTTCTCGATCTACACCAACTGTTTCAATATTTTTTGAAATCCAAAGGTAAATACACAACTCTTCCTTTTAAACCTCTTAGTAAATATGTAGGAGGCAGCTTACCTGTTTTAGGCTCCATACAAACAATAGCCTGAAACGGGTGCACAGATTGAATTAGAATACATTCATATGTATTTAAATCATCTAGTTCTAAATGAATACCTTCCAACTCTAGGTTATTATGTACAGCTCTAGCTGGCAATTTATTTTCTTCTAGTTTGCTGTAACAATATTTACAAATACATTGATCAGTACCCAACTCAAAACGACCTTCCACCATCAAATAAGCACCAAATTGCTCCCACTTATCATTGTTTTCCTTTTCACTTTTTAAATACACATCAACATTCCTAGTTTGATTTTTATAGTGACTAAGTCTACAACAGATACAAACATAATTTGGTTTTTCACTACAAACTACTTTAAACTTTGTAATTTCTTCAGCAAACTTTTGAGTACTACTATCTTCCACCTCTTGTTCAACACCTACATTTATGACACTGTCACCTTCTCTACACTCCTCTTCAGGACCAAAAAAACGAAACAGTATATCATCACAAAACGTTTTTACATCCGATTCTGAACCATGCAAAAGAGCAGTGTTTATTTCAGCTAAAGATAATGCAGGACTCTTTACATAGTACAATCTTCTTACAAACTTCCGCATTTGTGAGTGATGTACTGCTAACATTCTTAAATGATGAAAGACACTTGGACACACTTTTCTAGAAAGACAAGCTAGAGAATGACCCTGCAAACCAGTATATTTTCTGACTTTACAAGGATCTAATCCTTGCAACATCTTAATCTTCCGTTTAACACTTTTTTTTACTGTATTCTCGTAAACAATTTACAAAAATATCAATAGATTCCTGTTGTATACTACAAATGCTACTGCAATCCCATTTATACACTGGAGCTTGAGAACGTCTCCCTTCAACTTCTTCAGCTATTACTTCTTCTACATTTCTAGGAACCATCTTTTCTTTTTCAATTGGAAAACCATTTTTAACCTCATAGGAACGACCATTGGTATCAATTACGTGAACTAATGTATTTTGTTGAAAATAGCTCTCTTCATTAAAAAAAGGTTCACTACTAGAAGTGTGCTTCCATTCCCCCCCAAATTTTTTGCAAAAGTTAGTTCTATTGATCAGTCGTTTTCTTTTGCTTTTCTCCTTCATAAAGTCCATTATTTTATTGAGTGTTCTCATTCTATTCAAAACTAATATAAACAATCTTCTTTTTAATTCAAAAGCGTTTTCGAGAACACTTTCAATCTGTTGTTTTTCTTTATAAAATGCAAATCGTTTCTTATATTTTTTTTAATGTTTCATTAAATTTTGCAGCACTCTACTTTTAAACATGCGTTTCCTTATATCTTTAAACTGTTTCATCCTTCTTTCATCATAGATTTTTTTGCTTTTCCTTCTGAATGATTGAACAAGTTTTCTTTTTCTTTTGTCCATTTTCTAAATTCGTAATCTTCTTTAAAACTCTTTTAACAAAATATTTAGTTCTCTTACCAGAAGCCTTTTTCTTCACTGTCACATGTTCTACTTTGTCTGATTTCTTCTTTTCTCTTTTTTTTAAATAGGATTCTTTTCTTTCTTTCCTTTTCTTTTCTTCTTTCTTGGTCATGATGAATCTTTAGTAATGATAATGGTCAGTATCTGAAAACAAAGAAAAGTTTAAATACACTTGTTAAATCATTTACTATTATTAAAATAATTATACACAAAATGTTATAAGTACACCAGTAACATATGGGGCATTAAAGGACTACATAGGTAACACCTGACTTATTCCATGACTACAGGGATAATATCTGAGGATTTACATCACTACATAGGAAGTGACTGACTGATTCTATAAGTGTATGAGTACTGACTAATTAATTACATAAGTACAAGAGTAATCCCTGTGTGATTGAAAGACTGCAAACATACTGTCTGGGTAATAGAGGCACTGTATAGCTAATGCATTGGTTAACACCTGGCTGATTGCTTGACTACAGGTGTAATATCTGAAGATTTACATGACTATATAGGAAGTGACTGCATGATTTTATAAGTGCATGGGTACTTCTTGGCTGATTGCAGGACTACTGAGGTAGTGCCTAAGTGAATAAAGGAGTGCAAAGGTAGTGCATGGGTGACTTCATAACAGCATGACTACTGGCTGAGTGTTTACATAAGTACAAGGATACCACCTCCGAGATTGAAGGAGTACAACAGTAGTGCCTGGGTGATTATATAAGTGCATGAGTAGTGGCTACATGATTAGAAGAGTGCATGGGTAATACCTTGGTGATTGCATGAGTAGTGCCTAGATGATTGCATGAGTGCAGCACTAATACCTGGAAGAAACTAGACATTGATACTTTTAACCAACACCTCTCTAATAACATCCCTGCCATTACTTCAGTTAATCTAGCTGATTGAGACACCATCCATACCCGGATTTTAACATCTATTGATGCGTGTCTTCCATCATCTATTAAAAAAGTGAACAATCACCATCCTCCTGCCCCGTGGTTCTCTGAAAGGCTAAAAATAGAGGAAACTAAATGTAAAGCACTAGAAAGACGCTGGAGGAAGAACTATGCGCCCGAATCCAAACTTGCATATAAATTAGCAAAAAGGGACTACCACTCTCTCTGCAATGCCGCTCGAGCTGAATATGTGAGTAACACCATCACATCGGCCCAAAACAGCTCCAAGACCCTGTTTAATCTAGTCAAAAATCTTTCGGGCGCAGCTTGCCAACCCATCCCCCCTGCACTCTCCGAAGTTCAATGTGAGGATTTAGCCAAGTTCTTCATCGATAAAGTAGAGAAAATTTACTCAGCACTGAACGTGGTGACAACCAATGGGGTGCAGCAAACTAAGAACTTTCACCCTACATCGGGTAGCTCCGCTCCACTGGCTAATCAGACCGCCGTACCCTCCAACACTTTAGAAAATTGGCTGCCTCTGGATACCACTTCTTTTAAAAGTATCTTAGACAGTCTTAAATCCGGCTCTCCTGGAGATCCTCTTCCCATCCCAATACTTCAGAAGCTTGAGCCATCATCATTAAAGCTAATCATGGAGTTGCTTAATTCATCCCTGCAGGAAGCAGTTGTTCCATCTGAATGGAAACATGCCATGGTTCTCCCACTCCTGAAAAAAGCTAATGCTGATCCGGCAGAACCATCCAATCTCCGCCCGATCTCCCTACTTGCAGCCTTTTCTAAAATACTAGAAAAACATATTAACCAGCAACTGATGCATTTTGTTGACTCCCAAACATTTTTTAACTCATCACAGTCTGGTTTCAGAGCTGGTTTCACCACGGAAACCACTCTTTTAGGAGTTACAGAGACACTGCGTCACTGTCTCGATATGGGAGAAACTGTAGCACTCATACTGCTTGATTTGAGTGCCGCTTTCGACACTGGGTCACACACCGCCCTACTAAAAGCTTTACAATCACTGGGCGTTGTTGGGGCAGCACTCAAATGGCTCACTGATTTCCTGACCGACCGAACTTTCCAGGTCTTTTGTCCGTCAGCCAGTTCTAAATCCCATGCTTCTCCTCACGGAGTACCGCAGGGCTCCATTCTCAGCCCACAACTGTTTAATGTCTACATCAGGCCTCTACTACGATTGCGGAAGACGCTGTTGTCTATTTTTTTCTATGCTGATGACACCCAGCTAATCTTCTCTCTTTCTACCAAAGAGGCATCCAAGCCATCTTCTCTTAAGGCAGGGCTACAAAATATAGCAGGTTGGATGCAAGCCAACTTGCTAAAACTTAATGGTGAAAAAACGGAAGTGTTAATTTTTGGGAAAAATAAAGATCTCTGGTGCCCCCAGCATTGGCCTCCTCAGATGGGTGCTCTTCCTCAACCTGTGCGACAGGTCCGCAATCTAGGCGTAATCATTGACGACCAGCTGTCAATGAAGCAGTAAGCGGTCAAGGTCACCTCAACCTGTTTCACCATCCTAAAGTGGCTCAAAAAAATCCTTTGGATGTTGCCAGGTCCCACGCAAAGAACTGTGGTCCAGGCTCTTATTACTTCCAGGCTGGACTATGGCAACGTCCTTTATTTAGGAGCCAATAAGGAGGTGATTCGTAAACTTCAGGTAGTGCAGAACTAGGCAGCCAGGTTACTCTGCCAGGATCCTAGAAGGGCCTCCATCTCAGACTCGCTCCGCGATCTTCACTGTCTTAGGGTGGAGAACCGCATTAAATTCAAGGCCCTGAGCTATATGTATAAAATCAAATCTGGTACAGCACCAGAGTATCTGAACAACTTAGTCCATCCTTACCTTACACCGCGCCTCCTTCGCTCTTCCACTCAGGCTAAATTTTTGGTTCCTAGGACCAGACTGTCGCGCATGGGCGGCCGGTCTTTCTCTTGCCTGGGCCCTTCTCTGTGGAACTCGCTCCCTATGTCACTTCGGAATGAAACCATCTATACAAAAATCTGCAAATGCTTAAAAACGTGGTTATTCAATCAATAGTCTCCTTTTACTCTGTTCGTGTCCGATGGTGCCGGGAAACCTCCGGGTAGCTGTGCACCGTATAAAATTATTAATAATAATAATAATAATACCTGAGTGATTACAGCAGTGCATATGCAGAGCCTGGATCATTCAAATATTGAATGCACAGAATTTGGGTCTTTTTATACCTGCATGAGTGTTAGACCTAGACAAATATAAAGCAGCACACTATTGTATGACTCAACCATAAGTCTCTCAATACTGTTAAAAGCGTGTATATATATGTCTCCACCTTTTCAAATCATCATCATATCTAAAAGAAATATGCATACAATATTTCTGGAAAATAGTGAAGCCTACAAATTGAGACATGTAATAGATCTGCCTGAGTGATTGCATAACTCCATGACTTGTGCAAGAATGATTATATGAGTACAAGGGTAGTCGCTGGGTAATTGGAGGAGAGGATACATAGTGACTGGCTAATTGCATGATTGCAGACATAGAGGTTCAGTCCATGGTAAGTGTATGAAGAGCACCTGAAGGAATAGACGAGTTATTGAGTAGTGCCTAGCTAAATAGATGAATGCAACAGTAGGACCTGGATGATTCTATGACTGCAAGGGTAGTGTGTGGGTTATTACATGAGTGCAAAGGTACAGCCTGCATGATTGCATGACTGTAGGAGTAGTACATATATAGTGCCTATGTCATTGCATGACTGCAGCAGTAATATCTGCAGGATTACTGGAATACATTAAACGTGAGTGGGTGATATTATAAGTCCATGAGTACTGCCTGGGTGATTACAGAACTACTAAGGTACTACCTGAGTGATTACAGGACTGCAAAGGTAGTGCCTGGGTGAATTTATAAGTGCATGAATACTGGTTGAGTGATTACATAAGTACAAGAGTAGTCCCTGCGTGATTGAAAGAGTACAAACATACTGCCTGGGTAATTAAACCACAGTATAGCTAATGCATTGTTGATTGCATGATTACAGCAGTAACGTCTGGGGATTAAAGGAGTACATAGGTAACACCTGGCTGATTACATCACAACAGGGGTAATATCTGGGGATTGACATGACTACATAGGAAGTGACTGGGTGATTTTATAAGTGCATGGGTACTTCTTGGCTGATTTTAGGACTACTGAGGTAGTGCCTGAGTGAATGAATGAGTGCAAAGGTAGTGCATGGGTGATTTCATAACAGCATGACTACTGGCTGAGTGTTTACATAAGTACAAGGATACCACCTCCGAGATTGAAGGAGTGCAACGGTAGTGCCTGGGTGATTATATAAGTGCATGAGTAGTGGCTACATGATTGGAAGAGCACATGAGTAATACCTTGGTGATTGCACGAGTAGTGCCTAGATGATTGCATGACTGCAGCACTAATACCTGAGTGATTACAGCAGAGCATATATAGAGCCTGGATCATTCAAAGACTGCATGCACAATACTTGGGTCTTTTTATAACTGCAAAAGTGTTAGGCTTAGACAAATATAAAGCAGCACACTATTGGATAACTCAACCATAAGTCTCTCCATACTGTTAAAAACGTGCATATATACGTTTCTACCATTTCAAAAAATCATCATCATATCTAAAAGAAATATACATACAATATTTCTGGAAAATAGTGAAACCTACAAATTGAGGCATGTAATAGATCTGCCCGAGTTATTGCATAACTCCATGATTTGTGCTTGGATGATTGTATAAGTGCAAGGGTAGTCGCTGGGTAATTGGAGGAGAGGATAGATAGTGACTGGCTAATTGCATGATTGCAGATATAGAGGTTCAGTGCATGGATAAGTGTGTGAATAGCTCCTGAAGGCATAGACGAGTTATTGAGTAGTGCCTAGCTGAAAAGATGAATGCAACAGTAGGGCCTGGATGATTCTATGACTGCAAGGGTAGTGTGTGGTTTATTACATGAGTGCATAGGTACAGCCTGCATGATTGCATGACTGTAGGAGTAGTACATATATAGTTTCTATGTCATTGCATGACTGCAGCAGTAATACCTGGAGGATTACTGGAATACATTAAAAGTGAGTGGGTGATATTATAGGTCCATGAGTACTGCCTGGGTAATTACAAAACTACTAAGGTACTATCTGAGTGAATACTGGACTGTAAAGTTAGTGCCTGGGTGAATTTATAAGTGCATGAATACTGGTTGAGTGATTACATAAGTACAAGAGTAGTCTCTGTGTGATTGAAAGACTACAAACATACTGCCTGGGTAATTGAACCACTGTATAGCTAATGCATTGGTGATTCCATGAGTACAACAGTAATGTATGGGGGATTAAAGGTGTACATAGGAAACACCTGGCTGATTGCATGACTATAGGGGTAATATCTGGGGATTGACATGACTACATAGGAAGTGACTGGGTGATTTTATAAGTGCATGGGTCATTCTTGGCTGATTGCACGACTACTGAGGTAGTGCCTGAGTGAATAAAGGAGTGCAAAGGAAGTGCCTGGGTGATTTCATAACAGCATGACTACTGGCTGAGTGATTACATTAGTACAAGGATTCCACCTCCAAGTTTGAAGGAGTGCAACAGTAGTGCCTGGGTGATTATATAAGTGCATGAGTAGTGGCTACATGATTGGAAGAGTGCATGAGTAATACCTTGGTGATTGCATGAGTAGTGCCTAGATGATTGCATGACTGCAGCACTAATGCCTGAGTGATTACAGCAGAGCATATATAGAGCCTGGATCATTCAAAGACTGCATGCACAATACTTGGGTCTTTTTATAACTGCAAAAGTGTTAGGCCTAGACAAATATAAAGCAGCACACTATTGCATAACTCAACCATAAGTCTCTCCATACTGTTAAAAGCATGCATATATATGTTTCTACCCTTTCAAATCATCATCATATCTAAAAGAAATATGCATACAATATTTCTGGAAAATAGTGAAACCTACAAATTGAGACATGTAATAGATCTGCCTGAGTGATTGCATACCTCCATGACTTGTGCTTGGATGATTGTATAAGTGCAAGGGTAGTCGCTGGGTAATTGGAGGAGAGGATAGATAGTGACTGGCTAATTGCATGATTGCAGACATAGATGTTCAGTGCGTGGATAAGTGTATTAATAGCTCCTGAAGGCATAGACGAGTTATTCAGTAGTGCCTAGCTGAAAAGATGAATGCAACAGTGGGGCCTGGATGATTCCATGACTGCAAGGGTAGTGTATGGGGTATTACATGAGTGCATAGCTACAGCCTGCATGATTGCATGACTGTAGGAGTAGTACATAAATAGTGCCTATGTCATTGCATGACTGCAGCAGTAATATCTGGAGAATTACTGGAATACATTTAAAGTGAGTGGGTGATATTATAAGTCCATGTGTACTGCCTGGGTGATTACAGAACTACTAGGGTACTATCTGAGTGAAAACAGGACTGCAAAGGTAGTGCCTGGGTGAATTTATAAGTGCATGAATACTGGCTGAGTGATTACATAAGTACAAGAGTAGTCTCTGCGTGATTGAAAGACTACAAACATACTGCCTGGGTAATTGAACCACTGTATAGCTAATGAATTGGTGATTCCATGAGTACAACAGTAATGTATGGGGGATTAAAGGTGTACATAGGTAACACCTGGCTGATTGCATGACTACAGGGGTAATATCTGGGGATTGACATGACTTCATAGAAAGTGACTGGGTGATTTTATAAGTGCATGTGTCATTCTTGGCTGATTGCAGGACTACTGAGGTAGTGCCTGAGTGAATAAAGGAGTGCAAAGGAAGTGCCTGGGTGATTTCATAACAGCATGACTACTGACTGAGTGATTACATAACTGCAAGAGTAGTCCCTGCATGATTCAAAGAGTGGAAACATCGTGCCTGGGTATAAATATCACCTCAAACTATAGATGAGTCATTGACTACTGCCTAAGTGAATAGATAAATGCAACAGTAGGCCCTGGCTGATTCTATGACTGCAAGGGTAGTGTGTGGGTTATTACATAAGTGCATAGGTACAGCCTGCATGATATCATGACTGTAGGGGTAGTACATAACAAGTGCCTGGGTGATTGCATGACTGCAGGAGTAATATCTGGGGGATTTCTACAATAGATAGAAAGTGAGTGCGTGATTTTATAACTCCATAGGTACTGTTTGGGTAATTACAGAAGTACTAAGGTACTGCCTGAGTGAATACAGGAGTTTAAAGGTAGTGTCTGGGTGATTTTAGAAGTGTATGACCAAGTAGACACATATCTCAGTCACAACACCATGCAGAGCTCAAAACTTAACAGAGTACACTTCAATTTTCAAAAAGACACTGAAAATTATGCGCTATATATGAAATATAACTTTCCTCACATGATACAAATTACTCTAACAAATAACATCTCTACAAACATCTAAAAGCTCAGTTTCAGGCTTCTGCTTAGCAATTCTAAACCTACTTATAATAAAACACCTACCCAGATACAAAGTAGGAACCCTTCACATATCTTTAGTAAAACTGTCACCATATTCCTAGAAGCATACATGAATATGTCTCTACCATACCACTATCCAAACCATAAAAATTCACAGAACAAACTTCAAATTTCAGGCAAACATAACAAATTATGCAGCATTTTTCAACTGTACTTCTCTAGAGACTTAAGAAAAAGAAGCCTAATTAATAACAACACCTCTTTATTATACATCATGCACCTTCAAATGTATAAAACATATCAAAATACACATAGAAGTAGAAACATAGTTCAGACAGAAGTCCATGCACACCTTAAAACTCGACAGACTCCAGCTCCAACTTTAAAGCAACAGCTAAAATTATGCGGTATACTAGAAATGTACATATCCACACACAAAAACAAACTACCGCAATCACCAATTCATCTTCCAATATACACATATTACTAGTCAAAAACTAACTCAAACAATATATAACTACAATAAAACAAACTACAATACACATATATTCATGCATTACTATATCTCGAACCCCACACTTTTTGAGTTATTTTTAAAGTTTAAAATAAACCTAATCCATAATACACCTCACAAACTTATAACTCACCTTTCAAATAGATTTGGAGATTTTCAAATATCGCAAACTCATAAAAGATTTGCTTATGCACACAATCAATGTCATGCACCAATCTCATCTAGTAGAACCAGTAATGGCAAAGTTTCCCTCTCATTCTCCACAGAAATACATATGTTTTATCCCTCGTTGATGTGTGTCACCACCCACCATTGCGTAGATTAGGGGGGGGGGCTCCGATGGCCACAGATCAAGGCAGAAGGTTGCGGTGGGCCAAGGTCAATAGTGAGGTTTTTTACGGTACGCTTTTTGGAAAGGGCCGGCAGAGTATCCTGAATTGTCTAGATCTTGAGGTGAATGGTCTGGATTTAGTAGAGGCCTTTGGGGACATAGCGCAACTAGTCGATAGCTTACTGAAAGTACCAACGCATAGGGTTGCTGGAGACACACCCAGATGGTTCGACCCAACATGCACTCGGGCTCTAAAAGAGCTGAAAGCCGCCCTAAAGTGTCTCCCGAGGGACAGGGATCGGGTGTCAGCCTGTCGCAATAAGTATAAGCTAGCTGTCAAGGAGCGCAGGGGACAGCTGCAGCGGGAAGCCTGGGAAGAATTAACAGAGGCAGCGGAGGTGAAGGATTCTACCCGTTTCTGGCGAGTCTTCAATAACCCCTGTTTTAATGAGGCTAACAAACCGGGGCTAGGGAACAATATCCTTCCCGCAGAATGGCAGCAGCACTTTAGGGGCCTGTATAATCATCAGCTGGGTTTGGCCAAAGTACAGGAGCATCAGCTAGAGCATAAAGCCACTCAAGTTACATTTTCCCTGGATGAAGTGACAAGGGGAATTGAGGGCCTTACGAGGAACAAGGCGCCAGGCCCGGATGGGATCCCCCCGGATCTGTTTTGTAGCAACGTTGATCTTTGGGCACCCCTTTTAACACGAGTTTTAAACGCAGCAGTGGAAACAGTGATGCCGGCATCCTGGTCCACTGCGACGATTGTCCCTATTTTTAAAAAGGGCAATAGAGATAGTCCTCACTGTTACCGCCCCATCTCCCTCACCGATGTATCCGCGAAGATTCTGGGGAGGGTGGTTTTCAACCGATTGATGGATTGGGCAGAGGAACAGCACATTATAACAGATGTCCAATTTTAATTTAGACCAGGGAAATCCACTACAGACCAATGCTTAAATTTATATCTGATTAGTGCTAAATATACGTTGGCCAAATCGGGGACGATGTATTTAGGATTTATGGATCTCTAAGCGGCCTTTGACCGAGTAAATCGGGGGAAATTATGGCTCATTATGAGCAGGCTCGGGGTAGATCCGGGGCTAATTTCCATTCTAAAGTCTCTGCATCAAAATACCACGGCAGTGGTTAGGTATAGCCAGGAAGGGGATACAACTGACCCGTTTAAATGTACTAGTGGGGTCAGACAGGGGTGCATACTTGCACGCTTTCTGTTCACCCTATACATTAACGGTATTGATTCGGCTCTGAGGGATATACAAGCATACAACTCAACTATTTTTTAAGGACACACCACTTCTAAAAATAATCTTGACTTGGGAAATCTTACTTTTAATGAAATTTCACTTACATATACATCACAATTTCACATTTTAAATCCACAGCTAAGATCAAACCCTTCCCCCATTCTGCTTAATGCCAGTTTCCATAGGAACAGTTCCTATGGAACACTCAACTTAACTTACAGGTCACAAGTTCAGCATATTTTCAAGTTCACAACACAATGTTGCAAATACAAACAGTAGGTGTGGTCGACTTTCCAATATATGAGCTTATCCTATCTACTGTACCTTTCAAACATTTTTTACTAACCAATAAGAAACATGCGTTTTAAACACAGAAACATTCACCCTATTTTTGACTGTACAATGTTCTTAAACAGCCAATCATTTCTCTTCTTTTTTAAAAACTGCATCTTGTCCACCATTTTAGATACCTCTCATTCTACCAACTGACTACTTCAGCTACAGACATCTTTTCAGTACATCCAGACATCCCTTCAATATGCTTAGAGTGTGGATTGTGGGACACAGCTATGTTTTCTGGTACAAAAGGTATGCTCAACACAGAGGTATTGACAAAGACCTAACTTTGCAAAATGTGGACATTAAATGGATTGGACAAAGAGGATTAAAGTGGCACCAATTGATGCCTTTGGTTAAAACCTTTTTATATCTCCAACCCCCTGACCTCATGACTGTGCACTGTGGTGGCAATGACCTAGGCACATTGACTGGGGTAGGTCTGGAAATGCTAATGAAGGACACCTTTGCAGAATTGATGTTGCTTTTCCCCAAAATTGTCTTTGTATACTCTAACATATGCCAAAGACAGAAATGGAAGTGGTCCAATCAATTCTGTCCACAGATTGAGAAAGCGAGAAAAAATTTCAATAAAGCTGTTTCTGCTTACCTCAAAGACCATAGGATGGGCTCCATCTATAACAACAATCTACATTTCCATATGGATGGCATCTACAGAAGTGATTGAGTACACTTCACTGATCAAGGGAACAGAGTGTTTCCCAACAACCTGAAGCTCTGCATCCGCACTTACATGTAGCTACAACAATCTCCCAATGAAAACAAGGGCTCTTTTTAGAGCCACCCAATAACCCAACATATAACTAGGGGTGGGCGGAATTTGCGGAGTTGCGTTCCGCAAAATTCCGCGAAATGGCAAGAAATCCCCGCGAGCACGCGGAATTTCGCGTGCTCGCGGAGATTTTGCTGCGCCCGTTGAATCCTGCCCTCCATATTTATCCACGAAGATGCCACCGCTTTGTGCAATACCTCTACTCAACTGGAGTACTTTCTACTGGCTAATCGGTAAGTTCTACCTCGTTGGGTAAATGTATAGTGCCTTTCCTACACTACAGCTGCGTAAAGGTCCAGAAGAATTGACCCCAGTGACCTGTGTGTCTGTAACTTTGCCACCGCGCCGAAAGCGCCGGGGTCCTTAGATTAAGCTGTCCATCATTCTGGGAAAAGGGCGGGAAGACGGTGCATACCACTAGTGTATGTGGGGCGGGGGCAAACGGGCGGGGCTTCTAGGCCTGTTCACATGCCTCTTGTTTATAAAGGGTCAGAGCAGGATCTGAGCAGCAGATGAGGAGGAAGAACCTCCTGGTCACTGGACCTACACGGGGATTGTGCTCGAGAAAATCAAGGATGCAAAGACCTCCATCGGGGATTACAGCTAATGTTTGACGGTAGATATGGGCAGAAAGCACTCCTGCTTAGCCTCGACCTTGCTCACGAATTTTTTGTGCTGATTAATGCGTTACAGAATTTGAGCTTCAACTCGGGCACCTGCTTCAGTGCTTTCTTGCACCCGAATTCCGTTCCGCCGCGGATCGCGGAAGTTTCGACATTTCCGCGTTCTGCGCGGAACGTGGAAATGCCAAAATTTCGCAAGTTCCGCGAGCGGAACGGAATTTGCCGCCCACCCTTACATATAACCTAGCTTTAGAAAAAAAATCTTAATTATTTTTGCTCGGAGTCGCGCACCCATCGCGACTTTAGGAACCACGCACCCATGCGTTTACACTAGGGGGCCGCGCTGAGAGCTGCGCACCCATCGCGTTCACACTATGGGCCGCGCTGAGAGCCGCGCACCCATTGCATTTACACTAGAGGGTCACGCTGAGAGCCACGCACCCATCGCGTTTACACTAGGGGGCCGTGCTGAGCGCCGTGCACCCATCGCGTTTACACTAGGGGGCCGTGCTGAGCGCCGCGATAGGGTCGAGACTCCAAACTTTGTGGAAAAAAAACCCGTCCACTTCCATTAATTTATATTCGCCCCGGGGACCCCATCCCCCGGGGCATGCACAATTCTTTAAATATTTACTTTTGAGGGGAAGGGGGCCGTGTGGCCCCCTTCCCTGGGCCACTTACTGCCCCGGGGACCCCATCCCCCGGGGCATGCCCAAATGTTTATTTATTTATTTTAAAGGGAGAGGGGCCGAGTGGCCCCCCTCCTGGGCCATTTTAGGCCCCGGGGACCCCATTCCCCGGGGCATGGCCTCTCGTTGGGGACTGTGGGGGGAGCCCCAATGCCCCCACGGTCCTGCCGGCTCCCCGCCTCCTGCGGGAGCCGGCATTGCTTTTCCACAAGGGGAGCTGCTGACATGCAGCTCCCCTTGTGCAAAAGCAATTCTGCTTTGGTTTTTGGAAGCAGAGTTTGCTATGACAGGTGCTCCCCCCTGTCATAGCAAACAGCAATGTCCTGGGGTGGGCGGCCCCCCTCCCAACATTTCTAAAGCCCCCAGGAAGTGGTGGTCCCTGGGGCCGGGGTTCCATAACGGACCCTTGAATTTCAATTTTTAGTGCCCCGGGGAGGTGGTGGTCCCCGGGGCAGTGTGGGGGGGCTTGAGCCCCCCACGCACTATTTATTATTTACAGCCACGGGGAGGTGGTGGTCCCCGGGGCTTGGGGGGAGCCCGCGAGGCCACCCCCTTATTTAATAAAAGCCCCGGGGAGGTGATGATCCCCGGGCTTGGGGGGAGCCCGCGAGGCCACCCCCTTATTTAATAAAAGCCCCAGGGAGGTGATGATCCCCGGGGCTGCGGGGACCCCACGGGTTCCCGCAAATGAATGTAAATAAACTCAACATTACTCCCGGGACCTGGCCCACCCGGAGGATTTCAGAAGCAAAGCGCGGGACTCCGCGCTTCATTTTTTTTTATTTTCTCACCCGGAGTCGCGCACCCAGCGCGACTTTGAATTTTTTATTAAAAAAAAAAAAAAAGATTTTGGGCTTGGGGGTTTTTGTGGGACCCCCTGAGCAGGCCTAGGGGGTCAGGATATTCCTAGCCTGCCCCCTTTTCTTGTTTTTCACTCTTTTTTGCACAGTTTTCTTCTGACTCAGTAACCGAGTCACAAAATGGCTGCCAACAGTTCCTGGTTTGGAGTGTTGGCAGCCAATTAGAATAAAGCTCGTGCTCGGGAGGAGTCGCGACTCCTCCTCGGTGCTCAGATATCAATATTTTTCTTTTTTAAATTTCTCAGGAACTACTGAACTGATTTACACCATTTAAAAAAAGGGCACACTCTAAACCAAGACCTACCTTTTTTCCAAATTTGGTGTAATTCTGTTCAGCAGGTCGGGCTGTAGCATGTAATAAAGTTTCCTATGGAAAATAACATGGAGAAAACGCGCTTTGGGACCCCCTTTTTCTCGGCCCCGCTTCACGAATCACCCCGAAACTTTCAACTCACAAACTGAGCAGTTCGGTCCTATTTTTTTGAAAGATTTCACAAAGATTCGTCAAACGACGCCAAAGATATTGGCAAATCAAAAAACGCTTTTCCTATGGAAACTAGGTTCTAACTATAACTACCTACTGGCGATATATAAATGTAAGTATGCATATATATCTATATATCCATATCTATATATCTATACATATCTATTACCTACTGGCGGTCGCCAGTAGGTAGTTATAGTTAGAACCTAGTTTCCATAGGAAAAGCGTTTTTTGTTTTGCCAATAACTTTGGTGCCGTTTGACGAATCTTCACAAAATTTTCAAAACTAATTCTTCATTCAGGTCAGCTCCTGTCTTGAAAGTTTGGGGGTGATTCGTGAAGGGGGGTCAAGAAAAAAGGGGGGTCCCAAAACGCGTTTTCTCCATGTTAATTTCCATAGGAAACTTTAGACACGGCTACAGCCCGAACTGCTGAACATAATTACACCAAATTTGGCATAGAGATAGCTCTTGGTCCAGAAAGCACGCGTTTGTTTAAATGGTGTAAATCCATTCAGTAGTTTTTGAGATATTTATAGATTTACAGATATCGATATTCGAGAATTGTGAGATCTGATTGGCTGAGGCGTTCCGAGCACGAGCTTGCCTGGGATTGGCTGCCAACACTTCAAACTAGGAAGCGTTGGCAGCCCTTTTGTGAGTCGGTTGAAATGAGTAGGGGGAAATGGGGGGAAAAAGTAGAAGAGGGTAGGGTAGGAACACTGTGAGCTTCCTAGGGTGCTCAGGGGGTGTCATAGGGAGTCGGAAGGTAAAGAAACATTTTTAAATGTTTTCGGCGGGATTCGCGTAGGGACTGGAAATCACGGCGGGAAAAAGAAAAACAAAGCGCGGTGTCGAGTGCTTTGTTCAATTAAGCCCCCCGATGGGCCAGTTCCCAGGAGCAATGTTTAGTTATGATGCAGGGTTTACTTCCGACAAGGGGACCGGCACTTTCTTGGAGCAAATATAATGATATGGGGGGGTACGCGTCTTCCCTCCGTGTCTGCTCCGAGGACCAGCACGTGTATATGTTTTCGGCGGGATTTGCATAGGGACTGGAAATCACGGCGGGCAAAAGAAAAATGAAGCGTGATGTAGAGTGCTTCGTTTAATTAAGCCCCTGGGTGGGCCAGTTCCCAGGAGCAATGTTTAGTTATGATGCGGGGTTTACTTCTGTCACGGGGACCACCACTTCCTTGGAGCAAATATAATGATATGGGGGGGGTACGGGTCTTCCCTCCCTCTCCGCTCCGAGGAGCAGCACGTGTTTGGAGGTGTACGTAAAATTGAAGTGTGATCTTTGAGGTATGCAGACACATGTTTATTGACATTCTTCCTAGCTTTCTCAATCTGAGGACAGAATTGATTTGACCATTTCCACTTCTGTCTTTGGCATATATTGGAGTATACAAAGACAGTTTGAGGCAAAAGCAACATTAATTGTCTAAAGGTATCCTTCATGAGCATTTCCAGACCTACCCCAGTCAATGTGCCTAGGTGATTGCCACCACAGTGCACAATCATGAGGTCAGGGCGTTGGAGATGCAAAGAGGTTTTAACCAAAGGCAACAATTGGTGCCACTTTAATCCTCTCTGTGTAAACCATTTAATGTCCACATTTTGTAAACCTAGGTCTTTGTTAATACGTCTGTGTTCAGCATACCTTTTGCACCAGAAAACATAGCTGTGTCCTACGATCCATGCAAGCATTTTGAAGGTATGGCTGGAAGGAATGAAAAGATGTTTGTAGCTCATGTAGTCCATTGGTAGAATGAGAGATATGTTGAAAGGTGGAGAAGAAGCTTTTTTTTTAGAAAACGATAACTGATTGGGTGATGAAGAACATTGTGTAGGGAAAACTAGGGTGCATGTTACTTTCGTGAAAAAGTATGTTTCTGATTGGTTAATAAAAAAAGTTTGAAACGTAGCCTACATAGGATACGATCAGACGTGTGGAGCGCAACCATACCTGCTACTTGCATTTGGAAGGTACTGTTCTGAACTTAAAGAAATGGTGAACTTGTGACCTGCACCTGCTGTTGAATGTTCCAGAAACTGTTAGGATGAAGTATGGTGAACTTATGACCTGCATGTGGCATTGAATGTTGCAAAAACTGTTGGGATGAAATTTGGTGAACTTGTGACCAGCAGCCTTCCGTTGAATGTTGCAGAAACTATTGGCATGGAAATTGGCGAAAAGGTGATTGGGGGAGGAGTAGAAATAACTGTGGTATTAAAATATGAAATGCAAAATTAATTAGAACTGGTAAGCTATTAAAGTTAGTTTTTGAAAATGAGTAGTATGTCTAGAAGAAGTGTATTCTTTAAAATTTGCAGTAGTATTATTAGATATAGGCTTCTAAATTGTTGTAAGGGTTCGGGCTGTATGGCGATGCGGCAGTGTGGGGGAGTGTCCAATGCACAAAATAAGAGAACTAGTTTGGGGCGTTTTAGAAGAGAGTTAGAGAGGGTTAATATGAGTAACCAATAGGAATGTGTATTGCAATTTGAAATAATGAAGGAAGGATTTTGATTTGTTATGTACATGTATTTATGTGCGGAAAGAGATGGAAATTTTGCCATTACTGATTCTATTCTTGACGAGTGTCTAGAATTACATTTATTGTCTGAGAAAGAAAATATTGCATGTGTTTGTGAAATTCGAAATCTGCATACCAACTACAGAGGTGAGTTACAAATTAATAACGTGTGTTATATATTGTGTAGTAGAGGTTAAGTCTTTGAGGCGATATTTTTAAGTTTGAAAATATTAATTTTAAAATAATATAGTGTTGCCGAAGCATGCTGTTTCTCATTTGTTACAAAATGTGCATAGAGTGTGAGTAGTTGCTGAACAAGTACCCCATATATATTTAGGAGTTTTCGAGGAAGAAGTGTAGTTTGTCATGTTTAAAGCAGTATATGGTTTTGAAAGTGAGGTACAGGGTTAATTTGGGTTCCAAAATGGATTCGGGCAACATAAAGAAAATGTGGCACGTTTGCAGGTTGTTACTTGTCAAAAAATAGTGGGGAGGGGGGGTTTAGAAGAGGCATGTTTTATTAACTTGAGGGAAATAACAAAAAAAAGAAATATTGCTTGCAGACGTTGTGCTCGGACTTTTGACACAGGTGAGCTATATTTGTATATAAGTGTAGGCAACTGTCACAGTCCCTGGCTGTGCAGAATGTGCAGACATTAGAAGGCCGGCAGATCGAGAGACTAAGAATGACACGTCCCTTTGTATATGTATTTTTACATGTGTTATGCATCAGGAGATGAGTTAACTATATAACAGTGGTATATATCTATTTGTATGTTTCTTTTAAGTATGTGCTACTAGGAAAAGATACAGCTCTATGTACGCATGCTTTCAGTGATATGGTGACACTCAACTGTGATATGAAAAGGGTTTGTGCTTTGCATTTGGATAGAGTCAACACTGTTAGTAGTTGCTGAGTAGTGAAGAATGAAAAGACAGATGAGGTGAAATACATGGTGGTAAAGGGATTAGTGATTATAGTACTTCGTATGAGTGTTTGGGAAGGTATTGTTGAAGTACGCCGTATATATTTAAGTGTTTTCGTGAAATGAGGAATGCAGTCTCTTATGTTGAAAGGTCTGCATGGTGTTGCGAGTAAGGTACAGGGTTGAATTAATATCGAAAATTGGTCCGGTCAATGTAAGGGAAATAGGGATGTTTGTAGATTGTGCCTTGTCGGAAAATACAGGTGGGGGGCGTTTGTTTACAAGAGATATGTTTTATGAATGTGTGAGAGATAAAAAAGAAATGGAAATGTCCCGAGCATATTTTGTGTACGAATTTGTTCACACTGGTGAAGTACATGTGAATATAAATGGAGGGAATTGTCAGGGTCTTTCCCTGTGCTGAATCTGCGTATATTAGAGGGCCGGCAGATCAAGAGTTTGGGAATGACATGTCCCTTGAACCCCCCTTCCTCCCGCTCTCTAACGGTTTGTCTTCCGTCGTTTGTAAAAGGAACGTAAGAGAGGCCCATGTACCCTGAAAAATAGCACTTTGACCTTGTCTGGCTTGTTGGTGGCATCTGTGCAGCGCAGAGAAAGTTGCAAATGGTTTCAGTGGTACACGAGAGCAGTGAGTGATGTTGCAAGGGTTACATGGTCTTGTGTCTGAGGTACAGGGATACATTAGGGTCCAAAAGCGGTCGGGGTAATGTACAAGAAATGGCCTTCTGCAGATTGAAACTTGTGGGAAAATACTGGGGGGGGGCCTTTAACACGGACATGCTTTATTAACTTCAGTGAGATGAAAAAAATGAAATGTTCTTTGCACACTTCGTGCATTGGTTTGTGCACACTTGTGAAGCACACGTGAATATAAGTTAAGGTATTGTCAAGCTTCCTGCTCGTGCTGAACCTGCGTACATCACAGGGGCGGCAAATCGAGAGACTGGCAATGACACGTCCCTTGAGCCCCCCTCCCTCCTTCCTCCCGCACTCTTATGGTTCTTCTCCCGTCGTTTGTAAAAGGAAGGGAAAAGAGGCCCATCTACCATTAAAAATAGCACTTAGACCTTCACTGGCTTGTTGGTGGCATCTGTACAGCGCGGAGAAAGTTGCAAACGGTTTCAGTGTTACACAAGTGCAGTGTGTGATGTTGCAAGGGTTACATGGTCGTGTGTCTAAGGTACAGGGATGAATTGGGGTCCAAAATTGGCCGGGGTAATGTACAAGAAATGGCCTTCTGCAAATTGAAACTTGTGGGAAAATACTGGGGGGAGGTTTAACATGGACATGCTTTATTAACTTCAGTGAGATGAAAAAAATGAAATGTTGTTTGCACACTTCGTGCATTGGTTTGTGCACACTTGTGAAGCATACGTGAATATAAGTTAAGGTATTGTCAAGCTTCCTGCTCGTGCTGAACCTGCGTACATCAAAGATGCGGCAGATCGAGAGACTGGCAATGACACTTCCCTTGAGCCCCCCTCCCTCCTTCCTCCCGCTCTCTAATGGTTCTTCTCCCATCGTTTGTAAAAGGAAGGTAAAAGAGGCCCATCTACCGTTAAAAATAGCACTTAGACCTTCACTGGCTTGTTGGTGGCATCTGTACAGTGCAGAGAAAGTTGCAATCGGTTTCAGTGGTACACAAGTGCAGTGTGTGATGTTGCAAGGGTTACATGGTCTTGTGTCTAAGGTACAGGTATGAATTGGGGTCCAAAATCAGCCGGGGAAATGTACAAGAAATGGCCTTCTGCAGATTGAAACTTGTGGGAAAATACTGGGGGGGGGGTTTAACACGGACATGCTTTATTAAATTCAGTGTGACGAAAAAAATTAAATGTTGTTTGCACACTTCGTGCATTGGTTTGTGCACACTTGTGAAGCACACGTGAATATAAGTTAAGGTATTGTCAAGCTTCCTGCTTGTGCTGCACCTGCGTACATCACAGGGGCGGCAGATCGAGAGACTGGCAATGACACGTCCCTTGAGCCCCCCCCTCCTTCCTTCCGCTCTCTAATGGTTCTTCTCTCGTCGTTTGTAAAAGGAAGGTAAAAGAGGCCCATCTACCATTAAAAATAGCACTTAGACCTTCACTGGCTTGTTGGTGCCATTTGTACAGCACAGAGACAGTCGCAATCGGTTGAATGCTACACGAGTGCAGTCTGTTATGTTGCAAGGACTACATAGTCTTGTGACTAAGGTACAGGGATGAACTGGGGTCCAAAATCGGCTAGGGAAATATACAAGAAATGGTCTTCTGCAGATTGAACCTTGTGAGAAAATACTAGGGAGGGGCTTTAACAGGGACATGCTTTATTAACTTCAGGGAGATGAAAAAAATAAAATGTTGCCTGCATACTTGGTCCACGGGTTTGCTCACACTGGTGAAGCACACGTGAATATAAGTTAAGGCAATTGTCAGGCTTCCTGCTCGTGCTGAAGCTGCCTACGTCACAGGGGCAGCACATTGAGAGACTGGGAATGACACGTCCCTTGACCCCCCCTCCTCATTGTTCCTGGTCTCTAATAGTTCCTCTCCCCTTGTTTGTAAAAGGAAGG
This sequence comes from Calotriton arnoldi, assembly GCA_963921515.1. Classification (NCBI taxonomy): domain Eukaryota; kingdom Metazoa; phylum Chordata; class Amphibia; order Caudata; family Salamandridae; genus Calotriton; species Calotriton arnoldi. Next base: position 3,662,558 of record CAWUFW010000683.1, on the reverse strand, counting down.
TAACAGAGGCCCATCTGCGTTGACCCTCACTGGCCTTCTGGGGACATGTGCCGAGCACAGAGAAAGTCGTAATGAACTTCTATGCTATAGAAAAAAAACGCACAGAGTTGCAACTTACATATTGCCCCAATTTACATTGCTCGATGATTTGTCTTAATAGTTTAACTTTGCTAAGGTACGTCTATGCTTCAACATGTATTTTTACATGAGTTATGTATTGGAATATCTGATACCTATAAAACACAGGTATAGATCTATTTGTATGTTTGTTTTAAGTATGATGCCAATAGGAAAAGGGACAGGGAGATGTATGCATCCTTTCAGTAATATGGTGAGACTTTCAACTGTGACATGGAAAGGGTTTCTGGTTTGCATTTGGGTAGGCCCAAAATTGTTAGGAGTTGCTGAGTAGTGAGATGCAAGAGGCAAATGAGGTTAAAGACATGATAGGAAAGGAATTAGTGATTATGGTACTATGTATAAGTGTTTGGGAAGGTATTGTTGAAGTACACACTATGGGGTCGATTCCGATTCGGGCCGGAAAAAGCACCGACCGACTCGGATCCGGAAATTATACCGACCGACACGTACCTGTGGCGCCCGACACGCCAAGTACGATGCAATACGTGCAAAATCCGACCGACACGTACCGAACCCAAGTCGAACGACCGAGCCGCACGGAAAACAGCAATCCGGTCGGAAAAACACGCGAATCCAACCGACCGACACGCACCCGGAACAAATCCGACCGAAACGTACACGCGAACTCCAAACCGCAAAGTACGATGCAAGGCGCGAAACCACGAGCGAGTCGGACGGAGGCCAAGCCGTACGACCGACACGCATACAAAACCGAGCCGAAGCAACACAAAACACCGCGACCGACGCGTACGCAGCATAGAAAACTGCACAAACACAGTGTGAACGAAACGGAGAATACCGTACGAGACAAATGCAGGGTCCGACTCGGTCACAAGAACGTTTCCAACATACACAGACAGTACAAAGGAAAAATCACACAAAAAAAGGCCAAACAAGCAATTACTAAGCCAATAAATACTGGGGGGTGGGGACAGAGAACAAAGACACACCCACAACTCCACCCATATAAAGGACACAAATCACAACCATGATCCTTTGCAAATGCCATTCCACTGCCAGCACCCAAGAGAAAGCAACCACACACCCACAGCTCATCCCTCACACAAGCCACACACCATCAGCACACCAACAAATACCTACCTCACATACACCCAGCAAAACACACACTCACACACCCTCACCTGCACACCAACACACACATCACTCACCATCACCACCCATCACCATGCCCCCCAAGAAGAATCACAAGTTCCTAGATTGTGAATTGGAAGTCATGGTAGACGAGCTCCTCAGGGTAGAGCCACAGCTGTTTGGCACACTGGTCCAACAGACCCCCATCTCCCAGAAAACCAAGATGTGGGAGAGGATCATCAACAGGGTGAACGCACTATCACCATGTCGGCGCACAAAGAGCGACATCCAGAACAGGTGGTATGACGTGCGCAGGAGGGTACGGGACCTGCTCAAGAAAGACTACATCAACAGCCAATACACCGGCAGTGGCCCTCCTGCCAAGCCAATATACCTCAGGTCCTGGGAGGAGAAGGTGCGGGCCATCCTTCCGCCAGTGAGCGTATATGGACTAGAGAACATCCCAGATCCTGGTGAGTACACAACAAATGTATACAATATACTGCCACAAAACACACACACTTCACTGTCAAGGGGAGAGTCAAACCATGCACTCATAGCAATTACACAGCAACCAGAACAGAATCATCCCAAAATGTGTATGTCAGTCAGATAAACACAACACATGCCATCAAAAAAGTCACATCCAACTGTGCCATCACATGTACAAACACAACTACAACTACAGCTAGGCAGTGGCACAAATAGAACTAACAAACACATACAGACATGTAGCCACCACAACAACACCAACACACAGTGAAGACCACTCAAAGGAAGGAATTCTGTGTATGCTGGCCAAGTCAGTGTAGCCAATAGCATCATGGGAGTCGCAGTCACACATATTGCCCCCCCCCACAACTGTCCCATCAACACCACCATGAACCATGCGCACATCACAGGGAGTGGAGAAGGAGTCACAAGATGGCTGACACTGGCAACTGCTGTGGGGAGCACAAGGCCCTGCTGGCAACTGTGCACCAACAAACAGCAGGACACCACTGACTGACATCCTGAGAGACAACTTCCACTCCCTGCAGTGCAAGCACGTTCCATGGTGGGATATCTGGCTGGCTGGGTGGGAAGGAGGACTCGCAGCACTGACCATAGTCACAAGCACCTCCCCTCACACACCCCCTCAACACAAACTCCACAGAACCCACCTGGTAGAATGCAATGCCTCCCATCCTAACTCAAGATCCCACAAAGAACCACCACCCTGGGTTATGTTGTGTGAAGCACAGGGACACTCTTGGGACTTTTAGCCAAACAACTGCCAGGACAACACTCCCAGCCATCCTGTCAGCACAGCCAGCCCACCCCACAGGGAAGCAGAGTCAAAAGGAAGGAAGCATGGGCATGCTGGGAAGGGGGTGGAGGCAATAGCATGATGGGAGTCGTAGTCACTGATATTGGTCACCCCCACAACTGTCCTATCAACACCACCCTGAACCATGCTCACATCACAGGGAGTGGAGAAGGACTCACAAGATGGCTGACACTGGCTACTGCTGTGGGGAGCACAAGGCCCTGCTGGCAACTGTGCACCAACAAACAGCAGGACACCACTGACTGACATCCTGAGAGACAACTTCCACTCCCTGCAATGCAAGCACGTTCCATGGTGGGATAACTGGCTGGCTGGATGGGTGGGAAGGAGGACTTGCAGCACTGACCATAGTCACAAGCACCTCCCCTCACACACCCCCCAACACAAACTCCACAGAACCCACCTGGTAGAATGCAATGCCCCCCATCCTAACACAAGATCCCACAAAGAACCACCACCCTGGGTTATGTTGTGTGAAGCACAGGGACACTCTTGGGACTTTTAGCCAAACAACTGCCAGGACAACACTCCCAGCCATCCTGTCAGCACAGCCAGCCCACCCCACAGGGAAGCAGAGTCAAAAGGAAGGAAGCATGGGCATGCTGGGAAGGGGGTGGAGACAATAGCATGATGGGAGTCGTAGTCACTGATATTGGTCACCCCCACAACTGTCCCATCAACACCACCCTGAACCATGCTCACATCACAGGGAGTGGAGAAGGACTCACAAGATGGCTGACACTGGCTACTGCTGTGGGGAGCACAAGGCCCTGCTGGCAACTGTGCACCAACAAACAGCAGGACACCACTGACTGACATCCTGAGAGACAACTTCCACTCCCTGCAATGCAAGCACGTTCCATGGTGGGATAACTGGCTGGCTGGGTGGGTGGGAAGGAGGACTTGCAGCACTGACCATAGTCACAAGCACCTCCCCTCACACACCCCCAACACAAACTCCACAGAACCCACCTGGTAGAATGCAATGCCCCCCATCCTAACACAAGATCCCACAAAGAACCACCACCCTGGGTTATGTTGTGTGAAGCACAGGGACACTCTTGGGACTTTTAGCCAAACAACTGCCAGGACAACACTCCCAGCCATCCTGTCAGCACAGCCAGCCCACTCCACAGGGAAGCAGAGTCAAAAGGAAGGAAGCATGGGCATGCTGGGAAGGGGGGTGGAGGCAATAGCATGATGGGAGTCATAGTCACTGATATTGGCCACCCCCACAACTGTCCCATCAACACCACCATGAACCATGCGCACATTACAGGGAGTGGAGAAGGACTCACAAGATGGCTGACACTGGCAACTGCTGTGGGGAGCACAAGGCCCTGCTGGCAACTGTGCACCAACAAACAGCAGGACACCACTGACTGACATCCTGAGAGACAACTTCCACTCCCTGCAATGCAAGCACAGTCCATGGTGGGATAACTGACTGGCTGGGTGGGTGGGAAGGAGGGCCGGCTGTCAACCAAACACAACCAATGCAGACCATGTTCACACCCCAATAAACACATAGAAATGCCCAAATAATGCAGGACAATGTGCCACACCAATATCAACCCCTGACTGTGACGACTTAGGACAATGCAATGTACAGGCCCGCACCCAGAGGCACAGTCACAACTGTCATGTGTGTCAACCATTGATGCCTGCAGAAACATAACATACATTGTGTGTGTCTCCCAAAAACAGGTGATGATGGGGACACAGCAGCAGACGCTGAGGAGTCCCAGTCCCAGGCTCAAGAGGATGCGGAGCTCACTGGCATCGTACAGCCTCTGACATCCTCGGACGAAGAAGACCAACCTGGCAAATCCGGTGCAAGTATACATGCAGCACCAGCAGGACCACCAGCTGCAGCACCAGCAGGACCACCAGCTGCACCCCCTGCACCCACCCCTCCAACGACTGTCACCACAAATACCATCCCTGCCGACATGGACAGAACAAGGAGCAACACCAGCACAGGGACCCTGGACCAACCTGGGGCCATGGACACCACCACCACCACCAACCCCCAAGGTGGACCAGGGTCATCTGTGCGTGCCACTGCACGCACTGCACATGTCAGCAGGGGTGGTGGGAGGGGTGGGAGACAGAGGTCGCTGCTTGCAGAGGTTGCTGGTGTGCATGATGACCCACAACTGGTACGCATAGCTGATGCGTACCAGTCCAGCACCGGAGACCTCAGCCAGGTAGTGGGGCTCCTCAGAGACATGAAACAGCAGCAGGCTGCCCATCATGCCCGCTTGGACTCTCACATGTCCCACGTGGAGTCACACATGTCCCGCGTGGACTCACACATGTCCCGCGTGGACTCACACATGTCCCGCGTGGAGTCCAAGTGGGATGCACTGCATGAGATGACGGCGGTGCACAGGGACATTTTACAATGCCTCCGCCAGATGAACAGCAACGAGTCCACACCTCCCTGTGTGCCAACAACATCTGGTGCTGCCCAAACTGCAACTGCCACAGGGAGGGAGGATGACTCTGGCGGAGAGTCCCCTGCACCGCAGCAGCCTGTACTTGAGGGCCCCCCCCCAAGAAGAGGGGTCGTCCGAAGAGGGGCAAGTGAGAGGCCGATGGCCAAGCGCAACTCCCAGGAAGCCTGAACCTGTTCTGGATGTTCACCTTTGTGCACAGACTGTTCACCCTGTTGACGGCAACACTACTCCCACACATTGCATGGGGAGTACAAGTTGGACCAATGTGTCAGACAACTGTGGCCCCGATACTGGGGATTCTGTCTACCAGGACTTTCAATTCACCTAGGAACTTCTGATTGCAAGATTTATGTACAGCACTACCCATCCTATGCACTATTCACACAAATGTATCACAATAAACACACTAATACACCATACTTGCCTCTGTTGTGATTCCAACGTGGGTGCTGTTATGGGGATGATGAACTGCAAAATTACACTGTGTATGCGAACTGCAACAGCAAGTACAACACAGGCATGTGAGTAAAGGCAATGTGACACATATGAGGGAGACACACCACCAGGGCTACACAACACATACACACCTAGGCCATCTGACTCATTGCCTACACTGATGTTGCCAGGGAAGACGGTGCAATGCACAGACACCACACCCATTCCCAGTTGTAGTCAAGTAGCCCACAGGTGCAGTAAGCAAATGGCAGTCAAATGTGTGACCACAGACAACGCACATCACAAAGTGAAGCACAGGTTTATTACACAGTTGCAACATGTCGTAACCACTACAGATGCAAGGTAATCCCACCTGGCAGCGGGCACACAGTCAACAACTGTAGACGGAAGGAAGTCCATGGGTGTGGCGCACATCACCTGTAGGGACACAACAGCTACCAGCCTGGAAGTACAATCACGTCATCGGTGGACACAGTTGACCAAACGAATCTGAAAGTACCCTGTGAAGGACAGAAATGACACACAGTCAAAAGCAATGGAGTACAGGACAGAACAGCAAAACTCATGCACAATACATGTTACAAGATACCCACCCAGAACCAAGTTAGCATGTCAACACTGTTGGGGAGTACAGCCCACCTGTAAGCACACATCGCAACACACATCCAGTCAAGTAGCCCATGGACACACTCCAACAGCACCAGAGCACCACCTACACATATCATGCCAACTCACATCATTGACATGACACCTCAGGATACTCACATTCAGCTAAAGAAGTTGGTGATGAGCTGTGTGCGGACATCACCCTCATCATCATCGTCACTGGCATCGTGGTCCAGGCCAGGATCCTCCACAGGTGGCGGATGTTGGTCATTGTCATCCTGGATGAGAGGCAACTCCTTCCGCACTGCCAGGTTGTGGAGCATGCAGCAGACGATGATAATCTTGCACACTTTCGCAGGGGCATATGGGAGGGACCCTCCGGTCTTGTCCAGGCAGCGGAAGCGGCTCTTCAGGAGACCAAATGTCCGCTCAATCACTCTCCTGGTCCGACCATGTGCCTCATTGTAGCGCATCTGGGCTGGTGTCACAGGGTTCCTGAGGGGTGTCAGCAACCACGGCATGTTGGGGTATCCCGAGTCACCTACGGACAGACAAGTGCACATTAGCTGACTTGGAAAAGTGGGCGGAATACTACAGATCAGATCACACACAATGGCACAAAGTCAGTACACACCGACAAGCCAGGCACGCTGGTTCTGCATCTGTGCCATCATCCTGGGGATGCGACTACTCCTCATCACAAAGGCATCGTGTGCTGAACCAGGGAAACGGGCACACACGTGTGTGATGGTCATGTCTGCAAGACACACCACCAGTGCATTGACCGAGTGGTAGTGCTTGCGGTTCCTGTAGGCCTGCTCCTGGGCCTGTGGTGGTACCAAAGCCACATGTGTCCCATCAATGGAGCCAATGACATGCGGCATCCTCCCCAGGGCATAAAAGTCACTCTTCACGTCAGTGAGTCGTCGCAGTCTAGGGAAATAGATGTACCGGTTCAGGAATAGCAACATTGCTGCCAAAACATCGCGGAGCACACGGCTCAACATGGTCTGTGACATCCCACCAGCAGTCGCCACAGTATGTTGGAAGGTACCGGTGGCAAAGAAGTGTAGGGCTGCCATCACCTTCACCTTGGGGGTCAGCGCTGTAGGATACGGCCGGCCGGGCTGCAAATGTGGGGACAACTGCACTGCCAAATCCTCAATCAGCTGCCTGGTGAAGCGGTACCGTCGGATGCTGTCCCGTTCCACCATCGTTGCCAGGTCTGGGAATGGTCGATGGACAGCAGGAGCCCTGCAATTGCAGAGGAGAAGTAAGCAAGATTGTCAGTCACCCCACATATGCGGCATTGAACACACTCAATATCCCAACATACATCATTATGAGGCACAACTACATGAAGTGTGCAGTTCCGTAAGGACATGTATGGTACATACATGGCCAACATCTGTCAACACGGTCCAACAGGTGGCATCAATTAGTCCCAGGTTGGCCCATTGGATATCATGAGGCCGTGTCACAGTTCCCATCTCCTGCTGCCGTGTCACAATCACCCCCCACAGTGACATGTGAGGACAGATGTGCCCCAGGCACCACAGTTCAACGACAGGTACATTCCCAGGGACCCTGTATTGCCACATGGACACTGGCATTACATGGAGTATCATGTATACACCACAGCAAAACAACCATGACCCCCACAGGTAGTGGTCCCACTTGCCACGGCAGGACAGACATGGAGTCTGTGACACACACACGCACAACATCAAAGTCCATGCACACACAACGTGGATGTGGAGACTGTCTCCCATTGTGCACATGAAATCAGAGACATTGTAAACACTACATGCACAAAGACTGTGGAGGACCATCACTATTGTGCCACTGGGACACCCTGGCTCAAACATACCGTCCCACATGGGACTCACGGGGTATGTGACATGACATACACATACACCACCGTGAAATGTGACCATGGCACATGCACAGATATGAACAGTTGCACATCACAGTGGTCATGTACACGTAACACCCAGGATCCTGTCCCCATGAACACGTGCACAGCCTGGGGGTGGCTGCCCACAGGTGACACCCACAGGACAACATGTACACCAACATACACACAATAGGAAATGCAGCCTTACATGCCTTATGATAAAGTTTGGACAGGCTGTCGTGATGTAGGTGTGCCCCTCACTCCCTGGGAGCTATCTGTGGCTGGCATATGTCCATCTGAGACAGGCATGCTGACATATGCCAGTCACATGTACAGTGATCGTTGAACAGCAATGGACCGATCGGTGCCCCCGGCCGGCCCATTGCATTCAATGTGTGCGGGTATGCGTTGTACCCCTGTACGCGTTGATCAGCAATGGACCGATCGGTGCCCCCGGCCGGCCCATTGCATTCAAAGTGTGCGGGTACGCGTTGTACCCCTGTACGCGTTGTACCCCTGTACGCGTTGTACTGCAATGGACCGATCGGTGCCCCCGGCCGGCCCATTGCATTCAATGTGTGCGGGTACGCGTTGTACCCCTGTACGCGCATGTACTGCAATGGACCGATCGGTGCCACCGGCCGGCCCATTGCATTCAATGTGTGCGGGTACGCGTTGTACCCCTGTACGCGTTGTACTGCAATGGACCAATCGGTGCCCCGGCCGGCCCATTGCATTCAATGTGCGCGGTGCACGCGTTGTACCCCTGTACGCGTTGAACAGCAATGGACCGATCGGTGCCCCCGGCCGGCCCATTGCATTCAATGTGTGCGGTACGCGTTGTACCCTGTACGCGTTGTACCCCTGTCGCGTTGTACTGCAATGGACCGATCGGTGCCCCCGGCCGGCCCATTGCATTCAATGTGTGCGGGTACGCGTTGTACCCCTGTACGCGTTGTACTGCAATGGACCGATTGGTGCCCCGGCCGGCCCATTGCATTCAATGTGTGCGGGTACGCGTTGTACCCCTGTACGCGTTGTACTGCAATGGACCGATCGGTGCCCTCGGCCGGCCCATTGCATTCAATGTGTGTGGGTACGCGTTGTACCCCTGTACGCCGCAGTACTGCAATGGACCGATCGGTGCCCCGGCCGGCCCATTGCATTCAATGTGTGCGGGTACGCGTTGTACCCCTGTATGCGTTGTACTGCAATGGACCGATCGGTGCCCCTGGCCGGCCCATTGCATTCAATGTGTGCGGGTACGCGTTGTACCCCTGTACGCGTTGAACCGCAATGGACCGATCGGTGCCCCCGGCCGGCCCATTGCATTCAATGTGTGCGGGTACGCGTTGTACCCCTGTACGCGTTGTACCGCAATGGACCGATCGGTGCCCCCGGCCGGCCCATTGCATTCAATGTGTGCGGGTACGCGTTGTACCCCTGTACGTAGTTGTACCGCAATGGACCAATCGGTGCCCCCGGCCGGCCCATTGCATTCAATGTGTGCGGGTACGCGTTGTACCCCTGTATGCGTTGTACCGCAATGGACCGATCGGTGCCCCCGGCTGGCCCATTGCATTCAATGTGTGCGGGTACGCGTTGTACCTCTGCACGCGTTGTACCCCTGTACGCAGTTGTACTGCAATGGACCGATCGGTGCCCCCGGCCGGCCCATTGCATTCAATGTGTGCGGGTACGCGTTGTACCCCTGTACGCGTTGTACCCCTGTACGCGTTGTACTGCAATGGACCGATCGGTGCCCCGGCCGGCCCATTGCATTCAATGTGTGCGGGTACGCGTTGTACCCCTGTACGCGTTGTACCCCTGTGCAGCGTTGTACTGCAATGGACCGATCGGTGCCCCGGCCGGCCCATTGCATCCAATGTGTGCAGGTACGCGTTGTACCCCTGTACGCGTTGTACTGCAATGGACCGATCGGTGCCCCCGGCCGGCCCATTGCATTCAATGTGTGCGGGTACGCGTTGTACCTCTGTACGCGTTGTACCGCAATGGACCGATCTGTGCCCCGGCCGGCCCATTGCATTCAATGTGCGCGGGTACGCGTTGTACCCCTGTACGCCAGTTGTACCGCAATGGACCGATCGGTGCCCCCGGCCGGCCCATTGCATTCAATGTGTGCGGGTACGCGTTGTACCCCTGTACGCAGTTGTACTGCAATGGACCGATCGGTGCCACCGGCCGGCCCATTGCATTCAATGTGTGCGGGTACGCGTTGTACCCCTGTACGCGTTGTACTGCAATGGACCAATCGGTGCCCCGGCCGGCCCATTGCATTCAATGTGTGCGGGTATGCGTTGTACCCCTGTACGCGTTGAACAGCAATGGACCGATCGGTGCACCCGGCCGGCCCATTGCATTGAATGTGTGCGGGGACGCGTTGTACCCCTGTACGCGTTGTACCCCTGTACGCCGTTGTACTGCAATGGACCGATCGGTGCCCCGGCCGGCCCATTGCATTCAATGTGCGGGTACGCGTTGTACCCCTGTACGCGTTGTACTGCAATGGACCGATTGGTGCCCCCGGCCGGCCCATTGCATTCAATGTGTGCGGGTACGCGTTGTACCCCTGTACGCGTTGTACTGCAATGGACCGATCGGTGCCCCCGGCCGGCCCATTGCATTCAATGTGTGTGGGTACGCGTTGTACCCCTGTACGCGTTGTACTGCAATGGACCGATCGGTGCCCCCGGCCGGCCCATTGCATTCAATGTGTGCGGGTACGCGTTGTACCCCTGTATGCTTTGTACTGCAATGGACCGATCGGTGCCCCCGGCCGGCCCATTGCATTCAATGTGCGGGTACGCGTTGTACCTCTGTACGCGTAGAACCGCAATGGACCGATCGGTGCCCCCGGCCGGCCCATTGCATTCAATGTGTGCGGGTACGCGTTGTACCCCTGTACGCGTTGTACCGCAATGGACCGATCGGTGCCCCGGCCGGCCCATTGCATTCAATGTGTGCGGGTACGCGTTGTACCCCTGTAGCGTTGTACCGCAATGGACCGATCGGTGCCCCCGGCCGGCCCATTGCATTCAATGTGTGCGGGTACGCGTTGTACCCCTGTACGCGTTGTACCGCAATGGACCGATCGGTGCCCCCGGCTGGCCCATTGCATTCAATGTGTGCGTGGTACGCGTTGTACCCCTGTACGCGTTGTACCCCTGTACGCGTTGTACTGCAATGGACCGATCGGTGCCCCGGCCGGCCCATTGCATTCAATGTGTGCGGGTACGCGTTGTACCCCTGTACGCGTTGTACCCCTGTATCGCAGTAGTACTGCAATGGACCGATCGGTGCCCCCGGCCGGCCCATTGCATTCAATGTGTGCGGGTATGCGTTGTACCCCTGTACGCGTTGTACCCCTGTACGCGTTGTACTGCAATGGACCGATCGGTGCCCCTGGCCGGCCCATTGCATCCAATGTGTGCAGGTACGCGTTGTACCCCTGTACGCGTTGTACTGCAATGGACCGATCGGTGCCCCCGGCCGGCCCATTGCATTCAATGTGTGCGGGTACGCGTTGTACCCCTGTACGCGTTGTACCGCAATGGACCGATCTGTGCCCCCGGCCGGCCCATTGCATTCAATGTGTGCGGGTACGCGTTGTACCCCTGTACGCGTTGTACCGCAATGGACCGATCGGTGCCCCCGGCCGGCCCATTGCATTCAATGTGTGCGGGTACGCGTTGTACCCCTGTACGCGTTGTACCCCTGTACGCGTTGTACTGCAATGGACCGATCGGTGCCCCCCGCCGGCCCATTGCATTCAATGTGTGCGGGTACGCGTTGTACCCCTGTACGCGTTGTACCCCTGTACGCGTTGTACTGCAATGGATCGATCGGTGCCCCCGGCCGGCCCATTGCATTGAATGTGTGCGGGTACGCGTTGTACCCCTGTACGCGTTGTACCCCTGTACGCGTTGTACTGCAATGGACCGATCGGTGCCCCCGGCCGGCCCATTGCATTCAATGTGTGCGGGTACGCGTTGTATCCCTGTACGCGTTGGACCGCAATGGACCGATCGGTGCGCACCCATTGACAATGGCCTTGCCTGGCAACGGACGCGTTTTCGAATTTCGAACGAGTCGGTTGCTGGAAATTCAGTTGGTCACCCACAACAATGTTGCAAAATCATGTATGTCATGAAGTTGAAGATTTGAAGGATGCTGTGGGCGTGTTTTGGTGCTGCTATTCCATGGATTGGCCAGATTCAGAAGATGCAAACGACTTGGACCTATCACTTTGGACACAAGGGACAGTATCTGCCTCTCCAGCACATATATATTGCTGGCTGTTCCCCTGAGAGCTCACTTGCCTGCACTACATGCTCCAGGACGACATCTGCCACTGCACTGCTGCTGTCTCTGCCCCTCTGGACCCTGCAATGGCACGTACTGTGGAGAGAGCCCCAGCCTTCAGCCTTGAGGAGAACCAGGCCCTGCTGGACAGCCTACTTCCACAGTACAGCAAGCTGTATGGGACACCAGGGGAGCAGGTGAGTGTTCTGTGCACTGCCTTTCTGAATGTGCATATTGTCTGACTAGCAAGGCTGAAAGTCTGCACGCCACTGGCTAGCAGGCTCACTGAGTAGTTGTCACCCCCCATAGTGTGTAGTGACATGCACTGGACAGGTATGGTGCAGTGACAGTGCATTTGAACAAGGTTTTACTTCCCATGCAATGATACCATATAGTGACGTCTGGCAAACTGTCCATGGGCAGCTTTGCACTGCCTGTGTACATCATGTGCCCCTGTGATTGAGACATGTATATACAACTGTGTCATGCACGGATATGTTGCATGTGTAGTAATGGCCTTTTCACTTTGTCATCCTGACAGGTTAATGCCCATCGGAAGCAGGAGATCTGGAAGGATATCGTCCGGGCTGTCCGGTCCGTGGGGGTCTACAAGCGCCGGATCCGCAACTGCCAGAAGAGGTGGCAGGACCTTCGGGGCTGGACCCGGAGGATTGCACGGGTCCAGCTGAAGCTGTCGCCTCCTCGCAGGAGGGGCGGAACACGGACCCTGACCCCCACATGCTCCAGATCCTGGCGGTGGTGTTTCCAGACCTGGATGGGCAGCTGAAGGCCAGACAGCAGCAAGGAGGGGGTGAGTCAAAGACTGCACTGTGAACTCTGTATTACATGCTGTGTGCCCTCCTCTGGCCTGGTTCAACTGCCACAGTGCAGCAGTCATGTTGTCCAGGAGCCATGTCCCTCTATTGTGCACTGCCCACTGCTCATCTGATACCCAGGTGTGGCCCTTACATTCAGGGAATTGTGTCACTTGGGACTGTGTCCTTGCAGTTTGCTTCACTAAAGGTGGGGGACAGCATCTGTTTCCCTAACTCTGTTGTGGGCATCATGGGTGGGTCCATTGTTCACACTACGCCTGTGTTCGGACATGTAATCTGCGTGTTGCTTTGATATGCGGTCCACTTGCTGAGCTGAGCCACCACATGTGCCTGGGGTATGTGGCACACGCCCATGCAGCGGGTGGGAACAATGTTTGGGCCCCAGGAGTGTGCAGATTACGTGTGTCACACATACATAGCCAGCTATCCACTGTCCAGGGCTCATCCCTCATTCATGTGGAGCAGGACAGTCATGCCTACTCCAGGCCATGCAATGCACTCTGTACTCCCACTCCCGTGTATCAGCTGACACATTGTGCGCAGTGATTTGACCCCTCAGGTGTCTGCCTCTGTGTCAGTGTGCTGTGGATTAGTTGCCAGGACTGCTGGGGTGTTTCTTGGTAGGGGCTCAGCATGCCCCTGGAGATGTGACCATAGGAGACGATACTTGTGTGTCACATAGGTGTTTGATCAGCTGCCCGTGCAGACTGTGGTATGCGAATGTGAAGTTCAGGCAGCTGTTCCCCATTCACAGCAGATTGTGAGGGGCTCAGGTTCAGAGGGTAGTGTCACAGGTCTCCCATATGTCCAATAGGTATGACCTGGACAGATGAGGGTTAAGATGATGTGTTGTGTGGGGGATGTACATGTGCACTTGTGCAGCTCCAGGACTTGCATTCCCCATGACCTACTATTGTGACACAGTGCATAGTGTTGTTGTCTGGCTGCCAAGTCATACATCACTGAGACAGTGATGTATGACTTAGCAGTCATGCCTCTGCCATGGCATGTGTCTACTTATTGGTGATCCTGCAGGGGAGTGACATGTGCTACATGCACACCATTGTGGCGATGGCTATCAGGACATGGGTGCATCATGGTGTCTGTCACTGGTATGCATCACATGCATTTCCTATTTGACTCTGGGCATCCCTTTCATCCGGAAACCTGTACTGACTCAGTGGCAAGAGCTGTGATGTGTGCATGTCCACATGCCACACCGTGTCCTCTGCACTGTCCAACTACTGTGTACTTGGTGCATGTGTCCACACTGGGGTGTTGCAATCCAACAGACACCAGACAGATGGGTGCAAGGCCATGTGGGATGTGAGTGCCATGCTTGGCATCAGACTGACAATTGGCTTCTCCTGTTCAGTTAGGGCACTTTTAGCAATGTACAACTAATGATGCCACGGCTTGCTCTGTGATGTGATGTGCTCACAGTGGTGTGTGCGTTTGGTGCAGGTGACTGATGTCTGTCTGTTTCCCCATTGTTTGTAGATACATCCACGGCCACGGAAGGGGACAGCTCCACGGACCAGGAGGAGCCAGAGAGCCAGACTGGGTCAGCAGCCGAGGAGTGGTCGGAGGGACCCAGTGGCACGGAGGGCGAGGGGAGCCACACCGAGGAGTCCTCAGCACCATCCACCTCAGCTGAGGACCAGAGCAACTCGGAGGATGACTCCCTTATGGAGGCGGGTGTCAGCAGCCACCACACCCCAGCTAGTGTTGCTGTCCCCGCCACCACCAGCACCACCACCGCCCTCCCATCGGCTCCCATTCCCCAGGCCCATGGAGGCTCCCATGTTCGGAAGCGTGTCTCCTTTGGGCCAGGCACCGCACCCCCTGCCCCTGTGTCCCCTGCTGCCCTGAGTGAGGAGTCTGTGTACCTCCTTCGCCAGCTCCATGTAGGGCAGACAGCCATGCTGAGTGTCCTCCATGCGCACACCGCTCTGTTGACTCAGCTGGTGTCGTTCATGGAGGGCATCTCATCGGGCATGTCTGACCTACAGAGGGGCAATAGGTCCATGGACTCCTCCCTGACGGCAGCAGTGTCCCTCCTCAGACAGTCCCTCACCCCTCCTGCCTCTGCTCCATCCACACTCCCCAGCACCTTACCCGTCCCAAGCACACACACACCGGCACAGGCACACACCAGCACACACACGTCCAGCACACAGACACACACGCCACAAACAAAACGCACACGCACGCACAGTCAGGGGACTGAAACCAGACTCACAGGGGATGGGGCCCTGGTACACACACACGCATCCACGGGCACTGCGCAGTCCTCAGTTGCCTCTCCCTCCAAAAACACCCTCCCTTGCCTCACCTGCAACCCCAAAGACCCAGCGCCTCTTCCTCAGTGACCTCGGCCTCTTCCCCTCCGATCCAGCTGCTCCAGCATCCAGGGGGAAGAGGAAGCCCCCCCACATGGAGCAGAGTGCCCCTCGCCCCCGGACACCCTCCCCCAGGCGCAGACAGACTGAGGCCCCCACCCGCAAGTCCCCCCGGAGTGGTAAGAGCAAGACCCCGCCGCCGCCCTGCAGCTCAAGCACCAGGTCTCCTTCCTCCATCCCTCAGGCCCCCACTCCACAGGTGCCCCCACCACACCCTGCCCCAGGTTCCCCCACCCACAGATATACCATCCCCAAGAGGATCCGACCTTCTCCCCCTGGCACTTGCTCTCCCGGCACCACACCCCTCGCTGCGCTTGTCTGTGCCACTGATGTGGTGAGGGTGTCCTCCCCCTCTGTCCAGCCCACCTTGCCTGTTCCCCATTCTCCTCCCCTGGTGGTAGGCACTGCAGTGGAGTCCACTACCACCCTGTCTGACTTGGGCACTGCAGTGGCAGACCTGTCCACTCCATCTGCAGGGTCCACTGCAGTCGTGCCGGCACCCACAACATCTGAGTCATGCCCCCAGTTGTGCCGGCACACACCATGTCAGACACCTCCACTGCAGTTGTCAGTGACTCTCCAGCACCCACCACCCCTTCCCTGCTTCCTCCTGGTGAGCCCTGATCCTGTCCCTGCGGTGCCTGGCCTACCCCCCGGTTGCCCCTCCTAGTGGATTGTCCCTGGTTTTGTGCAGGCATGCGTAGGGTGACATCTGCCACTGTCACCCTGTTTGGACTTTTACAATGGACTGGCCATTGGCCTTTGTGTTTTTTCTGGACTTTGTTTTCATTCCACACATATGCTGAATAAAGCAACTTTCTGTTCTCTAGTGCTTATGCTTCTGATGTACATGTTGTTGATGATGCTAACCATGCCCTTGCTGCAGTGATGGTGATATTTGGTCTCATGATAATGAAGTGTTACTGTGCAGGAACCCATGTGGTCCAGGGGGAATGTGTCCTATCCTGTGGTGTATCCATGTCATCCATAGCAGCATCTGAGGGTGTCATGTGTTCAGTATTTGGCAATGGGATTTCCTACTTAGATTAGATATTTCACATCTGTGGCTTCCACCCCTGCACATCTGTTGTGCCTGCCATTGTTCAATTCGTCTACTTCCCTGACCGTGTGGCCATCTCCACTGGACATGCAGGTTTGGGCATCAATGGGGAAGGACTCATCTGTGTTGTCAGTGCAACATTGCTATACAAGTGTGTTGGATCTGTGCTGATGATTCCGTTGGCACTTCCATGACCAGGCTGATGTTACGGGAGCCCTCATTTGGTGCTAATTGTTGATTGTGTGACCAAGTGCTCAGCTGACATGATGGGGCCCTACTGAGGCAACATATGGCACAGCTTTCCCTCACACAGGAGTGGAGTCCCCTCATGGCAGTGTGTACTCCTGTGACATTGCCTGCGCCCAAGGTGTGTGTTGTATGTGCATGTCTGTGTGTTCACTTCCGTTTAGCTGTGCATGCTGTGATCCCTAGTGTTGTACCTGTTTGTGATGCTAGCTGAGTTGACCTATGTTCCCCCCAAGTCTTCTCCCTGGGTTCTCTGTGATGTGGGTGCATGGCACATTACTGGTCATCAGGGTGTCACCCATAGGTGTGTTTGCTGTCAGGGCTGAGTTTGTGTGCAGACGCAGATGGGTCACAGTCAGGTTTCCCCTTGGCACTTGTTGTTTGCCCCTGTCATGTGATTTCCAGTTTGTGTTATCTTTCAGTGATTGTGACACGTTGTGTGTGTGACTGCTGGCACTCCTCAGGGTCCGGGCTGCAATGTTGGTTGTTGTCTATGTGTGTTCTTTGTGGGTGACCTTGGCTTCTTCATTGGTGTGTGACTGTGGATGGGATCCCATTGGTTGGTGTGGTATTGCTGTCATGTCCATGTACAGCGTAGTGTGCAGTGTGTCAGACATTCAGGAGTCTTGTTGGGTGGCCATGTGTGATGTGTTTCTGCACCTTGGTTCCCACCCACCACCCTGGAATAGTCATGGGTGCATGTGCAATGTCACCAGTGCATGTGTACTTCACTGCTGCACATTGTTGGAGGTCGAGGGGTGTGGTATTGAGTGTGTGCAGATGAGAGTTGTTGCCCGGCTAGGCCCCTGCCTCCATGTTGGCCTTGGCTTACTGGCCATGCTGATTGATTTGTGCTTGTGTAGGTGTGATGGTAGTTTGTTGCTCAGGACACATGACTGTGGTTCACAGTGTGAACCACATTTAGCTTTGTCATCACAGTGGGATTGTAATGCAGCCCAGGGTCACCACATTGTGGGGGCCCTGGGGGTGGTGCTGTGGTGTGTCTGTGTATTGCTGTGTCAGTTGCTGTTCCTACGTGCCTGTGTGACATGTGTGATTTGTGCTCCCTCTCATCTGACAATGCCTGCTTGCCCACATAGGGGATTTGGATCCATGAGTTACCTTTGTGTGGCACTGTATGCACATCTGTATGATTGGTATTCAGGTCTCCTCATGTGTTGTGTGGTTGCCTGGGGACACTGGCACCCCCCCTCACCTGTTGTGTATGATGTGCAGTGTGGGTCTGCCTGTTTGTGTTTGTGCATCTGCACCACTGCATTGGCATATCTTGGGTGTGCCATTGGCTGTATGTAGTTTTGTGGGTTTCCCCTGCTGTCCCTGGGACTCCTAGGTCATCGGTCAGCACAATGATCATGGTTTGTGTGTCCCATTGCTGCCATGGTATGGTATCTGTTCACCTCACATCTGCAGTCTCCACAGGGTATCTGCATTTGTGTGCCCATTGGTGCAAATATGTGGGTCTGCATTCTGATGGTCACTTCTGTCATTGTGTCATTGATGAATGTTGACGGTGTCAGCCCCCATGGGTGTTGTTTGTCTGCACATGGCCAAAGGTATGTCTTATTTGCACTGCAGTATTTGGCTCACCCAATTTATGTTGCAATGGGACACATACACTACATTGCCACTGATGTGTTTTTTGTTCTGTGACCAGGAATCATCCATGCAGTTTGGCAGTTGCACCTCTTTCTTTGTCAACACTTACCTTTTGGTCACTGTGATGATGGGGGTTTGGACCCCATTGCCACAATGTTCAAAATGTGCTTTAGCTATGGACCCCACACTTACCTTTTGGTCACTGTGGTGATGGGGGTTTGGACCCCATTGCCACAATGTTCAAAATGTGCTTCAGCTATGGACCCCACACTTACCTTTTGGTCACTGTGGTGATGGGGGTTTGGACCCCATTGCCACAATGTTCAAAATGTGCTTCAGCTATGGACCCCCCACTTACCTTTTGGTCACTGTGGTGATGGGGGTTTGGACCCCATTGCCACAATGTTCAAAATGTGCTTCAGCTATGGACCCCACACTTACCTTTTGGTCACTGTGGTGATGGGGGTTTGGACCCCATTGCCACAATGTTCAAAATGTGCTTCAGCTATGGACCCCACACTTACCTTTTGGTCACTGTGGTGATGGGGGTTTGGACCCCATTGCCACAATGTTCAAAATGTGCTTCAGCTATGGACCCCACACTTACCTTTTGGTCACTGTGGTGATGGGGGTTTAGACCCCATTGCCACAATGTTCAAAATGTGCTTCAGCTATGGACCCCACACTTACATTTTGGTCACTGTGATGATGGGGGTTTGGACCCCATTGCCACAATGGTCATGGCCTGCTTGCATTGTGGGTGCCACACACATATATGTGTGGCACATGTGCTAGGGGGTCACATTGTATGTTCAAAGTCATGTTCGGTGTTGTAGGCATTTGACACAGTCTACACACGCTTGTCATGGTGTTGGGGGATGTCTTCTTCTTGCATTCCCTAGGTTGTGGTGTGCTGGTTGTGTCATGCATTGTCCATCCTATGAGTGGGGGTGGTAGTAGTGGTTGGCATCCAGCCCCCCTGGGTGAGGGTGGTAGTAGTGGTAGGCATCCAGCCCCCCTGGGTGAGGGTGGTAGTAGTGGTAGGCATCCAGCCCCCCTGGGTGAGGGTGGTAGTAGTGGTAGGCATCCAGCCCCCTGGCTAAGGGTGGTGGTAGGGCATCCAGCCCCCCTGGGTGAGGGTGGTAGTAGTGGTAGGCATCCAGCCCCCCTGGGTGAGGGTGGTAGTGGTGGTAGGCATCCAGCCACCCCTGGCTAAGGGTGGTGGTAGGCATCCAGCCCCCCTGGGTGAGGGTGGTAGTAGTGGTAGGCATCCAGCCCCCCTGGCTAAGGGTGGTAGTAGTGGTAGGCATCCAGCCCCCCTGGGTGAGGGTGGTAGTAGTGGTAGGCATCCAGCCCCCCTGGATGAGGGTGGTAGTAGTGGTAGGCATCCAGCCCCCTGGCTAAGAGTGGTGGTAGGCATCCAGCCCCCTGGGTGAGGGTGGTAGTAGTGGTAGGCATCCAGCCCCCTGGCTAAGGGTGGTGGTAGGCATCCAGCCCCCCTGGGTGAGGGTGGTAGTAGTGGTAGGCATCCAGCCCCCTGGCTAAGGGTGGTAGTAGTGGTAGGCATCCAGCCCCCTGGGTGAGGGTGGTAGTAGTGGTAGGCATCCAGCCCCCCATGGGTGAGGGTGGTAGTAGTGGTAGGCATCCAGCCCCCCTGGGTGAGGGTGGTAGTAGTGGTAGGCATCCAGCCCCCCTGGCTAAGGGTGGTGGTAGGCATCCAGCCCCCTGGGTGAGGGTGGTAGTAGTGGTAGGCATCCAGCCCCCTGGCTAAGGGTGGTGGTAGGCATCCAGCCCCCCTGGGTGAGGGTGGTAGTAGTAGTAGGCATCCAGCCCCCCTGGGTGAGGGTGGTAGTAGTGGTAGGCATCCAGCCCCCCTGGCTAAGGGTGGTAGTAGAGGTAGGCATCCAGCCCCCCTGGGTGAGGGTGGTAGTAGTGGTAGGCACCCAGCCCCCTGGGTGAGGGTGGTAGTAGTGGTAGGCATCCAGCCCCCCTGGGTGAGGGTGGTAGTAGTGATAGGCATCCAGCCCCCTGGCTAAGGGTGGTGGTAGGCATCCAGCCCCCCTGGGTGAGGGTGGTAGTAGTGGTAGGCATCCAGCCCCCCCTGGGTGAGGGTGGTAGTAGTGGTAGGCATCCAGCCCCCCCTGGCTAAGGGTGGTGGTAGGCATCCAGCCCCACCTGGGTGAGGGTGGTGGTGCGCATTCAGGCCCCTGTGTGCATATGTGGCATTGGTGATGGGCATCCCGCCCCTATGGTGCTGCTGTTGCTGGTGTAAGTATATTCTGCATCCCTCTGTGTGTGTGTGATGTGTTGTGTACGTGTTGTATGTGTTTTGTGGTTGGTGTCTGACTTACCTTCTGCGCCGTACGCGTCCGTGCCTGTTCCGGTAGTAAATGTAGAATATTGGTATGATCGGGACGAAGGGATTCATGGTTGGTTCGTGTTGTTCGTCCTTCTCGTTGCTTCGCGTCGTCCTCGTCGCTTCGCGTCGTCCTCGTCGCTGGCGTGTTCGTCTCGTAGCCGTGGATCGTGTTGTGGCGCGACTCGGAGCTTATGTGCGCCTCTCCCGGATGCTTTGACATGCCGTGCGTAGTGACGGGTTCGGCGCGTACGGAAAGCGCATCGTACTTGTTCGTCCGGACGGAGCTGCATTTTTCCTTCCGTGCGACTCGATTCAGCGTTTCCGGATTCGTCTCGGTCGGGGAACAGGACCTGGTTTGGGTGAGTACGGCTCGGCCGGATTCTGTGCTGTTGTGCGCATCGTACTTACTCGTTGGGTGTGCTGTACGGATCGGTCGGGAAACAGGCTTTCGCATGGCTTTTTTCCCGACCGAAAGGTATTGGGTGCGCCTCCGACCGAGATCGGAATCGGCCCCTATATATTTAAGTGGAATGAGTAGTGTTTTGAAATTTGAAATCCAGAAAATAGTAATGTAAATAATTGCTTGGTAGTTAATATTAGTAATCATATGTAATTATTTTAAAATATTAAATAGATGTAAGAAAAGAAAATTATTTTGTTTGGATCACAAATTCAAGATGGCAAGAAAAGATGAAAAGAGAAGGAAAAAAAAATATCTACTTAAAGAAAAAGAAACAAAATGTGTTAGAAACAAATGAGAATGTTACCAAGGATAAAGTTTGTTTAGGTAAGACCACTAAACAGTTTCTTAAAAAAGTTCTGGCGAAATTATATGAGAACAATAGGAATGAAAGGAAGAAGAAGAGTTTTTCAACTAAGGAGAAGGAGAATGACACTTCAAATGGAAACAAAAAAAAGAAAAATAAGGAAAAAACACAAGTTACACGAAGACAAAAACAATTTCAAGAGATTCGACAACGACTCTTTCGAAGTAGAGTAATTCAGAATTTATTGAAATATTGTAAGAAGTATAAAAGAAGATTACTAGCTTACAAACAGAAGCAGCAGATTGAAACTGTAGTTGATACTGCTTTTAAGTTGAAATGAAAATTATTTATTTTGATTTTAAAAAGAATGAAATCTTTAAATAAAATAACTTTTGTAAAGGTTTCAGTGGTAAATGGAAACACACTTCTACTAGTGAACCTTTCTTTAACCCCTTCCACGCGGCGCAAATTTTCGCGCTGTGCGGGGGGTTATAATTAACCTACGGGAGCGTGACGGAACGGTTCCGTCATGCGCACAGCGCAACCGATGTGCATGACGGAACCGCTCCGTCACAAGCATGGAAGGGGTTAATGAAGAAAGCTACTTTCAACAAAATAATTTACCATTTGCAGTTGATACTCGAGGTCGCTGTTACGAAGTTCGGAATGGTTGTCCCATTCCAAAAGAAGAAATAGTTGTTATAAGTGCAGAAGAATTAATAGCTGAAGAAGTGCAAGGGAAACGCACACAAGCTCCTGTATATAAGTGTGATTGTAGCAGTATTTGCAGTATTCGACAGGAATCTATTGACATAATGCGAAATTTTTTACGACAATATGCACAGAAAAGTGTTAAACAGAAGATTAGGTTGTTACACGGGCTAGATCCATGTAATGTAAGACAATATACTAAGAAGCACGGAGATTCTCTGGCTTGTCTTTCAAGAAAAGTGTGTAAAAGTACTTTTCATCACTTAAGAATGTTAGCAGTACATCACTCAGGAATGCGGAAGTTTGTAAGGAAAGTGTATTATGTAAAGACTCCTGCATTATGTTTAAGTGAACTGAACACAGCTCTTTTACACAGTTGTTTATCAGATGTAGAAAAAATGTGTGATGAAATTGAATTTTGTTTTTTTTTGGTTCAGAACAGCAGTGTGTAGAAACTGAGAGCTTGACAATTGCAGATGTTGAAGAACATGGGAAAGAGATTAGCATTGATCAGTTTGAAGAAGAAATTAGAAAGTTTAAGACAGTGTGTTCTGAAAAACCAAACTATGTTTGTATTTGTTGTCGACGTACTCATTATAAAAGTCAAACTAGGAATGTTAATTTGTATTTAAAAAGTGAAAAGGAGAACAATGATGGGTGGCAGCAATTTGGAGCTTACTTGTTGGTAGAAGGTCGATTTGAGTTGGGTACTGATCAACGTATTTGTAAATATTGCTACAACAAATTAGAAGAGAACAAAATGCCAGCTAGAGGAGTACATAACAATTTAGAATTAGTACCTATTCCAGAGGAACTGGCAGATTTGAATACATATGAGTCAGTTCTTATTCAATCTGTTCACCCATTTCAAGCTATAATTCGCATGGAGCCTAAAACAGGTAAACTGCCACCAACAAACTTACAAAGAGGTCTGAAAGGAAGAGTTGTGTACTTACCTTTAGATTTTAAGAAAAATATTGAAACTGTTGGTGGAGACAGAGAGGAAAATGAGCCAGTAGGTATTCTAGTAAACGGTGTACCAACAAAGAGTCGGAAAATATGGCAAGAGTTTGTAGATGTTAATAAACTTCAAAAGGCTACGTTATATCTTGTACAGAACAATATTTATTATAAAACTGTAAATATTGATAAACAGGTAATAAGTTTAGAAGATGAATCAGAAATTTCAAGTGGTCAAATAGAGAAAGTGGACAAGTCGAGGAGTGAAGAGATTTATGAACATTACACAATATGTCCTCTACATTCAAAAGAAGTAATAGGAAACAGCATTGAGTTATTTCAAATGAAAAAAGCACAGGGAACTCCAATGAGCATATGGGAGAAAAGCTTAGAAGCTTGTTGTTTTCCACAGCTGTTCCCCACTGGAGAAGGTGGACGATTTGATGAGCAACCTGTACGGATTCCAGCTTCAGAATATCGCTCAACAAGATTATACTCTGAAGATCCTAGATTTCGACAGTGCATTCCATATATATTTCACCTTTTGTTTGAAAGTGATTTGTCTTCTCTTTCGTATGCAGTAAACCACATACTTAAAACGGGAGTTCATCAATCAATTGTTTCAGCCAAAGAATTCATGGACAAAGTTCAACGAACAGATGAAAATTTAGAAGCACAGTTAATTGATTTGATGGCATGTCAACGTGGAACCAATGCGTATTGGTATCGTCGTCATGGTGAACTTAAGTGTATGTTAAGAAACTTAGGTACACCAACATGGTTTGTAACACTTAGCTGTGCGGAGTATGCATGGGAAGATTTACTTGAATTTCTACGAGAAGCAAATTCCAATATAAAAAATATTAAAATGAAGACACCTGGAGAACTGTGTTCATTAGATCCTGTAAATGTGTGCAGGTATTTTAATCATAGGTTTCAAGCTATGATGTCTTTTATCTGCAATAAAGATAATTGTCCTTTTGGAGAAGTTATTGATTTTTTTTGCAAAAAGAGTATCAAGCGAGAGGTGCTCCACATATACACATGCTATTATGGATAAGGAATGCTCCAAAATTTGGAACGGATACTGATGAAACAGTATTGTCTTTCATCGAACAGTATGTTACCTGTGAGATTCCAAGAGAAGGATGAGAAAAAAGCTTGAGACAACAAGTTTTACGTTTCCAAAGTCACAGTTGTGGAAAGTACTGTCGACGAAAGTACAAGTCTAAAGGAAAATTTTATACCAAGTCTCGGTTTGGATTCCCACGTCCAGTAATTTCTAAAGGAAGAGTACATTCTTTAATGTCTGCTGTAAGGCATACAATAACTCGGAAATCTCCGAAGAATACGTACAACTTAAAAAGAACAGAACAGTCAAAGTATATTAATGACTACAATCCAGTTATTTTGAAAATGTGGAATGCAAACATGGACATTCAATATGTTGCAGATAACTCAATTGCCGTTGCACGCTATGTTACATCATGCATAACGAAATCAGAAAAGACAGAGATGAAAGAAATGTGGGAGGAAATTTCACAAGAGAAGAGCCTTAGCAAAAAATTGTACAGCTGTAGCTTGAAAATGCTTTCCCACAGAGAAATTGGATCCAATGAATGTTCGGATCGCTTGTGCTCTTCCAGTTTATATTCAAAGTCACGAGGAATCATTTGGGTACGTTTAGGTCTTTCCTGCACACAAAATAGAGTGTTGAAAACATTATAAGAAATTGAATACTTAGCAGTGAATGAACTGGAAAGTACAGAAATTCTTAAAACTAATATGTTGGATACATACTATCCCAAAAGGAGTCCACATCTGGAAGAGCTGTCTGTATGAAATACTTCAACATTACAGCTTTAAAAGAAATGTTACACAGAATTTAAAAGAAGGAAAATATGCAGTAATTAGATGTGACGGTTGTTTAGTAAAACATGCCAAAGGAAATCTCATTAACCACAGAAAACTCAGTTGCGAAACTCCAGATAAGAGAGAATTTTTCTATTTAGCACTTTTGCAACTGTTCAAGCCATGGCGTAGCAAAACTCAGGGGCATATTAGCAAGACCCACGTTAAAATTATCGCCGTTTTAGCGGCAGGAAACTGCCGCTAAAACGGCGATAATGGGCTTGCTAATATGCGTTATAGAATTCCAATAGAAGCCCAGGTTAGATGTCCTGCACATCTAACCTGGGCTTCTATTGGAATTCTATAACGCATATTAGCAAGCCCATTATCGCCGTTTTAGCGGCAGTTTCCTGCCGCTAAAACGGCGATAATTTTAACGTGGGTCTTGCTAATATGCCCCTCAATTACTTGGACATTTCGACTGCTATGAAGATTCTTTTAATGCATGTAAAGATAGCATTGCATGTACAATTTTCCCTACATATCTACAAATGTTAAATGATGAAATTGAACAAGAAAAGACTATTACAGCTGAAATAGCTAACATCAGTTCTCAAGATAGTCAAAGTTCTGGTCCAGCTAGTCAAGATCCACTGGGACAACCAATAATCAAAAATGAAGCAGCAATAGCCATGTATGAAGTAGAAATTGCAATGCAACAAGCACAACAGAAGAATACTACATTTGTAAACTTAGAAGAACAACAAAATATTGAACTGAAAGAAATATATGTACAAGTAACAGAACAGATACAACATGGTTTGTTACATGAAAAAAAGAAATGTATATGTTCCTCATTTAAACCTATTCTTATGTACATCAGTGGTCAAGCTGGAACAGGTAAAAGTTTTTTAATTAAAGTTTTGACCAGTTATCTACAAAAAACTACAGATTCCCATTTATCTTGTGTTGTAACAGCTCCGACTGGATTAGCAGCACACAATATTAAAGGAATTACTTTACATAGATTACTTATGTTACCAGTTGAATATGATAATAAATTAGAATATCAGAAGTTGTCTGGAGATACTTCTTATGAAGTGTCAAGAGTGCTGAAGAAAATGAAACATCTAATCATTGATGAGGTGAGCATGGTCTCAAACTTAATGCTTGCCTTTGTACACTTGAGAATGCAACAGGATTTAAAACAGATTACGATGTTCTGTTTGGAGGAAAACATGTAATTGTATTTGGAGATCTACTACAACTAACTCCTGTAAAAAGAGAACCAGTTTTTAAAACACTTGTGCATGAAGACACTAGGAAATGTTTGGGAAGTATTGGAAATGTGAATATATGGTTACATTTTGAATATAAAGAACTTATAAAGAATATGCGACAAGCAACTGATGAAGATTATGGAAATATTCTGAAAGATATAAGAATTGGTGTCCTAACGAAACATGGTAAACAAGCTTTAGAGAGTTGGCTACTAAGGAACTTGTTTACAACTGAAAACACAGCAGCTGAAGTAATGTATAAGAAGATTGGAGAAAAGAAGTCTATAGTTTGCCTAATGCCTACACTGCAAGAGTGTTGCACATTTAATCAAGAGCTTCTGAAATTGGAAAAACAAGAAATAGTTCACTTTGAAGCTATTGATAAAATAGAGCATCAGGGAGTGACCACTCTTCTTTCAGAGAAACTACAGACTAAATTGGACTCTTTGGAAAAGTATGTATCTAAAACTGCTGGCTTAGAAAAAACTTTAGATGTATGTATAAACTGTCGGGTAATTTTGCGGCGTAATTTGAATGTAGAAGTAGGTTTAGTAAATGGAGCAATGGGGAAAGTTGTTGATTTTGTAAAATATCAGAACAGAGATGGAATAGAATTCTTGAAAATAAAATTTGATCAGATTACAGAGGTAAGACAGATTGGGCGTTGTGCTGTACGTTTTTGCTCGTAAAAGACTTGTATGTTCGCAGAAAACAGTTTCCTTTGTCTTTAACATATGCAGTAACTATTCATAAATCTCAAGGTTTAAGTGTCGACAGTGCTTTGGTAAATATTGGAAGTACTGTGTTCAAAGAGGGAATGGCATATGTTACCTTATCTCGAGTTAGAACATTGTCTGGTTTGTATTTGATTGATTTCGATGACAACAAGATTAGTGCTGATGTAAATTGTGTAAGAGAATATAATCGTTTAAGAAGACTTTATGCACCAAATTTAGGTGAATATCTCATTTATGAGAAACGTGTTGTGTGTTCAAAACGAAAATATGTTAAAGAATCAAGTGCGGTTGAAAAGTATAAAAAAATCAGAGACAAAGGAAAAGGTGTAAAGGCACAAAAAATGGAATGTGTTGATGACGTTGTGAGACACCAATTGGAAAATAGTTCAGGTATCAACTGCTATGGTAATGTAATTCTGAATGTTGTATTTTACCTACAAGATCTTCATCATGAAATTATGGGAAATCAGGAAAAAGATTATGTTCTGCACTTTATAATGTATTTCAACAATTGACAACTGACAGAAGTAAAATCCATACTGCTTGTGGTATTCGCCAACTCTTGGATATATGTACTGGTTCTTTGACCTTCAGTCTTAATATACAACAAGATGCACAAGAATTTCTGATGGTTATGCTTGGAGTATTAGAAGATGAAGGAATACAGATTGAAAACTTATTTGGACTAAGTTACAAATGGGATCATAAATGTGAACAGTGTCCATTAACTTCAAGCACTGCAGTCGACACAGAACGATTCATATACTTAACAATATCTGACTGCAAATCTGAAGCTTTTAACAAACTAGTAAAAGCAGCAAACCATGATATGAAATGTTCTCATTGTAAATCAGAGATGTTATCTACATTACGCATAGAAAGGTATGGAAAATATCTGATTTTAATGCTACAACCTTGTAGAGCAAGTAGAAGAAAACTGGAAACCAGAATTAAAAATGTTGTCAGTCAAATATCTATTTCTGGAAGAACTTTTACAACAGTGGCTATTATTTTCCATGCTGGACCTACTATGACATCTGGACACTATACTGTGTATTTAAAGTATAATAAAGGATGGACACATTGCAATGATGCACACTTGGAAATAAAACTCAGATTGCCTTACGAATTACCAAATTCACATTTGATATTTTTGAAGCCTAAGTTTTGAATACATCATTCGGCCTATTGGGAAGATGTAAACATGCTTTAACGAATTCATATTCGATATTTTACAACCAAAGTTTCGAATTCATTATTCGGCCTATTGAGAAAATGTGAACAGGAAGTAGAGAGCACTGGAAACAATTACTAATTATAACTAGTGTTGGGACTATTATTTATGCTGATTGATAATGCATTTGAAAAAAGTGCATTGAAATGAAAATAGTTTACATATTTGTTCTGTATATTGTAGGAGAAGTAAATTTGTGTACATTTTGAAAATGTTGTTGAGTTAAATAAAAGACATCCTGTAAAAGAAGGATGTCATGAAAATAATTGTAAGGAGGAACACATATAGGTACAGATATTGAAAATAATGTTGTACACAATTTTTTTTTTTTTTTTTACAATCTAGTTGATTGTTTTTCTTTTCCCTGCTGTTTCATGATGATACTACATTGACATCACTGTGTATAGTGAAGTTACGTGGAATCTGAGAACAGCAAAAAAAGGGAAAATAAAATGTTATGTAAATGTTAAATTATGTTGTAGTCTGTAAAAAGTAACAGTGTAATTTGTGAAATACATTACATTACATAATAGTTTTTCGGTTTACTTTATTGTACGTAGTGGTAAACTTTGAAAAGATTTTTAATGATAAATAGCACAATAGAACTTTGATATTTACTGAAAAACATAGGTTTCAGGGACGTTATAGTTAGAAATCAGCATTTAAAAAACCTTTGAAATTCACTAAAAAAAACATAGGTTTCAGGGACGTTATAGTTAGAAATTAGCATTTAAAAAACCTTAGAAGTTCACTGAAAAAACCATAGGTTTCAGGGACGTTATAGTTAGAAATTAGCATTTAAAAAACCTTAGAAATTCACTGAAAAAATCATAGGTTTCAGGGACGTTATAGTTAGTTGGAAATTTCACTCATACAAAACCAGATAAATTCGGCTGTTATAGTTAGTTGAGCTAACTATAACTCGCGCCCCCGCAATGCACTGCTGATGACGTCACATATTACATCATTCATGACATGGTCAGTGACATCACTGATGACATCTCAAATGACACCCATGCATTCAGTAAGACAAGTTTAATCACTCACTTATACAGTCAGTCACGCACCTACTAAATCATCGATTCAGACACTTATACACCCACTCATTCTTCAATACACCTTGGCATATATATATATATATATATTCACTGAAAAAACCATAGGTTTCAGGGGCGTTATAGTTAGTTGGACATTTCACTCGTACAAAACCATAGAAATTCCCCGTTATAGTTAGTTCAGCTAACTATAACTCGCGCGCCCGCAAAGCACTGCTGATGACGTCACATATTACATCACTCATGACATGGTCAGTGACATCACTCATGACATCACTGATGACATCTCAAATGACATCACTGATGACATCATCCTTGTGATAGAGTGGCAGACCTCCTCTCACCCTAATATAACCTTTGATATACACACACTCAAAAATACAAACTAACATTTTCAAAACAATGGACATACCAATACCAGTTACAACACACCTATTCAGTAATTCCAAGATCTACACACACATCCACTCATTCACCAACAGTCCCTATACAGTCACTCATACATGTACTCACTCATCATATGTACTCATACACCTATACATCCTGTTACACACCGCCACTCATCCATAGAGTTACTCACACACATAGTCACACATGCAAACAAAGTATCAAACATCCATTTACTTGCATATACAGTTATACACACACTACCACACTTACTTCTACAGAAACTTACACATACTTACTCTCTTAAACAATCACTTATAGAAACACCTACTTATTTGTACAGGAACTCTTCCAATCTCTCACTCTCACATATACTCACTTATATACACCAATACTCACATATACTAGTTTAAAACATATGTAGTTACTCATAAAGACACTATTGAGACAATCATTCACTCACTAACACACCCATACACATACTCATCCACCTATACAGTCCTGCACACATGCTGTCTTCAACACATACAAACAGTGAGTCACTCATTCATGCATCTATGTACTTAGTAATACCCCCACCGAACCATACAGACACTCAGACACTCATACTGATACTCAAAAAACCAACTAATAACCCATATAGACACTCATGTAGCTACTCACCAACCCATGCAGCCACTTATACACAAAGTGAGAGACTGATACAGATATTTTCATATTTAAACATTACTCACTAACCCATGTATTCACTAAGATACACTTAGTCAGTTATGCAATCAATTTTACAAAAAAAATCATCCATTTAGACACTTATATACCCATTTATTCTTCCATCGACCTTGAGATATACATATATAAAACATATTTAATTTTCAGAAAAACACATTCACTGGATGATGTCATCAGTGATGTCATCAGTGATGTCATTTGAGATGTCATCAGTGATGTCATGAGTGATGTCACTGACCATGTCATGAGTGATGTAATATGTGACGTCATCAGCAGTGCATTGCGGGCGCGCGAGTTATAGTTAGCTGAACTAACTATAAAGGGGGAATTTCTATGGTTTTGTACGAGTGAAATGTCCAACTAACTATAACGCCCCTGAAACCTATGGTTTTTTCAGTGAATTTCTAAGGTTTTTTAAATGCTAATTTCTAAGTATAACGTGCCTGAAACCTATGGTTTTTTTCAGTGAATTTCTAAGGTTTTTTAAATGCTAATTTCTAACTATAATGTGCCTGAAACCTATGGTTTTTTCAGTGAATATATATATATTTATTATACTATGTTTACATGTGAAAATGTCTCGTCCCCTGTTTGCCTCGGTGGCACGGAAAAAATGGGTGGAACTGACATCAGCACACCGACGAGGTCCTCTTATGGCTCCGATGACGTCATACGGTGTCGCGAGCGGAGCCGTGCTCGTTGACGTGGGAGAGCTAGGAAAGAGTTTCCGTGGAATGCTGGTGCAGGGGATATTCACCTAAGTGTTCAGGCTAGTCCTTTGGGAGCAACTGTTTATGTTGCCACTCCAGAAACCGAAACCAGTGATCCGAGGGCAGAGGCCCTGCAGATGGCACACGAGGTGGGGTGCCCAGTCGTGTGCACCGGCAGGGCAGCGAAGTGACAAGCACCACAACCCACAAAAAAGGTAACGAGGGCACTGAATAACACAGGATCTTCTCTTTGTATCTGGCAGGAACAACGAAGTTAAAATGCCCTAGTACCAAAATGTAGAATTAGTGCTACAACGGTCTTCAAGAGGACCTGCGATGCCGCTTCTGCCTCCCGTACCCTGGAGGCGGCACATGGGTCACGCGGTACGGTCATACTCTGGTGGGACGCACACTCGTTGACCTCTCATGGCACTGCTCCACACTTCAGGGAGGACGCTTTCCATTAGCTATGTTTTCTGATGACATGTCGCGCCGGCCCCGTCCAACAACAGAACTCCTTTAGATCTAAACAGACTCTTCCACTCTCTCACCGGAAGTGAAACCAGGCCACGCGGACACTTTCACAATACAACAGCCGGGAATGCACTTTTCGGTAAAAAACACATTCCTTCCTCCTAATTAATCAAATAAACATCTCACTGAAGAACAGGGGCCAGCTTCGATCGGTAAACAGCCGTTACAATGACTTTTTTACTTTGCGATACCATTACAACGCATGCATTACCACGCATGCGTTGTACATCACAAAGTCATTACTACGCATTTTTAGAATGCATGGTCATTTACCACGCATGCCTTTACAACAAATTTTGTTGTAAGGGTATGTATGGTAAATGACCATGCGTTCTAAAAACATGTAGACAATCCATGTCGTTGTAAGGAAACAGAGGCTGTTCCGTTTCCTCACAACGACGTGCACCGCCCCTCAGAGATGACGTGAAGCAGGAACCAGGAGGAGAGAGGAACCATGAGGAGTGAGAGGTAAGGGGAATTGGGCATGGGGTGGGGGTTTCTTTTCTAGGGTTTAGGGTAGTGCAGTGGTGTTTGGGTGGTGTAGGGGGTCCTGCTGGGGGTAGTGTTTTAGGGTTTAGGGTAGTGCAGTGGTGTTTGGGTAGTGTAGGGGGTCGTGCTGGGGGTAGTGTTTTAGGGTTTAGGGTAGTGCAGTGGTGTATGGGTAGTGTAGGGGGGTCGTGCTGGGGTAGTGTTTTGGGGTTTAGGGTAGTGCAGTGGTGTTTGAGTAGTGTAGGGGGTCATGCTGATGGTAGTGTTTTAGGGTTTAGGGTAGTGCAGTGGTGTTTGTGTAGTATAGGGGGTCATTCTGGGGGTAGTGTTTTATGGTTTAGGGTAGTGCAGTGGTGTTTGGGTAGTGTAGGGGGTCGTGCTGGGGGTAGATTTAGGTTTTAGGGTAGTGCAGTGGTGTTTGGGTAGTGTAGGGAGTCGTGCTGGGGGTAGTGTTTTAGGGTTTAGGGTAGTGCAGTGGTGTTTGTGTAGTGTAGGGGGTTGTGCTGGGGGTAGTGTTTTAGGGTTTATGTTAGTGCAGTGGTGTTTGGGTAGTGTAGGGGTAGTGCTGGGGTTGTGTTTTAGGGTTTAGGGCAGTGCAGTGGTGTTTGTGTAGTGAAGGGGGTCATGCTGTGGGTAGTGTTTTAGGGTTTAGGGTAGTGCAGTCATGTTTGTGTAGTGTAGGGGGTCGTGTTTTAGGGTATAGGGTAGTGCAGTGGTGTTTGGGTAGTATAGGGGGTCATGCTGGGGTTAGTGTTTTAGGGATTAGGGTAGTGCAGTGGTGTTTGGGTAGTATAGGGGGTCATGCTGGGGGTAGTGTTTTAGGGTTTAGGGTAGTGCAGTGGTGTTTGTGTAGTGTGGGAGGTCATGCTGGGGGTATATTTAGGGTTTAGTGTAGTGCAGTGGTGTTTGGGTAGTGTAGGGAGTCGTGCTGGGGTAGTGTTTTAGGGTTTAGGGTAGTGCAGTGGTGTTTGGGTAGTGGAGGGGGTAGTGTTTTAGGGTTTAGGGTAGTGCGCCCAACCAGCCACAATATCCGTGGACAAAGGGGATCCTGACTCTTTGGAACGCTCCGTCAATTGAATAATTTGGGTCAAGGGCCCTACCACGTCCAAGACCTATCAATTCCTTTCTTGGGATCCCTCATATACTTGGAGAAAAAGGTACATAGTTTCTCATCAATTTCAGGCGTGTGTGCCACCTTCCCCTTCAGTGAGGGCCTGGGGCATTCTCCCCTCATCCTATTCCTGACCTCCCTTTCAAGGGGTTGATGGATTTTCCCCACCACATACTCTGCCACTTTGGCATCAGGTGTCCTCTCTGCCGACCTAGGATGGTAAATTTGGGTAGGTTCGAACATGTCTAAGAGGACCCCGTCCCCAACCGGGGACTGAGAGGAGTGGGACTCTGGACGCCAGGGACGCCCCGAGTCCTTATCCTCATCGGAGGAGAAATTGTCCTCCGATACACCCTCTCCCTCTAAGGGAAACCCGCCGTCGGGGTCTACAATAGTGGTGACAGTGTCGCAATTTTCTCCGGGCTCTTCCTCCTCCCGGCAGGGTGCATGTTTTAGCGTTCGCGCACTCTTGAGGAAGGTCTCCGTAAGTTTATCAAATCCTTCCAAGTGCCCCGCGTTATGTTTAACAGCCCTTTTATTCCCCATCTGGGAGCTACTTGGACCCGCCACCACCAGATCTGGGTCACTGAACACCACAGGGATGCTTTTCGCCAGCTTATCAACCTAAAAGGCTAAGAGGAGCCAGCGCCCTTCAAATAGCCAGAGAGAGGGCTTGGCCCACTGCTGGAGGGAGAAGTTGGGGGCCATTCCTCCTCCACTTCCTGGTAGGAGGAGTAAAAATGGTCTTCTGGAGAAGACATGATAGCAGAGGTTGTGAGCACAGAACAAATGCCCTTAAAATCCTTAAGACAGCCCCCTCGCCGGTGCTCCAACAGCTGGGCTTTTCCCGAAGCTGTTATAAGAATAGACTGAGGCGCAATACCAATTACCACCACCAGGTGGCACTAGTCACTAACGTGGCCGTGTGGGGAAATCACCGCGTAGCGGTGTCAAAATTAGGCGAGGGTTGGTCGGGAATCAAGCGGACACTAAAGGAGTGACTGGATTCCCAAACGCTCGTAAAGACCAGCGGGAGCGCTCGACGGAGTTGCCTCGCTCGGACCAGACACGCCTGATAGGATCTCACCACGCGCAGAGCATACAGCGGGAGAAACTGCGAGGGGGAGAACGTGCTCGGGCAAGAGCCTGCTGTGCAGGGAATATGAAACAATACCAAGGCAATAATGCTAATAACTTGCACAAGAAACCGCTATACAAACAGCAACAACGTCAGATTAAGCCAAGAATGTAAGGAATGCACTTAACTGACGAGCAGTGAAGAAAGAGGAAGCGGAAGGGACGTCACGATATTATATACGATGGACTGTGATATGATTGGACTATAGTTGCCTTGGAGACTACCCCCTAATGGTTCATGGGTTGTGTAGTCTTTTGTTTAATGATTGTTGTGTTACGTTTTCTTTGAACTGCTATGCAAATAAAGTGAGGAAAGATATGCATAATCCTCGCCTCCGTCCTGCCATAGAATTCATTAAACTTTATTTAATCTGATTTAGAAACATAGATCATAAAAGTGTACATAAAAACAGTAAATCCTCTTTCCTAATACAATACAGTGAGAATTAATTAAAACCAGTAGGTAAAAATGGGTGTTACAAAGCCCGGTTCAGAGCAACTTCAGGTTAACAGAATCGTAAAGTTCAATGTTTCGCAAGATCAATCTCATGTACTTCGTGCAAATTACGCAATAAGGGGTCCAAGTAAGATGTAACGCTCCAATACCTGACCAGTTTGCACTATATTAAACTTCAGAAGAACTAAAAATAAAAAGTGTTTTCCACACTTCTGTCATTGGGCTATATGTGGGCTACATCTGGGTGATATTTGTGCTACATTTGGGCTCTTTTTTCTCTGGTGGCCATCTTGGGAGACTTATTTGTTATGAAGTTTCCTAATTTCGTCATTTACTGCAGTCTCCTCAGTAGGAAATGCTTTCAGTTTTTTACTTTGATTCCATCAAGAAGGCATTCAGATGTGTCACACATTTGCCATAAATTCAGAATGTTAGCACTCTAGTTGTTCATTAGATCACTGTAGTAAAGCTACTGCTCACCAGGGAGTTAACTGGAAGTCTACTGCTGGTATTGAAAGTGATTGTTTCAGTCTGCATGTCAGAATTTTCTAATGAAATAGAAGAGGATTTGAGATCTCACTTAAAACATGCCCTAAATTTTCTTTCTGCAGCACTAACCATAATTTCTATGGCAAAATGAACCCCCTCATTTTGTTCCTTTTTAAATTAAATGTTTTAAGTGTTACCAGTTTATTCCAATCAAGATGGCTTCAGGTGTGCCATACTTTTGTCATAAGTAAGACAGTTAGCGCTCTAGTTGTTCTTTAGAACACTCTGGGAAGCTGCAGTAGAACACAAAGGCATCAACTGACAGGCTGCTCCTGTTGAAATATAACAGGAAGATATTTGAGATCTCACTTAAAACATGTCCTAATTTTTCTTTCTACAGCACTAACCATAATTTCTATGGCAAAATGAACCCCCTCATTTTGTTCCTTTTAAAATTAAATGTTTTAAGTGTTACCAGTTTATTCCAATCAAGATGGCTTCAGGTGTGCCATACTTTTGTCATAAGTAAGACTGTTAGCTCTCTAGTTGTTCTTTAGAACACTCTGGGAAGCTGCAGTAGAACACAAAGGCATCAACTGACAGGCTGCTCCTGTTGAAATATAACAGGAAGATATTTGAGATCTCACTTAAAACATGTCCTAATTTTTCTTTCTACAGCACTAACCATAATTTCTATGACAAAATGAACCCCCTCATTTTGTTCCTTTTTAAATTAAATGTTTTAAGAGTTACCAGTTTATTCCAATCAAGATGGCTTCAGGTGTGACATAATTTTGTCATAAGTAAGACTGTTAGCGCTCTAGTTGTTCTTTAGAACACTCTGGGAAGCTGCAGTAGAACACAAAGGCATCAACTGACAGGCTGCTCCTGTTGAAATATAACAGGAAGATATTTGAGATCACACTTGAAACATGTCCTAATTTTTCTTTCTACAGCACTAACCATAATTTCTATGACAAAATGAACCCCATCATTTTGTTCCTTTTTAAATTAAATGTTTTAAGTGTTACCAGTTTATTCCAATCAAGATGGCTTCAGGTGTGCCATACTTTTGTCATAAGTAAGGCTGTTAGCACTCTAGTTGTTCTTTAGAACACTCTGGGAAGCTGCAGTAGAACACAAAGGAATCAACTGACAGTCTCTGCCCTTGTTGGATGTACATGTTTTACTGAGAATGTCAGACTTCATCCTCACATGACTGAGAAAGATAATGTGAATTTACAGAAAATATGCTCTCATTTTAGCTTCTGGAGCA
This sequence comes from Calotriton arnoldi, assembly GCA_963921515.1. Lineage (NCBI taxonomy): Eukaryota > Metazoa > Chordata > Amphibia > Caudata > Salamandridae > Calotriton > Calotriton arnoldi. The sequence continues at coordinate 3,625,817 of CAWUFW010000683.1, read as the reverse complement.
CCTTCCAAAACTGTATGGGACAAGCATGTGAAAATAGTTTTCTCTCAAACATGATTCATGATATCCCAGCAGAAGTTTTTTCACAGGGTAAAATCACCTTAGAACACAGCACAATTCCTGAAATTAGTATGGTACCATCAACAAATGAATTCTAATGTAACTAAAGTCTGTTATCACCCTTTATAGTTCTCCTTTTGGTAACCCTCAAAATCTTCGATTCACTACAATGCATTTCAATGGGGTACTATCATTTATATTGGTCCCAAGATGTCTGCCAGCAATTCCAGGATGAAGTGCTGACAGCCAATCAGATCTCACGATGACATGTGTGGTTAGGCTCCGCCCAGATATATCTGTGAATTCTTTTTCAAATTTCTCAGGAACTACTGAACGGATTTACACCATTTAACCAAAAGGCACGACTCTGAACCAAGGGCTACCTTTTTGCCAAATGTGGTGTAATTCCGTTCAGCAGTTCGGGCTGTAGCTGCGATGAAAGGTTCCTATAGAAAATTGCATGGGGAAAACACGTTTTGGGACCCCCCTTTTTTCTCGGCCCCCACTTGACGAATCACCCCGAGACTTTCAGGATAGGAGCGGACCGGAGCGGGCCATAAGTTTTGAAAATTTCATGAAGATTCGTCAACCGGCGCCAAAGTTATTTCAAATAGAATGTTGCGGATTTCCTATGGAAAATAAGTCCTAACTATAACTATCTACTGGCGACCGCCAGTAGATAATGTATAAAACATATTTAAACTTTACAGAAACACACAGTCACTGGATGATGTCATCAGTGATGTCATCAGTGATGTCATTTGACATGTCATCAGTGATGTCATCAGTGATGTCACTGACCATGTCATGAATGATGTAATATGTGACGTCATCCGCAGTGCATTGCGGGGCGCGTGTTATAGTTAGCTCAACTAACTACAGCAGCTGAATTTCTCTGGTTTTGTATGAGTGAATTTTCCAACTAACTATAACGACCCTCAAACCTATGTTTTTTTCAGTGAATTTCTAAGGTTTTTAAATGCTAATTTCTAACTATAACGTCCCTGAAACCTATGGTTTTTTCAGTGGATATATATATATATATATATGTTATCTGTATCCACTGATTAAGGCTTACCACCCCACTTGTTGACTGAGAACCTTTGGCGCAGCTCTGGCCTTGGTGCCTAGGATCACTAGAACACTCTTTCAGTTACCTGGCCGCTAAATTGTGGAACTCACTTCCGGTAGATTTGAGGCAGGAACAGCCTAAAAATAATCTTTCGGAAGAAGCTAAAAACTTGGTCATTTAGATAACTTTAATGCCATGTCTTTTCTTTAGGTAGTGTAGCTCAGTTTACTGGTTAGCGTGGAATCTTAGCACGGGATCACTCTATTGGAGTAACAATTGAGCTCTATAAATTCCAATCCATTCATATATATATATATATATATATATATATATATATATATATTATCTACTGGCGGTCGCCAGTAGATAGTTATAGTTACAACCTATTATCCATAGGAAATCCGCGACATTCTATTTGAAATAACTCTCTTGCCGGTTGACGTATCTTCGCGAAATTTTCAAACTTCGTGGGGCGCTCCGGTCCGCTCCTACCCTGAAAGTCTCGGGGTGATAAGTCAAGTGGGGGCCGAGAAAAAAGGGGGGTCCCAAAACGCGTTTTCCCCATGCATTTTTCCATAGGAAACTTTAGACACGGCTACAGCCCGAACTGCTGAACGGAATTACACCAAATTTGGCAAAGAGGTAGTTCTTGGTTCAGAAAGAACCCTTTTTGTTAAATGGTGTAAATCCGTTCAGTAGTTGCTGAGAAAATGAAAAGTAAAAAGTTAGTGATATCTATGGGCACGGAGGATTCGCGCACCCTCAGCGCACCCTGCGCGCACCGTCCCGATCACGAGCTGCATTTTAATTGGCTGTCAACATTCCGATTCAGGAAATGTTGGCAGCCATTTTGTCCCTCGGTAGAACCGAGGGACAGAAACAAGTGCGCAAAGCGCACAAAGGGGGCAGGGTAGAAACACCCTGACTCCCTAGGTTTGCTCAGGGGTCCCACAAGGACCCCCTGGGCAAAAAAAAATTTTTTTTTTTAAAAATCGGCAGGATGCGCTCAGGGTGCGCGAATCCTGCCGGAAAAATCGAAGCGCGGTCTCCGCGCTTCGATAGTTAATCGCCTCGGGTGGCCCAAGTCCCGGGGGCATGGTGGGGGATAATTTAATGTGTGGGGGCCTCAAAGGGCCCCCAAGCCCCGGGGACCGCCACCCCCCGGGGCTTTTTGAAAATGGTGCGGGAGGGCTCTGAGCCCTCCCGCAGCCCCGGGGACCACCACCTCCCGGGGCTTTTTTAAAATTAATGACAACGTGTGTGGGGGGGCTCCAGCCCCCCCACACGCCCCGGGGACCGCCACCTCCCCGGGGCACTAAACATTTAAATATGGGGGTCCGTTACGGACCCCCAGAGCCCCGGGGACCACCACCTCTCCGGGGCTTTGAACTGAATTGGAGGGGGCCGCGCGGCCCCCTCCTGGAGCCCTTGATAGCCCTGGGGACCACCACCCCCAGGGCCGGCTCCTGCAGTGTCCCGGGGTGCCTACCCCCGGGACACTGTAGTTTGCTATGGCAGGACGGGAGCCTCGCGGCTCCCGTCCTGCCATAGCAAACTGCTTTGGATATTGGAAGAGAGAGCAGGGAAACCTGCTCTCTCTTCCAATATCCAAAGCACATTGCTTTTCCACATGGGGAGCAGCATGTCAGCTGCTCCCCATGTGGAAAGCAATGCCGGCTCCCAAGGGACGCGGGAGCCGGCGGGACTGTGGGGGATTGGGGACCCCCACAGTCCCCAACGGAGAGGGCCAGCCCCGGGGGATGGGGTCCCCGGGGCAAGTAGTGGCTCGGGAGGGGGCCACGCGGCCCCCTCCCCAAAAAAGAAAAAAAAAATTTAAAAATAGAAAGGCCAGCCCCGGGGGATGGGGTCCCCGGGGCCTTAAAATGGCCAGAGGAGGGGGGCCACGCTGCCCCCTCAAAATAATAAATAAAGAGGCCATGCCCCGGGGGATGGGGTCCCCGGGGCCAATACAGGCCAAGGGAAGGGGGCCACGCGGCCCCCTTCCCGTTTTTTTTGGGGTAATTAAAAAAGGGGTAAGGCCCTGGGGGATGGGGTCCCCAGGGCCCAAAAACAGAAAAAAGGAAGGGGGCCACACAGCCCCCTTCAGGGGACAAAAAAACAAACAAAAAAAAAACGATCGGGCCCGCAGGCCCCGCCCCTACTTCACCACTCTGCAAACGCGCCCCTGGCGCGTTTGCAGAGGGGGAACAAATTCACCTTGAATACTGGGGGTCCCTGGGGGCCAACTAGCCCACCAGGAACCTCCAGTATGCGCCAGGGGCTGCCTTGCAGAGTCGTGTAGAGAGGCCACACCCCTTTTACACCTCTCTGCAACGCAGCTCTGTGGCGCTTTTTGGAGGTATATGGTGGGCTAGTTGGACTCCGGGGACCCTCAGGATTCAAGGGGACTTAATCCCCCAAATTAAAATGCGCCACGGGGCGCGTTTGCACAGTGGTGAAGGGAGGGGCGGGGCTTCAGGTGACATGTGTGCAAACAGGCCCCGTGACGCGTTTTAAGATGGGGAATTAAATCCCCTTCAATCCTGAGGGTCCCTGGGGGCCAACTAGCCCAACAGGTACATCCAGAATGCGCCACAGAGCTGCGTTGCAGAGAGGTGTAAAAGGGGTGTGGCCTCTCTACACGTCTCTGCAACGCAGCCCCTGGCGCATATTTGAGGTTCCTGGTGGTCTAGTTGGCCCCTAGGGACCCTCAGGATTCAAGGGGACTTAATCCCCCAACTTAAAACGCGCCACGGGGCGCCTTTGCAAAGATGTCACCTCAGGCCCCGCCCCCTCCCTTCACCATTGTGCAAATATTCCTCTAAAATCAGCCGAAATAGGAATTCCGATTTACTCACCTGTTATAAGGAGAGACCTCAGTGCTGTATCTTTCAGCCCAGTACTGGTCCTGAAAAGTAATTTTAACCGTACTTACCAGTAACTTGAATTTCCTTCCATAGGCTAACATTGACTGGTTTCACTTGGAAATTCTTCTAAGTGTGGAGTTTTGGAACTTTAAAATATTCCTCTAAAATCAGCCGAAATACGAATTCCGATTTACTCACCTGTTATCAGGAGAGACCTCAGTGCTGCATCTTTCAGCCCAGTACTGGTCCTGAAAAGTAATTTTAACCGTACTTACCGGTAACTTGAATTTCCTTCATAGGCTAACATTGACTGGTTTCACTTGGAAATTCTTCTAAGTGTGGAGTTTTGGAACTTTAAAATATTCCTCTAAAATCAGCCGAAATACGAATTCCGATTTACTCACCTGTTATCAGGAGAGACCTCAGTGCTGCATCTTTCAGCCCAGTACTGGTCCTGAAAAGTAATTTTAACCGTACTTACCGGTAACTTGAATTTCCTTCATAGGCTAACATTGACTGGTTTCACTTGGAAATTCTTCTAAGTGTGGAGTTTTGGAACTTTAAAATATTCCTCTAAAATCAGCCGAAATACGAATTCCGATTTACTCACCTGTTATCAGGAGAGACCTCAGTGCTGCATGTTTCAGCCCAGTACTGATCCTCAAAAGAAATTTTAACCGTACTTACCGGTAACTTGAATTTCCTTCATAGGCTAACATTGACTGGTTTTCAGCAAAAAGTTTCAAAGTGTTGATTTTCACAAACTACAAATATTCCTTAAAAATCGCCTGTATGACTTAAACGCATTCTTTCAACTGTTTACAGGAGATGCACCAGTGCTGGATCCAGGATCCAACACTGAGTAAGAAAAAGTAACGATAACAGTTTTTACCTGCTAAGTGAATTTCCTTCCATAGGATAACATTGGTGATTCTATGAGAAAAAGTTTCTAAGTGTCAACTTTTAAAATACAATAATATTCCTTAAAAATCACGACTGTAACCAAAACGCTTTTACTCAACTGTTTACAGGAGATGAACCAGGACTGAATCTAGGATCCAGTCCTGTGGTTAGAAAAGTAATCCATAAAGTAACTAATTGCATTTAACTAGAAATTCACATTGAGCTGAATGTTGCATTGTGTTTGAAAATGTGTTGCCCATTGCAACAACTGTAACTACTGTACTTAAAAGTCTATTGCCTATCTGCAAAGTATTTAAACTAAAGTAATTCATTAAGAGAAAGTATTTTTTGTAATGTAATGTATAATGTAATTACAATGTAATTTAAAAAATAAAATATGTAAAAAAAAATTGTTTCTAAAAATGTACTAAATCAGTATGAAAAAAATTAATATAACAATTAATACATTTAAAAATTGTCATTTACAAAACCTTTGAAATTCACTAAAAAAAACGTAGGTTTCAGGCACGTTATAGTTAGAAATTAGCATTTAAAAACCTTTGAAATTCACTGAAAAACCATAGGTTTCAGACACGTTATAGTTACAAATTAGCATTTAAAAAACCTTTGAAATTCACTGAAAAAACCATAGGTTTCAGACACGTTATAGTTACAAATTAACATTTAAAAAACCTTTGAAATTCACTGAAAAAACCATAGGTTTTAGGGACAGTTATAGTTACTTGGACATTTCACTCGTACAAAACCCGTGAAATTCCCCCGTTATAGTTAGTTCAGCTAACTATAACTCGCGCCTCGCAATGCACTGCTGATGACGTCACATATTACATCACTCATGACATGGTCAGTGACATCACTGATGACATCACTGATGACATCTCAAATGACATCACTGATGACATCATCCACGTGATAATCTGATGCACCTCCTCACACCCTAATATAATCTTTGATACACCCACTCTAAATTACAGACTGCCATTCGCAAAACCATAGACACTCCAACACCAATAACCACATACCCACTCACTGATTCTTAGGTCTACACACACACATCCACTCACTCACCCGTACAGTCACTCATACTTACGGTCACTCAGTACAGGACTATCATATGCACTCTTACTCCTATATAGACACTCAAACAACGCCACTCATCCATAGAGGTACTCACACACCTAGTCAGTCATGCAAATAATTAAACACACTGCCATTTACTCACCTATACAGTTATACATACACCAGCTCACTTACTCATACAAATAGTAGCACATTGTTACGCTCTTATACAATCCCTGATACAAGCACACACTCATCCATACAGCCACTATCACAATCACTCACTCTCGCTTATAGCTATTTATATACTCCAACACACATATATACTGCCTTTCACATATGTAGTTACTCACACATGTACCACTGGGACATACATTCACTCACTAACACACTCTTACACACACTTACCCACCCATACAGTCTATCACAGATGCACTCTTGAAACCATCCACCCAGTGAATCACCCACTCACACATCTATGCACAGAGTCGCACACACCCCTCCCACACAAACACTCAGGCACCCATACAGATACTCACACAAGCATTCAATAACTCAAATAGACACTCATGTAGCTATTCACAAACACATGCAGCCACTTACACAGCAACATTGACGGATACAGACATTCACCCAGTTTATTCACTAACCCATGCATTCAGTACGATACGTTAAATCACTCACTTATACAGTCAGTCACGCACCTACTAAATCATCCATACAGACACTTACACACCCACTCATTCTTCAATACGTCTTTTCCTATATATATTAAAAATATTTAAACTTTAGAGAAACACACAGTCACTGGATGATGTCATCAGTGATGTCATTTGAGATGTCATCAGTGATGTCATCAGTGATGTCACTGACCGTGTCATGAGTGATGTAATATGTGACGTCATCAGCAGTGCATTGCGGGGCGCGAGTTATAGTTAGCTGAACTAACTATAACGGGGGAATTTCACGGGTTTTGTACGAGTGCAATGTCCAAGTAACTATAACTGTCCCTAAAACCTATGGTTTTTTCAGTGAATATATATATATATATATTCACTGAAAACCATAGTTTCAGGCACGTTATAGTTAGAAATTAGCATTTTAAAAAACCATTGAAATTCACTGAAAAAACCTGAGGTTTCAGGCACGTTATAGTTAGAAATTAGCATTTAAAAAACCATAGAAATTCACTAAAAAACATAGGTTTCAGGGAAGTTATAGTTAGTTGGACATTTCACTCGTACAAAACCATAGAAATTCCCCCGTTATAGTTAGTTCAGCAAACTATAACTGGCGCCCCCGCAATGCACTGCTGATGACGTCACATATTACATCATTCATGACATAATCAGTGACATCACTGATGACATCACTGATGAAATCTCAAATGACATCACTGATGACATCATCCAGTGACTGTGTGTTTCTCTAAAGTTTAAATATGTTTTATATATATGCCAAGGTGTATTGAAGAATGAGTGGGTGTATAAGTGTCTAGATGGAGGATTTAGTATGTGCGTGACTGACTGTATAAGTGAGTGATTAAATGTGTCTAACTGAATGCATGGGTTAGTGACTAAACTGTCTGAATGTGTGTATCAGAATGTCTGTTGTTGTGTAAGCTGCTGCATGTGATGGTCAGTAGCTACATGAGTGTCTATATGGGTTATTGATTGGTTGCCTGAATATTTGTATGGGAGACTGAGTGTGTGTGTGGGTGGGTGGGAGGTGTGTGACTCTGTGCATAGATGTGTGAGTGGTTGATTCACTGGGTGTATGGTTTCAAGAGTGCATGTGGATACTGCTGTATGGGTGGGTGAGTGTGTGTATGGGTGTGTTGGTGAGAGATGGGATGTCTCAGTGGTACATGTCCAAGTAACTACATATGTAAAAGGCAGTGTATGTGAGACTTGGAGTATATAAATGACTATACGTGAGAGTCAGTGACTGTGAGAGCGGCTGTATGGATGAGTGTGTACTTGTATCAGTGATTGTATAAGAGAGTAAGCATGTGTTAGTATATGTTTGAATAAGTGAGGTGGTGTATGTATAACTGTATAGGTGAGGAAATGGGAGTGTGATTGATTCTTTGCATGACTGACTAGGTGTGTGAGTAACTCCATGGATGAGTGGCAGTGTGTGAGTGTCTGTATAGGTGTATGAGTGCATATGATAGTGTTGTATTGATGAGAGACTGTATGTATGAGTGATTGTATGGGTGAATGAGTGGATGTGTGTGTAGACCTAGGAATTAGTGAGTGCGTATGTAGTAACTGGTATTGGTGTGTCGATGGTTTCGAAAATGGTAGTCTGTATTTTACAGTGGGTGTATCAAAGATTATATTAGAGTGTGAGGAGGTGCATCAGATTTTCACGTGGATGATGTAATCAGTGATGTCATCAGTGATGTCATTTGAGATGTCATCAGTGATGTCATCAGTGATGTCACTGACCATGTCATGAATGATGTAATATGTGACGTCATCAGCAGTGCATTGCGGGTGCGCGAGTTATAGTTTGCTGAACTAACTATAACGGGGGAATGTCTATGGTTTTGTACGAGTGAAATGTCCAACTACTATAACGTCCCTGAAACCAATGTTTTTTTTAGTGAATTTCTAAGGTTTTTTAAATGCTAATTTCTAACTATAACGTGTCTGAAACCTCAGGTTTTTTCAGTGAAATTCAATGGTTTTTGAAATGCTAATTTCTAACTATAACGTGCCTGAAACTATGGTTTTTTCAGTGAATTTCAATGGTTTTTTAAATGCTAATTTCTAACTATGCCTACAAAGTTAGGACATGTGAAGAAAGAGGAAGAAAAGCGCAGCAACAAGCAAGACAAATGCTGAAAGAGGCAACAGAAGTCCAGAAAGATGAAAAAAAGTGCAGGAAGAAGCAAGAGATGTGCAGAAAGAACCAACAGAGGAGCAGAAAGTCCTCCTGTGCCCCCAACGTTTTAGTGACGGGTACTAGTGGTAACTGACTCTTACTAACCAGGACTAGCCAGTGCTATGCTAAAAGACACTTAGAATACAGTAAAAAAAACACCTACATACACTAGGGAACACTATGCGTTGGAGTACCCCTGTAATGAGCATGACCTCCTCTGTATTTGCCATGAGTTAGTGCCTGGGTCATTGCATGAGTACATGGGTAGTGACTGGATGATTAGAGTGCTGCAGGGACAGTGCATGATGATTTTATAACTGCTTGTGGTGTTTGGGAAGTGTAGGGGGTCATGCTGGGGGTAGATTTAGGGTTTAGGGTAGTGCAGTGGTGTTTGTGTAGTGTAGGGGGTCATGTTTTAGGGTAGTGTAGTGGTGTTTGGATAGTGTAGGGGGTCATGCTGGGGGTAGTGTTTTAGGGTTTAGGGTAGTGCAGTGGTGTTTGTGTAGTGTAGGGGGTCGTGCTGGGGGTACTGTTTTAGGGTTTAGGGTAGTGCAGTGGTTGTGTCGTGCAGGGGGTCGTGCTGGGGTAGTGTTTTAGGGTTTAGGGTAGTGCAGTGGTGTTCGTGTAGTTTAGGGGATCGTGTTTTAGGGTAGTGCAGTGGTGTTTGGGTAGTGTAGGGGGTCATGCTGGGGGTAGTGTTTTAGGGTTTAGGGTAGTGCAGTGGTGTTTGGGTAGTGTAGGGGTTGTGCTGGGGGTAATGTTTTAGGGTTTAGGGTAGTGCAGTGGTGTTTGTGTAGTGTAGGGGGTCGTGCTGGGAGTAGTGTTTTAAGGTTTAGGGTAGTGCAGTGGTGTTTGTGTAGTCTAGGGGGTCATGCTGGGGGTAGTGTTTTAGGGTTTATGGTAGTGCAGTTGTGTTTGTGTAGTGTAGGGGGTTGTGCTGGGGGTAGTTTTAGGGTTTAGGGTAGTGCAGTGGTGTTTGTGTAGTGTAGGTGGTCGTGCTGGGGGTAGTGTTTTAGGGTTTAGGGTAGCGCGGTGGTGTTTGGGTAGTGTAGGGGGTCATGCTGGGGGTAGATTTAGGGTTTAGGGTAGTGCAGTGGTGTTTGGGTAGTGAAGAGGGTCGTGCTGGGGGTAGATTTAGGGTTTAGGGTAGTGCAGTGGTGTTTGGGTAGTATAGGGGGTTGTGCTGGGGGTAGGTTTAGGGTTTAGGGTAGTGCAGCGGTGTTTGGGTAGTGTAGGGGGTCGTGCTGGGGGTAGTGTTTTAGGGTTTAGGGTAGTGCAGTGGTGTTCGGGTAGTGCAGGGGGTCATGCTGGGGGTAGTGTTTTAGGGTTTAGGGTAGTGCAGTGGTGTTCGGGTAGTGTAGGGCGTCGTGCTGGGGGTAGTGTTTTAGGGTTTAGGGTAGTGCAGTGGTGTTCAGGTAGTATAGGGGGTCATGCTGGGAGTAGTGTTTTAGGGTTTAGGGTAGTGCAGTGGTGTTTGGGTAGTGTAGGGGGTCATGCTGGGGTCAGTGTTTTAGGGTTTAAGGTAGTACAGTGGTATTTGGGTAGTGTAGGGGGTCGTGCTGGGGGTAGTGTTTTAGGGTTTAGGGTAGTGCAGTGGTGTTTGTGTAGTGTAGGGGTCGTGCTGGGGGTAGAATTAGGGTTTAGGGTAGTGCAGTGGTGTTTGTGTAGTGTAGGGGGTCGTGCTGGGGGTAGTGTTTTAGGCTTTAGGGTAGTACAGTGGTGTTTGTGTAGTGTAGGGGGTCGTGCTGGGGGTAGTGTTTTAGGGTTTAAGGTAGTGCAGTGGTGTTTGTGTAGTGTAGGGGGTCGTGCTGGGGGTAGTGGTTTAGACTTTAGGGTAGTACAGTGGTGTTTGTGTAGTGTAGGGGGTCGTGCTGGAGGAAGTGTTTTAGGGTTTAGGGCAGTTGTGTTTGTGTAGTGTAGGGGTCATGTTTTAGGGTTTAGGGTAGTGCAGTGGTGTTTGTGTAGTGTAGGGGGTCATGCTATAGGTAGTGTTTTAGGGTTTAGGGTAGTGCAGTGGTGTTTGTGTAGTGTAGGGGGTTGTGCTGGGGGTAGTGTTTTAGGGTTTAGGGTAGTGCAGTGGTGTTTGTGTAGTGTAGGGGGTCATGATTTAGGGTAGTGCAGTGGTGTTTGAATAGTATAGGGGGTCATGCTGGGGGTAGTGTTTTAGGGTTTAGGGTAGTGCAGTGGTGTTTGTGTCGTGCAGGTGGTCGTGCTGGGGGAAGTGTTTTAGGGTTTAGTGTAGTGCAGTAGTGTTGTGTAGTGTAGGGTTTGTGTTTTAGGGTAGTGCAGTGGTGTTTGGGTAGTGTAGGGGGTCATGCTGGGGGTTGTGGTTTAGGGTTTAGGGTAATGCAGTGGTGTTTGGGTAGTGTAGGGGTCGTGCTGGGGGTAGTGGTTTAGGGTAGTGCAGTGGTGTTTGGGTAGTGTAGGGGGTCGTGCTGGGGGTAGTGTTTTAGGGTTTAGAGTAGTGCAGTGGTGTTTGTGTAGGGTAGGGGGTTGTGCTGGGGGTAGTGTTTTAGGGTTTAGGGTAGTGCAGTGGTGTTTGGGTAGTGTAGGGGGTTGTGCTGGGGGTAGATTTAAGGTTTAGGGTAGTGCAGTGGTGTTTGTGTAGTATAGGGGGTCATGCTGGGTAGTGTTTTAGGGTTTAGGGTAATGCAGTGGTGTTTGGGTAGTGTAGGGGGTCGTGCTGGGGGTAGTGTTTTAGGGTTTAGGGTAGTGCAGTGGTGTTTTGGTAGTGTAGAGGGTCGTGCTGGGGGTAGTGTTTTAGAGTTTATGGTAGTGCAGTGGTGTTTGGGTAGTGTAGGGGGTCATGCTGGGTTTAGTGTTTTAGGGTTTAGGGTAGTGCAGTGGTGTTTGTGTAGTGTAGGGGGTCATGCTGGGCATAGTGTTTTAGGGTTTAGGGTAGTGCAGTGGTGTTTGTGTAGTGTAGGGGGTCATGCTGGGGGTAGAGTTTTAGGGTTTAGGGTAGTGCAGTGGTGTTTGTGTAGTATAGGGGGTCATGTTTTAGGGTAGTGCAGTGGTGTTTGGATAGTGTAGGGGGTCATGCTGGGGGTAGTAGTTTAGGTTTTTGGGTAGTGCAGTGGTGTTTGTGTAGTGTAGGGGGTCGTGCTGGGGGTAGTGTTTTAGGGTTTAGGGTAGTGCAGTAGTGTTTGTGTCGTGCAGGGGGTCGTGCTGGGATTAGTGTTTTAGGGTTTAGGGTAGTGCAGTGATGTTCGTGTAGTGTAGGGGGTCGTGTTTTAGGGTAGTGCAGTGGTGTTTTTGGGTGGTGTAGGGGGTCATGCTGGGGGTAGTGTTTTAGGGTTTAGGGTAGTGCTGTGGTGTTTGGGTAGTGTATGGGGTCATGCTGGCGGTAGTGTTTTAGGGTTTAGGGTAGTGCAGTGGTGTTTGTGTAGTGTAGGGGGTCGTGCTGGGGGTAGCGTTTAAGGTTTAGGGTAGTGCTGTAGTGTTTGGGTAGTGTAGGGGGTCGTGCTGGGGGTAGTGTTTTAGGGTTTAGGGTAGTGCAGTGGTGTTTGGGTAGATCGACAACAATAGATCTCGCCAAGCAAGCAGCGCATGCGCTGCGTCGCTAGGCGAGACCTAAAAAGCATTGCACCAAGCTGGCTGCCAACACTGCCTGGTTTGAAGTGTTGGCAGCCAATCAGAGCCTAGCTCGTGCTCGGGTATTAGGCTCCGCCCACATATATACATTTTTTTCTTCTTTAATATCTCAAAAACTACTGAACGGATTTACACCATTTAAAAAAAAGGTCGCTTTCTGAACCAAGCACTACCTTTTTGCCAAATTTGGTGTAATTCCGTTCAGCAGTTTGGGCTGTAGCCTTGCCTAAAGTTTCCTATCGGAAATTGATTTTTTGACTCTTATTTTTTGAATTTCTCAGCAACTACTGAACGGAGTTACACCATTTAAAAAAAAGGTAGCTTTCTGAACCAAGAGCTACCTTTCTGCCAAATTTGGTATAATTCCGTTCAGCAGTTCGGGCTGTAGCCTGTCTCAAAATGTCCTATGGAAATTAACACACGAAAAACACTTTTTGGGACCCCCCTTTTTTCTCCGCCCCCGCTTGACGAATCACCCCCAAACTTTCAGGATAGGAGCTGACCTGGATAGACCTTTTTTTGGGAGAATTTCACAAACATTCGTTAAACGACGCCAAAGATATTAGCAAATCAAAAAATGCTTTTCCTATGGAAACTAGGTTCTAACTATAACTACCTACTGGCGACCGCCAGTAGGTAATATATATATATATATTCACTGAAAAAACCATAGGTTTCAGACACGTTATAGTTACAAATTAGCATTTAAAAACCTTTGAAATTCACTGAAAAAACCATAGGTTTTAGGGACAGTTATAGTTACTTGGACATTGCACTCATACAAAACCCGTGGAAATTCCCCCGTTATAGTTAGTTCAGCTAACTATAACTCGCGCCCCGCAATGCACTGCTGATGACGTCACATATTACATCACTCATGACATGGTCAGTGACATCACTGATGACATCACTGATGACATCTCAAATGACATCACTGATGACATCATCCAGTGACTGTGTGTTTCTGTAAAGTTTAAATATTTTTAAAATATATAGGAAAAGACGTATTGAAGAATGAGTGGGTGTGTAAGTGTCTGTATGGATGATTTAGTAGGTGCGTGACTGACTCTATAAGTGAGTGATTTAACGTATCTTACTGAATGCATGGGTTAGTGACTAAACTGGGTGTATGTCTGTATCCGTCTGTCTGTTGCTGTGTAAGTGGCTGCATGTGTTTGTGAATAGCTAAATGATTTTCTATATGAGTTATTGAATGCTTGTCTGAGTATCTGTATGGGTGCCTGAGTGTTTGTGTGGGAGGGGTGTGTGCAACTCTGTGCATAGATGTGTGAGTGGGTGATTCACTGGGTGGATGGTTTCAAGAGTGCATCTGTGATAGACTGTATGGGTGGGTAAGTGTGTGTAAGAGTGTGTTAGTGAGTGAATGTATGTCCCAGTGGTACATGTGTGAGTAACTACATATGTGAAAGGCAGTATATATGTGTGTTGGAGTATATAAATAGCTATAAGCAACAGTGAGTTATTGTGATAGTGGCTGTATGGATGATTGTGTGCTTGTATCAGTGATTGTATAAGAGCGTAACAATGTGCTACTATTTGTATGAGTAAGTGAGCTGGTGTGTGTATAACTGTATAGGTGAGTAAATGGCAGTGTGTTTAATTATTTGCATGACTGACTAGGTGTGTGAGTATCTCTATGGATGAGTGGCGTTGTTTGAGTGTCTATATAGGAGTAAGAGTGCATATGATAGTCCTGTACTGAGTGACCGTAAGTATGAGTGACTGTACGGGTGAGTGAGTGGATGTGTGTGTGTAGACCTAAGAATCAGTGAGTGGGTATGTAGTTATTGGTGTTGGAGTGTCTATGGTTTTGCGAATGGCAGTCTGTAATTTAGAGTGGGTGTATCAAAGGTTATATTAGGGTGTGAGGAGGTGCATCAGATTATCACGTGGATGATGTCATCAGTGATGTCATTTGAGATGTCATCAGTGATGTCATCAGTGATGTCACTGACCATGTCATGAGTGATGTAATATGTGACGTCATCAGCAGTGCATTGCGGGCGCGAGTTATAGTTAGCTGAACTAACTATAACGGGGGAATTTCACGGGTTTTGTACGAGTGCAATGTCCAAGTAACTATAACTGTCCCTAAAACCTATGGTTTTTTCAGTGAATTTCAAAGGTTTTTTAAATGCTAATTTGTAACTATAACGTGTCTGAAACCTATGGTTTTTTCAGTGAATTTCAAAGGTTTTTAAATGCTAATTTGTAACTATAACGTGTCTGAAACCTATGGTTTTTTCAGTGAATTTCAAAGGTTTTTAAATGCTAATTTCTAACTATAACGTGCCTGAAACCTACGGTTTTTTCAGTGAATTTCAAAGGTTTTGTAAATGACAATTTTTAAATGTATTAATTGTTATATTAATTTTTTTCATACTGATTTACTACATTTTTAGAAACAATTTTTTTTACATATTTTATTTGTCAAATTACATTGTAATTACATTATACATTACATTACAAAAAATACTTTCTCAGAATGAATTACTTTAGTTTAAATACTTTGCAGATAGGCAATAGACTTTTAAGTACAGTAGTTACAGTTGTTGCAATGGGCAACACATTTTCAAACACAATGCAACATTCAGCTCAATGTGAATTTCTAGTTAAATGCAATTAGTTACTTTATGGATTACTTTTGTAACCACAGGACTGGATCCTAGATTCAGTCCTGGTACATCTCCTGTAAACAGTTGAGTAAAAGCGTTTTGGTTACAGTCGTGATTTTTAAGGAATATTATTGTATTTTAAAAGTTGACACTTTGAAACTTTTTCTCATAGAATCACCAATGTTATCCTATGGAAGGAAATTCACTTAGCAGGTAAAAACTGTTATCGTTACTTTTTCTTACTCAGTGTTGGATCCTGGATCCAGCACTGGTGTATCTCCTGTAAACAGTTGAAAGAATGCGTTTAAGTCATACAGGCGATTTTTAAGGAATATTTGTAGTTTGTGAAAATCAACACTTTGAAACTTTTTGCTGAAAACCAGTCAATGTTAGCCTATGAAGGAAATTCAAGTTACCGGTAAGTACGGTTAAAATTACTTTTGAGGATCAGTACTGGGCTGAAACATGCAGCACTGAGGTCTCTCCTGATAACAGGTGAGTAAATCGGAATTCGTATTTCGGCTGATTTTAGAGGAATATTTTAAAGTTCCAAAACTCCACACTTAGAAGAATTTCCAAGTGAAACCAGTCAATGTTAGCCTATGGAAGGAAATTCAAGTTACTGGTAAGTACGGTTAAAATTACTTTTCATGACCAGTACTGGGCTGAAAGATGCAGCACTGAGGTCTCTCCTGATAACAGGTGAGTAAATCAGAATTCGGATTTCGGCTGATTTTAGAGGAATATTTGTATGTTTAAAAAATCAACACTTAGAAGAATTTCCAAGTGAAACCAGTCAATGTTAGCCTATGAAGGAAATTCAAGTTACCGGTAAGTACGGTTAAAATTACTTTTCAGGATCAGTACTGGGCTGAAAGATGCAGCACTGAGGTCTCTCCTGATAACAGGTGAGTAAATCGGAATTCGTATTTCGGCTGATTTTAGAGGAATATTTTAAAGTTCCAAAACTCCACACACAGAAGAATTTCCAAGTGAAACCAGTCAATGTTAGCCTATGAAGGAAATTCAAGTTACCGGTAAGTACGGTTAAAATTACTTTTCAGGATCAGTACTGGGCTGAAAGATGCAGCACTGAGGTCTCTCCTGATAACAGGTGAGTAAATCGGAATTCGTATTTCGGCTGATTTTAGAGGAATATTTGCACAATGGTGAAGGGAGGGGCGGGGCCTGAGGTGACATCTTTGCAAACGCGCCCCGTGGCGCGTTTTAAGTTGGGGGATTAAGTTCCCTTGAATCCTGGGGGTCCCTAGGGGCCAACTAGACCACCAGGAACCTCCAATATGCGCCAGGGGCTGCGTTGCAGAGACGTGTAGAGAGGCCACACCCCTTTTACACCTCTCTGCAACGCAGCTCTGTGGCGCTTTCTGGATGTACCTGTTGGGCTAGTTGGCCCCCAGGGACCCTCAGGATTGAAGGGATTTAATTCCCCATCTTAAAACGCGCCACGGGGCCTGTTTGCACACATGTCACCTGAAGCCCCGCCCCCTCCCTTCACCACTGTGCAAACGCGCCCGTGGCACGTTTTAAGTTGGGGGATTAAGTCCCCTTGAATCCTGAGGGTCCCCGGAGTCCAACTAGCCCACCATATACCTCCAAAAGCGCCACAGAGCTGCGTTGCAGAGAGGTGTAAAAGGGGTGTGGCCTCTCTACACCTCTCTGCAACGCAGCCCCTGGCGCATACTGGAGGTTCCTGGTGGGCTAGTTGGCCCCCAGGGACCCCCAGTATTCAAGGGGAATCGTTCCCCTCTGCAAACGCGCCAGGGGCGCGTTTGCAGAGTGGTGAAGGAAGGGGGCGGGACCTGCGGGCCCCCCTTCCTTTTTCCTGTTTTTATGCCCTGGGGACCCCATCCCCCAGGGCCTTACCCCTTTTTTTTAATTTGTAATTTAAAAAAACGGGAAGGGGGCCGCGTGGCCCCCTTCCCTGGGCCTGTATTGGCCCCGGGGACCCCATCCCCGGGGCATGGCCTCGTTTTTATTTATATTCTTTGGAGGGGGCTGCGTGGCCCCCTCCTCTGGCC
Source organism: Calotriton arnoldi (assembly GCA_963921515.1). Lineage (NCBI taxonomy): Eukaryota > Metazoa > Chordata > Amphibia > Caudata > Salamandridae > Calotriton > Calotriton arnoldi. The sequence continues at coordinate 3,608,677 of CAWUFW010000683.1, read as the reverse complement.
ATTTAAGGCCCCGGGGACCCCATCCCCGGGGCCGGCCATTCCGTTTTTTTATTTTTTATTTATTTATTTTTTGGGGAGGGGGCCGCGTGGCCCCCTCCCGAGCCACTACTTGCCCCAGGGACCCCATCCCCCGGGGCCTGGCCTCTCGTTGGGGACTGTGGGGGTCCCCAATCCCCCCACAGTCCCGCCGGCTCCCCGCGTCCCTAGGGTGCCGGCATTGCTTTACACATGGGGAGCAGCTAACATGCTGCTCCCCATGTGTAAGCTAGTCGGCTTTGGATATTGGAAGAGAGAGCAGGTTTCCTGCTCTCTCTTCCAATATCCAAAGCAGTTTGCAATGAAAGGACGGGAGCCGCGAGGCTCCCGTCCTGTCATTGCAAACAGCAGTGTCCCGGGGTAGGCACCCGGGACACTGCAGGAGCCGGCCCTGGGGGTGGTGGTCCCCAGGGCCATCAAGGGCTCCAGGAGGGGGCCGCGCGGCCCCCTCCCATTCAATACACAGCCCCGGGGAGGTGGTGGTCCCCGGGCTCTGGGGTCCGTAACGGACCCCCATATTAAAATGTTTAGTGCCCCGGGAGGTGGTGGTCCCGGGGCATGTGGGGGCTGGAGCCCCCCACACAGGTTTAATAATTTTAAAAAAAAGCCCTGGGGAGGTGGTGGTCCCGGGGCTGCGGGAGGCTCAGAGCCCTCCCGCACCATTTTTAAAAAGCCCCGGGGGTGGCGGTCCCCGGGGCTTGGGGGCCCTTTGAGGCCCCCACACATTAAATTATCCCCCACCATGCCCCCGGGACTTGGGCCACCCGGGGGCCAATTACATCGAGCGCGGGAGACCGCGCTTCGATTTTCCGGCAGGATTCACGCACCCTGAGCGCATCCTGCCGATTTTTAAAAATTTTTTTATTTTTTTGCCCAGGGGGTCCTTGTGGGACCCCCTGAGCAAACCTAGGGGTCAGGGTGTTTCTACCCTCCCCTTTGTGCGCTTGCGCACTTGTTTCTGTCCCTCGGTTCTACCGAGGGACAAAATGGCTGCCAACATTTCCTGAATCGGAATGTTGACAGCCAGCTGACAGCCAATTAACATGCAGCTCGTGATCGAGACGGTGCGCGCAGGGTGCGCTCAGGGTCCGCGAATCCTCCGTGCCCATAGATATATATGTACTTTTACTTTTTGATTTTCTCAGCAACTACTGAACGGATTTACACCATTTAACAAAAGGGTTCTTTCTGAACCAAGAACTACCTCTTTGCCAAATTTGGTGTAATTCCGTTCAGCAGTTCGGGCTGTAGCCGTGTCTAAAGTTTCCTATGGGAAAATGCATGGGGAAAACGCGTTTTGGGACCCCCTTTTTCTCGGCCCCGCTTGACGTATCACCCCGAGACTTTCAGGGTAGGAGCGGACCGGAGCGCCCCACGAAGTTTGAAAATTTCGCGAAGATACGTCAACCGGCAAGAGAGTTATTTCAAATAGAATGTCGCGGATTTCCTATGGATAATAGGTTGTAACTATAACTATCTACTGGCGACCGCCAGTAGATAATATATATATATATATATGAAACTAGGATACCAAAGAACGACCGTGGTGGGCCAAACAAGGGCACAGACTCCAGTTGAAGATGCAATAAAGAGAATTTATTGTCTTAGCATGTCAGGATGACGCGTTTCGACCACAAGCTGTGGTCTTGATCACATAGTGCGCTAAGGTGAGAGGCATACAATTTAAAGTGACATGAGTGACTTTACTATGTTCATAGTGACAAGGCAGAAAATGTTACAATTTTGCAGCATGTAGTAAAACATCTTGTCATACAGTGATGACTAGGTACAGCAATGACAAGCAGTTTTGGTAGCAGGCATAGAGAAAAGACTACCCCTCTATATGTAGGTGTAGATGGCCATATGTTCTGTAACATCAGTTGTGTGTGGCAGACTAGAAGGTAAGCTCGTGTAATGGCGGTGCTGGCTGCATTGTAAAAGATAAAAAAATGCTAAATAAATGCAAGAATTGGGTTTGAAGTCTCCCAAATTATGTCTGATGGAAAACAAAATTAAACGGTATTCCTCATTAATAGTGGGTGTGTGAATACATCCTAGAAACCATGAATGCCATGTGGCACAATTAAATGTGGGAGGAATCCGGTGTACCATCGTAACTAGGAGGGGAACAATGTATAAAACCCATTCATGTTAGTAAAAGCGTGTGGAAGCCAATGCCAAAGTCTTTGTATCTGTCAGCGCGCAACTAAGGCGGTTGTATATTGTAAGCTTAGTGCTGGTGCGGACGAAGGGCTTAGATGTTGCTGGAGTTTAATCTTAACATGTTGAGGGCTGAGCCTGATGTATGGAAATCGAGTCAACTGCCAAAAAATATGTCAAATAAGTGAAAAAATGCTATACAATGCAGTCACTTATGGGTAAAGTTAAAAATGAGTGCATAATAGTGGGAATACTTAGTGTTGGTGCCGTGAGATGTGGTGAAGACAAAAATCCAAACAGTCGCTGAAGGAATAGGCGTGATTGGAGCAGAATAGTTAAAAACTGTGTTTGTAGTGGATTAAAAACTGGACATCTAACTTAAAGTCAGCCGACTTCTAAAAAATGTCATATTGGCGAAATTCTCAGAGCGCAAGACTGGAGTGAATATTGTAAAAGGACACTATAAGAAGTTATAAAAAGTTATAAAGGTCTTCACTGATGTTTAATCCTGCCGGGGCCTTAGTGTTGAGTTCTATTATGTATTTCGACTCCAGTTGTCTCAACAATTTCTCTCTGTTGCCACCCCGTCTGAGTGGCAGAATGCTATCAATGATGCAGTATTTAAGGTGGTCTAAGTTGTTCTGGTGTGTCTCTTTGAAGTGCCTGGCGACAGGGTATGTCGGGTCACTGTTGACAATGGCTCTGATGTGTTGCAAAATCCGTAGGTGTACTTGGCGCTTAGTGCTCCCTACATATTTCAGTCTGCACCTGCAAGTAAGAATGTACACTGCGAATTCTGTTCTGCATGTGAGTTTCTGTTGTATCATTATGGGTTTGCTTCTGAATTCTGCCGAGATTTGGGTGGTGTTAACTCCAAATCTGCAGGCCCTGCAACTGCTGCAGTTACGAAAACCTTTAACATTAGTTAACCAATTGGTGGTATTGGGTATTTCAGGGCTGTTTCTGACAATAGTGTCATGCATGGACCAGGCTCTCCTGTAGGTGATGTCAGGCCTAGGGGCAACTATGGGTCCTAGTTGGAGTCTGTTTTGATAATGCCCCAGTGTTTGTTGAAAATGGATTTGAGTGCTCTTGACTCAGTGTTGTGGGTCATGATGAGGCGTGTAGTTACATATCCCTTAGTGGCCAGGTCCGCTTGAGTGTCTGTATCAACAGTGGCCTCAGCGGATGTGTTCTGTAGTAACAGCTCTCTGGGAAATGAATTGGCTTTGGTGATTGCAGCAGTGATAGTCTTATCAGTGTAACCCCTGGCTTTGAATCTCAATTCAGACTCCAATTGGCATTTGGTAAAATATATATATATATATATATATATATATATATATATATATATATATAATCTACTGGCAGTCGCCAGTAGGTAGTTATAGTTAGGACCTAGTTTCCATAGGAAGTGTTTTTGATTTGCCAATATCGTTGGCGTCGTTTGACGAATCTTCGTGAAGTTTTCAGAACTAATGGTTCACTCAGGTCAGCTCCTGTCTTAAAAGTTTGGGGGTGATTCATCAAGCGGGGGCCGAGAAGAAAGGGGGGTCCCAAAACATGTTTTCTCCATGTTAATTTCCATAGGAATTTTGAAACAGGTTACAGCTCGAACTGCTGAACGGAATTACACCAAATTTGGCAAAAAGGTAGGTCTTGGTCCAGAAAGCGTGCTTTTTTTAAAATGGTGTAAATCCGTTCAGTAGTTCCTGAGGAATTAAAAAAATTAAAATATCGATATCTGAGCACCGAGGAGGATTCGCGAACCTTCCCGAGGACGAGCTTCACTCTGATTGGCTGTCAACACTCTAAATCAGAATGTGTTGGCAGCCATCTTGTGACTCAGTAACCGAGTCACAAGAAATCAGTAGAAAAAAGGATAAAAAACAAGAAAAGAGGGCAGGGTAGAAACACCCTGACCCCCTAGGTCTGCTCAGGGGGTCTCACTAGGACCCCCAGGCCCAAAAAAAACATATTTCTTTTTTTTACAAAAACGACCGAATTTGCTCTGGGTGCGCGAATCCGGACGAGAAAATAAAAAAAAAATGAAGCACGGGCTCCTGTGCTTCCTTGTATTTAAGCCCCCAGGTGGGCCAGGTCCCGGGGACAATCACTAATTATTTTGGGTCCACCACCTCCCTGGGGCTTAGTTAATTGTATGTGGGGGGCACGCAGCCCCCCCACAGCCCCAGAGACTGCCACCTCCCTGGGGCTTGATAAATAAATGCGTGGGGGGTCCTAACCCCACCACGCTGCCCCAGGGACCACCATTTCCCTGGGGTTTCTTTCATTAATGAGGGGGGCCTTGTGGGACCCCCCAAACCCCGGGGACCAGCACCTCCCTGGGGCTTCTGTTATTTATGAGGGGGGCCTCACCGCCCCCCCACACCCTGGGGACCACCACCTCCACGGGGCTTCCTTCATTATTGAGGGGGGCCAAGCCCTGGGGACACCACCTCCCTGGAGCTATGTTAAATGTTGGGAGGGGGACGCATGGCCCCCCTCCTGGAGCCCTTGATGGCCCTGGGGACCGCCAACCCCCAGAGCCAGCTCCTGCAATGTCCCGGGGTGCTCACCCCCCAGACATTGCTGTTTGCAATGACAGGGCGGGAGCCGTGCCGTTCCCGCCCTGTTATTACAAACACTGCTTAGCTTCTTGGAAGCGAGAGCAAGGAAACCTGCTCTCGCTGCCAAGAAGCAAAGCAGTATTGCTTTTGGGCAAGGGGAGCTGCATGTTAGCAGCTCCCTTTGTCCAAAAGCAATGCCGGCTCCCGCAGGAGGCGGGGAGCCGGCAGGGACTGTGGGGGCATTGGGGCTCCCCCCAGAGTCTCCATCAAAGAGGCCAGGCCCAGGGGGATGGGGTCCCCGGGGCCATTCTTGGCCTGAGGAGGCGGGCCATGCAGTCCCCCTCCTTAATATTTTTTTTTTTTAAATGGTGGCAGGAATTTGGGGATGGGGTCCCCGGGGCGAATACTAAATATTGGCAGTGAATCAGTGTTTTGTTTTTTTCGAGTTTGGAGTCGCGACTCCAATGCGGCTCTATGCGCGTCCCCCCGTATAATCGTGATGGGTTTGCGAATGCAGCTTAAATAAATAATTAAGTAGTATATAATGTAGAAGGTAGTGTTGTATTTGTGAAATTGTTTTAAAGAGGTACTGTGATTGAAGTTAATGACAAGATTACAACTGATAGAGTTGTTAAAAATATATAAAATTAAAAATTAATAGAAAAACTTGAAAAGTGTGTTGTGTTGTAGTACATTGAGTTTGTGCTTTTGTTTTGAGAATTCGCGACGGGTTCGCGAATCCCCCAATTTTTTTTTTTTAAATGTATAATCAGTATTATGTTATAGGGTGCCTCTAAAAAGAGCCCTTGTTTTCATTGTGAGTTTGTTGTAGCTACATGTAAGTGCCGATGCAGAGCTTTAGGTTGTTGAGAAAGACTCTGTTTCCTTGATCTGTGAAGTGTACTCCATCACTTCTGTAGATGTCATCCATATCAAAACATAGATTGGTGTTATATATGGAGCCCATGCTATGGTCTCTGAGGTATGCAGAAACAGCTTTATTGACATTCTTTCTAGCTTTCTCAATCTGTGAACAGAATTGATTTGACCACTTCCATTTCTGTCTTTGGCATATGTTAGAGTATACAAAGTTAGTTTGAGGTAAAAGAAACATCAATTGTGCAAAGGTGTCATTCATTAGCATTTCCAGACCTACCCCAGTCAATGTGCCTAGGTCATTGCCACCACAGTGCACAATCATAAGGTCAGAGGGTTGGAGGTGCAAAAAGGTTTTAACCAAAGGCATCAATTGTTGCCACTTTAATCCTCTCTGTGGAATCCATTTAATATCCACATTTTGCAAAGCAAGGTCTTTGTCAATACCTCTGCGTTCAGCATACATTTTGCACCAGAAAATATAGCTGTGCCCAACAATCCACACTGTAAGCATCTTTAAGGGATGTCTGGAAGTAGTGAAAAGATGTCTGTAGCTGAGGTAGTCAGTTGGTAGATTGAGAGGTATGTAAAATGGTGGACAAGATGCTGTTTTTTAAAAAGTAGAGAATTGATTGGCTGTTTAAGAACATTGTACATTCAAAAATAGGGTGCATTTTACTTTCTTTAAAAAGCATGTTTCTTATTGGTTAGTAAAAAATGTTTGAAAGGTACAGTAGATAGGATAAGCTCATATTTTGGAAATGTCAACCACACCTGCTGTTTGCATTTGTAAGATTGTGTGGTGAACTTGAAAATATGGTGATCTTGTCACCTGTCAGTTTAGTTGAATGTTCCATGAACTGTTACTATGGAAACTGGCTTTAAGCAGAATGGGGGAAGGGTTGAAACTTAACTGTGGACTTAAAATGTGAAATTGTAATTTATATATAGGTGAAATCTTATTAAAGTAAGATTTTCCAAGTCAGTAGTATCTTTAGAAGTGGTGTGCTCTTAACAAATAGTGGTATTTTATTTGTAATATATTTTTGAACTCCCGTATGGAGTCGCGGCTCCATCGTGGTGGTGCACGGTGGAGTCGCGACTCCAGAAAAATCCAGAACCAGTTTGGGCACTTTTAGAAGTCAGTTGGGATGGGTTAATATGTCTAACCAATAGAAATGTGTTATATAATTTGAAATAATATAGGAAGGAATGTGATTTGTTACTTACATGTATTTGTGTGGAGAAAGAGAGGGAGACTTTGCCATTACTGGTTTTACGTTGCTGAGAGTGGTGCATTACATTGATTGAGTGCATAAGAAAATCATATATGAGTTTGTGATATTTTAAATTCTTCAAATCTATTTGGAAGGTGAGTTATAAATGTGTGAGGTGTATTATGTATTAGGTTTATTTTAAACTTTAAAAATAATTCAAAACATGTGATGTTTGAAATATATTTTTAAATTTACAGATGTGTATTGTAGTTTGTTTTATTGTAGTTAAATGTTGTTTGAAATAGATTCTGTATAGTAATATGTGTATGTTGTAAGATGGATTACTGATTATGGTAGCTTGTTTTAGTGTGTGGATATGTACATTTGTAGTATACCGCATAATTTTAGCTGTTGTTTAAAATTTGGAGGTGGAGTTTGTCAAGTTTTAAGTTGTGCTTGGACTTCTGTGTCAAGTATGTTTCTACTTGTATATGTATTTTCATATGTCATATACATTTGAAGGTGCATGATATATAACATAGAGATGTTGTTGCTTTTTATGTGGTAGGCTCAAGTCTGTGAGTACTAGTAGAATGGTGAAGATGCAGCACAAAAGTGTGGTTTAAAAGATGCTGACATAAGGTGTTATTTATTAGGCTTCTTTTTTAAGTTTCTAGAGAGGTACAGTTGAAATATGCCGCATAACTTTTGATGTTTGCTTGACATTGAAAGTTTGTTCTGTGAATTTTTAAGGTTTGGATAGTGTTATGGTACAGACATATTCATGTATGCTTTTAGTAATATGGTGAGACTTTTACTAAAGATATCTGAAGGGTTCCTACTTTGTATTCAGGTAGGTGTAATATTATAAGTAGTTGTAAAATGGTTAAGCAGCAGCCTGAAAGTGAGGGTTGAGATGTTTGTAGAGATGTTATTTATTAGAGTAATTTGTATGATGTGAGGAAAGTTATATTCCATATATACTGCATACTTTTCAGTGTCTGTTTGAAAATTGAAGTGTACTCTGTGAAAATTTGAGCTGTGCATGGTGTTGTGACGGAGATATGTGTCTACTTGCTCATATATTATGGTATGTGTTATGGGTTTGAAGATGATAGATGTATAAAACACACATATACATTTATCTGTTTTTTACTTTTATATATGATGCTGGTAGGAAAATGTATAGACATATGCATACATGGATTTAGAAATATGGGGAGACTTTTATGAAAGATAAGTGAAGTGTTGCTTTGCTGTTATCTATGCTCTATACCTGTTTTTTGATAGAATGGTGAAGCAGTAGTATTGGAAAAGTGATGTTTAAGATGTGTTGGAAGAGGAATTATTTTTTATGGTACTTTATAAGAGTCTATTTATGTAATCACTCTGCCAGTACTCCTGTACTTATAAAATCACCTAGGCACTACCTTTGCACTTCTGTAATCACTCAGGTAGTACCTTAGTACTTTTGTAATCACCCAGGCAGTACTCATGGAATTATAAAATCACCCATTCACTTTCTATGTATTCCAGTAATCCCCCAGATATTACCCCTGCAGTCATGCAATCACCCAGGCACTAGTTATGTACTATCCCTGCAATCATGCAATCATGCAGGCTGTACCTATGTTGATAAGAATTCACCCAGGCAGTATGTTTGCACTCCTTTATTCACTCAGGTACTAACTCAGTAGTCCTGCAATCACCCAAGAAGTACCCATGCACTTATAAAATCACTCAGGCACTACCTTTGCACTCTTGTAAATACTCAGGTAGTAACTTACTACTTCTGTAATCACCCAGGCAGTACTCATGCAATTATAAAATATTGTATACATATTTCTTTTAGATATGATGTTGGTTTGAAAACGTACAGACATATATATGCATGCTTCTAACAATATGGAGATACTTGTAGTTGAGTCATCTAATAGTCTGCTGCTTTATATTTTGCTAGGCCCAACACTTATGCAGTTATAAAAACACCCAAGTACTACACTTGCAGTCTTCTAATGATCCAGGCACTACATATGCACTGCTGTAATCACTCAGGCATTACTGCTACACTCATGCAATCACCCAGGCACTAACGATGCACTCATGCAATCACCAAGGTATCACCCATGCACTCTTTCAATCATGTAGCCACTACTCATGCACTTATGTAATCACCCAGCCACTACCGTTGCACTATTTCAATCACAGAGGTACTACCTTTGTACTTATGTAATCACTCAGCCAGTAGTCATGCTGTTAAGAAATCACCAAGGCACTACCTTTTCACTCCCTTATTCACTCAGGCACTACCTCAGTAGGTCTGCAATCACCCAAGAAGTATCCATGCACTTATAAAATCACCCAGTCACTTCTTATGTAGTCATGTAAATCCCCAGATATTCCCCCTGGAGTCATGCAATCACCCAGGCGTTATCTATGTACTCCTTTAATCCCCCAGACATTACCCCTGTAGTCATGCAATCACCAATGCATTAGGTATACAGTGCTTCATTCAGCCAGCCACTATCTTTCCACTCTTTCAATCACGCAGGCACTACTCTTGTACTTAAGTAATCATTCAGCCAGTACTCATGTACTTATAAAATCACCCAGGCACTACCTTTGCACTCCTGTAATCACTCAGGTAGTACCTTAGTACTTCTGTAATCACCCAGGTAGTACTCATGGACATATAAAATATTATATACATATTTCTTTTAGATATGATGTTGGTTTGAAAACTTAGAGACATATGTATGCATGCTTCTAACAATATGGAGAGACTTGTAGTTGAGTCATGTAATAGTCTGCTGCTTTATATTTTGCTAGGCCCAACACTTATGCAGTTATAAAAACACCCAAGTACTACCCATGCAGTCTTCTAATGATCCAGGCATGACATATGCACTGCTGTAATCACTCAGGCATTACTGCTAAACTCATGCAATCACCCATGCACTACCTATGCACTCATGCAATCACCAAAGTATTACTTTGCACTCTTTCAATCATGTAGCCACTACTCATGCACTTATATAATCACCCAGCCACTACCGTTGCACTATTTCAATCACGGAGGTACTACCCTTGTACTTATGTAATCACTCAGCCAGTAGTCATGCTGTTAAGAAATCACCCAGGCACTACCTCTGCACTCCTTTATTCTCTCAGGCACTACCTCAGTAGTCTTGCAATCACCCAAGAAGTACCCATGCACTTGTAAAATCACCCAGTCACTTCCTATGTAGTCATGTAAATCCCCAGATATTCCCCCTGTAGTCATGCAATCACCCAGGCATTATCTATGTGCTCCAATAATCCCCCAGACGTTACCCCTGTACTCATGCAATCACCAATGCATTAGGTATACAGTGCTTCATTCAGCCAGCCACTATCTTTCCAATTTTTTAATCACGCAGGCAGTACTCTTGTACTTATGTAATCATTCAGCCAGTACTCATGTACTTATAAAATCACCCAGGCACTACCTTTGCACTTCTGTAATCACTCAGGTAGTACCTTAGTACTTTTGTAATCACCCAGGCAGTACTCATGGACTTATAAAATCACCCATTCACTTTCTATGTATTCCAGTAATCCCCCAGATATTACCCCTGCAGTCATGCAATCACCCAGGCACTAGTTATGTACTATCCCTGCAGTCATGCAATCATGCAGGCTGTACCTATGTTGATAAGAATTCACCCAGTCAGTATGTTTGCACTGCTTTATTCACTCAGGTACTAACTCAGTAGTCCCGCAATCACCCAAGAAGTACCCATGCACTTATAAAATCACCCAGGCATTACCTTTGCACTCCTGTAATTACTCAGGTAGTACTTTAGTACTTCTGTAATCACCCAGGCAGTACTCATGGACTTATAAAATATTGTATACATATTTCTTTTAGGTATGATGTTGGTTTGACAACGTAGAGACATATGTATGCATGCTTCTAACAATATGGAGAGACTTGTAGTTGAGTCATGTAATAGTCTGCTTCTTTATATTTTGCTAGGCCCAACACTTATGCAGTTATAAAAACACACAAGTACTACCCATGCAGTCTTCTAATGATCCAGGCACGACATATGCACTGCTGTAATCACTCAGGCATTACTGCTACACTCATGCAATCACCCATGCACTACCTATGCACTCATGCAATCACTAAGGTATTACCTATGCACTCTTTCAATCATTTAGCCACTACTCATGCACTTATATAATCACCCAGCCACTACCGTTGCACTATTTCAATCACGGAGGTACTACCCTTGTACTTATGTAATCACTCAGCCAGTAGTCATGCTGTTAAGAAATCACCCAGGCACTACCTTTGCACTCCTTTATTCACTCAGGCACTACCTCAGTAGTCCTGCAATCACCCAAGAAGTACCCATGCACTTATAAAATCACCCAGTCACTTCCTATGCAGTCATGTAAATCCCCAGATATTCCCCCTGTAGTCATGCAATCACCCAGGCGTGATCTATGTACTCCTTTAATCCCCCAGATGTTACCCCTGTACTCATGCAATCACCAATGCATTAGGTATACAGTGCTTCATTCAGCCAGCCACTATCTTTCCACTCTTTTAATCACGCAGGCACTACTCTTGTGCTTATGTAATCATTCAGCCAGTACTCATGTACTTATAAAATCACCCAGGCACTACATTTGCACTCCTGTAATCACTCAGGTAGTACCTTAGTACTTCTGTAATCACCCAGGCAGTACTCATATACTTATGAAATATTGTATACATATTTCTTTTAGATATGATGTTGGTTTGAAAACGTAGAGACATATGTATGCATGCTTCTAACAATATCAAGAGACTTGTAGTTGAGTCATGTAATAGTCTGCTGCTTTATATTTTGCTAGGCCCAACATTTATGCAGTTATAAAAACACCCAAGTACTACCCATGCAGTCTTCTAATGATCCAGGCACTACATATGCACTACTGTAATCACTCAGCCATTACTGCTACACTCATGCAATCATCCAGGCACTAACTATGCACTCATGCAATCACCAAGGTATTACCCATGCACTCTTTCAATCATGTAGCCACTACTCATGCACTTATGTAATCACCCAGCCACTACCGTTGCACTATTTCAATCACAGAGGTACTACCCTTGTACTTATGTAATCACTCAGCCAGTAGTCATGCTGTTAAGAAATCACCCAGGCACTACCTTTGCACTCCTTTATTCTCTCAGGCACTACCTCGGTAGTCCTGCAATCACCCAAGAAGTACCCATGCACTTATAAAATCACTCAGTCACTTTCTATGCAGTCATGTAAATCCCCAGATATTCCCCCTGTAGTCATGCAATCACCCAGGCGTTATCTATGTACTCCAATAATCCCCCAGACGTTACCCCTGTACTCATGCAATCACCAATGCATTAGGTATACAGTGCTTCATTCAGCCAGCCACTATCTTTCCACTCTTTCAATCATGCAGGTACTACTCTTGTACTTATGTAATCATTCAGCCAGTACTCATGTACTTATAAAATCACCTAGACACTACCTTTGCACTTCTGTAATCACTCAGGTAGTACCTTAGTACTTTTGTAATCACCTAGGCAGTACTCCTGGACTTATAAAATCACCCATTCACTTTCTATGTATTCCAGTAATCCCCCAGATATTACCTCTGCAGTCATGCAATCACCCAGGCACTAGTTATGTACTAACCCTGCAGTCATGCAATCATGCAGGCTGTACCTATGTTGATAAGAATTCACCCAGGCAGTATGTTTGCACTCCTTTATTCACTCAGGTACTAACTCAGTAGTCCTGCAATCACCCAAGAAGTACCCATGCACTTATAAAATCACCCAGGCACTACCTTTGCACTCTTGTAAATACTCAGGTAGTAACTTAGTACTTCTGTAATCACCCAGGCAGTACTCATGGAATTATAAAATATTGTATACATATTTCTTTTCGATATGATGTTGGTTTGAAAACATAGAGACATATGTATGCATGCTTCTAACAATACGGAGAGACTTGTAGTTGAGTCATGTAATAGTCTGCTGCTTTATATTTTGCTAGGCCCAACACTTATGGAGTTATAAAAACACCCAAGTACTACCCTTGCGGAGTTCTAATGATCCAGGCACTACATATGCACTGCTGTAATCACTCAGGCATTACTGCTACACTCATGCAATCACCCAGGCACTAACTATGCACTCATGCAATCACCAAGGTATTATCCATGCACTCTTTCAATCATGTAGCCACTACTCATGCACTTATGTAATCACCCAGCCACTACCATTGCACTATTTCAATCACAGAGGTACTACCCTTGTACTTATGTAATCACAAAAACAAAAGGGGGAAGTGGTGGTATATAGAGTAGCCCATCAACTCCAAGTGATATGTTGTCTAATCTTGTCTGTAACCAAATGACAGTGTTGGTGCCACTCAAGGTAACAATACACAAAACACCCCACTCCCACGGATGTCACCACACAGAAGTGCCAAAGAACTTCCGTACAAATCTTAACAAAACAACGGTACCTCGGCACTCTTCAAATTTTTGTGTCACTATTTTTAATAGTGTAACCAGTTTACAATTCAACAATATCACTGCTCACAGGAAAACAATCCAACAGGTAAATTTCTGCAAAATTATATTTAATAACAACTAACAATGTTACATTCCAATTGTGGAAACCTAATGTTCAAGGTGCAATCCAAAAGCAAAGACATATATCGTTTTACAAGAGTTTTGTTTTCGCTAGTTGTCCCACGGAGGTCCTATTCATACAACCTCCCTGTTGGCAACGATGGAAACAGCCGACACGTGTTTCGTTACGATTGTAACTTCTTCAAGGCTTATACGTACGAGACAGTTGTTCCAAATGATTTGGATTTTCCAATATACAAAAGAAATTTCGTTATTTACGTCACAAAAATGGGAGACCATCTGTTTTGCATCAGTCACCGGCCAATCATATGAAATGTTCTCGATAGAAAAAAGTAGATGGCGGAAGGATATTTTCAGCATTTATCCTCCCACAATAGGTGTGTACTCTCTGTCAATTGTATGTGTCTCCCACTTCATGTAGTTGACGAATGTGTTGCAAAACAAATACATTTGTGTGAAGGTCTCGTCACTCGTGTGAATAAACAAGGGCTATGATATGCCTGACTGGGGACACTACCACCTAAATTCGGCGATCGCGCCGGGAACAGAGGGGCATATCATAGCCCTTTGCTTTTGGATTGCACCTTGAACATTAGGTTTCCACAATTGGAATGTAACTTATGTAATCACTCAGCCAGTAGTCATGCTGTTAAGAAATCACCTAGGCACTACCTTTGCACTCCTTTATTCACTCAGGCACTACCTCAGTAATCCTGCAATCACCCAAGAAGTACCCATGCACTTATAAAATCACCCAGTCACTTCCTATGCAGTCATGTAAATCCCCAGATATTCCCCCTGTAGTCATTCAATCACCCAGGCGTTATCTATGTACTCCAATAATCCCCCAGACGTTACCCCTGTACTCATGCAGTCACCAATGCATTAGGTATACAGTGCTTCATTCAGCCAGCCACTATCTTTCCACTCTTTCAATCACGCAGGTAATACTCTTGTACTTATGGAATCATTCAGCCAGTACTCATGTACCTATAAAATCACCTAGACACTACCTTTGCACTTCTGTAGTCACTCAGGTAGTACCTTAGTACTTTTGTAATCACCCAGACAGTACTCATGGACTTATAAAATCACCCATTCACTTTCTATGCATTCCAGTAATCCCCCAGATATTACCCCTACAGTCTTGCAATCACCCAGGCACTAGTTATATACTATCCCTGCAGTCATGCAATCATGCAGGCTGTACCAATGTTGATAAGATTTCACCCAGGCAGTATGTTTGCACTCCTTTATTCACTCAGGTACTAACTCAGTAGTCCTGCAATCAACCATGAAGTACCCATGCACTTATAAAATCACCCAGGCACTACCTTTGCACTCTTGTAAATACTCAGGTAGTAACTTAGTACTTCTGTAATAATCCAGGCAGTACTCATGGAATTATAAAATATTGCATACATATTTCTGTTATATATGATGTTGGTTTGAAAACGTAGAGACATATGTATGGATGCTTCTAACAATATGGAGAGACTTTTAGTTGAGTCATGTAATAGTCTGCTGCTTTATATTTTGCTAGGCCCAACACTTATGCAGTTATAAAAACACCCAAGTACTACCCATGCAGTCTTCTAATGATCTAGGCACTACATAAGCACTGCTGTAATCACTCAGGCATTTCTGCTACACTCATGCAATCACCCAGGCACTAACTATGCACTCATGCAATCACCAAGGTATTACCCATGCACTCTTTCAATCATGTAGCCACTACTCATGCACTTATGTAATCACCCAGCCACTACCGTTGCACTATTTCACTCACAGAGGTACTACCCTTGTACTTATGTAATCACTGAGCCAGTAGTCATGCTGTTAAGAAATCACCCAGGCACTACCTTTGCACTCCTTTATTCACTCAGGCACTACCTCAGTAGTCCTGCAATCACCCAAGAAGTACCCATGCACATATAAAATTACCCAGTCACTTCCTATGTAGTCATGTAAATCCCCAGATATTCCCCCTGTAGTCAAGCAATCACCCAGGCATTATCTATGTATTCATTTAATCCCCCAGACGTTACCCCTGTACTTATGCAATCACCAACGCATTAGGTATACAGTGCTTCATTCAGCCAGCCTCTATCTTTCCACTCTTTTAATCATGCAGGCACTACTCTTGAACTTATGTAATCATTCAGCCAGTACTCATGTACTTATAAAATCACCCAGGAACTACCTTTGCACTCCTGTAATCACTCAGGTAGTACCTTAGTACTTCTGTAATGACCCAGGCAGTACTCATGGACTGATAAAATACTGTATACATATTTCTTTTAGATATGATGTTGGTTTGAAAACGTAGAGACATATGTATGCATGCTTCTAACAATATGGAGAGACTTTTAGTTGAGTCATGTAATAGTATGCTGCTTTATATTTTGCTAGGCCCAACACTTATGCAGTTTAAAAAAAACACCCAAGTACTACCCTTGCAGTCTTCTAATGATCCAGGCACTACATATGCACTGCTGTAATCACTCAGGCATTACTGCTACACTCATGCAATCACCCAGGCACTAACTATGCACTCATGCAATCACCAAGGTATTACCCATGCACTCTTTCAATAATGTAGCCACTACTCATGCACTTATGTAATCACCCAGCCACTTCTGTTGCACTATTTCAATCACAGAGGTACTACCCTTGTACTTATATAATCACTCACCCAGTAGTCATGCTGTTAAGAAATCATCCAGGCACTACCTTTGCACTCCTTTATTCACTCAGGCACTACCTCAGTAGTCCTGCAATCACCCAAGAAGTACCCATGCACTTATAAAATCACCCAGTCACTTCCTATGCAGTCATGTAAATCCCCAGATATTCCCCCTGTAGTCATTCAATCACCCAGGCGTTATCTATGTACTCTAATAATCCCCCAGACGTTACCCCTGTACTCATGCAATCACAAATGCATTAGGTATACAGTGCTTCATTCAGCCAGTCACTATCTTTCCACTCTTTCAATCACGCAGGTACTACTCTTGTACTTATGGAATCATTCAGCCAGTACTCATGTACCTATAAAATCACCTAGACACTACCTTTGCACTTCTGTAATCACTCAGATAGTACCTTAGTACTTTTGTAATCACCCAGGCAGTACTCATGGACTTATAAAATCACCCATTCACTTTCTATGCATTCCAGTAATCCCCCAGATATTACCCCTGCAGTCATGCAATCACCCAGGCACTAGTTATGTACTATCCCTGCAGTCATGCATTCATGCAGGCTGTACCTATGTTGATAAGAATTCACCCAGGCAGTAAGTTTGCACTCCTTTATTCAATCAGGTACTAACTCAGTAGTCCCGCAATCACCCAAGAAGTACCCATGCACTTATAAAATCACCCAGGCACTACCTTTGCACTCTTGTAAATACTCAGGTCGTAACTTAGTACTTCTGTAATCACCCAGGCAGTACTCATGGAATTATAAAATATTGTATACATATTTCTTTTAGATATGATGTTTGAAAACGTAGAGACATATGTATGCATGCTTCTAACAATTTGGAGAGACTTGTACTTGAGTCATGTAATAGTCTGCTGCTTTATATTTTGCTAGGCCCAACACTTATGCAGTTATAAAAACACCCAAGTACTACCCATGCAGTCTTCTAATGATCCAGGCACTACATATGCACTGCTGTAATCACTCAGGCATTACTGCTACACTCATGCAATCACCCAGGCACTAACTATGCACTCATGCAATCACCAAGGTATTACCCATGCACTCTTTCAATCATGTAGCCACTACTCATGCACTTATGTAATCACCCAGCCACTACCGTTGCACTATTTCAATCACGGAGGTATACCCTTGTACTTATGTAATCACTCAGCCAGTAGTCATGCTGTTATGAAATCACTCAGGCACTACCTTTGTACTCCTTTAGTCACTCAGGCACTACCTCAGTAGTCCTGCAATCACCCAAGAAGTACCCATGCACTTGTAAAATCACCCCGTCACTTCCAATGTAGTCATGTAAATCCACAGATATTACCCCTGCAGTCGTGCAATCTCCCAGGCGTTACCTATGTACTCCTTTAGTCCCCTAAACGTTACCCCTGTACTCATGCAATCACCAATGCATTAGGTATACAGTGCTTCATTCAGCCAGCCACTATCTTTCCACTATTTCAATCACGCAGGCTCTACTCTTGTACTTATGTAATCATTCAGCCAGTACTCATGCACTTATAAAAACGCCCATGTACTACCCATGCAGTCTTCCAATGATGTAGGCACTACATATGCACTGCTGTAATCACTCAGGCATTACTGCTGCACTCATGCAATCACCAAGGTATTAACCATGCACTCTTTGAATCATGTATCCACTACTCATGCACTTATATAATCACCCAGGTACTTCCCTTCCACTCATGCAATTACCCAGGCATTATCCCTGTAGTCATGGAATCACCTAGGCATTATCGCTGCAGTATACAATTAGACAGGCATTAACAAAGCACTTCTTAAATCATCCAGCTAGTACATATGCACTTTTGTAATGACCCAGGTACTACCCTTGTATTCTTCAAATCACCCAGGCACTAGGCCTTTACTCTTTGAATCACCCAACCTGTATCTATGCACTTACAAAGTCACCCACCCACTATCTATGCACTCCTGCAATCACCCAGGCACTACCACTACACTCTTACAACCTCCCATACATGACTCCTGCACTCATGCAATCACATACACTCTTTCCTTCTTCTGTATCTCTGTTGTTTCTTACTGCACTGTTCTTACTTCTTTCTGCACCTATGTTGCAGTCCATTTCCTTACATGTCTTAAACGTCACTTTTGTCCTGCTGCTTTACCATTCTAGTAATGCTGAGAGTGTCGGACCTTGGCAAATATAAAAAAAGTCTATAACATGTCTCAGGTGTAAGTGTCACCATATGTCAGGATCTATCACTCAGACACTGCCATAGTACTACTCCAATCACCCAGGCAGTACCCACGTAGTTATAAAATCCCCCAGGCATTTCCTATGTACTTTTGTAATCCCCCAAACATTACTCCTGCATTCATGCAATCACTTATGCTTTAGCTACACACTGATTGAATCACCCAGGCACTATCCTTGCACTCCTCCAATCCCCCTGTCAGAATCTATACACTCCTCCAATCATTTAGGTAGTACCCATGCACTTATAAAATCACCCAGGCAGTTCCTATGTGTTCTTGTAATCCCTCAGATATTATCCCTCAACTTATGCAATCACCCAGACATTACGTATGTAGTTCCCTAATAATCTAGATATTATCTCTGCACTCATGCAATCACCAATGCATTAGCTATACAGTAGTTCAATCACCCAAGCACTACCCTTGCACTCTTGCAATGACCGTGTCGGGATCTATGCATTCCTCCAATCACTTTGCCAGTACTCATGCAGTTATAAAATCACTGAACCACTACCTATGCACTTATGCAATCACCCAGACAGTACCCTAGTACTCCTCCAATCATCCAGGTAGTACCTTTGGGGCTGATTACAATGGCGGGCGGAAAAGTGCCCGGAGCGCCATGGTAGCGGGAATCAACTGTCCGCATGTACCGCGGGAAAACCGGCGGTCCGATTAGGATCAACCACCAGAAAAATCCGACCGCGGCGGAACAAGGCCAAGAAAGACTTCCGGTAGCGTGCGGAGCAGGTGAAAATCCGTCCACGGCGGTCGGATTTGCGGCAGAAAAAGCACAAACCGCTGCATGGCCAGCGGATTGACGCACGTGGAATTAGGATACCATTGAGGTGACAGCGGAACGATCTGCTGTTTCCGACTGCCGCTATCGCAAGCAGTGATGAATGGGAGAGCCGGCAGAAGGGCGGTCGTATACCCACCGCCACGGCCGCTCCGGAAAAATCATACCGGCCGACCAAAAAAAACACACAACATGCCCACCAAGTGTACCCAGCAACTTGGCTCAGCCCCCAAAAAAACCTAATACACCCCAATGACACATCCCCATGGCAAGTTAAAAAAACACAAATCCCAGGTCAACCCACACAACACGCCTGACATCAATACACCATTTTGACACACCCACATAGCTGAGTATAAAACCAGCCCCTTCCCTGACCACAATCCTTTGCAATACTCCACCACTAAAGGAACCAAGCCTACAGCACAAAGGAGAGGCAAACCACCACACAACTCACCAGCACAACAACACACACACACACACCACTTACATCACCACCACCACTCTCACACCTGCACTTTCAACCCCTTTGCACACCACACACCATGGCACAGAAGAAAATGCCCAAATTCACTGACAATGAGTTGTCAGTCATGGTAGATGAGGTAATCAGAGTAGAACCACAATTGTTTGGAAGCATGGTCCAACTGACACCATTAGCCACCAAAACACTAATGTGGGAAAGGATAGTCCGCAAGGTCAATGCAGTAGGTACTGTCCCACGCACCAAGAATGAGATCATGAAGCGGTGGCATGACCTCAAGAAAAAGGTGAAAGAGAGGAACAACAAGAACCGTGAGCTGGCTCAGAGGACTGGCGGTGGCCCTCCCATTCCACCAAGAGCATTCACTGCATGGGAGGAGAAGGTGCTTGCCATACTGCATCCAGAGAGTCTCACAGGAATACCCGGGGGAGTGGAGGCTGGTACGTAACAACAAATGTCCACCATCACACTGCTATGTACTGTCTTGCATAACCACAAAGCTACACCTCCTAGGCCCAAATGCATCCATGTGCACCACACACTTCCCAACACATGTCTCACAGATCTAACATTCACTCCCTCTGAATCACCCCAAAGGTAGCTAGCAATATTCCCAGGGTTGCATGTGTACAGGCAGCCAGCACTACAACTCCCACCAGGCCCCCTTGTCCCACAGCTGAGCAAGATGGAGCACTCCCCCACACCCAGAAGCATTTGGCAGCCATTGCATTGATCACCTCCACCTAACAGGTAGGTAGCCATCTTAACAGGGAGGGGTGTTTGTGGGTGAAAAGCCAGCACTACAACTCCCACCAGGCCCCCTTGTCCCACAGCTGAGCAAGATGGAGCACTCCCCCACACCGAGAAGCATGTGGCAGCCATTGCATTGATCACCTCCACCTAACAGGTAGGTAGCCATCTTAACAGGGAGGGGTGTTTGTGGTGGAAAGCCAGCACTATAACTCCCACCAGGCCCCCTTGTCCCACAGCTCAGCAAGATGGAGCACACCCCCACACCCAGAAGCATGTGGCAGCCATTGCATTGATCACCTCTACCTAACAGGTAGGTAGCCATCTTAACAGGGAGGGGAGTTTGTAGGTGGAAAGCCAGCACTACAACTCCCACCAGGCCCCCTTGTCCCCCAGCTGAGCAAGAAGGAGCACTCCCCCACACCCAGAAGCATGTGGCAGCCATTGCATTGATCACCTCTACCTAACAGGCAGGGAGCCATCTTAATAGGGAGGGGTGTTTGTGGGTGGAAAGCCAGCACTACAAAACCCACCAGGCCCCCTTGTCCCACAGCTCAGCAAGATGGAGCACTCCACCCACACCCAGAAACATGTGTCAGCAATTCCCCTCAACTGTGTCACAGAACAGGTAGGTAGACAATGCATGCACCCTGCCATTCCTCTCAAAAAGCATGGAGCCATATGACCACACCAGCCCTCACATCCCACCCAACTTGGCATAGATCCAATAGCCACTTCCAGTGTGCAGACAGCTTAGCGTATGTAACTGTCACAGAAATTAAAGTTTAACTCACCAAATCACATGTTGAAGTAATTCAGGGCACAATCATGCACAGCAGTGAATGCTATGTGTAAGTGCCATGGTGGCAGAGCATCAAGGCCCATATGAAAACAAAACAAGCATGGTCATTTTCAAAAATAAAGCAAAGAACATGATATGACAGAGGGATGCATGAGACAACAATGGCTAGTACATGCCCAGAATGAAGGTCTTCCATGCAGAGCAAACAACAAAGATGCTTCACAAAAAGTTGTTGTGCTGCTAGTCGTTAGATGACGACATGTCCTTGTAATCACACAATCTGTACGTGGAGCATGGTATCTATTGACATGTCACACCATAGCAAGTACTGTAGGTACCTACACATCATGTCATGATGCTCAGTACCGTGCAGCCATACAAAGTTCTTAATGTAAACTGTGTGGTGTATAACATGTAACAGCCAAACATCTAACACCAAGGTTGTGGGGTGCACTTCAATGACCATTTCTTCTCAGAGCTACAGATGACCAAGAATTGACTGCTGCAGATGACAACACCAACCAGCAGAGCCAGTCTCCCCCCCGGAACATGGACGCCCAGATGCAGACTCCCTAAATTCCTCGGATGCGGACACAGAATCTGGCCCATCTTGCCTGCCAGGGCGCAGCAGGTCCCAGGCCCCCACTGTCCTCACCACCACCACCTCAGCAACAACAACTGTGCTGACCACTCCTGTAACGACCTGTGCAGCCTCTACCACCACCACCACCACCAGTAATGCCTGCAACACTGTCCCTGCCTCAGAGGATACCCATACCCCCCCACAATCTGAGGAGGGCAATGAGAGTCAGCGGGTGCGTTGAGTGGTGATGCCACAGGTCCGGGACAGCAGGGCAGGTGGGAGGGCAACTGGGCAACAAAATCAACAGGACACTGGGACTGAAGCCCTGGCCAACATCGCCAGAGTCCTTAGGGCATACGAACAAGCCCAGGGACACACGGGCCAGGCTCTGGAAGAATCGCGTGAGCGCCGCCTGCTGCTGAGGTCCATAGACACGCGAATGGGCCAAATCGTGGACCTCTTGGGCCAGTTTGTGGGTGTCCTGAGGGACAGGCCTGCGGCCCAAAGGACAGCTCAACCTCCCTCCAGTGGCCCGCAGGATGACAGTCTTACCTCCTCACCTGCGGCCACAGAGATGTGTGAGCTGGAACAGGATGTGTCCTCAGACACCTCTGATCCCGCAGCAGAGGCACCCCTGCCAAACGCTCAAGGGGCCGTCCGAGGAAAAACAAGGGAGGATCACGTGGCAAAGCACCAGTCAAACGCCAGTCAAAGAGTCAGCCATGATGGCACCTCTCTTCACCTTCCCATTGACTTTGTTGACTATCCTTACCCACACTGCCATGTTGATGACAGGCGTCTGTTGGACTGTGTCACCACATCAATGTGGTGCCTACTCTATTGTCTCGTCTACCAACACTGACAACTCATTGATTCACTTACCACCTATTTGCAAATAATCACTTCCCTGTCACATGTACTTATTGTAAATAAACACTCTTTGCACACCTATGTTTTCGTGTCAGCTCCATGTTTATCACAGGATGTACAATCTTGACTCAGATTACAATGTACCAGGTGCACTGATTGTTGCGAGGCATTGAGAGGCTGAAGGGACCTAGGAAAACACAAGAGAACAGCATTCACTTCTCAGTTGATGGCATCACATCCATTACACAACACTTGTCATCAATGTACTCAAACCTGCACATATTACAATGAGCAACGATATCGACATAGACATCATGTAGCTGTGCATAACTACCCTGTCCCAGAAACATCAGCCCTCAGCACAGAGCCAACAACAGGCAGCTGTCACATAGCTCCCCTAGGCATTTCCTACAACTACAAAAACAGCATACAATGGCACCGTTGTACAATGTCACTCACCTTCAAGGGAAGTAGCGGTTGATGAGCTGTTGACGCAGGTCAACACCTTCCTCCTCTCTACTATCCTCGTCACTGGACATGTGTGGGTTTGCAGGCGGGGGCATCTGCTGCTCATCATCATCCAGGATCAGGGGGATCTCTCTGCGCAGGGCAAGTTTGTGGAGCATGCAGCATGCTACCATGATCTGACACACCTTTTGGGGAGAGTACATCAGTGCACCTCCGGTACTGTCCAGGCACCGAAATTGAGACTTGAGAACCCCAAAAGTACGCTCCACCACACGACGTGTCCTCCCATGGGCCTCATTGTAGCGGACTTCACCCGGGGTCCTGGGATTCCGCAGGGGGCTCAGCAACCAGGGCCGGTTGGGATATGCAGAGTCACCTAGGTGCCAGATACAGAGAACAATTTAGTAGAATGACTGTAGCTGCGGACAGCATGTCACACATACAGCACAATACTTGACTCAGCTAACTCACCTACAAGCTGCACACGGTCAGGATGCAGATTTGCCATCATCTGTGGTACAATACTGTTACGCAGGATGTAGGAGTCACGGGCTGAGTCAGGGAATCTGGCACAGACATGTGAGATGATCATATCTGCCTGGCATACAGCCTGCACATTAATGGAATGGGAATGCTTCCTATTCCTGTAGATGTGCTCCCGTGCCTGTGGCGGAACCAGTCCAACATGGGTGCAGTCAATGGCACCAACTACATTAGGGATGTGGGCAACGTCATAGAAATCAGCCTTCACAGCTGCCAATTCCTGTCTCTGTGGAAAATGGATGTAAGCGTCCTTGTATACCATCATAGCGGACAGGACATCCCGTAGCACCATGCTGAACATTGCCTGCGACATCCCACCTGCGCTGGCCACCGTGTACTGGAAAGAACCAGTTGCGAAGAAAGGCAGGGCCACCATCACCTTACATGTTGGTGACACAGCAGTTGGATATGTCCAGCAAGGCCTCAGATGGGGCTCCAACTGAGCACATAGGTCTTGGAGGTTTTGCCGATCCAACCAGAACTTACGGATGATGTCCACATCCTCCATGTCCGCCAGCAAGGTGAATGGCCGGTGCACATTTGGTTGCCTCCTACATGAGATAAAAGGGGACACTTGTCAATTCAATTCACTCATGAGATGTGTCCAACATCTGACATTTTGACTGACACAGCACCAACGATGACTGGGCTGACACACCAGCTTCCAGCACAAGTCACATGCAGAGACAACTTGACCCCAAGTAGTTGTACACGTGATCAGTAGGTACAAACTGAGTGCACCCGAGACAGATTCAGACTATGTGAATGTGAAATGGGACATTCCGACATCTTGTGTCACTAGCCCTGAGAGTACTTGACACAGCACATGTCTGAAACACCAACACCGCTGTCTCCTACGTAGCTGCTGTACCTGCCACACCTTCTTGCATGAGTCGGACAGGGCACACATGAACGACACAATGAGTACAGTGTGTGCATGAAGATCAAGTACCAACATGAGTTCAGCAATCTACACAGTGAAGTAGGCACATTAAGTAGTCAGTCCATCATTACTGTGTGTTGCTTAGCCATCTCACACATTGACATGTCTCCATATTTGACAGTCCATCACACAACAGATCTGTGTACATGCACAACAACATCATCAGTGACATGGGAGGGACTACATGCCAATGCATGTACTCCAGTGCACTGACATGGCATGTGTAGACATCAGTGAGTAGAATGTCACACTAGTATTCAATTTAACAATCTGGTGGCATGACTCATTGTAAGTTTGGAGTGTTCAATAATGAGAACTTCCCATTGCCATTGCTACATCATGATGTGTCCATAGGTGCCCTAAGCGTGCACCGCCACAGCAATCACAGTCATTGGCACCAATGTAAAGATGCCAAATCGCGATAGTGACCGCCTTGGCCCCGCGGTGTGACACCGCCATTGCCCATGCCCATTCAGTCAATGGGAACCGCAATCGCGCTTGTGGAATGCACTTTTGAAAATCGCGGTAGGCGTGCTCCGCTACCGCGGGGCCAGTCATTAGATACAACTGTAAGATGCACGATTGCGGTAGCGACCGCCTGGGCCCCGCGGTGTGACACCGCCATTGCATGCCCATTCAGTCAATGGGAACCGCAATCGCGCTAGTGGAATGCACTTTTGAAAATCGCGGTAGGCGTGCTCCGCTACCGTGGGGCCAGTCATTAGATACAACTGTAAGATGCACGATTGCGGTAGCGACCGCCTGGGCCCCGTGGTGTGACACCATCATTGCCCATGCCCATTCAGCCAATGGGAACCGCAATTGCGCTAGTGGAATGCACTTTTGAAAAATCGCGGTAGGCGTGCTCCGCTACCGCGGGCTGGTCATTGGATACAATTGTAAAATGCACAATTGCGGTAGCGACCGCCTGGGCCCCGCGGTGTGACACCGCCATTGCCCATGCGCATTCAGCTAATGGGAACCGTAATCGTGCTAGTGGAATGCATTTTTGATAATCGCGGTAGGCGTGCTCCGCTACCGTGGGGCCGGTTATTGGTTGCATTTGAAAAATAGCTGACCTGGAACACCAATTTTCCCAGCTGAGTACCATTGAAACAACCCCAGGGGGCTATATATGTCTGTGAGAGAGCCACACATTTCCACTGCATCCAGACACTGCTGCCTGCTATTCTTCATCCCCAACTGCTGCTGTTCTTGTCTCCTGGACCCAGTGATGGCGAGAACTGAGAACATCAGTGCCCGTCCCTTCACCACAGAGGAGCTGGAGGTCCTGGTGGACGAGGTGCTTACACACTACAGGAGGCTATATGGTGCTCCTGATGTAATGGTAAGTGTTTCAGAGTGAAATTTGGAGAGTGCAAAGAGTGCTCACATGATGTTGCTCTGCAGTAGTATGTGGCTGTGAGTGCAAGTTTGTGTGATACACTGCCTGGCATGCTGACTTCATGGCAATGTGGTGTGTAGCCTTATTACCACAGATCCATGGCTGCATTGAAGGATGGGAGGGACATGCAGTGTCTTTGCAGCCATACAGTGACACTGCTGGTTTGGAAAGTGGAAGTCAGAACAAACATTGGCTGTGCTAATGGATGTCAGAGTCCATTCGCTCTTCACATGCTCATTTGGGACATTACAAATGTGTTTCGTCCAGAGGGTACTGAAGGATGTGTGTAAACTTTTCATATTGTCACCATGGATATGTGAGCATTATGCACAAGATTGAAATGCCTGAGGGTGACACTCTTGGTGGAAAATCACATATGACACATCAGAGTGATGTACTTCTGAAACATCCTCCTTCCATTGATTTCATAATGTGCACTGACTTGCATGTGTAGGCACTGTTTGACCTCTCATATTGTACATGCATGTGATTGTTCAGATGTGCCAGGTTTAACCTCAGTGTGAGTCCCCTGGCCTGCACAGATACTGCCCAATTTGACACAGACCCATCAGTAAATGGACAGAGTGAGATATATGTGCTGTCTGCCACCCTGTTTCTCAATGAGCTATCTTAGGCCTGATGATTGCACAAGACAGACCTTGTGAGAAGGGTGTGAGAATGTAACATCATGTCCCTAGATGTGACATCCATGACACAGTGAGCCACTCACAGGCCAAGGATATTGAGGGTTTCGTAGTGTTGGACACAGTGAGTCTTCCCCAAAACATCATTTGCAACATGATGTATGTCTTGCTCCCTCACATGCTGCATCACAGATGAGGGCCTTCTTCACATTGCTTTGTGTGCTGCCATTCTGCATGTGTGTGAGATGGCCAGGTCCTGTGTCCACCCTCATACCTAATGCATTTCAATCCGATTATCTGATGCAAATGTACTACGTGTCATGTTGAATGGCCTCTGATCAAGCTTTCTGTACAGCTGTGCTAAGTGTTTGCATGCACCTGTCCTGAGACACAGTGGAACATGGCCCAGTGTCCCTGAAACTGCCTCTTCTTGTCTCCCATGCCTGCAGCTCAAAGTCCGCCAGCGTAAGGCCTTATGGAGAGCCATTGCACGCAAGGTGCGGGCTCTGGGTGTCTGCAACCGACGGCACACACACTGTCACAAGAGGTGGGATGACATCTGCCGGATGAGCAAAAATGTGGCAGAGATGATGCTGGGGCTACTCCCACGGACTGGAAGGTTGTCGCGCAGGAGCATGACATGACTAATGGCCCACATCTTGGCTGTGACACAGCCAGAGCTGGATGGACGTTTGAGGGCCCATCAGCAGCAAGTTGGGGGTGAGTATTCTGCGAAGGGTGACTTTGGGTGTGAGTGACTGCATGTATCCCAACCCTGCGCCAGTGTTGAGCTCTGTGATGTTTCCAGAGTGATGCAATGGCTTGTAAGTGGCCTCTGTGTTGAGTGCAGCTGACATGCATTTTTGCTACATGTACTTTCTCATGTGTTTAAAATAATGGCCCGTGATATTGCAAGATAAGATGTGGCCTCATGCCATCTGCTGCAATATGGGTGTCATAGACATCACCGGGAAGTGAACAGCTGTGTTCCTCATCTGAGTGTGCTTACGTCGATGTGTGCAGTGTCTGACTTTAGAATTGTGAGAACTACACATCTGCCGACAGCAAGGGTTGTTGCGCTTCAAAGCACAACATGGTGGACATCAGTAGCTCATGGCCATGGTATGAGGATATCCTGGAGTCAGTATCTGTGTTGTACCCTTAAAGAGACTCCATATGTGACTGTGACAACATGTTGAGATGTACATCTATCTCACCTACAGGCACGTAAGTATGCTTACAGGAATCAGGATGTCAGGTAACTGGGAGGCACAGGCCAGCTATTTGGCAGTGTGAACGTCACATGGGTCATTGATGCCAACTATGCATCTTCTGACTTTTGTATGAGGCTTGCACATGCAAACCGCACAGGGTGGTGTGCTACATGGGGGTATCATGTTTGGGTTGCTTGCTTTGGTTGCATATGATGTTTGTGAGTATGGCACTAAACTGAACCTACGTCTCTGTCTCTTGCAGCATCTACAGAGGGCACAGAAGGACAGGGTATGGACACAGGGATGAGGCATCTTGCTTGACGGCAACACATGAGCTCACTGACACTGATGTGACCAGCGCCTCTGAGGGGGACTGGAGTGCCCATGAAGAATCACGCCCGGAAACACCACCCTCAACGTCATCTGACGCCAGCGGTGACTCCTCGATGTTGGCGGACACAGGGAGTGGGAAATCTGCCTCTTCTTCCACCACACATCGTCCAGTGCCCACCCTCCCGGCTAGTTCCACTAGTGCTGCCCGTGCCCGCAGCAGTCATAAGGGTAGAGTGTCCTTCCCCCCAGGCACCGCTGCCCCAGCCCCTGTCTCCCCTGCTGCCCTCAGTGTTGAGGCGGTGGAGCTTTTGCACCAGCTGTGTGTGGGTCAGACTACTTTACTGAATGCCTTCCTTGATCATGACAAGAAGTTGGCACAGGTAGTTGCCTTCATGGAGGGCATTCATTCTGACGTGGGTGGGCTACACAGGACTGTCCAGTCTTTGTCCTCCACAGTGACGGCAGCCATTCAGCTGGTACAGGCTTAGGGTCCAGCTCCAGTCCCTTCGGCAACCACCCTGCCAGTGGCCACATCTGACGAGAGTGACCACACACCACAGCCCTCAGGGTCAAAGTACTCCATACGAAGCACAACACAGCAGCACTCCAAGCAGGCCAGAGCACAGATACCATCCCCAAAAACAAAAGAAGTCACACAGGAACGCTCAGCCAAAAGCCCTTCGGGTGGCACTCAGGGGCATCAAGCCAAGAAGCAGGCCTCAGGCTCACATGCATCCAAATCAGTCCAATCCAAGGACACTTCCGTCCCAAAACCTGCTCCCACAGACAGGCAAAAAGTTGCTGTGCCTGCTGTGATGCTGGTGCCTGTAAAGAGTCAGCAGAAACGGATCTCTAAGGCAGGTTCACCCACAACCTCAACTCCCACCCACACCCCTGTGAAGCTGGGATAGGAGGGCACTATGGGGGGTTCACCTGGTCAACAGGGGATGGAGGGGAAAAGGCCAGGCCAAGCGTACCACCAGACCCAGCAGTTCACCAGAGGGAGGGCCACCACCTGCACCTGAAGCACCTTTGGTGGGGAGTGAGGCTGTTGTGCCCGCCCCACTTCACACTCCTACCAAGACAAATTTTCAGTTTCGAATCCCCAAGAAGTGGAAAGGCAGCCCTCCACATTCTCCCTCACACACTGTGTCTCACAGCAGCATTTCTCCGCCTCCCCGTGCCACCATGCCACCTGGTCCAAGCAGCTCTCTGGCTCACAAAGCCACTGATGCCTCTACCTCAGCTGCTCCTCCCTCTCCCAGGTCTGGTCCGCCAACGGTCCCCGACAATCAGCCACCTCCCAGTTCTACTGACAGCCAAGTCTGAGGCAAAGTCCCCCTCCCAAAGCCGTCCCTCCCTCAGCGGTGCCTGGACTGCCCATCTGTTTCCTCAGGGCTGTGGTGATTCCCATGCCAGTGTACGGTGTCACACGTTCCCTGTGCAGGTTCTCATGCAGACATGTACCTACTTTGAACTATGGACTGGCCACTGGCCTTGCTGTTTGTAGCTTTGGATGCCCATTCCCTGTGCAGGTTCTCATGTTCACATGTCCCTCCTTTGAACTATGGACTGGCCACTGGCCTTGCTGTTTGTAACTTTGGATGCCCATTCCCTGTGCAGGTTCTCATGCACACATGTACCTACTTTGAACGATGAACTGGCCACTGGCCTTGCTGTTTGTAACTTTGGATGCCCATTCCCTGTGCAGGTTCTCATGTTCACATGTCCCTTCTTTGAACTATGGACTGGCCACTGGCCTTGCTGTTTGTAACTTTGGATGCCCATTCCCTGTGCAGGTTCTCATGCACACATGTACCTACTTTGAACTATGGACTGGCCACTGGCCTTGCTGTTTGTAACTTTGGATGCCCATTCCCTGTGCAGGTTCTCATGTTCACATGTCCCTCCTTTGAACTATGGACTGGCCACTGGCCTTGCTGTTTGTAACTTTGGATGCCCATTCCCTGTGCAGGTTCTCATGCACACATGTACCTACTTTGAACGATGAACTGGCCACTGGCCTTGCTGTTTGTAACTTTGGATGCCCATTCCCTGTGCAGGTTCTCATGTTCACATGTCCCTTCTTTGAACTATGGACTGGCCACTGGCCTTGCTGTTTGTAACTTTGGATGCCCATTCCCTGTGCAGGTTCTCATGCACACATGTACCTACTTTGAACTATGGACTGGCCACTGGCCTTGCTGTTTGTAACTTTGGATGCCCATTCCCTGTGCAGGTTCTCATGTTCACATGTCCCTCCTTTGAACTATGGACTGGCCACTGGCCTTGCTGTTTGTAACTTTGGATGCCCATTCCCTGTGCAGGTTCTCATGCAGACATGTACCTACTTTGAACTATGGACTGGCCACTGGCCAAGCTGTTGTCTACTTTTGATGCCTATCTTGGTGATATGTAATAAAGACAGTTACTCCTGTTGTCTGCTTTGTCAGTGTCCATGCTAAATGTAAGTGTTTTCGGTATGTGTATGGTTGCATGTGACAAATGCTCTGTATGCCACCTTCACATTGCCAATTGCTTCTTTTACTTTTTCTGGGTTTGGCAGTGGTGAGGGGCACTTTAGTTCTTCTTTCTTCTGAGGTTTGAGGGTGCAATGATGGGTGTTTGTGATGATCTACGATTATCATACTCATCATATGGTCAGCTTTGCTAAATTATCCACATGGCATGTTATGATGCAATTCCAGAACAGAGGTGTATTCTATCCACAGGACTACTTGCGGGCTGCCAGGTTACTTCATATCTGTGTGATCTTTCTTGATGTGTGAGCAGCAGTGTTGATGTATGGTCATCCTGTGATGGCCTGTCTTCCTAGTCACATGGGTACATTTGGATGTGTGCACTTGTGTGGTCATGAAGTGTGTAGGGGTGGTTTGGTTGTCAGTGTTGATGTGTGTGTACCCCTGCAACCGATCACCAGATCACCGGAACTTCAATGGGCAGTACCTTTGCCCCAAGTATGGCATGTCTTTATGTCCAGCAATTTGAGGAAGACTACATCCTTAATCCAAATAACCGATTTCTGGAACATCTGAAGGTTTGGAAGCGTTACATTGATGACGTGCTGATTGTATGGCACGGAACAGAAGAGAGAGCAATGGAATTTGTTCAATGGGTTAATTCAATAGACAACCATCTCAGATTTACACACACTATTGATAAGAACCACGCAATCTTCCTTGATTTGGACATTACCATAACTCATGAAGGGTTTGTAACTAAGGTCCATAGCAAGACCACAGATAAAAATAGTTTACTTCTTTTGAAAGCTACCACCCCAGGGCTTTGAGACAAAATCTCCCGGTAGGCCAATTCCTCCGAATACGACGAAACTGTTCCGATATGACAACTTATGTGGATCAGGCGGGAGAGCTGGAGAACAAACTTTGGAACGCCATTATCCAAAGAAAATAGTGAGAAGAGCAAAAAACGTGCAAGGAACAATTCAAGAGAAGCTCTATTAGAGGATGTAATTAAAGAAGACACCAAAAGACTGGTGTGCGTTACTACATTCACCCCGGCCTCAAACACAGTACAAAAAATAGTGAGAAAAAACTGGCACATTCTTAATAGTGCAGGCAATCAGTGGCAACCACCTCTATTTGCCTTCCGAAGGAACAGGAGTCTGCGTGATGAATTGGTACACGCAAAAACACCAACAAGAGAGGATGGAGAACAGCAGACCTTGTGGACCCACCCACGACCTGTGGGTCATTTCTCTTGTGGGAACTGCACTTCTTGCAGTCTCACCGCTAACACCAAGGAGGTAGACATAGGGACTGGAAAACCTTGGAAGTTACGAGGATTCAGTAACTGTAACACAGAGAATGTTGTGTACCTCCTAACCTGTCCCTGCGGCCTCAGATATGTAGGGATGACTACTAGGAAAATCAAGGTACGAATCAGTGAACATCGGAGTACCATCCGATGTAAAAAGAACAACACTAAACTGACGCGTCATTTCACAGAAAAAAACCATAATGACACAGACCTAAGATGGTCAATCCTAGAAGTGATGAAGAAACGCAAGTTTGATCTTACAAAAGCTCTACATGTGAGGGAACAACGATGGGTGTTTCGTCTCCGCTCTTGGCAACAAGGCCTCAACGATGAAATACCATGGCTCCAGATGGGACAATAGGAATCCCTAAAATCCATCTTTAATTTAATTTCTACACATTATCTACATGTTTTGGGCACGCCTAGTTTACCTTAGGATTCACTCTATAAAGCACTGACAATCTGTGAGGCTGCATTTAACTGATTGAGACCCTCATTGTGCATATTTGAGTACTATACCCCCTATATAATAAAAAATTTTATTTAAAATTTTATTTATTTTTCCCAAGGGTGAGGTGTTAATTCCTGCAAACCAACCCCACCCCCCCCCCCTTTTTCTGACCGTGGTTGGCAGATTCATTGTTCTCCACTTTGAGGATGAACACAATTTTTATCGCGCGCAATTTTCTATCGCGCGCTATTTAAAACAGTATAGAACATACGCGTATTTACAGCATTGTACATGCGCGTACATTTAGCCACTTTGAGCATTTGTAGAAACTTGAAAAGGAAAGTTTCCTTGTTTGCAAGCATGCACGGCCATTTTAGAATCAGGCATTCGTTTCAATAGACACAGGAAGTCACAAACCTTTTTCCTACTGATTAGCTGTAGTTCACTCTGAGCATGTGCATACGATCGCCATGGGTAGGTCAGGCTGCCTTTTCTTGTGACACAGGAAACCAAAAATCACATGATTATTATCAGCACCTGTGAACCATTTGGTGATAATTAGTGTGATAGAGTGCACTATATATAGCGCGACCTCCTTTACCTCATTTCTTCATCAGGGAGGACCGGGAGCAGTCGCCTAGGATCCACATGGGAAATTTCCCTTGATGCAGTAAGGGTGTGAATGAGAATTGTTTGAATGTATGGTTGTTCAATTACCTGATAGGCAGATGGTGTTGCATGTGTAGGTTTATTTTGCCACAGATCAAAAAACTGTTCTTTCATCTACCTTTTTCCCTTTTTCTTATTGAGAATTATTTTTCTTATTGAGAATTATTTTTCTTATTGAGAATTATTTTAAATGTGTACCATGGTTTCTCAACAGGGTTTGACTACAGGGGTTTCCCCTCCCCTCCTCCCATGGGGCAAGTAGCTTTGGTATCTAGGGTAAGAACAGTGAGATTTATATTCTCACTTTTTTATTTGATTTCATGTACACAAATAGAGTGTCACATGTCACATAAGTAGTCACTTATGTTTTTCTGAAACAATGCATGTTTTGCGTTCAGTTCTCAACTACTTAGAAGGTTTGGCAGTGTATATATTTCTCTCAATCAATTTCTCTTTTACAGGCTTGAAATTAGAGGCCATCAAGTTGTGGAGTGTGGCAGTGCTCACGCCCACACAGTGGTTTACTCTTACCACTAGCTGGTAAGAACGGAGCCCTCTATGTTCTTTTTAGGTCCTGACGAATGCCCTGGACCCAAGCGGGCCATTAAGGCAGAAACATGTTGACCTCTCACATAACGGATAGGGGACATTAATTCCCCCACATACCGTCACTTGATTTTAATATCATATAGTTACCTTTAACATTAAAAACACGATTAAGATAACTATAATGTTTTTTAACCACACTTTTTGTTTATGGGCCCCCACTTAGTTTAGAAGTGCATCCCTGTCGTCAGGTGTATGCCCGCCCTCTATCAAACCAAGGTTTTAGAGGGCGAGGACTGGTCAATGATGAAGCATGACACCAGGTGGTGTGTGAGACCAGTCCGTTACTTTTTGTGAGATGCCTTCACTTACAAATACATCCCAAACCTCGTAGTGGCAATTCAGTTAGGAGCAGCTTTTTGTGGTTAGACTGTTAGTGTTGGAGGCTGCTAGCTCCTAAGACCCCGTGCCTCTCGTTCCCTTCTCCACACAACGTGGGGCTTTTGTGGTTATTGTGTACCCCTGCAATGCCAACTGCACACATGTATGACACAGAAGCTGAGTGCCTGTTTGTTTCAATAGTCTGCCATGTGTTTCAGATTGTGGGCACATGTGGGAGTTGTAGGTTGGGCAGTGTGCAGTGTGTTGTTGTGTCCTTGTACTCCTGGGGGACACCTACTTGTTGTTGCTGCCAGTTGTGAGTATGCAGAGTGTGTGACAGGCAAGTCTGTGTTGTGTTTTGTTGATCAGCCATGTGTCTTGTTACTGTTTGTGCACACTGTACAGAACTGCTCAGCCACACTGACAATATTTGTGAGTTTTCTCATGCATTGCTGTCACTTGACCCATTTTGGCTCCAGTATGGTATGTGGTATGTGGAGTCATGCCATCCCCCATATGTGCTTCTGATGCCTACACATTGTGAGTGACTACTCTATGTGTTTGTATACTGTACACTGCTCACCTGTCCACTACTGAAGTACACACCACTTCAGTCTCATGTCTTCCACCCCATGGCTTGACAGTGTGCGAGCCTCCCCACCACTTCATAGTGTGACACTATGCTGTGTGAGGCTGATCTGTGTCCAGGACCAATGTGCTACTCAGGACAGTTTGCAAATTAGTTATGTGTTATTTCCTTGTACTTGTTTGCTGTCATGGTTGCTCATGTGCAGTGCAGATGTTTGGGCAGCACAGCCCTCTGGTCATGTTGTTTGCACCTGGATGTCCCTGAGTTGTGCATCTGTGGGTGATGGCTAAGCTGTATGTGTGTTTACTGAGGTAGTGCTACACTTCCTGAGTGTGATGTTATGTTTGTGCTGTGGGAGTTCATGGTGTGGCACTCAGATGTGTGTGCTACTGATTTGGTTGTTGTGCACACACTGCTTGGTGTGCATGCAGTGTTGTCAGTGTATGTTGCCTTGTACTTGCTTGTTGTGCATCCCCCTGATGTGCAGCTGAGTTTGCATTGTGATGGATTGGTCTGTGCATCTGTTGTGTTTTTGTTGTGGATGTATGCAGTGTTTGGCCTGTGTTGGTTCTTTGTACTGACCGATGCTATGTGTGTGTGATGTTCTATTTGCATGACGTTGTGTGTGAGTGGTTGTTTTAGCTGTGTGATAAATTCAGATGTGTGTTGCAGTTGTGGTGTGCATTACTAGTGTGTCTGTCACACGCAGCAAGGGGATTCTTGTTGCTGGGCTTGTTTTAAGTGCACATTGGTGGTTAGTCCTCCTATTTTTGACCTGTCACTTTTCAGGGTTGTGCATGTGCATGCTTCTGGTACAATATGGCACCTTGTCCACTTCATGGGTGGTGAGGTATCTGTGTCTGTGTTAGCTGATTGTCCCATTGATCCCAGTTGGTGTTCATGGTAGATTTTTGATGATACACCTCTTGTTTGTGTTGATGTATGGTGTCTGTGCATTGGTTCTGAGTGACAATGTTGTGTATTCCTGTTCTGTCTAGGGTCACCTTGCCTTTCCACTGTTTTCCTGCACATGTGTGGGCTTGTTGTACCTCTGTGTATGTTGTTTGTGAGCTTTGTATTTGGCTATTGTTTTGGTGTCTGCTTTGGTTCAGGCATCCCTGTGTGTTAGTGTGATGTTTGTGGGTGCACCACAGGGTTTGTGTTTGGTTGTCATTGAACTCACAGGACACCATTTTGGCCTTTATGTGTGCTTCTCACAGGTGTTGAAAGCTGCAGATATGAGGTGGGTAGAGAATGGGTATGTGTGAAGGTCCTAGTTGTGTTTGACAGTCAAGGAGTGTGACAATGGGCCATGTGTGTTGTACTGATGATGTGCACATGTCAAGTCCGTTGAGACAGATGTGTGGCTGCTCACTGTATGACTTCAGACACTTCCTATCATTCCTGTGACTATGCATGGCTTGCCTTGATGTGTCCCTGAGTTGTTGCACAGAGGTCAGTTTGGTTTAATCTCACTCACTGTGCCACTCATGTCTGATTTGATGACCTGAGGGTGTTGTGATATGTTCCTTCTCTTGCATGTGATGTACAGATGCTATGTGTCTTGCTCCATGGTTTTCCGGCACTGCCCACTTCACTTTTGGCTGGCCCATTGATTGTCCTACATTGCTGCTGACCTATGGTGTGTGTATGTGGCTGTGTGTCAGTGTGGGGTGTTTGTGAGTGACTTGACAGGCAGTGTGGACAGTTCAGAGGATGTTCTTATGCAGTGTGAGTCTTCATTTTATAGTTAGACTCAGTTTGCTTCACATGAGTGGGAGATAGGTGTGAGGAGGAGGGTTCTCCAGCCCCTGAGCTTCTGTGCAGGGTGTTCCTCTTCACCCCCACCTTCCAAGGCAGGCACCCTGGTCCTTTGGTGTGTGAGGTACAAGGCCTGGCTACACCTGGGAGATGAATTGTGCAGGGGGGCACAGGGGGAGCACACAGCATGTGCCCCAAATGGGTGTGGGAAGCGTAGTGTGGGAAGGGTGGAGGTAGAGCCCTGTGAATCTTTGTGGACTGCCCATGCCTGGCGCCGGTCCTGCCTACTACATTTAGCGCATGTTTTCCCGCATCTTCACCGCTACGGTGACGTGACTGGGACATTGCAGTGATTTCGCGGTTGATTGGTGACCCGGATGCAGAGGGGTGATTTCCTGACAGGTGGGACATGTGTGGGTACACTTGGGGAGGTGTTCCTGTCCCCACCAGAGTGTCTGATGTAGACAGGAACCGTATATCAGTACAGGAGTTGTGTGTTGTGGTTGTGTGCGGAGTTGTGTCATTGCGTACCTGCGGCGTTGTCCGCGACAGTCCATTATTTGCTCGTAGTGGAGGAGGTAAAGCACCGGAATGGCTTGAAGAGCTGGATCCATTGTGGTCCGGACCGGGTAGAGGGGACTGTGAGTCTGGTTTCGCGCTCTGCTGTCGTGTTTCCGCCGTCTCTGGGTTGGTGGATTCTCCGCTGCGGTGTGATGGGCTGTTTGCGGCATCGTGATTTGTACGGCGGACGGAACGTCATTCCGCACAGCGGTGAGTCCCTATTGGCTCACTCCGCCGCGGTGGCGGGCGCAAAAATCTGGCGGTTCTCCAGGCTACGCAGCGGACGGAAAATGGGCTATGTTTGCCCATCGTAATATGGTGGGCGGGAGGACCGCTGATGGAGTGCGGAAAAGGGCATTTTCCGCCCCCGCCGGCACCGCGGATGTGCTTCCGCCCGCTATCCTAATGACCCCCTTTGTTCTCATGCAATCACCCAGGGACTACAGAGTGCACTTCAAATTTGATTTAGATAGCAGAAGAGAAATGTTTTAGTTGTGCTCTGTGGTTCTGTTGTATAGGTTGTGATGTCTTCTAATTGTAGGAATTCTGCAGTGTCTGACATTCCTTTGGAATGCGATCAAAAATATGTTTTTATTTATATATGATAATATTTGTATATATTTATTTTATTAATATTAAATGATTTAACAAAAGTATTTAAACTTTTCTTTCTTCTCAGATACTTACCATTATTATTATTAATAAAGATTATTTTATGGCAAGAAAAGATCAAAAGTAAAGAAAAGAAAGAAAACAGTACTATTTAAAGGAAAGAAAAAAGGAGAAATTAGATAAAGTACAACATGTGACAGTGAAGAAAAAGGCTTCTGGTAAGAGAACTAAAGAATTTGTTAAAAGAGTTTTAAAGAATATAACGAATTTTCAAAATGGAGAAAAGAAAAAGAAAAGTATTACAACGATTCAGAAGTAAACAAAAAAGGCCTTATTAATAGAAAATCAGTTTATGGGAAAAAAATCTATGTTGAAAGAATGATGAAAAGAATATAAAAACATTAGAAAGAGAATGTATAAAAGTAGAGTACTACAAAATTTATTGAAAGATTGCAAAAAATATAAGAAAAAGATCCGCATTTTACAAAAAAAAAACACTTTGAAAGTGTAGTTGAAAACGCTTTTGAATTGAAAAGAAGATTGTTTATATTAGTATTGAAGAGAATGCAAACATTGAATAAAACAATGCATTTTATGAAGGAGAAAAGTAAAAGAAAAAGACTTGTTAATAGAACTAACTTTTGCAAAAAATGTTTGGGTGAATGGAAGCACACTTCTAGTTTAGAACCTTTTTTTAAAGAAGAAAGCTATTTTCAACAAAATACATTAGTTCACACAGTTGATACCAGTGGTCGTTCTTATGAGGTTAAGAATGGTTGTCCAATTGAAAAAGAAAAGATGGTTGCTAGAAATGTGGAAGAAGTAATAGCTGAAGAAGTTCAAGGGAGACGTTCACAAGCTCCAGTGTATAGGTGGGATTGTAGTAGTATTTGTAGTATACAACAGGAATCTATTGATATTTTACTAAATTTCTTACAAGACTATAGTAAAAAATGTGTTAAACAGAAAATTAAGATGTTGCAAGGACTAGATCCTTGTAAAGTGAGAAAAAATACTGGCTTACAGGGTCATTCTCTGGCTTGTCTTTCTAGAAAAGTGCGTCAAAGTCGTTTTCATCATCTGAGAATGTTAGCAGTACATCATTCAGGAATGCGTAAGTTAGTAAGACGATTGTACTATGTAAAAAGTCCTGCATTATCTTTAAGTGAAATAAACACTGCTCTTTTGCATGGAACAGTGTTGGATGTAAAAAAGTTTGTGATGATATACAGTTTCGTTTCTTTGGTCCTGAAGGGGAGTGTAGAGAAAGTGAGAGTTTGATAAGTGTAGGTGTTGAAGAAGAGGTGAAAGATAGTACTACTGAGAAGTTTGCAGAAGAAATTGCAAAGTTTATGGTACTTTCTTGTGAAAAACCAAACTATGGGGGTCATTACGATGTCGTAACGTTCGCCACAGCTGAGCCGGTGGTGGCGACCGTTACGCCATCGTAACGAGTAATACCCCCCCATATTACAATGGCGGGAGGTATCGCGGCGGACGCAAAGTGCGTCCGCCGCTTTTCCACTGGTCGGCAATCGTTCCGATTGCTGGCTGGGCGGACTTGGCCCCTAATATGGTGGCGGTGCCTAGCAGGCATCGCCATCCATATTAGTATGCCATGGAAAGGCTGGCGGGGAATTGCTTTGGGCCCCCGGGGGGATGGGGGGTGCAATTGGGGGGTACCCATGGTACACCCCTCCATTTCCATGCACAAGGTGAGTAAGTGCCTTCTGTGAATACCAAAATGAGTAACTTACTCATTTTGAGTAACTGACTCATTTTGGTATTCACAGAAGGCACTTACTCATTAATGAGTAAGTGCCTTCTGTGAATGCCAAAATGAGTAAGTGCCTTCTGTGAATACCAAAATGAGTAAGTGCCTTCTGTGAATACCAAAATGGTAGTAAGTTTAGTATTTTGTCTTAAGTTAGTTCTGTGAATCGGGCCCACCGACAGCAATAATATTGTTTTTTTAAAAATATCGATAACTTAAAAGCACATAAAACAAACAAAACTTAACACCATAAATAAATTTAAATAAATAAACATACACTGCATACAAAATAAATAAAATACATTGAATTTAGAAAACAGTAAAACATATTATAAAACATTAAATCATAAAGACACTATTAATAACTATTTAAAATGTATATTTAAATAATATACACACATTATTTTACATCACATATAATACAATACACATTTAAATGATTCAACCTCTTTAAAAAGAAAAAAAGCAGTAACTGACTCTTAATTAGCATTTTCCATATATGGAAAACAACTACCAAAACAATTGAAACAATAAAGATCAACCAATCAAATACACACAATATTAAAATAAACCAATAACGTTAACCAAACAATTAATTAAACACTATATAAAGAATGAAAAATTATTCTTATTTAACACCTTAAACCAAAAACAATAAAAAGGACAAAACTCTGCCGAATTCCTGCCAGAAGCAAGAACTTCATTAAAGAAAAATCTATTTCATACTTCAAAAAGTAAGTAAAACCCCATTTATAATATAACAATAATGCTAATCTTCATAAACTACTATTTATCATGCACAAATAATTAATATATATCTTTTTTCAATCTATGTCTCCTCTACAGATAAATCTCAAAACATTCCAACAATTACAGACCAGCTTCTAAAATCATCTAACAAATAAAGTGAGTATTCAGCAAAATGCATTTTTAAAATTATCTAAAACACCTAACCAAACCCCAACTTCATCCCAAACCCCCACCCCACACCATATACAATTGAACAAAATAATAAAAAATATGTTTTATTCTACCAACAGAAACATTAGCAACAAAACAGAATTCAACTAACAAAGAAAGGACATCTACATTGAAAACTAGCTCAAAATCGACATCGTAAATATATTAATACCAATGTGTATGTATTAATTAAAAAACCTGTACATTATTCATTTTATTAATTTTTATATACATTTTTTGTAGCATTTAAAACATCACAATGACAGAAGGCCCCCAATTTATCACTTCCCAGAAAGGAAAGTTTTTGCTATGTTACATGGGGTATGTCTATACCCAGGAAAAACAAAGTGGACTTAAAGTAAATTGGAAATGTAGCAAATACTATTCGAATAAGTGTTATGGGCGAGCAACAACTAGAGAAACAACTGTTTTGTATACAAGGGAACATAACCACCCCCTAAATGTTACTGAAATAGACGTTAGGAATGCCCTAGAAAACATTAAAGAAGCTAGCACTAGCTCACAGAAACCTACCACTCAATTACTTAAAGAATTGCTGCCCAAAGTACCCCACCATGCTACTGGCCAAATGCCCTCTATTTCTTCTTTAAAAAGAACTATAGCTCGAACAAAAAAAGCCACAACCACCACCACACCTGCCCCAAAAACATTTGAAGAGGTAGAAATTCCCCCAGAACTATCTATAACTAATAACGAAGAACCCTTTATTCTTTATGACAACAAATCTAAAGAGAAAAGAATAATTATGTTTGCAACCGCAAATAATTTAATCAAACTACAACAGTCAGAAACATGGATGATGGATGGGACTTTTAAAATTTGTCCCAAACCATTCTATCAATTATATACTATCCATGTCCTATATCAAAACACTAACATCCCTATAATCAACGCCTTACTACCTAATAAACAAAATTCCACATATATGGAAA
The DNA here is from genome assembly GCA_963921515.1 of Calotriton arnoldi. Lineage (NCBI taxonomy): Eukaryota > Metazoa > Chordata > Amphibia > Caudata > Salamandridae > Calotriton > Calotriton arnoldi. Next base: position 3,567,282 of record CAWUFW010000683.1, on the reverse strand, counting down.
TACTAAGTAAAATTAAACAAGAAACAAATAATTATTTTCCACAGAAAATAATGATTGATTTTGAACAGGCAATGATAAATGCAATTCTAAAATCCTACCCACACACATCAATTCAGGGTTGCTACCATCATTTCAATCAGTGTATATGGAGAAACCTTCAAAAATCAACACTAAGGGGCCGATTCTCGCTCGGAAGGCCTGCAAATCGGATTTGGCTTTTATGGATCCGATTCGTAGCCCTTTTTCCCGTCCGAATCGTACACAGGTCCGAACTACCAAGCACAATGCAAAGAGTCTGTTTTCAAGCGAGCAAGTATGATGCACGATTCAGACAGCCTTCACGATCCGGTATGTCCGACTCAAAAAAGCTGCTGGATTCGAGCTTTTGGGGCCCGTAGCAGGCCCCCCACCACCTGGAGCCCTCCAATTCGGACCCGTGGGTGTATCCATGGGTCCCCCCTTCCCATGTATGCACAGTGTGGTGGGCGCCATGGGATGCCCGCCACAGGGTGTACTCTTTTCCCCACCCACCCATTTTCGCGATGGGAGCCTGTGTACGCGTCCAGTACACCGGCTCCCATAGAGTTCAATGGGAGTCTGAGCGAACCGAGTCTGTCAGCATGTGAATGCATCGTACTCGCTCGCTCGGACTCCAGGTGCCCGATTCGCTTGTAATGCCCTACGGATTCGAGTCGGACGGAGGGCTTTACAAGCGAGATCGGAATCGGGCCCTAAGCGTTGAATATGCAACAAACAGTTCATTCGCATACCAAATTAAAAAACGTATTGCACTGGCCTACGTCCCAGTTACTGACGTGGCTGAACATTACAACCTATTAATAGAAGTCCTTACTACCAGCAACACAAACAAAAATTAAGTCCCCTCCTAGACTATTTTGAAGATACCTGGGTGGGAAGACTCCATAGATTAGGACATAGGAGACAACCAAAATACCAAATTCCATGGAGGAATGTATACCTTAGCACACTAAGGGGCACATGCATCAAGCCTAAAAAAAATCGCAAAATTAGCGAATCGCTAAATCATGGCGTTTGCGACCGCAAAATACCGTTTCGCAATGCATCAACTGCAAAATAGCGAAAACTCAACAATTCGCTAATTTAAAGAATCGCAAAACATTCTGCGAATAGTATTAGCGAATCGCTATTTGCGCCCCAAATAGCGATTCGCAAATAAGGAATCGCAAAATAGATGCATGAAAATTCGCAAATTGCGAATTACCTGAAATTCGCAATTTTGCGAGTGCAAAATAAGAAGGATCACAACCAGGTGGTAATCATGAGTGCAAATCAGATACAGCTGAAAATCTACTTAAACCCATTGAAACACACCCAGAATGAGCTACCACATCTCACAATGGCAGGGATGTACCTGATGGCGAGGAGGATGAGGCTGCTGGCTGCTGGACACAGACGGAGGCGAATTAATGAGCGCATCTTCAGAGTCCGCATAACTTTGCTAGGACAGCAAGAGGATGAGATATACGATAAGTATAGGCTCAATGCAGCAATGATCCATGACCTGATCAATGAATTGGATCCCATACTGCAACGACAGACACGTAGGACCAATGCTATCCCAACGCATATGCAGGTCCTATGTTGCCTACACCTACTGGCGTCAGGCAGCTTCCAGGGGGTCATTGCAGTAGCTGGAGGTGTGTCGCAAAGCGCACTTTCAAGAAAATTCAAAGCATTCCTTGATGCCATGATGGCCAGGATCGGCTCACACATCAATTTCCCCACCACCGCGCATGACCTTGCGAAAACAAAACAGGAGTTTTACCAGATAGCTCGCTTCCCACATGTTATAGGTTGCATCGATTGCACACATGTGGCAATATGTCCCCCTGCAGCACAGGAATACATATACAGAAATAGAAAATGCTATCACTCCCTTAATATTCAGGTTGTTTGCAATGCCAAAAACATAATCACTGATATAGTTGCTCAATTTCCTGGGAGTGCACATGATTCATATATTTTCAGGCAAAGTGGCATTCACACCCGTCTGGTCAGGGGAGAATTTGGAGAGGCACATCTGCTTGGTAAATATGTGTAGGTGATACTCACAGTCATTGTACGTATGCCAATATCAAACTGCCACTGACCCTTTGCTTACCCACATGCAGGTGACAGCGCATACGCCTTGCGTAATTACCTTCTGACGCCTTACCTCAATCCCACAACTGCCAACCAACAGAGGTACAATGCTGCACATATATCAACAAGGAACATCATAGAGCGCACATTTGGGCTGCTGAAGAGCCGATTCAGATGCCTCCATAAGACTGGTGGAGCACTCCAATACAACCCTGAACAATGCTGCAAGCTAGTAGCAGCATGTGCCATGCTGCACAATATAGCAACGAGGGGTGGAATGGAGATCGAGGTGTCTGACAGCGACTCCGAGGATGAGGACCAGCAAGTGCCACAGCGCCGTGCAGCACAAGGGGCAAGCGCAGCAGAAGGGCGCAGGAGAAGATTGGACATCACACAAAACTATTTCTGAGGTGAGTAATGATGACACAAACAGTGTATATTACAATCACAGAACGGTTTATTCAAAGGAAATATGGCATGAGTGTCGGAGCACACTTTCAATGTGGCCAGTGGCACAGGATTCTTAAGTAATGGACATAAGTGTATTAAAAATAAATAATGACTTGTCAATCAGTCAAAAGGTCCGATCACATCCATGGTTACGTCACCATATCGGTATGCAATTGTATATAGCAGGCTAGCGCTTTATCCCACGAACACCCAGACGCCTGTCAGAGACAGCATCCTCATCCCTCATGTTGGAAGCTGAGGGGATACTGCTGCGTGTGTTGCGTCTTCCTGCAGTGGCAACTGGCATAGCTGTGCTACTCAAGCTTGAGGCCCCCTCACTACCCTCTTCCTGCGTGGACATGTTGGCCCCAATTGTGGTAGCATTCAGCAGTTCCACTGCATTGGTTACCTGGTCCAGTGCCTTCGCCACATCCCCGCTCCAATGGCACATTTCTGTTTGCATGGTCACAGACCTATGTGCCAGCAGTGCAGTTGATGTGGCCAGCCTATTGTTGGATTTGGCATAGCTTTTGAGGTGCTGCATTAGTTGCCGATGGTTTCTTCTCTGTGATGCATGTCCCTCCTGCATAACCTTGGTCATTTGCTGCACACTATCGCACAGTACTGCAATGTTGTCTGCCATCTTCCCAATTTGTAACTGCACTAAACGTGTGTTCTTGGTCTGCAGGCGCTGCATGCGGAGCATCTGTCCCTCAAGACCACCCCAGACATCATTTGGTTGCTCCTCCTGCTGTGTTCTGCGTGATCTGGCTCTTCTACGCCGGACACTGACATTACTTCTACGGACCTGTGTTTGTGGATTTGGGATGGATGTGGCTGGGCCATGCCTGGACTCCTGTGGTGCATTTGTCTCATCGTCAGACTCCATGGTGACCAGTGGTGGGACAGTTGCCCTGCGTGTGTTTGGGGCACTGGATGGATTTGTTGGCAACACCGGTGTGTCCATATCCTCAACTGCGCTGATGTCCTGTATGTCCTGGTTGTCACTATCCTCAGCTTCTACACATTCTACATCTGTGAGATTTAACAGTGCAAAACCAGCATTAATTTAAGTATGGGATGTCATGTCACAGTGATCATATTTTTACTTTGGTATTAAATTTGGAATATGTTCACTGTTCTGAGTTGTTCTTAGCCTATTTGTGTGTTTGACATTGTATATGCTTGACCTGCCTACATCTCCCATAATGCACTTCCCTTCATGGATACATTGTGTACTGGATGTTCTGAGTGTGCACTTGTGCTGTACTGGGGTGGTGTACTACCTTTATTATTTAGGTCAATGGTAACATGCAGTCATCTTACCTTCAGATGTGTTTGCTGCTCCTGACGTGTCTAGCTGTGTCACACCGACAACAGCTTCAGGCTGGATAGTGGATTCAACCATTTCCTCCATGGTAGTGTTCCCAGGGTCTATCGGTGTTCCCCCTCCTGTCTTCCTTGCTTCCTTCAGACGGGCAGCTATGCGCTCCTTGGCCCGACTGCGCATGTCGTACCATCTTTTCTTCAGGTCATCGATGGTGCGGTGTGTCACCCCACTGGCATTCACCCGGTTCTGGATCCGGATCCATATTTTCCTTTTCTCCTGCTCTGCCACTTTCAATGATTGTTTCCCAAACAGCTTATCATGGCTGTGGACAACTCCCTCAATGAGTGTGTCACTTTCTTTTTCTGAGAATTTCATTTTCCGCTTCCTGCCTGATTGGCTGTCCTCTGCTGTTTGTGTGCTTTCCATTTTCTTGCAGTTGCCAGGTTTTTCCAATTGCTCAATGCCACTGCTAGTTAGCTCCCAGAGCCAGCTCCCTCCTCTCCCTCTGACTGTGCACTGGGAATGGGGCTTGTGCTGCTCACTTCCTGGTTCTGATGTCATCAAGATGCATCACAAATGCGACTTCGCTATTTGCGCATTCGCTATTTGCGAATTCGCAAATAGCAAATTCGCTATTTGCGAAATCGCTATTAGCGAATTCGCAAATATCGGATTCGCAGTAGCGTTTGCGATTTTTAGCGATTCTTTATTTTTTCGCAATTTTTTTGTTGCATCTGTTTTTGCGATTCGTTATTTGCGAATCGTTAAAATTCGCAATTAAGGATTAGCAAAATTTTACATTGATGCATGTGCCTGTTAACCAAGAGGCAAAAACAAACAATGCTGTTGAAGGTTGGCATAATGCCTTCCAAGAAACAACAGGACGAGGTCCACCTACTCTACACAAACTCCTACTCTCCCTCCAAAAAGAACAGAGCTACCAACAGATAAGGATGGAGCAATCTGTAACACAAATCAGGCCTAAACTGTCCAAACAAACTAAACAAATGTTTGAATACCAACACAGCTTTCCAAACTTTTCATGTTGGTGACACACTTTTTAGATATGCATCATTTCGCGACACGGTAATGCAATTTTACTAGCACCGGAGGTTAAATTAACAGCATTTTTAGATGTGCATCATTTCGCGACACAGTAATTCAGTTTTACTAGCAAACCGGAGGTTAAATTAACTGCATATAAGAGATAAGGACAAATACATATGTCATTGAAATTGTAAATAACAAAATGTATGGGAACACAACATATCTCACGAAAACCTTTCATTGATTTTGTGTCCCATAAATAAAGCAGCCCGGCTCTAGTGTGTTAGTGCCCTCCCATTAATATGAAATCAGCTCTGCTGAGATCTGGAAGCATTGATTCAGTAAGACTTGTATTTCAGAGCTTTATTTATCAATTATGGATCATGCATTTCTACTGTCCTGGTTTTCTTATGTTCTTGACCAAAATTATGACTGTTTTTTTTCGAACAGAAAGAAGTGATATATTTTTAATAAGAAGGTAAAGTACGCTTTATTGACAATATCATAAATGGACAATGCAAGTCCTTCTTAGCAGGAGAGTAATGGGCTAGCGCTAGCTAGTTGTTGACTGGAGTCACAAAAACTCCTCAGACTCCCTCTGCCTGGTGGTGGTAGGTAGGACCAGTTACTCAGGGCAAGTGAATTGCTCCTCAAAAGTTCAAAACTCTCACTTTCCGTGGAGAAGTAGGCTGTGCAGCAGGAGGAGCCGTCACAGCCTCCAGGGCACAGACTGCACAGTAGTGATGCCCTGAGTGTTCAGCCTGATAATAAGCAATATAACCATAAGTGCAACTCAGGCTTAGACCCTGACGTCTGCTGAGTCATCGTGTGTCACTTTCGGTAATGACTAGGCCTGGATACAGCCATGAAGCACTGCAGAGCACACACCTCATATTTATTTGTTCAGCTGTAATTGCATGACGGTCTACTACAGTCCTTGCAATGATGTGACGAAATTACTTAAATGCAAGGTTAGTCTAATCCACATTGTATGAGTTTTGGCAGGGCTGAATACTCCGGTGCATTTACAGGGGAGTAACGATCATCGGTCATGGGGAATGGTCAGGGGACAGAATAGTTCCCTGTCTTCAACATTATGTACAAAGCTCGCCACACTATCTAGGCTTCTTCCACAGAAGTACCAGTGCCAATACCAATCATTGTTATTTACTCAGACTAAAATGTACCAAAATATAAAGAGGTAAAACTTGTATATATACAGTCAAAACAAAATCTTTACCTATGGTGTAGGTCCGGCGGCTGCTGGCGCAGCACCTCCACGGTGTATAGCTCACCTACAGCAGGTCGGTCAGGCCGGCCGGGATATCAATGCTCATGGTGGCGGCCCGGGGCTGAAACAGATAGCGGAGCCCGTCTGTGGTCCCCCGCCGTTCCTCCTTGTCCCCGGGCTGCCACTCCTATCAAAATGTACTGAGCGCTGGGAATGGGGAGCGGAGGGGGGTCTGTGCACTCGACTGCGCATTCGACGTGCGTGGCAAAGGGAACGAAGTTGCGCGCACATGCCTAACGGTCTCCCTCGCCTTCCTCCGCGTACTGTGTCACTGACATGTGCATTACCATCCTGCTCAATCAATGAATAGAGCGCGTCTCCTCATCGTTGCGCGACACACCAAAACATGGCAGGCGACACAGTACTGTGTCGCGACACAGAGTTTGGAAAGCTCTGCAGTAATGTGTCGCGACACAGAGTTTGGAAAGCTCTGACCTACAACATCAAGTCAGATTATACCCAACAACAAAAGGCCTAGAATACTTAGAAATAATTGCCAAAAGCCTACTCTAAATATTCAATGCAGTTTAAAATACATAATACTTTTCCCTAAAAATAATTAAAATGCATACAAATAATTTTTATATTTTCACAAAATTAATTAATTTGTTTAATACATTTTTATTAAAAAATAAATATATATACAGACATATTAATAAAATGTATGAAAATATAAACAACAATAACACTAACTCTATTAGCATTTCCCTCCCACAATAAATAATAAATTAACTTACCGTTTCCGTAGCTGTAGACAGAAAATCCCAAATCTTGTAAAACAATCCAGGTATCTCATAATCCAAATAGGACGAAAAAGTACCCCCAAAAAAATGTAAAAATCCAACTGTTCCGAAAGCAATCCTCCGTTCGTAAATCCACAAACAATAAACCATAAAAAACCAGAAAAGGTGTTTTAAAAAAAGAAACGCTCCATGAAAACCCGAAAAATTAAGGAAGTGTAAAATAATTATTAGTTACTTAAACTAATATACACTTCCTTAATAAAAAAAAACGCAATCTTCTCCAAACCGCCACTTCTATCGACCAAAACCTGTAAAAAACACACAAACATTCCCACCCACACAAATATACACATAATACACAGTATAACACTATTACAAACATTATACACACCTTATTCAAACATATTCTAACATATTTTACGTTTTCTAAACTACGCCTCAAAAAATAAAGATACATAAATCACTAAAACCTAACTTACACACAAAAAATGCCACAACTCCAAAAATCTAACACTACACACAAGAACTACAACCTAACTACCTTCAAATTTAATTAAAAATATAGTTAAAATAAAGAAAAGTAATCTTATTTTTCTCGACGCGACGCAGCTCCCAACAGCGAGCTTGTTCCCTTCGAAATAACCCAAAACAAACGTGACCGGTTACAAAATACAAGCACCAAACAAATATTGCAGCTTTAAACATATAAAATAAATGTATTTTGTTTAAAATTATGTTATTACATTATATATAAATTACTTAAATATTTAATTAAAATACTACAATTTATAACATATGTTTAAATGTATTTAACATTTTCCAACATTGTAAAATTATAATGATAAATATTATTAAACATATAATATTTATTATTATAATTCCATATATTTACAAGCTATATACAATGTTTATTAGAAACATGTACATTTTTTATTTAATGTTTAAAAAATGTCAACCTTCTAAAAGAGATGTGTGAAAATTAAACCATGTAATAATTAATAATATTCAATCAGGTGTTTGTTAAGCGCGACTACTCACCCGTAGGGGTCTCAAGGCGCTGGGGGGGGGTTCGCAGGTTCCAGTCCATCAAGGAGGGGGTCTGTCGAAGAGCCAGGTTTTGAGGTTTCTTGCGAAGATGGGGAGCGATGTTGTCTGTCTGAGGTGGAGCGGAAGGTCGTTCCAGGCTCTGGCCGCGAAGAAGGAGAAGGAGCGGCCTCCCTATCTGGTCTTTCTGGTGCAGGGGACCACGGTGTAGGAGAGCTGGGCTGATCGTAGGGTCCTTTGGGGTGCGTGGAATTTGAGTCGGCTGTTCAGGTATGCTGGTCCGGTGTCATGGAGGGCCTTGTGAGCGTGGGTGAGCATCTTGAAGGTGACTCTGGCTTCGATGGGGAGCCATTGGAGTGTGCGCAGGTGCTGGGAGATGTGGCAGTGTCTTGGCAGGTTGAGGACCAGTCTTGTGGCGGCGTTTTGGATGTTCTGTAGCTTGCGGGTGAGGTTCTTGTTTATTCCGGCATAGAGCGCGTTGCCGTAGTCGAGTCTGCTGGTGACCAGGGCGTGAGTGACGGTCTTTCTGTGTTCGAGGGGGATCCATTTGAAGGTCTTACGTATGAGGCGGAGGCTGTGGAAGCAGGAGGACGAGACGGAGTTGATCTGGTGGTCCATTTTGAGCTCTGAGTCCAGGATGATTCCCAGGTTGCGTGCGTGGTCCGTGGGGGTGGGCGGGCTTCCGAGGGCAGGGGGCCACCAGGTGTCGTTCCAGGCGTCAGGGTTTGGGCCCATGATGAGTACTTCCATTTTGTTGGTGTTTAGTTGTAGGCAGCTGTTTTTCATCCATTTTGCGATGGCTTCCATGCCTTCTCGAAAGTTGTGTCTGGCGGTGTTGGGTTTGTTGGCTAGGGAGAGGATGAGTTGGTTGTCGTCTGCGTATGACACAATGTTGAGTCCGTAGGTTCTCACGATGGGCGCGAGCGGAGCCATGTAAACGTTGATGAGCGTAGGGCTGAGGGAGGACCCCTGGGGGACTCCGCAGGTGGTTGGTGTAGGGTCTGAGAGGAGAGGGGGGAGTCTGACCTGCTGCGTTCTGCCGGAGAGGAAGGAGGGGATCCAGTCGAGGGCCTTGTCTTGGACCCCTGCGTCGTGGAGTCTGCGTATTAGGGTGCGGTGAGAGACTGTGTCGAACACCGCTGAGAGGTCGAGGAGGATGAGGGCTGCTGTTTCTCCTTTGTCCAGTAGGGTGCGAATGTTGTCTGTTGCGGCGAGGAGGGCGGTTTCCGTACTGTGGTTTTTTCTGAAGCCGGATTGGGAGGAGTCGAGGATGTTGTGCTCTTCGATGAATGTGGCGAGTTGGCTGTTGATTGCTTTCTCGATGACTTTCGCTGGGAACGGGAGCAGGGAGATGGGTCTGTAGTTTTTGAGGTCGGTGGGGTCCGCCGAGGGTTTCTTCAGGAGGGGGTTGATCTCAGCATGTTTCCAGTCGTCGGGGAACGAGGCGGTTGATGGTGTGTCAGAGCATGGGTGCGATGGTGTCAGCGGCTCTGTTGAAAATGTGGTGGGGGCAGGGGTCCGTGGGGGCCCCGGAGTGGACTGACTTCATCGTCTTCAGTGGTGAGGGCTGTGCAGTTGTCGATTGCTGGCTTCAGGGTGTCGGGGGTGGTTGGTTAGGGTTCAGTGTGTTGGTTGTCTTTGTTGAAGTTGTTGTAGATGCTCTTGATTTTGTGGTGGAATAAGGTGCTGAGTTTGTCGCAGAGGTCTTGTGAGGGAGGGATGTCGGTGGACTCGCTGGTGGGTTGGGCGAACTCCTTGATGATGTTGAAGAGTTCTTTGCTGTTGTGTGCATGAGTGGAGATTCTGTCTTCAATCGCTTTTTCCTCGTTTTTCTGATGAGTTGGTGGTGGGCGTTGGTGGTGGCTCTGAAGTTGTTGTGGGCTTCTGTGGATTTGGTGTTCCTCCAGGCTTTTTCGAGGTGGCGGCAAGTGCGTCTGGACTCTCGAAGTTCGCTGGTAAACCATCTAGCTTTCTTGGCATGGGTGTTGTTGTTTTTCTTGAGGGGGGCTATGGTGTTGGTGCTGTCAGAGATCCATCTGTGCAGGGTTCGGGCTGCGGTGTTGGGGTCGTCGTTTTCCGCGATGGTTGGGGTGGAGCTGCTGAGTGATGAGGTTAGCTGCTCGTCGGTGATTCTGGTCCAGTTTCTTCGTGGGAGCAGGTGCTGGTGTCTGTGGATGGTGGGTGTTCTGAAGGTGAAGTGGATGCATCGATGGTCAGTCCATGGGAGTTCGGTAGTGTGGCTGAAGGTGATGGAGTTTCCTGTTGTGAAGAGGGGGTCAAGGGTGTGACCTGCTGAGTGCGTGGGTTCGGTCACGATCTGGCAGAGTCCAATGTTGTAGAGGTTGTCCAGGAGGGATGTGGTGCTGGGGGGTTGTCGAGGTGGAAGTTGAGGTCTCCTAGTAGCGTGTAGTTGGTGGACGCGATGGCATGCGGGGAGATGAAGTCCGTGATGGAGTTGGTGAAAAATCTGCGGAGTCCAGGGGGTTGGTAGATGAGGGTTCCTCTGAGGGTGGTGGTAGGGCTGGCCAGTATCTTGAAGTGAAGGTGTTCCATCAGGTCTGTGGGCTCGTCGGGGAATATGCTCAGGCGGAGGGTGGATTTGTGGACAATGGCGATTCCTCCTCCCGGTCGGGTGGGGCGGTACTTCCTGGAGATCTTGTATCCTTGGGGAATGGCGATGGAGATGTCCGGTCCCGAGGTGGTGTTGGTCCATGTTTCAGTGAAGAACGCTATGTCCGGGGTGGTGCTCTCGAGGAGGTCCCAGATTTCGGTGGTGTGTTTGTGGAGGGATCGGACGTTGAGGAGGATGTATTGCAGGGTCTTTGGTTCGGTTGTGTTCTTGCGGGCGGGTTGCGCTGGGTCCGTGGTCTTGGCGGTGCTGCAGGTGTGCCGGCAGCGGTGACAGCTGCAGGGTCCGTGGGTGTCGGCTGGTGATGCTAGCTTGCAATTGTTGTTGTGGCCTGGGTTGAGAGCGTGGAGTGCCGCTGGGTCGTAGCGTTGGCGGTGCAGAGACGGACTTGCCCGCTGCACGTGGCCACTAGGAACCCTGGATCTCTGCACCGCCAACGCTACAACCCAGCGGCACTCAACGCTCTCAACCTTAATATTAATTCAAATGTATTATTATTTGTTTAAAAAATGTTACAAAGTTTAAAATTTAAAATGTATTAAAAAAATGTAAAAACTGTTATATTTTTAAAAAGTTAACAATATATGTAACTAAGGGGCCCATTACGATGTCGGGCGGAAGCACAACCGCCGTGCTGGCGGTTGCAAAAAGCACCAGTTACCGCCGGCACGCAGCAGTCCACACGCCCGCCCAATTACGATGCAAAAGTAGGCCAAATACCGCCGGCAAGCCAGCAACACCGTCCGCCATCAAAGTGCGCCCATACACGTAGCGGCGCAGCCCAACTGACACACACCGTCCGACGAAACACGTCCCGCCCGGCGCATAAATTACGATGCCGCAAACAAACGGCTCCCACGGCCAAGAGATACCGTACGACAAACCGAAGCGGTAACACGGACGCCGAGCACGGACAACGAAGAAGCGGCTCCCCGAGCATGAATCCAGCACTGCAGGCCCTCCCCATGCTCCTGCTGATGCACCACCAAGGACGCAACGTACCGCGGAGACGCAGGTAGGCACACACACAACAAGTGCACGCAAACAGCGCACACAGTGCAAGGGCGGAAAAAGCGGACAACCCCCCACCAGCGCGTGTACACAACACATCCACCATCGCATCCACATATGACACACAGGCCAAATCGTAACATCGCAGAACACATGTGTACACACCACCTGGGACTAGGAACCAACCACCCCGTCACGGCCCCAAAGCGGCGATGACGCCGCCACACATGCGCACAACGCAGAGGCCAACCGCAGCGCCATGCATGCGTCGCACACAGACACAGGGACACAACCAAGCAGCACACACATCAGCCCCACCCCGAACGCACATGACACGTGACAGGCCGGCCACAGACATGTCCCCAACGCCCAATGCACGGACAACACCCAACGCCACACAACCGACGCACACATGTCAGTGAAGACACGCAACAGCAGGACACACCCCAGTGTAACAAACATGGCGTAGCACACAGCGGCGGCAACACCAACTAGGAGAAGCAGGGCCCCTTCGGGAAGAGGAACGCCAGTACCACACAGAAACACCCATACCACCCTGCACATATGAACAAGACATATAAAACGGAACACCAAAGAGCCCGGGGACCGACAACAGGTGGCCCAAGAATAACATCCACACACAAGGCCCAACGCAGAGCGGAAAGGCAGCCTGCCGCCCACACAAGGGAGAGCAGACAGCACTGAATGACCTTCCATTCCAACTCCGAAACCACAGCCCTACGACAGAAGCCGGTGAATACAGCCATTGTCCAAGAATAGACCAACACAGGCATGCCGAGGAGACCGACCACAGGGCAGATAGCGCATATCACAGAAGCACACAACGGACGGGGAAGAAAGAAGAAAATACTCCCCCATGTCGGCCACATGCAAGTTAATTGGAAGGAGTCACACAGCACTGACCTTGAACTGTCTGAGAAGCATGTGGGAAGAGGGCCCGTGTCCTCCAAACAAGCCAACAGAACACAAGTCCTGTCTCCCTACGACTACACAGAGCTCACAGCAACCCCGGAGCGTGCACATTGCAGACTGCACACACAGCCGGAGCACGCCACCTCAACGAACCGCTGCGAAATGGCAACCGCAACACACCTACCCAACTACGCCGAACAGCTCAAGCTGTACAAAACCAACCTGTGCCATACATTGGGATGCGATCTCCTGTCCCTGCTGAACGTAAGTTACCGACTGACTTACCGCATCACATTGTTCAGCTGCGTCATGCCCGTCTTCTACTGTCGGAGGTGTCCCTACCAGCATCCCGTCGAGATATGCCTCTCCAACCCGGCATGTCTGAAGGCGGACCTGCTACCACTACTCCTCCCTCTGGACGCACACGACAGGGCCTGCTCTGCCTATGGGGGCATGGCGTATGTGGCCAACATCGCACCCGCACTGAAATGGGACCACTGTGCCTCCACACGACGGATCATCGATAACAGCTACATCGAATGTCACCCAGCATGCCCCATCATGGTCCTCCAAGGGACAACCTACGAACAACACCTTGACAGCCACCATCCGCTTCATTGGCTGGCAAACATGTACACCACCAATGACATGGAAGCCCTGCTGGACGGCATCGCATACCTGACAACCTGTAAATACGTCGGACCACAACGCAGGTTCCCCGAGTGACCTATGATGTCCAACCCCGCACCCATGCTTCGCTTCCGCACGGACTGGCCAGTCACCACCACAACAGCCATACCAAACGACCGGCAACTGTAACCACACCATCAACGACATCGCCATGACATCGGATATGACCGGGACATGCACACTGTTCCCCATCACATCCAGGAACACCGCATGCATCGTGGGAGGCAGTGGCATGGGCTCTGTGTATCGCACCCACATGGACGGAACTGCACGAACAACCAGAACACGACATGGATCCAGCGCACATGGACACACACACCGCTCAGTGGACATGAATAGGTCGCCTGGAGTCTGTGGGTGCTGCACCCCTCCCACCCCCGCCCCGGGAATCCCATACCAGGACCTTTGCATGGACGACAAGTGCATACAACAACAACACGACCCCAGTGACTGTGACATGTCCAGTAACCACCACAGTGCAACAACAAGTGGCACGCCGCTGCATGCACGCAAGCACATGCCCTGATGTCATCTCACATGCACGCGTGCATGAGGAACAACCGCAGCAAACCTGTCACATGGAACTGAGATGGACTGTGCCCATGATGCCAAGCGGTCTGGTAGGCTACATGTATACCGTCTGTGTCAAAGTCCGCAGCTCCGCAGCTATACGTAAATGTACATTAGCACAGCCTTGGCCAAGCAGATGTCACTCTGAAGCCCACATCCCACATGCAACAGCCAATCACATGTAACCCCACACCCTATCCCATTTGCAATCATGCTCAGTATATCCTCAACATGTATCCCGCTGCCAGTAGTGTCCACTATACTGCATCACAGAGGACAGAAGACTCAATATAATGTTTGAAACCAAAACTGTCTCCGCTGACTCATTTCACAAGTACGAATGAGAGAGGATGAGAGTATGTGAAGTACACGGCAGTCGTGACATGACCATGTAGTCCACTGGTATTGGATGTCAACGCAAATGAGTAGCACTACTGTGGAAGACACACATGTGTCGTGTGAAGTCGTATGGACGCAGTGCTCAGGTGGGTGGGTGCGACGGGTAGATGCGCACATGCCAAGTTGGAGCACGCCGTGTTGGGAGGGGTCATGAACAGTACACCACCGCTTCCCTGGGCATTGTGAGAGGACACCTGTCGGGGGGAGTGAACACGTGTGTGCACAGCAGCCGGGCACACGTACAAAGCGGTACCAGGCGCACCTCAGCCCACCCTCTGTGGACAAGCTGGATCCTGTTGTGCGCCCGCCATGCCCCTGACAAGGCACACACAGCCCCAGTCGACCAGGTGTAACCCCAACATAGTCAATCCGCACAGGCGATACAGGGCACGGGATGGCAGTGGAGCATGGTGTGTGAGAGGTCTCCTCGCGCTCCTCCTGGTCATATCACGCAGGCAATAGAACCTCAACGTCTAGCATGGCACAAGTCAGATGGAAGTGTAGGGGGGACGCACCACAGCACGAGCAGCACTGACGTCACGGGAGGTGGCTCGCACCATCCCATCCATTGCCCATCATACCAACCACGCCACATGCCATTGCGACTAAGTGCAAGCGCGTGCGCCACCACCCCCGAGCCCTCCCCAGAGAGGCCAAAGAGTGAATGTGTGGGCCATCAGCCACAGACGGACGCGGCCTGGCCGCAAGGGCAGCCACAGCCACTGGGTGTCGCAGGTGGCGGATCCGGAAGGCGAAGACTGTGATGCATAGTCCATGCAGGCCGGGTCTCCATTTGGGGCACCACGCAGGTGGACGGCGTCCCGCGACACATCATACCCTGAGACAGCCCACTCGTGCAACTGGACCCACACATACACTCCTTGCCCTCTCTGGTGCGAGCTTGGGGCTGCCTGTGCAAGCGCTAGCCTCGCAGGTGAGCATGCATATTGGGGGAGCGAGGGGAGGACATGAGGGCTGGGGCGAAGATGACTGTATCACTGTCAGTTAGTACAAGGGATGACCCAGATGTGGAAAGGAAGAGACGTGTCCCGTGTGTACTGCAACTAGTCGCCAATCCAACTACCCCCCATGTCCGGAATGTAAGCCCGCACCTAGGCCCGCCCATCCGCCACATCGAACATACCACCAGCACGACAACCTTCCCATTCGAAACACTGACTGGGGGTGGCGACCAGTGTACAATCATGTGTAGCCTACCCACGCGTACATGTGGGCCCTCCATGATCCATGTCACCTGCGGCAAAGTCATGACATGCGCAATGAGGGAAGTGAGGAGAGCTGTCCGCCCCACGCGCAGAAGGTGCATCAGCTCCACAGACCCAGCAGCGAGTCCAGCAGGGGTCACATGTGCAGGGGCAGCTGTGCCTGGTGTGAAGGCACATGCATATAGACAGCACATCGACCAATGTGTAGTCTGCCCACATCTACAGTCCATCATCATGCGGACATAGGAATTGAACACAGGGCAACACATCTTCAGTTGGTGCACCCACCGTGACCAACAATGCGCAATCATCGACGTACCCGCCCTGTGCATGGCCCCCCACCCAACGGAGGCACATCCAGTGCCACCATCCCACACACACAAGCCTTCCACGGAACATGCTGTGTCCAATGGTCAGTACAGAGTCAGCGCCCATCTGGTGGATCCTGAACAGGAGACACATGCACACACATGCCAGCTCCCACTGTGTACGTCTGCCACCTGGCACGTGCAATGTAACCTCTCACCTGTGACGTGTGACTGCAAGCACACAGCCGTCTTGGCATGGGGCTGTCAATGTGGACACCTGTCAATGTTTCGGGAGGTGTGATCCGTACAGTGCTGTACATAGGGTGCAGTGCTGACACCTACTACTGTCTCATATCCCCTCGTGCCACAGGTCCCACTTGTTTTGGCCGCTCAGCCTGTGCCCACATCGTCGTCGTCGTGTGCCATACTCATCCAGCCGCGGAAGCAGTTCCATGCTCAGCAGACATTCATGTTGCCGTGGCGTTGCCGCTTGACGGATATGCAGTCAGTCCCCATCAGCACGCCCCGCAAGTCATTGGGGCCTAGATCCCCATGTGCATGCACATGGCAGTGGTTTGTATCACTAGCCATTGCCATTGGTGGGAGACCTGTGTAAGTGTATTGTGGCCGTGCCGTCCCAGCTTGACAGCTGGGCTGTGGCTCATGTGCTTGCTCAGTCATGTCAGTGATGTGTATGCGAAATTGCTATGTGTCGTGTTGCTTTGACATGTGTCCTCTGCCATTGTCCCTAGGCGGAGACCGAACATTGACCGCCCATGCCAATTGCTGGCAGACATGGAGGATACGGAGGTCATTAGGAAGTTTCGGCTGGACAGGCCAACCCTGCATCGACTGTGTGCCATGTTAGAACCCCATCTCCGTCCCCGCAGGGTGTATCCGACTGCTGTCACCCCCACGGCTAAGGTGATGGCCGCCATGCATTTCTTCGCCACTGGGTCATTCCAGCACACAGTGGGCAGTGGAGGAGGGATGTCCCAGCCCATGTTCAGCAAGGTGCTGAGGGATGTACTGGCAGCCATGATGCTGTACCGGAACAGGTACATCCGCTTCCCCAGGGCTCGTGAATTGGCGGCAGTGAAGGGTGCATTCTATGCCCTTGGCAGAATCCCACACGTCGTTGGAGCCATTGACTGCACACATGTCGGCCTTGTACCACCACAGGCCACTGAGCACCTGTACCGCAACAGGAAGCACACGCACTCCCTGAATGTGCAAGTGGTGTGCCTTGCGGACATGGTGATCACCCACGTGTGTGCAAAGTTCCCAGGCTCGGCCCATGACGCACACATAATGCGCAACAGCATCTTGCCACGACTGATGTCCAATATGCAACAGGATCGTGCCTGTATTGTCGGTGAGTATGTGGAGTGGTGTAGCGTGCTGGCTGTGCGATGCTGTCCCCTGTCCAGTTGGATTAGCAACGGTTCTCTGTGTCCCTCACACCCAGGTGACTCTGCGTATCCGAATGGGGCATGGCTGCTCAGTCCATTGAGGAATCCTCGCACCCCAGCAGACGATCGCTACAATGAGGCACATGGGAGGACCAGACGTGTGGTCGAGCGTACCTTTGGCCTCCTCAAGTCCAGGTTCAGGTGCCTGGACCGCACCGAGGGTGCGCTGGCGTACTCCCCACAGAAGGTGTGCCGGATAGTGGTGGCGTGCTGCATGCTGCACAATCTGGCCATTCGGAAGCAGATCCCCCTCATCGTGGATGACGGAGACCAACCAGGGCCCCAGCCCGCAGACCAGGACAGCTCGAGTGAGGAGGACAGCGGAGAGGAGGAAGCTGGTAATGTGCGGCAGCAGCTCATCGCCCGCTACTTCACTTGACGGTGAGTGTCCATGTACGACGGCTGATGTGGCTGTATCTGTGCAGGTGTGTGTGTGCTGTGTCAGGGTGGCCGTTTGTTCACTGCGTGCTGTGTGTCAACGCTCCATGGCCAGGGTAGTATGCCACTGTTGGTGGCTGTGGCATTGTGCCCTATAGCTCTGTGCGATGTGTGTACATTGCTTGTAGTTGTTGACATGTACTGTGTGATGGGTGTGTGACACACTCATTGAATGTGCTCCTGTTCTGTCTCCCACCCCTAGGTCCCTACAGGCCCTCCGGATTCAAATGCCATGCCACGCATCAGGTGCCTTTCCGCCCAAGGTGGCCGTTGTATTCCGTACAAATAAGACACAGGGCACAAACAGCAGTTAGTGAAAAAGGTGCATTTATTACAAACTGTGACATGTGATTGTGTGTAAGGTGATGACAAAAGTGGTGCGTGCAGTGACAATGAGCTGTCGGTCATGGCTGCGTGATGATCAGGGTGTACCCACTGGTTCTATGTCCATAGTCCAACACACACATGCCATCCAGATGGCTGTGTGGAGTGGGATCGTAGTCCAAGTCAATGCAGTGGCTGGTCAAGGAAGGCTGGCGGAAGGCTGGCTGGCTGCCTCACTTGCGACTGGAGCGTGCGAAGTCCTCCCGGGAGATCTGTTTCCTCTTCGGACGGCCCCTTCCACGTTTGCGAGGGGGGTGCCTGCTTGCGACATGCTGGTGGTTGAGGTGTGATCACTGGCTGTGGACGCAGGGGAACTGGACACTGCTGCTCCACCCTGCGCCCCGGCAGGTGGTGGCGGAGGGGAGCTGCTGTCCCTGGCTGTGACCTCACCGCCACCACCAGCTGTCCCATGAGGTCCACGATTTGGCCCATACGGGCGTCCATGGACCTCAACACCCCCAGCACCTCACGCGTGTCTGAGGCAGACCGGACCCATTGTCCTTGGGCCTCTTCATAGGCCCCAAGGACTCTGGCCATGTGAGGCAGGGCATGGCTCCCAGGGGAGGCTGGCGTTTCCCTGACCCTGCTCCTCCTACCAGTCCTGCTGCCACCGGCCTGCCCACTAGCCACATTGCTCACCACGGTCCTCGCTGTGGCTCCCAGGGTGGATCCAGTCGTCCGGGCCACCACCTGCGCTGGGGCTGGTGCCAGCGGAGACGTGGCGGTGGTGGCGGCGGTGGTGGTCGGTGCGGCGATGGTGGCGGTTGCGGCAGTGGTAGTGGCCACAATGACCGTGGGTGTGGCCGCAACGACAGTGGCAGCAGGGGGCTGTGAATGTTCAGCAGCCCTGGATGATGGGTTGGTGGGTAGGAGGGGTCCTGGGGAGCGGCTGGGCCCTGCCACACCAGATGGGCCTGCTTGGTTGTCCGTGTCCGAAGAGGAGGACAGATCCTCCAGATCCGTGTGTCCTCGTTGGGGGCTTGTAGGCTGGCTGTGCTGGCTGCTGGCTCCATCCCCAGCATCCAGCAGTTCGTCACCTGTGGAGAGAATGAGATTAGTTATTGTGTTGCACCTGGCGAAGTATGTATTTGTCGTCTGACATTGACAGTTCGTGCAATCTCGTACATGGGTTTCCCGGAGGCGTGTGTGTGGCTGTGGCATCTGTAGTTGTGTGTGCTTGGCAATGGGACTGTGTGCTGTGCACATGTGGCATGGGACGGATTGGCCATGCCGATGGGTGTGTTGCTGTGCCCCTACTTATTGTGACTCTGGTGTATGCGGGCTCCTGGCCCATCCTGGGTCTGGTTTGTACTTTGCTTTTGGGGTTCAAATGGAACGCTTAGGAACGCATATGGCAACATGGGGGCCATGCCCCAGATTCGCATTTGGGTGGGGATATGCTTTTGGGGTTCAAATGGAACGCTTAGGAACGCATATGGCAACATGGGGGCCATGCCCCGGATTCGCATTTGGGAGGGAATCTGCTTTTGGGGTTCAAATGGAACGCTTAGGAACGCATATGGCAACATGGGGGCCATGCCCCGGATTCGCATTTGGGAGGGAATCTGCTTTTGGGGTTCAAATGGAACGCTTAGGAACGCATATGGCAACATGGGGGCCATGCCCCAGATTCGCATTTGGGTGGGGATATGCTTTTGGGGTTCAAATGGAACGCTTAGGAACGCATATGGCAACATGGGGGCCATGCCCCAGATTCGCATTTGGGTGGGGATATGCTTTTGGGGTACATGCTGTGAGCCATGGGTGCCGAACGTGACATGTGTTGTGGCAGCATGACAGTGCATGGTTTGAGGTGTGTGCATGCTTGACATGGCCTGCATATTTGCTGTCTGTTGTGATTACTGGACATGGCATTGGACGCATCGTTATGAGTGAGTGATGGTTGTGTGCCAGCCAACGTATTGCAGTTGTCCCATCTCCTTGGTGTGCGTGCTGCCCTGTGCCATGTGCATCACTGCAGTGCTCGGGGGGTGTGGCCCATGTTGTGTGTTGTTGCTCACAGTGTGTCGTGCACTTCATTGACTTCTGGCACATGGTTGGTAATGGGCATGTATCTTAGCGTGACTGCTGTATGTGTGGCAGCTGTGCGGATGACATGCCTTTCATGAGACTGGGGCTGACGGATGGGATGGATGGTATGTTGTTTGTGCATGGTGTGTCTGTGTGTTTGATGGGTTCAGTGGTGTTCGTGTGCATTTATGTTGTTCCGCTCTGTTGCGTCTAGTGTTGTTTGTCTTACATAGGCGTAGTTGTGGGGTGTGTGGTTGACAGGCAGTTGGGGCTACATGGACAGGACTTCAATGGTGTTTCGGTTGTGTGTGATGAGTTGCACAGTGGCTGCCGTGTGGTACTATATTCAGTGTGGCTTGTGCATGCAGACGTGGCTCCTTGGGTGTTGCTATGTATGTGATGGGTCATGTGGGGTGTGAGTCTGTTGTTCATGTCCGTGTGCACATTGTTCACTTGTTCGTGACGGTGGGCGGTGCTGCGTGTTCGTCTGCTACGTGACATGTCCCATGTGTTGGTCGTGTTACGGTCCTCATGCCTCCAGTAATCCGGCCCTGTCCAGTTTCCCACCTGCAAGTTGTTCGTGCGTGCACTGTACTGGATGCCACATGGCTCTACGCGGGGGGTGCTCCATGTTGCAGGTCTGTGGGGGTGGGAGGGTGTTGTGGGTCGTGGGGGTGGCTGGATACCCACTGACACCGATTGCTGTGGACCGTGATGTCTGCCCTTCGGCTGTCGTTGTGCACTGCGGTGGCTGACACGTGGGTGTGGGGTGTGGGGGATGCTCCTCCTTGCTGTGCTGTGGGACTGGGGCCTGGTGTGTGTTGTACTTGGGCTGTCCACCGTCCCACCCACTGCACTTTGTGTTCCTGCCACTTACCTGTTACTTGTCGGTTGGTGCAGCTGTGGCGGACACATGGGTGTGGTGGGTGCTCGTTGTGGCGCTTCTGGCATATTTGGGGACCTGTTGGTGGTTACGTGGCTGGCTTAGTGTACACATGTCCCCACGCATCTTGCAGTTGTTCGGTTTGGGCTGTGTGTGGTGGTGTCTGTTGCATGTGTGTGTGATGTGTTGTGTATTGTGTGCTGGACATGGGGGTGTTTGTCCCTGGGAGCTGTGGCATGGTGGTAGTGCATGTGAGTACATAGCGGTGTGCTGGTATACATTAGTTTGTACTTACCAGCCTCCACTCCCCCTGCTAATCCGGCGAGGATCTCCGGATGGATTACGACTCGCACCTTCTCCTCCCACGCTTTGAAGGTCTTAAAGAGCGCGGGATTCCCTCCGCCAGTGACGGCAGCCAGCTCTCTGTTTTTGCCCTCCTTCTTCTTGACCAGGCTCTTGACGTCATTCCAACGTTTGTTAATCTCGACTCTGTTCCTGGGCAGGGTCCCGACTGCATTGACCTGGTCTACGATCCGGTTCCACATTCTGTTTCTGGTGGCTAGTGGTGTGTGCTGGACCATGTTCCCATAGATTTGTGGGTACACCTTGATGATCTCGTCGACCATGACCGTCAGCTCCATGGGCGTGAACTTGGGCATCCTTTGTGGTGCCATGGTGTTTGTGGTGCTGGTGCGGTGTGTGTTGTGTAATGTGCAGGGGGTTTGTGGTGCCGGTGTTTGGTGGTGGTGGTGGTGGTGGTGGTGGTGGTGTGTTGGTGGTGGTGGTGGTTGTGATGTGTGCGTTTCTGTGGTGTGCTGCTGTCCTTGCTGTGTCACTGTGTCCTCTCCTCTCCTCTCTGGTTTGCAATGTAGCAAGGGGTTGTGGTCTGTGGGAGTGCTGCTTTTGTACTCACCTATGTGGGTGTGTCCTCATGGTCTGTTGTTTTCAGGTGTGTTGTGTCTGGGGTTCTGGCCTTTGTATTTTTTGTTTGTCCGGGGGGTGTTTTCGGGATATGTACTGTGCTTGTGTATTTGTGCGTGCCTTGCTGTGTGGACTTGTTGGCCATGTTGTGTGCTATTGGTTTTGTGTGCGGATGGTTTCTGTGCAGGTTCGTGGGCGCCATGGCTTCTGCCGTGTCGTTTCTCATCGGCGTTGTTTGCGCTGGCGGGCGGTATATTTGTGGTTTTTCCGCGCTCATGTCGGTGCGATCATAATCTCACGTGCGGTGTGTCGGCCGTGAGGGCGGGCGGTTTTGTGTTGTCGTGCGTGTTTCCGTCCGTGGCGGGCGGTTTGTCTCCGACTCGGACGTTGGCGGGCGGTATTTTGTGTGCTTTTTCCGCCGATGGCGGTATTCGGTTTGTGTAATCGTAATGGCGTGGTCGGTGTTCAGGCGGTGTGTGCGGGCGGATTTTTGCCGCTTCCATGCCTGGCGGATTTATTTACGCCGGGTATCGTAATGGGCCCCCAAATAACAAAAGTTCAGAATACAAATCTGAAGTGAACAACTATTATTAATAATTATATTATTTTCTCAAATGCTTTTAAACAAATGTAAAACTACATTATTTGATACTACAAAGTTTACATAACTGTATTAAAAAATATACAAATGTTAAACATTTTTGTTTACCTAATTACGAAATGTAAAAAGTAAACATATGTGCAAAATATTTTGTATCTGTAAAGTAAATTAGATTTTTTATCTATATGTCTTAATTTATATTATATAAACTTAATAAAACAAATATTTTTTGTTGATTACAAAATGATTTACAATAAATCAACATCAATAAAGAAATATGTCTATTTTTTGTGTATCATTTTATTAATGTTGTATTTAATGTCAAAAGTTATGTATTAATTAAGTCTACTGTTTTAACTAATATTTTTAATTAACTATATATATAACGGTTTTTTTCCAGTTATAACTATGTCATAATTAAAATAAATTACTACTACAAACTATATTAATTTTTTAAGTTTACAAATTAATACATACATATCTAAATTACTATTCCAACTACAGTTAATATTAATTAAAGGTAGGTGCTGGTCACTTAACTTAATTAATTTACTATTCCCACTCCACTTACCATTAAGTCAGGGTAGGTGCTGGACACTAAACTTAATTAATTTACTATTCCCACTCCAGTTACTATTAATTGAGGGCAGGTGCTGGATACTAAACTTAATTAATTTACTATTCCCACTCCAGTTAGCATTCATTCTTGGTAGGCGCTGGACACTAAACTTAATTAATTTACTATTCCCACTACAGTTCGCATTTAAGTAGGGTAGGTGCTGGACACTAAACTTAATTAATTTACTATTCCCACTCCAGTTAGCATTAAGTTAGGGTAGATGCTGGAGACTAAACTTAATTAATTTACTATTCCCACTCCAGTTACTATTAATTGAGGGGGGGTGCTGGACACTAAAATTAATTAATATACTATTCCCACTCCAGTTAGCATTAACTCAGGGTAGGTGCTGGAGAATAAACATAATTAATTTACTATTCCCACTTCGGTTACTATTAATTGAGGGGAGGGTCTGGACACTAAACTTAATTAAATTACTAGTCCCACTCCAGTTACAATTAAGTCAGGGTAGGTGCTTGACACTAAACTTAATTAATTTACTATTCCCACTCTAATTTGCATTAATTCTTGGTAGGCGCTGGACACCAAACTTAATTAATTTACTATTCCCACTCCAGTTAGCATTAAGTCAGGGTAGGTGCTGGATACTAAACTTCATTAATTTACTATTCCCACTCCAGCTACTATTAAGTGAGGGATATTCTGGACACTAAACTTAATTAATTTACTTTTCCCACTGCAGTTACCATTTAACCAGGGTAGGTGCTGGACACTAAACTTAATTAATTTACTATTTCCACTCCAGTTTGCATTAGAGTCAAGGTAGGTGCTTGACACTAAACTTAATTAATGTACTATTCCCACTCTAGTTACTATTAAGTGAGGGGATGTGCTGGACACTAAACTTAATTAATTTACTATTCCCACTCCAGTTACCATTTAATCAGGGTAGGTGCTGGACACTAAACTTAATTAATTTGCTATTCCCACTCCAGTTAGCATTAAGTCAGGGTAGGTGCTGGACACTAAACTTAATTAATTTACTATTCCCACTCCATTTACCATTACATCAGGGTAGGTGCTGGACACTAACTTAATTAATTTACTATTCCAACTCCAATTTGCATTTAATCTGGGTAGATGCTGGACACTAAACTTAATTAATTTACTATACCCACTCTAATTACTATAAAGTCAAATATGTTGCCAAACACTAAACATATCTATTTTTCCCCAATAAAAATAATATAATATCACTAACTGTACTCTACATTAAATCTTAATTATTTAATAATTCCTATAATAATTTAGTACACTATATATTATATATATATTTTTTTAAGTTATAAAAGTAATATATTTCATTTTTTAAATATTATAATTCACATATAAATAATATTTTATCTATATACTATACCTAATGCTTAATATTAAAATTTGAGATTTTTGATTATTTAATAAATTTATATTTTGTATTAAATATGACAAAATAATACATATTTATATATATTTATAGCATTTTTTCATTAAAGAAAGAAATAATTATTTTTATACATTACATGATTTAAAGTTTTAATATTTAATTATCAATAATAAAGAATTAAATTTAAATATTATTTATTTTAAAATTTACACTAAAACCACATATTATTTTGTAAATATTATTTGATTTTTAATTTTATAAAAAAAGTAAAATATTTAAACAAATTTTGTAAAACACTCCCCAAACTTATACCCTATAAACACAACTTCCAAATCCTAAAACAATAATTTCTAAATTCACCAAAAAAATTCTAAATTGAATTTTTAAATTTGTGAATTTATTAAATATTTAATTAAAATATTTTAAAACACTCCCCACCCTTATCCCCTATAAACCCAACATCCCACTCCTAAAACAATATTTTCTAATTTTGAAAATATATTTTCTAACTTATATTTTTAAATTTCAATTTTATTAAAAATGTAATTCAATTTTTAAAACACTCCCCACCCTTATCCCTAGAAACCCAACATCCCGCTCCTAAAACAATATTTCTAATTTCGAAAATATATTTTCTAACTTATATTTTGAAATTTCAAATCTATTAAAAATGTTATTCTATTATTTTAAAACACTCCCCACCCTTATCCCCTATAAACCCAACATCCCGCTCCTAGAACAATATTTTCTAATTTAAAAAATATATTTTCTAAATTTTAAATTTCGAATTTATTAAAAATTTAAGGGAATTATTTTAAAACACTCCCCGTCCAGAACTCTTGGTTGCTGCTGCCGGTAAAGGAAGGAGGAGGGGGGCAAGGACTACAAGCCCCAGCCTCCCCTGCCACCACCATCACTGCCGACGTTGCACCGCGCCCGGAGGCGCTTTAAATCTCGCGGCGGGCACCCGCAGTGCGGGAAGCCCGTCCAGAACTCTTGGTTGCCGCTGCCGGTAAAGGGAGGAGGAGGGGGGCAAGGACTACAAGCCCAGCCTCCCTGCAACCACCGTCACTGCCGACGTTGCACCGCACCCAGAGGTGCTTTAAATCTCACGGTGGGCTCCCGCAGTGCGGGAAGCCCATCCAGAACTCTTGGTTGCCGCTGCCGGTAAAGGGAGGAGGAGGGGGGCAAAGACTACAAGCCCCAGCCTCCCCTGCAACCACCGTCACTGCCTACGATGCACCGCGCCCGGAGGCGCTTTAAATCTCGCGGTGGGCTCCCACAGCGCGGGACACATGCGGGCGTGCCCGGGCCAAGGGCGGGCCTGTCTGTGCCTGTCTGCGGCAGACAGAGGCGGGGTAGGGCCACCCCCATTTGCAGCATCATCAAGATCTGTACTGATTATAACTTCACGCCATAATAGGGTAAGAACTACGCCAATTCATTTGATTTTAAGGGAACTCGACGAGCTGCATGGTATTTTATTCTCCAACCAATGTAGTGGCCCAATCCAGAACTATAATCGTGAACTTTAAGGCTGGACTCAGGACGCACTTTCATTGAACGCCTATTGAAATTACTTCCTTAAGCTGGCTGAACACCGTCTCCACTGTTTTATAAAGAGTGAACTTTGATTGGTACAAATTAACTGAACATTTTGTCTTGTACTATTCACCACAGGAAAGGAAGGGACGCTGTGATTAATACATATCCCAATTCATACTAGCGGAATAGCCAGTATACTTCGACTCTGTCATAACTGTTACATCTGTTTTGGGGATACGGCAAAGCGTGACAGATTCCCCCATTATTTGACTATTCCCAGACCCTAGCATCTTGTCGGCAAGTTTGAGCGACTTGCGGACAGGAAAATGGGAAAAAGGAAGGCAATAGAACCTGTAATGGGTAGGAAGAAAATGGCTAAAATTAGCAAAACAGCAACTTCCGCAGCTGATAACTGTACCCTAGCAGCTATAGATGAGCTGATTGAGGAAGTTGAAACTATGTTAGCAAATGGCGAAAAAGTGAAACCCAATGATCGTAAGAAAATTTCAACATATTTTAGTAAGCAAAGTAAAGCAACCTCTACCAAGCTAATCCCCCCAAAAAAACCCTTAGTAATTGTGCATTGTGCACCGGAGCCCCACGTAATCACGCAAGGCAGTTCCCCCCAGAGAGACTCCCCTAGACGAGCCACTGTTGATTTGGAAGAGCCCAGCACTCCAACTAGGGACTTCATAAATCTAGAATGCACGAATAGATACGTAATACTAGGAGACGATCAAACTGAGGACCAATTAGATGAGATAGAGAGCACACCGTGGGTTTTAGGAGGGTCGAGAGATGTAGGGACCCAAACAGATCTGGAGGTCTCTAACGAAGTATTGAGGGATCTCTGCCAAAAGCAGGACTCTCCACTAAAGGAGATAGAAGGACTCAAGAGAATGCTTTCAGACTTGTTAAAAAGTCTGCCTTTAGCTCATAAAGAAAATAGCATCTTGACAAACCCCCTCTTGTACTCTGGGGATAAACTCGATCTGACCAATGGAGTAAGCAAGAAAAAAACTTGTCAATCTGGTGCACTTACCAAAAATATATTAAATGATCCAATAGATCAGAATAGATACCCAACCAGGACTCCCTCTCATATATCAAAATCAAACACATATAATGAATTAACTGTCCCATGCAACCCCACGAACAATGAGAGGCGCATGGCACCTTTTCAGGTGCCTCAAAACACATTTAGGGTAAAATCTTCCAGCCCCTATCAGCCAGGCTTAAATTTAAATAAGGACCGAGAAGGGGGGGGCCATTGTCTTTTACAGAATACCCACTTAACAAATCAAAAAATGACTACACATAAAGCCAATACGTATAACATTTTCTTGGTAAATGTTCCAAGACTAAGGGGTCGATTCCGATCTCGGTCGGTAGGGCTCCGATTCGGATTCGGCTTTACCGGATCCGAGTCGGTGGCTTTGTTTCCGACCGATTCGTACAGTCGTCCGAGCGAGCAAGTACGATGCGCTTGAACGCGAAATCGCCGACCGACTTGTTTCCGTGTTCAAACCGCTCCATCCGACTCATTCGCACTCGATTTGTGGCGCGCAATGGAGACGTTTTCCGACCGAGCCAGTACGATGCACGATCCGGACAGCCGGATCGAGTCAGAGCTTCCGACACAAAAAAGCTCTCGGAAGCGGACTTCGGGTGTCCGTGCCGGACCCCCCTTCAGTCGTAGCCATACGATTCGGACATACATGCGTGTACGGTGCGGATGGCACCAATGGGTATCCACTACAGGGGGCCCCCTTGTGCGCAACCTACCCATTGAGTCAATGGGAGCCCATGTACATGTCGTGCGACTGGCTCCCATTGACTTCAATGGAGTCCGACCGAACCGAGTCCGGCAGCATACGGCCGCATTGTACTCGTTCGGTCGGACTGCAGGGGTCCGGCTCGGTTGGAAAACAATCCGGATCCGGATCGGTCAGAGAGCTTTCCGACCCAGATCGAAATCGGCCCCTAAGCCGGGGACGCAGAGAAAATGAGGATTCCCTAAAAAATAAAACGATCCATTGGATCAGATATAAACACCAGTGTCTCTCTGTAATAAAATCCGACATTGTAAGAGCTGAAAGGCTACAACAGATGGGGGGGAGCAAGGATGATATTAAGTTGACGTTCCATTCAAGGTTCATAGCAGAAAGCCTAATTGACATGAACCTTCGGTCACATACTCTCTTTGACTCGTCGATCAGCATTAGGTTAAATATTCCTGAGTCTGCAACTAGAACCAACCAACATCGAGAAACAAAGAAGATAATGTATCCTGACTCTTTTGATTCACTGCCTAGTACTAAGCAGAACATTCCTGAGTTAGCTACTAGTACTAATTTACATCAAGCAACACAGGAGACATTGAATCTAGGCTCTGCAGATTCATCGATTAGCACTAATCAAAATATTTCTGAGCTGGCCACTAGCACCAACTCACAACAAGCAATGCAGGAGACATCAAATTTAGCTTCTATAGATTGACTGGCAAGGAATTATAGAGGGAACAGGATGGCAAAGGGAGTTGTCCCCCAATGAGATACGAACCCTGTTAATCCCAATATTCTTTTTGGTCCCCAAAAAAGCCTTGAGGTTACTTGTCACGCTATTCACCCAGATAGAGAAGACAACTGTCTCCCACTTAGTGCTACGCTGATCACATACACACTCCCGATCACTAAATGGTTAAAAATAATTTCTTGGAACTTAGCCGTGCTAAAACAAAAACTCAAGGAACCGGATTGGCAGAATTATATAGAGGGCTTCGACCTCTGTCTCTTTCAGGAGACATGGGCCAGGGAATTGCAGCACAAATTAGGGTACAGAACTTTTAGTATAGAAGCAGTACAATCAAAAAAAGGGAGGGCATCGGGGGGACTGATAATATGGGTACAAATTAACCTAAATGTCACCATAGAAACTGTAGTTACAGACTCATTGGATATTTTGGGCCTGAAACTTAGGTTTTCTAACACCACACAATTGTATCTTTTTAATATCTATGTAAGACCCAGGGAATCCTCAAAAGAAGCGCCTTTGTTAGAGCATTTTAAGGAGGTCTTGGGACCGATAGATCTCAAAGATGCCATCATCATAGGGGGTGACTTTAATTGCTGTTATGAACCTATGGTGGGTCTTGAAGTAGTGTCCGAAGAGGAAGACCAACTTAGAGGCATCCCTAGTCTTCAGACAAAAAACACAGTGAGGTGTACCACCTCTGCCATCCAAATGTTTCACTTTCCCATCGAAAAAGGTTTTAGAGCATGCAATGGTCGCCTCCCCACAGATTTCGCTTCGATTTATAAGAGGAAACTCAAGGTCGAGAATAGATTATATACTTATCAGTACACCACACTGGGCATACGCACAGGACTTTAAGGTCGATAAGAGATCAGAGAGCGACCATCTCCCGTTATGCTTAGATTTAGACGGGAAACATTTCCCATTCCATGAAACATTAGAACCTGACCCAACAGTAGAGCTAAGAATGCCCCTGGTAACTAACAACCGAAGGTCAGTCAGATGGCCCACTGTGTTAGACCAAGTTGAACCCCTAACTAATATTTATACAATTTTTAGTGCCTTGGTAGGTCCTTATCTGGAACAAGATCATGAAATCACCAAGATAACCGACATCCACCAAAGATTGGTAGAAGAAATACAAACAAACCTAACTAAGCCAGGGACAAAAAAGAAAATTGCAAAGAAAGGGGCTCAGCCATCTAATCCATGGTATGACAAAGAATGCAGGTTGACCAAAACTCTGCTTATTATTGCCCTCAAAAATAAAAACGCGATTGAGATTAGAGTAGAAAGAACTAGATACAAGAAAATACAAAAGATAACCCAGAGAAATTGGGAAGACAGCATCTGGGAGGAGCTTATAACTGCGGCAAAACACGGGGACCAATCCATGTTTTGGAAACTGATGACCCATGGATCTAGAAACGATGTGACAGCTTCTGACCATTATTTAGACCCTATCACTTGGCAGTGGCATTTTACAAACCTCTATAACATCACGTCTGACTCTGAATTAGTTAGCCACTCTGCATTTAATCCTTGGGGGTTCTTCTCTATTAATCAAATAACACCTTTACAGTTCAGCATGGAGGAAACTGCCCTTGCAGTAGCAGCCATCAAGTCATCAAAGGCTCCAGGCCCCGATAGAATACCGGGGGACCTATTTAAACTCCCAGGAAGTGTGGGTACCATACATAAACGAACTGACAAATGCAATAGCTAGGGGGCAGCCGGTGCCACCGTCCTGGAAGGGAGCCGAGATAGTCCCCATCTATAAAAAAGGCAGCAGGGAAGAGCCTGCAAATTATAGGTCCAAAAGCCTGATAGATGTCCTACAGAAGGTTTATGCCAAACAAATCTTAACTAGGCTCACTGACTGGATGACAGAAGAAAACGTACTATCACCATGTCAGGCTGGTTTCAGACAAAAAACAAGCACAATAGACCAAATATTTAGATTGATGATCATAAGTTGGAAATATACAAGATTAAGATCCAGCCACCTATATGTCGCCTTTATTGACCTAAAGGCGGCATTTGACTCCATTCCAAGGGCCCAGTTGTGGGAATCCTTACACCAGCAGGGTGTACCTGACAAGATCTTAATTCAAATTATCAGGTTACACCAAGACAACTACGCCAAAGTACGATGGGGCAAAGGAGGTGAGCTTACTGATGAGATACCAGTTAAGAGGGGAGTGCGCCAGGGCTGTGTCATGGCGCCGACCCTCTTTCTCTTGTATGTAAATGATTTGGTTAAACATCTCCCAAACTGTGTGCATGATTCACCAAAATTGGGAGGTAATCACATCTGCGCCCTAACATTTGCGGACAATACTATCTTGCTGTCCCAAACACCTAGTGGCTTGCAGAATCTGCTTAACAGCCTTAATGAATATTGTAAAGTAAAAGGTCTTGAGGTGAACCCTACAAAAATGAAATATATGACTATAAGGCCACATAGAAGTTTTAAGAACCAATTATATTTAAATGGCATAGAACTGGAACGAGTATCAAATTTCGTATACTTGGGGGTCACTTTAGACTCTAAACTTTCCTGGACCGCACAGATAGAGAAGTCGAAGGCTATTCTAACACAAAACTCTATTCCCATTGTAAAAAAACAATCAGCAACATCCTCTAAAGCCATCACTCCTGCTCTGGAAGTATATAAGGCCAGAGCTCAAACTGCCACCCTATACGGTGCGGAGATTTGGGGAAGTGGTGCTCTTAAATCCTTAACTATTGCCAAATTTTTTTTTGGAGAATGTTTGCTGCCCTTCCCCAACATACTCCATTGACCCCCTGACTTACGATCTAGGTATTAAACACTTGGAATACCTAGAAATCTGTAAAATACTGTCGTTCTGGATCAGAACTTGGATTACACCGGAACTATCAGTGTATAGAGAATCGCTTCTCGAACTCCTGGCACTTGACACCCAAGTTTCTTTTCCTTGGTTGTCTCACATTAGAATATGGCTTTTGGACTTAGGATTGGCAGATATGGGTTGAATCCAACTCTGCTAACTCCAGTGTCAAAACGCGAGATCAAATTCCTATTCTGGGAATTTGTCAGAGATAAGGTAATTTCAAGCAGTTCCCATGGAAGACTTACCATCCAATTCTTCCAGTTTAAAATGACACCCCATTTCGAGATGTTCTTAGATGAAATAGAACCGTTATTGGCAAAGTGTTTATACCTGAAATTTAGATATGGTATATTACAACTAAACACTTTTGTTGCCAAATGGTCAATGTCACAAGCCAAGGAGGGGGAGTCCCATTGCACCTTATGTCGAATGGGGGTTGATGGAGATATTCCACATGTTTTGTTTTTCTGCCCAGTATATAGACCAGCTAGAAGGAAGTGGATAAGACCGATAGCTAGGTGCCTTGGCGTCAGGAGAATGAATGATATGTTGAGAATATTAAAAACTGACAACTCACGCTTAATAGTTTTTGCCCTCAGCCGATTTCTATTAGCTGTTAACTTCACGAGGAAAAAGGGAGGGCAAAAATTATAATCTTTTAAAAAATGGCTGTTAATTGAAGACATCTAGAGGTAATGCTGTACAATCTGGCAGGAACTATTATGACAAAAACCAAAGGGGACTATACATTCTGGTTAAGACCAAATGAAATTGAAATAACTATGCTTCTGTGTAAAAACTTAAGTATTTTTAAACTGTTGTGTATTTTATTACTTTCCATGTTTTTAGTAATAATATGATGATTTTAAGACCTGATAGCTTTAGTTTAATTGGCATTTTATGGAACTTTTCATGAATACTTAAATCTTACAAGTCTTCCTATCAGTTTGGATATAAATTAATCCATGCCAACGTTCTTGTAGAACGGTATAGTACAAGATTTGGTACCATTTGCATTTATTGCACACGCATTTTCTAAAGAACTTGATACTATTAGTACAGAATAAATAGTATTTTGCTGCTATTATATTGCACAGACACTTTTTAAACGAATAAGATAGCAGTGTAATCCCCAGGTTGTCAAGACGAACTGGTGGAACTCATCCAGATTCAAAACGAACTGCTATGGACTAGATGTATATAGATTTGATAAAGCGAGCAACGGATGAATGTATTTTAAAAATCTTTTGATGCATGTATTGTATTTTATTGTTTTTTACTTCTATGGCCTTTTAGGCCGAAATAAAGTATTCTGAACTATGAACTTTAAAACACTCCCCACCCTTATCCCCTATAAACCCAACATTCCGCTCCTAAAACAATATTTTCTAATTTCGAAAATATATTTTCAAAAATATATTTCTAAATTTTGGAATTATTAAAAAAATTAATTTAATTATTTTAAAACACTCCCCACCCTTATCCCCTATAAACCCAACATCCCGCTCCTAAAAAATATTATCCAAATATTATTTTTTATAACATTAACTACCTATTATTATACTCAAAACAAACTTTAAATACATTAAAATATAGTACAATAACGATATTTTAACATAACGATATTTTTACAGTCGAGATTACAAACTTCGATATTTTTAACAACACTTACAAACGATATTTTTAAAATCGATATACATAACATCGATATTTAATGCTATCGATATACTAAACTCGATATTTATGTATATCGATATTAAAACATCGATATTATGTCTTATTACCGCAAATATGGATATTCAATATGTTGCAGATAATTCGATTGCTGTTGCTCGCTTTGCTACATCATATATGACCAAATCTGAAAAGACGGAGTTGAAAGAAATGTGGGAAAATATTTCACAAGAGAAGACTCTTAGTAACAAATTGTACAGCTTTAGTTTGAAGATGCTTTCCCATCGAGAGATTGGATCCTACGAATGTTCGGATCGGTTGACCTCTGCAAGTTTATATTCAAAGTCCAGAGGAATCATTTGGGTAAGTCTAGGTCTTGCTGCAACACGAAATCGAGTATTGAAATCTGTACAAGAAATTGAATACTTAGCTTTGAATGAGCCGGAAAGTACAGATAATGTTAAAACAAATATGTTGGATACGTACTATCCCAAAAGGAGTCCACATCTGGAAAACATATGTCTCTATGAAGTACTGCAACATTACAGCTTTAAGAGAAATGTTACAGAAAATATAAATGAAGAAAAAATGTGCAGTAATTATATGTGATGGATGTTTGGTAAAACATGCCAAAGGAAATCTTATTAATCACAGGAAACTCAGTTGTGATACTCCAGTTAAAAAGGGAATTTTTCTATTTAGTACTTCTGCAACTGTTTAAGCCTTGGCGTAGTGAAATTGGAGATTTTGACTGCTATGAAGATTCTTTTAATGCATGTAAAGATAGCATTGAATGCACAGTTTTTCCACAATATTTACAAATGTTGAATGAAGAGATTGAACAAGTAACTAGTATTGCAGCTGAAATCGCTAGAGATAGTTCTCAAGATAGTCAAAGTTCTGCTCCACTAAGTCAAGATCCACTAGGACAACCAATTCTTGAAAATGAAGCAGCAATCTCTATGAATGAAGTAGAAATGGCAATGCAACAAGCACAACAGGATATTATTGATTTGGGAAACTTGGAAGAACAACTAAATATTGAACGAAAAGAAATATATCAGGAAGTTACACAACAGATACAGCATGATTTACTGCATGAAAAAAAGAATGCCAATATACATCATTTAAACCTATTTGAATGTATATCAGTGGACAAGCTGGAACAGGAAAATGTTCTTAATTAAAGTTTTGACCAGTCATCTACATAAAACCACTCAATCACATTTATCTTGTGTTGTAACCGCTCCAACTGGGTTAGCAGCACATAACATTAAAGGGATTACATTATGTCGATTACTCATGCTACCAGTTGAACATGAAAATAAGTTGGAATATCACAAGCTATCTGGAGAAGCTTGTTATGAAGTATCAAGTGTACTAAAAAAAATGAAACTTTTTATTATTGATGAGGTGAGCATGGTCTCAAACTTAATGCTTGCCTTTGTACATTTAAGAATGCAACAGATTTAAAAAACAGATTATGATGTTTTATTTGGAGGAAAACATGTAATTGTATTCGGCGATCTATTACAACTTACTCCTGTGAAAGGACAACCAGTTTTTTAAACACTTGTCCATGAAGACACTAAGAAATCTTTGGGAAGTATTGGAAATGTGAACATTTGGTCTCTTTTTGAATATAAAGAACGTATTAAGAATATGCGACAAGCAAGTGATGAACATTATGGGAACATTCTTCAAGATATTAGAATTGGTGTTTTGAAAAACATGGTAAAGAAGCTTTACAAAGTCGACCACTAACAAACTTGTTTCCAAATGAAAATATTGCACCTGAAATAATGTACAGAAAAATTGGAGAAAATAAATCTATAGTTTGTCTAATGCCAACACTGCAAGAGTGTTCTACATTCAATCAACAACTTTTGAAACTGGAGAAACAACTAATAGTGAAAATGGAAGCCATTGTTAAAATGGAACATGAAGGGGTTACTATTCTTCTCTCAGAGAAATTACAGTCAAAATTGGATTCTTTGGAAAAGTCTGTATCTAAGACTGCTGGGTTAGAAAAGACTTTGGGGCATATGTACAATGAGTTAACGCTAATACGGCGATATTTGTATCGCCCTATTAACAAGTTGTCGCTAACAGCCGTTAGCGACAGCTTTCTGGCAATACCTGTCGCTTTCAACATCGCCGACCATGTTAGCGATAACTATCGCTAATGACATGCAAGGTAGGCGTTACCGTGCAAAAACGAATGCTAACCCCACTTTGCGATATTTACAACGATCGCCCGGACACGCAATACGTTAAAAAAACAGCTGCTAAAGGCCGTTAGCGGCTGGGACTTAAGACCAGAAAATAGCTGGTTTTAAAAATGGCGAGAAAGAACAGTATATAAGGGAGACCAGCCAAGAGCCTCATCTGAAGACCCACTGAAGCCATGGAGGTACTACTCATGCAGCTTGGAGCACCAAGAAGGCCACAACAACCACCGCCACTGCCACCTCCCCCAGGACCACCACGGAGGCAGCGCCGAAGAGGACAGCGGGTCCATCGCCAATGCTTCAGCCTCACAGACCGAACACCAGAGGATGTCATTGCCCACTAAAGGCTCAAAAGGACATACATCCTCCGCATCCTGACCCAGATAGCCCACAGGCTGCGGGCCCCAACAGAGCGGAGAACCAACATCCCTCCGCAGACAAAGCTACTGGCTGTGCTGCACATGTTGGCCTCTGGTACCTTCCAACCAACAACTGCCAGAGTTGGGGGAGTCTCACAGTCAGCCCTATCAAGGTCCCTCCCAACCGTCTTGGATGACATCATCAGCCTGACGCCCCAGCACCTACGCTTCCCCAACACTGCGCAGGAACAGCTTGAGACCAAGCAAGGCTTTTATGCCATTGCTGGCTTCCCGCAGGTGCTAGGGGCAATTGACTGCACACATGTACAACTTGTGCCCCCTGCGGACACTGCACACATATACCGCAACAGGAAGCACACACATTCCATCAATGTGCAGGCAATAGTGGACCACCGGGGCATGTTCACCAATGTCGTAGCCAAGTTCCCAGGGAGTGTGCATGATTCCTACATCTTCCGCCAGTCCATCATCAACCAGCGGTTTCAGGATGGCACATATGGAAATGCACTGCTTGTTGGTAAGTACTAACTGAACACACCACACACCTCAAGTCCACAATCATGGAACTCACAAATGTGAGAATGCACATTTACAAATATCACATACAACATGTCTAGTAACATGTCCACCTACCAGACACAACAACCCAAGTTACTGTGGTAACTGGGGCTAGCCTTGTAGACAAACCATCCCCAAAGGCATAGCCCCTCTGCCACACATTTGCAAATGCTGGGAGAGGTGGGAACCAAGTAGGTGAGATGGAGGGACTTGACCTATGATGAAAGTATGTACACAAGGCCGAGTGTTGCGGCGGTGTCCTGTACAGTCTGGAGTTTGCAGAGCACAGACCTGTCTATGTGGGCATATAGTGCATTTCCGTAGTCCAGTCTGATGGTAATGACTGCATGGGTGACTGTCTTCCATGACTGGGGGGGATCCATTTGAAGGTCTCATGGAGGATTTAGAGGGTGTCGAAGCAGCTGGAGGCCACAGCGTAGACCTGTTGGTTTATGGAGAGGGAGGAGTCGAGTATGATGCCTAGGTACCCGGGGTTGTCGGTGGGGGGGCTGCCAAAGGCAGAGGCCCACCAGGTGATGTCACATGCTGTGGGGTGGTTAGGAGGATGAGGACTTATGTCTCCTCTGCGTAGAGTACCAGGCAGCTGTTGATCATCCATGTTGCAACTTGCTGCAATCCTTCCTGGAAGCCCAGTCTGGTGTGTGTGGGCGCCTTGGTGAGGGATAGTATGAGCTGGGTGTCCTTGTAGGTGGTGATGTCTAATGGGTGTCTTGATGTTGCTCCAGTTCTTCTCCAGGCGTCTGCAGATGCATCTGTCATCTTGGAGGTCGGTGGTGACCGAGTTGGCTTTTCTTGCACGCTGTATGTTTGAGTTGCATAGTGGGGCAAGTGTGTATGCGCACTTGGAGATCCATGTGTGGAAATCCCTGGCAGCGCCGTTGGTGTTGGCTTCAGTGGTGTGGGTGTTGCCGTTGATGGTGGAGTGTAGCAGCTCCTCTGTGACTCAGCTCCAGTACCTTTGTGTGGCGTGGGCTGTGGTTTAGTGTGGCTTGGGGTCTCTCAATGAGGAAGTGTACGCATTGAGTGGTGTGGATGAAGTGGACGCAGTTTCCACATGCGAAGATGGGGTCAAGGGAGTGCCCTGCCTTGTGGGTCAGTGTGGTGAAGAGTTGGGTCAGTCCGATGTTAGCAAGCTTTTGCCAGAGGGTAATGGATTTGGAGTTGTGGTTTGAGAGGTGGAGGCTCAGGTCTGAAATGAGTATGTAGTCCATGGAGTAGATGGCTTGGTGTGTGATGATGTTGAAGCGTTCCCGGCCTCTGTGGGCTCTGCAGGCGAGTGTGCCGCAGAGTGTTGCTTTGTGGCAGGTCTGGATCTGAAAGTGCAGGTGTTGGGCGGTGGTGAAGGTCTGGCGGCAGCGGCAGCAGCAGAACTGGACGTGAGTCGTGTCTGGTGTGGTCTATTGGCAGTTGTTCGTTCTCCTGGCATTGACTGCGAGGAGGGCCAGTGAGTCGTAGCGCTAGACGGTAAGAGACCCAGGGTCCCTGATGCTGTTTGTATTTGTCTTGCGGACAGGCGCAGACGGGCTTGACTTTGGTGCGCCGTAGGAGTGTCAGTGATGCAATCGCGCAGTGCACACAATAAAATAGGCTAGGGGTGAGGGACGAGCAGCTGTGAGGCAATGTAATTTGATTTGATGCTGGTCAATTGTCTGAAGCTACACATGGCTAACCTGAAATCCAAAGTTGCACAAATCACACACCACAAAATATAAACACTGTAAACACAGCATGCACAACTACTAATGGACACATCTCTCCATTACATGTTTTAGATGATCAAGGATATGCCCTCTCCCCATGGCTGATTACACCCCTCCGAGCCACTAACACCCAGGCCCAGAGGCAGTATAATTTGTCCCTTGGACGTACCAGTGCCATTGTGTGCAGTTTCTGTCCCTCGGTAGAACCGAGGGACAGAAACAAGTGCGCAAAGCGCACAAAGGGGGCAGGGTAGAAACACCCTGACCCCCTAGGTCTGCTCAGGGGGTCCCACAAGGACCTCCTGGGAAATTTTTTTTTTTATTTTTTTTTAAAAATCGGCAGGATGCGCTCAGGGAGCGCGAACCCTGCCGAAAAAAAAAAATCGAAGCGCGGTCTCCCGCGCTTCGATGTTAATTGGCCCCGGGTGGGCCAAGTCCCGGGGGCATGCTGGGGGGTTAATTTTATGTGTGGGGGCCTCTAAGGGCCCCCAAGCCCGAGGGACCACTACCCCCGGGGCTTTATGTATAATGGTGCGGGAGGGCTCTGAGCCCTCCCGCAGCCCGAGACCGCCACCTCCCCGGGGCTTCTTTTTATTTAAAAAAACCTGTGTGGGGGGCTCCAGCCCCCACACGCCCGAGGACCACCACCTCCCCAGGGCACTAAGAAAAATTAAAATGGGGGTCCGTTTTGGACCCCCAGAGCCCGGAGACCACCACCTCCCGGGGCTTTCAAAATGTAGGGAGGGGGCCGCGCGGCCCCCCTCCTGGAAGCCCTTGATGGCCCTGGGGACCACCACCCCCAGGGCTGGCTCCTGCAGTGTCCCGGAGTGCCTACCCCGGGACACTGCTGTTTGCAATGACAGGACGGGAGCCTCGCGGCTCCCGTCCTGTCATTACAAACTTGCTTTGGATATTGGAAGAGAGGCAGGAAACCTGCTCTCTCTTCCAATATCCAAAGCATCGACACTTTCCACATGGGGATCAGCATGTTAGCTGCTCCCCATGTGTAGCATATGCCGGCTCCCGTAGGACACGGGGAGCCGGGCGGGACTGTGAGGGGTTTGGGGACCCCCACAGTCCCCAACGAGAGGCCAGGCCCCGGGGGATGGGGTCCCCGGGGCCATAAGAGGCCACGGAGGGGGCCACGCAGCCCCCTCCCCAAAGTAACAAAAAATAAAAAAAAATAAAAAAAGTGCAAGGCCGGCCCCGAGGGATGGGGTCCCCGGGGCCTTAAATGGCCTGAGGAGGGGGGCCACGCAGCCCCCTCCAAATAAAAAAAAGAGGCCATGCCCCGGGGGATGGGGTCCCGGGGCCAATACAGGCCCAGGGAAGGGGGCCACGCGGCCCCCTTCCCGTTTTTATTTTTATTTTAATTTAAAAAAAGGGGAAAGGCCCTGGGGGATGGGGTCCCCAGGGCCTAAAAATAGGAAAAAGGAAGGGGCCACACAGCCCCCCTTCAGAGGGAAAAAAA
Organism: Calotriton arnoldi; assembly: GCA_963921515.1. NCBI lineage: Eukaryota > Metazoa > Chordata > Amphibia > Caudata > Salamandridae > Calotriton > Calotriton arnoldi. Next base: position 3,527,763 of record CAWUFW010000683.1, on the reverse strand, counting down.
CAACAAAAAAAAAAACGATCGGGCCCGTAGGCCCCGCCCCTTCCTTCACCACTCTGCAAACGCGCCCCTGGCGCGTTTGCAGAAGGGAACAATTCCCTTGAATACTGGGGGTCCCTGGGGGCCAACTAGCCCACCAGGAACCTCCAGTATGCGCCAGGGAGCTGCCTTGCAGAGAGGTGTACAGAGGCCACGCCCCTTTTACACCTCTCTGCAACGCAGCTCTATGGCGCTTTTGAGTATATGGTGGGCTAGTTGCACCCCAGGGACCCTCAGGATTCAAGGGAGTTAATCCCCGACTTAAAACGCGCCACGGGGCGCGTTTGCACAGTGGTGAAGGGAGGGGGCGGGGCTTCAGGTGACATGTGTGCAAACAGGCCCCGTGGCGCGTTTTAAGATGGGGAATTAAATCCTCTTCAATCCTGAGGGTCCCTGGGGGCCAACTAGCCCAACAGGTACGTCCAGAAAGCGCCACAGAGCTGCGTTGCAGAGAGGTGTAAAAGGGGTGTGGCCTCTGTAAATGTCTCTGCAACGCAGCCCCTGGCGCATACTGGAGGTTCCTGGTGGGCTAGTTGGCCCGTAGCGACCCTCATGATTCAAGGGGACTTAATCCCCCAACTTAAAACGCGCCACGGGGCGCGTTTGCACAGATGTCACCTCAGGCCCCGCCCCCTCCCTTCACCATTGTGCAAATATTCCTCTAAAATCAGCCGAAATACGAATTCTGATTTACTCACCTGTTATCAGGAGAGACCTCAGTGCTGCATCTTTCAGCCCAGTACTAATCCTGAAAAGTAATTTTAACCGTACTTACCGGTAACTTGAATTTCCTTCATAGGCTAACATTGACTGGTTTCACTTGGAAATTCTTCTAAGTGTGGAGTTTTGGAACTTTAAAATATTCCTCTAAAATCAGCCGAAATACGAATTCCGATTTACTCACCTGTTATCAGGAGAGACCTCAGTGCTGCATCTTTCAGCCCAGTACTGATCCTCAAAAGTAATTTTAACCGTACTTACCGGTAACTTGAATTTCCTTCATAGGCTAACATTGACTGGTTTCACTTGGAAATTCTTCTAAGTGTGGAGTTTTGGAACTTTAAAATATTCCTCTAAAATCAGCCGAAATACGAATTCCGATTTACTCACCTGTTATCAGGAGAGACCTCAGTGCTGCATCTTTCAGCCCAGTACTGGTCCTGAAAAGTAATTTTAACCGTACTTACCGGTAACTTGAATTTCCTTCATAGGCTAACATTGACTGGTTTCACTTGGAAATTCTTCTAAGTGTGGAGTTTTGGAACTTTAAAATATTCCTCTAAAATCAGCCGAAATACGAATTCCGATTTACTCACCTGTTATCAGGAGAGACCTCAGTGCTGCATCTTTCAGCCCAGTACTGATCCTCAAAAGTAATTTTAACCGTACTTACCAGTAACTTGAATTTCCTTCCATAGGATATCATTGCCTGCTTTTTGCTGAAAAAGTTTCTAAGTGTTGATTTTTGAAACATACAAATATTCCTCTAAAATCAGCCGAAATTCGAATTCTGATTTACTCACCTGTTATCAGGAGAGACCTCAGTGCTGCATCTTTCAGCCCAGTACTGGTCCTGAAAAGTAATTTTAACCGTACTTACCAGTAACTTGAATTTCCTTCATAGGCTAACATTGACTGGTTTCACTTGGAAATTCTTCTAAGTGTGGAGTTTTGGAACTTTAAAATATTCCTCTAAAATCAGCCGAAATACGAATTCCGATTTACTCACCTGTTATCAGGAGAGACCTCAGTGCTGCATCTTTCAGCCCAGTACTGATCCTGAAAAGTATATTTAACCGTACTTACCAGTAACTTGAATTTCCTTCCATAGGAATCCATTGTCTGGTTTTCAGCAGAAAAGTTTCAAAGTGTCGATTTTCACAAACTACAAATATTCCTAAAAAATCGCCTGTATGACTTAAACGCATTCTTTCAACTGTTTACAGGAGATGCACCAGTGCTGGATCCAGGATCCAACACTGAGTAAGAAAAAGTAACGATAACAGTTTTTAACTTCTAAGTGAATTTCCTTCCATAGGATAACATTGGTGATTCTATGAGAAAAAGTTTCTAAGTGTGAACTTTTAAAGTACAATAATATTCCTTAAAAATCACGACTGTAACCAAAACGCTTTTACTCAACTGTTTACAGGAGATGTCCCAGGACTGAATCTAGGATCCAGTAATGTGGTTAGAAAAGTAATCCATAAAGTAACTAATTGCATTTAACTAGAAATTCACTTTGAGCTGAATGTTGCATTGTGTTTGAAAATGTGTTGCCCATTACAACAACTGTAACTACTGTACTTAAAAGTCTATTGCCTATGTGCAAAGTAATTAAACTAAAGTAATTCATTCTGAGAAAGTATTTTTTGTAATGTAATGTATAATGTAATTACAATGTAATTTAAAAAATAAAATATGTAAAAAAAAATTGTTTCTAAAAAATTTGGAAATCAGTATGAAAAAAATTTATATAACAATTAATACATTTAAAAATTGTCATTTACAAAACCTTTGAAATTCACTGAAAAAACTGTAGGTTTCAGACATGTTATAGTTACAAGTTAGCATTTAAAAACCTTTGAAATTCACTGAAAAACCATAGGTTTCAGGGACGTTATAGTTACAAATTAGCATTTAAAAAACCTTTGAAATTCACTGAAAAAACCATAGGTTTTAGGGACAGTTATAGTTAGTTGGACATTGCACTCCTACAAAACCCGTGAAATTCCACCGTTATAGTTAGTCCAGCTAACTATAACTCGCGCCCCGCAATGCACTGCTGATGACGTCACATATTACATCACTCATGACATGGTCAGTGACATCACTGATGACATCACTGATGACATCTCAAATGACATCACTGATGACATCATCCACGTGATAATCTGATGCACCTCCTCACACCCTAATATAACCTTTGATACACCCACTCTAAATTACAGACTGCCATTCGCAAAACGATAGACACTCCAACACCAATAACTACATACCCACTCACTGATTCTTAGGTCTACGCACACATCCACTCACTCACCCGTACAGTCACTCATACTTACGGTCACTCAGTACAGGACTATCATATGCACTCATACTCCTATATAGACACTCAAACACCGCCACTCATCCATAGAGGTACTCACACACCTAGTCAGTCATGCAAATAATTAAACACACTACCATTTACTCACCTATACAGTTATACACACACCAGCTCACTTACTCATACAAATAGTAGCACATTCTTACGCTCTTATACAATCACTGATACAAGCACACACTCATCCATACAGCCACTATCACAATCACTCACTCTCGCTTATAGCTATTTATATACTCCAACACACATATATACTGCCTTTCACATATGTAGTTACTCACACATGTACCACTGGGACATACATTCACTCACTAACACACTCTTACACACACTTACCCACCCATACAGTCTATCACAGTTGCACTCTTGAAACCATCCACCCAGTGAATCACCCACTCACACATCTATGCACAGAGTTGCACACACCCCTCCCACACAAACACTCAGGCACCCATACAGATACTCAGACAAGCATTCAATAACTCATATAGACACTCATGTAGCTATTCACAAACACATGCAGCCACTTACACAGCAACAGACAGACGGATACAGACATTCACCCAGTTTAGTCACTAACCCATGCATTCAGTAAGATACGTTAAATCACTCACTTATAGAGTCAGTCACGCACCTACTAAATCATCCATACAGACACTTACACACCCACTCATTCTTCAATACGTCTTTTCCTATATATATTAAAAATATATAAACTTTACAGAAACACACAGTCACTGGATGATGTCATCAGTGATGTCATCAGTGATGTCATTTGAGATGTCATCAGTGATGTCATCAGTGATGTCACTGACCATGTCATGAGTGATGTAATATGTGACGTCATCAGCAGTGCATTGTGGGCGCGAGTTATAGTTAGCTGGACTAACTATAACGGGGGAATTTCACGGGTTTTGTACGAGTGCAATGTCCAACTAACTATAACTGTCCCTAAAACCTATGGTTTTTTCAGTGAATTTCAAAGGTTTTTTAAATGCTAATTTGTAACTATAACGTCCCTGAAACCTATGGTTTTTCAGTGAATATATATATATATATATATATATATATATATATATATATATATATATATATATATATATTATCTACTGGCGGTCGCCAGTAGATAGTTATAGTTAAAACCTATTATCCATAGGAAATCCGCGACATTCTATTTGAAATAACGTTGGCGCCGGTTGACGAATCTTCGCGAAAGTTTCCAACTTGTTGGGGCGCTCCGGTCCGCTCCTATCCTGAAAGTCTCGGGGTGATACATCAAGCGGGGGCCGAGAAAAAGGGGGGTCCCAAAACGCGTTTTCCCCATTCATTTTTCCATAGGAACCTTTAGTCGCAGCTACAGCCCGAACTGCTGAACGGAATTACACCAAATTTGGCAAAGAGGTAGCCCTTGGTTCAGTGTCGTGCCTTTTGCTTAAATGGTGTAAATCTGTTCAGTAGTTCCTGAGAAAATCAAAAGTAAAGTCACATATATATCTGGGCGGAGCCTAACCACACATGTCATCGTGAGATCTGATTGGCTGTCAGCACTTCATCCTGGAATTGCTGGCAGCCATCTTGGGACCAATATAAATGATAGTACCTCATTGAAATGCATAGTAGTGAATAGAAGATTTTGAGGGTCACCAAAAGGAGAACTATAAAGGGTGATAACAGGCTTTAGTTACATTAGAATTTATTTGTTGATGGTACCATACTAATTTTAGGAATTGTGGTGTATTCTAAGGTGATTTTACCATGTGAAAAACCTTCTGCTGGGATATCATGAATCATGTTTGAGAGAACACTATTTTCTCATGCTTGTCCCATGGAGGTTTGGAAGGTGCTCCAGAAGCTAAAATGAGAGCATATTTTCTGTAAATTCACATTATCTTTCTCACTCATGTGAGAATGAAGTCTGACATTCTCAGTAAAACATGTACATCCAACAAGGGCAGAGACTGTCAGTTGATTCCTTTGTGTTCTACTGCAGCTTCCCAGAGTGTTCTAAAGAACAACTAGAGTGCTAACAGCCTTACTTATGACAAAAGTATGGCACACCTGAAGCCATCTTGATTGGATTTAACTGGTAACACTTAAACAATTTAATTTAAAAAGGAACAAAATGATGGGGTTCATTTTGTCATAGAAATTATGGTTAGTGCTGTAGAAAGAAAAATTAGGACATGTTTCAAGTGTGATCTCAAATATCTTCCTGTTATATTTCAACAGGAGCAGCCTGCCAGTTGATGCCTTTGTGTTCTACTGCAGCTTCCCAGAGTGTTCTAAAGAACAACTAGAGCGCTAACAGCCTTACTTATGACAAAAGTATGGCACACCTGAAGCCATCTTGATTGGAATAAACTGGTAACACTTGAAACATTTAATTTAAAAAGGAACAAAATGATGGGGTTCATTTTGTCATAGAAATTATGGTTAGTGCTGTAGAAAGAAAAATTAGGACATATTTCAAGTGTGATCTCAAATATCTTCCTGTTATATTTCAACAGGAGCAGCCTGCCAGTTGATGCCTTTGTGTTCTACTGCAGCTTCCCAGAGTGTTCTAAAGAACAACTAGAGCGCTAACAGCCTTACTTATGACAAAAGTATGGCACACCTGAAGCCATCTTGATTGGAATAAACCAGTAACACTTAAAACATTTAATTTAAAAAGGAACAAAATGAGGGGTTCTTTTTGAAATAGAAATTATGGTTAGTGCTGCAGAAAGAAAAATTAGGGCATGTTTTAAGTGAGATCTCAAATCCTCTTCTATTTCATTAGAAAATTCTGACATGCAGACTGAAACAATCACTTTCAATACCAGCAGCAGACTACCAGTTAACTCCCTGGTGAGCAGTAGCTTTACTCCAGTGATCTAATGAGCAACTAGAGTGCTAACATTCTGAATATATGGCAGATGTGAGACACATCTGAATGCCTTCTTGATGGAATCAAAGTAAAAAACTGAAAGCATTTCCTACTGAGGAGACTGCAGTAAATGAAGAAATTAGGAAACTTCATAACAAAGAAGTCTTCCAAGATGGCCACCAGTGAAAAAAGAGCCCAAATGTAGCACAAATATTACCCAGATGTAGCCCACATATAGCCCAATGACAAAAGTGTGCAAAACACTTTTTATTTTTTTTTTTTTGCAGTTTTATGTAGTGCAGACTGGTCAGGTATTGGAGCATTGCATCTTAAAACATGACCCCCTACACTACAAAAACACCACTGCACTACCTTAAACCCTAAAACACTACCCCCAGCACGACCCCCTACACTACACAAGCACCACTGCACTATCCTAAACCCTAAAACACTACCCCCAGCACGACCCCCTACACTACCCTAACACCACTGCACTAACCTAAATCCTAAAACACTACCACCAGCACGACCCCCTACACTACCCAAACACCACTGCACTACCCTAAAACATGACCCCCTACACTACACAAACACCACTGCACTACCCTAAACCCTAAAACTCTACCCCCAGCACGAACTCCTACACTACACAAACACCACTGCACTACCCTAAACCCTAAAGCACTACCCCCAGCACGACCCCCTACACTACCCAAACACCACTGCACTACCCTAAAACATGACCCCTACACTACACAAACACCACTGCACTACCCTAAACCCTAAAACACTACCCCCAGCACAACCCCCTACACTACACAAGCACCACTGCACTACCCTAAACCCTAAAACACTACCCCCAGCACGACCCCTACACTGCCCGAACACCACTGCACTGCCCTAAACCCTGAAACACCAGCCCCTGCATGACCCCCTACACTGCCCGAACACCACTGCACTGCCCTAAACCCTGAAACACCACCCCTAGCATGACCCCCTACACTGCCCGAACACCACTGCACTGCCCTAAACCCTGAAACACCACCCCCTTCACGACCCCCTACACTTGCTCGAACACCACTGCACTGCCCAAAACCCTGAAACACCACCCCCAGCATGACCCCCTACACTGCCCGAACACCACTGCACTGCCCTAAACCCTGAAACACTACCCCCAGCAAAACCCCCTACACTGCCCGAACACCACAGACCTAAACCCTGAAACACCACCCCCAGCACGACCCCCTACACTGCCCGAACACCACTGCACTGCCCTAAACCCTGAAACACCAGCCCCAGCATGACCCCCTACACTGCCCGAACACCACTGCTCTGCCCTAAACCTTGAAACACCAGCCCCTGCACGACCCCCTACACTGCCCGAACACCACTGCACTATCCTAAACCCTGAAACATCACCCCCAGCACGACCCCCTACACTGCCCGAGCACCACTACACTGCCCTAAACCCTGAAACACCAGCCCCAGCATGACCCCCTACACTGCCCGAACACCACTGCACTGCCCTAAACCCTGAAAGACCAGCCCCAGCACGACCGCCTACACTGCCCGAACACCACTGCACTGCCCTAAACCCTGAAACACCAGCCTCAGCATGACCCCCTACACTGCCTGAACACCACTGCACTGCCCTGAACCCTGAAACACCAGCCCCAGCACAACACCCTACACTGCCCGAACACCACTGCACTGCCCTAAACCCTGAAACACCACCCCGTGCATGACCCCCTACACTGCCCGAACACCACTGCACTGCCCTAAACCCTGAAACACCACCCCCAGCGCGACCCCCTACACTGCCCGAACACCACTGCACTAAACCCTGAAACACCACCCCCTGCACAACCCCCTACACTGCTCGAACACTACTGCACTGCCCTAAACCCAGAAACACCATCCCCAGCGCGACCCCCTATACTGCACGAACACCACTGCACTGCCCTAAACCCTGAAACACTACCCCCAGCAAGACCCCCTACACTGCCCGAACACCACTGCACTGCCCTAAACCCTGAAACATCACCCCCAGCAAGACCCCCTACACTGCCCGAACACCACTGCCCTAAACCCTGAAACACCACCCCCAGCAAGATCCCCTACACTGCCCGAACACCACTGCACTGCCCTAAACCCAGAAACACCAGCCCCAGCACGACCCCTACACTGCCCAAACACCACTGCACTGCCCTAAACCCTGAAACACCAACCCCTGCACGACCCCCTACACTGCCCGAACACCACTGTACTGCCCTAAACCCTGAAACCCCACCCCCAGCATGACCCCCTACACTGCCAGAACACCACTGCACTGCCCTAAACCCTGAAACACCCCCCCCTGCATGACCCCCTACACTGCCCGAACACTACTGCACTGCCCTAAACCCTGAAACACCACCCCCAGCACGACCCCCTACACTGCACAAACACCACTGCACCGCCCTAAACCCTGAAAGACTACCCCCAGCAAGACCCCCTACACTGCCCGAACACCACTGCACTGCCCTAAACCCTGAAACATCACCCCCAGCAAGACACCCTACACTGCCCGAACACCACCGCCCTAAACCCTGAAACACCACCCCCAGCAAGACCCCCTACACTGCAAGAACACCACTGCACTGCCCTAAACCCTGAAACACCACCCCCAGCAAGACCCCCTACACTGCCCGAACACCACTGCACTGCCCTATACCCTGAAACACCAGCCCCAGCCCAACCCCGTACATTGCCCGAACACCACTGCACTGCCCTAAACCCTGAAACACCAGCCCCAGCACGACTGCCTACACTACCCGAAAACCACTGCACTGCCCTAAACCCTGAAACACCAGCCCCAGCACGACCCCCTACACTGTCCGAACACCACTGCACTGCCCTAAACCCTCAAACACCAGCCCCAGCACGACCCCCTACACTGCCCGAACACCACTGCACTGCCCTAAACCCTGAAACACCAGCCCCAGCAAGACCCCCTACACTGCCCGAACACCACTGCACTGCCCTAAACCCTGAAACACCACCCCCAGCAAGACCCCCTACACTGCCCGAACACCACTGCACTAAACCCTGAAACACCACCCCCAGCAAGACCACCTACACTGGCCGAACACCACAGCACTGCCCTAAACACTGAAACACCACCCCTGCACGACCCCCTACACTGCCCAAACACCACTGCACTGTCCTAAACCCTGAAACACCACCCCCTGCACGACCCCCTACACTGCCCGAACAAAAACTGCACTGCCCTAAACCCTGAAACACCACCCCTGCACGACCCCCTACACTGCCCGAACACCACTGCACTGCCCTAAACCCTGAATCACCACCCCCAGCACGACCCCCCTACACTGCCTGAACACCACTGCACTGCCCTAAACCCTGAAACACCACCCACTGAACGACCCCCTACACTGCCCGAACACTACTGCACTGCCCTAAACCCTGAAACACCACCCCAGCACAACCCCCTACACTGCACGAACACCACTGCACTGCCCTAAACCCTGAAACACCAGCCCCAGCACGACCCCGTACACTGCCCGCACACCACTGCACTGCCCTAAACCCTGAAACACCAGCCCCAGCACAACCCCGTACACTGCCCGAACACCACTGCACTGCCCTAAACCCTGAAACACCAGCCCCAGCACGACCGCCTACACTGCCCGAAAACTACTGCACTGCCCTAAACCCTGAAACACCACCCCCAGCAAGACTACCTACACTGGCCGAACACCACTGCACTGCCCTAAACCCTGAAACACCACGCCCTGCATGACCCCCTACACTGCCCAAACACTACTGCACTGCCCTAAACCCTGAAACACCACCCCCAGCACGACACCCTACACTACCCGAACACCACTGCACTGCCCTAAACCCTGAAACACCACCCCAGCATGACCCCCTACACTGCCCGAACACCACTGCACTGCCTAAACCCTGAAACACCACCCCCTGCACGACCCCCTACACTGCCGGAACACCACTGCACTGCCCTAAACCCTGAAACACCACCCCCAGCACGACCCCCTACACTGCCCTAACACCACTGCACTGCCCTAAACCCTGAAACATCACCCCCAGCACAACCCCCTACACTGCCTGAGCACCAGTGCTCTGCCCTAAACCCTGAAACACTAGCCCCAGCACGACCCCGTACACTGCCCGAACACCACTGCACTGCCCTAAACCCTGAAACACCACCCCCAGCACGACCCCCTACACTGCCCGAACACCACTGCACTGCCCTAAACCCTGAAACACCAGCCCCAGCAAGACCACCTACACTGCCCGAACACCACTGCACTGCCCTAAACCCTGAAACATCACCCCCAGCACAACCCCCTACACTGCCCGAACACCACTGCACTGCCCTAAACCCTGAAACACCAGCCCCAGCACGACCCCGTAAACTGCCCGCACACCACTGCACTGCCCTAAACCCTGAAACACCAGCCCCAGCACAACCCTGTACACTGCCCGAACACCACTGCACTGCCCTAAACCCTGAAACACCAGCCCCAGCACGACCGCCTACACTGCCCGAAAACTACTGCACTGCCCTAAACCCTGAAACACCACCCCCAGCAAGACTACCTACACTGGCCGAACACCACTGCACTGCCCTAAACCCTGAAACACCACCCCCTGCATGACCCCCTACACTGCCCAAACACTACTGCACTGCCCTAAACCCTGAAACACCACCCCTCAGCATGACACCCTACACTACCCGAACACCACTGCACTGCCCTAAACCCTGAAACACCACCCCAGCACGACCCCCTACACTGCCCGAACACCACTGCACTAAACCCTGAAACACCACCCCCTGCACGACCCCCTACACTGCCGGAACGCCACTGCACTGCCCTAAACCCTGAAACACCACCCCCAGCACGACCCCCTACACTGCCCTAACACCACTGCACTGCCCTAAACCCTGAAAAACCACCCCCAGCACAACCCCCTACACTGCCTGATCACCAATCCTCTGCCCTAAACCCTGAAACACTAGCCCCAGCATGACCCCCTACACTGCCCGAACACCACTGCACTGCCCTAAACCCTGAAACACCACCCCCAGCACGACCCCCTACACTGCCCGAACCCCACTGCACTGCCCTAAACCCTGAAACACCAGCCCCAGCAAGACCCCCTACACTGCCCGAACACCACTGCACTGCCCTAAACCCTGAAACACCAGCCCCAGCATGACCCCCTACACTGCCCGAACACCACTGCACTGAACCCTGAAACACCAGCCCCAGCACCACCCCCTACACTGCCCGAACACCACTGCACTGCCCTAAACCCTGAAACACCAGCCCCAGCACGACCCCCTACACTGCCCGAACACCACTGCACTGCCCTAAACCCTGAAACACCAGCCCCAGCACCGCCCCCTACACTGCCCGAACACCACTGCACTGCCCTAAACCCTGAAACACCACCCCTGCACGACCCCCTACACTGCCCGAACACCACTGCACTGCCCTAAACCCTGAAACACCACCCCCTACACTGCCCAAACACCACTGCACTGCCCTAAACCCTGAAACACCACCCCTGCACCGCCCCCTACACTGCCCGAACACCACTGCACTGCCCTAAACCCTGAAACACCACCCACAGCATGACCCCCTTACACTGCCCGAACACCACTGCACTGCCCCAAACCCTGAAACACCACCCCCAGCATGACCCCCTACATTGCCCGAACACCACTGCCCTAAACCCTGAAACACCACCCCGCACGACCCCCTACACTGCCCAAACACCACTGCACTGCCCTAAACCCTGAAACAAAAACCCTGCACGACCCCCTACACTGCCCGAACACCACTGCACTGCCCTAAACCCTGAAACACCACCCCCAGCACGACCCCCTACACTGCCCAAACACCACTGCACTGCCCTAAACCCTAGAACACTACCCCCAGCATGACCCCCTACACTACCCGAATACCACTGCACTACCCTAAACCCTAAAATACTCCCCCAGCACGACCCCCTACACTACCCAAACACGACTGCACTGCCCTAAACCCTAAAACACTCCCCCCAGCACGACCCCCTACACTACCCGAACACCACTGCACTGCCCTAAACCCTAAAACACTCCTTCCAGCATGACCCCCTACACTACCTAAACACCACTGCACTGCCCTAAACCCTAAAACACTACCCACCGCATGACCCCCTACACTACCCAAATACCAATGCACTACCATAATCCCTAAAACACTACCCCCGCACAACCCCTACACTACCCAAAGACCACTGCACTACCCTAAACTCTAAAACAATACCCCCGCACGACTCCCTACACTACCCAAAGACCACTGCACTACCCTAAACCCTAAAACACGACCTCCTACACTACACAAACACCACTGCACTACCCTAAACCCTAAAAAACTACCCCCAGCACGAACCCCTACACTACCCAAACACCACTGCACTACCCTAAACCATAAAACACTACCCCCAGCAGTACCCCCTACGCTACCCAAACACCACTGCAATACCCTAAACCCTAAAACACTACCCCCAGCAGTACCCCCTACACTATCCAAACACCATTGCACTACCCTAAACCCTAAAACACTACCCCCAGCAGTATCCCCTACACTACCCAAACACCACTGCACTACCCTAAACCCTAAAACCCTAAAACACTAACCCCAGCACGACCCCCTACACTACCCAAACATCACTGTACTACCCTAAACCCTAAAACACTCCCCCAGCACGACTCCCTACACTACCCAAACACCACTGCACTACCCTAAACCCTAAATCTACCCCCAGCATGACCCCCTACACTACACAAACACCACTGCACTACCCTAAACCCTAAAACACTACCCCCAGCACGACCCTCTTCACTACCTAAACACAACTGCACAATTTGTTACAGGCGTTGCAACGCAGGCCTGTGGTGCTTACTGGAAGCACCTGGTGGGCTGGTTGGGCCCCAGGGACTCTTAGGATTCAAGGTGACCTAATCCCCCAACTTAAAACGCGCCACGGGCGCGTTTGCACAGTGGTGAAGGGAGGGGGCGGGGCCTCAGGTGACATGTGCGCAAACACGCCCTGTGGTGCGTTTTAAGTTGGGGAGTTAATTCCCTTTGAATCCTGGGGGCCAACTAGCCCACCAGGTACCTTCAGTAAACACAACAGAGGTGCGTTGCAGAGAGGTGAAAAAAGGTGCGTAGCCTCGAAACGCCTCTCTGCAACTCAGCTCTGTGGTCCTAACTGTAGGTACCTGGGGGGCTAGTTGGGCCCAGGGACCCTCAGGATTCAAGGGGACTTAATCCCGCAACTTAAAAGCGCCACGGGGCGCGTTTGCACACATGTCACCTCAGGCCCCCTCCCTTCACCACTGTGCAAACGCGCACTGGCTCTGGTTAGTCAGAGTCAGTTACCACCAGTACCCGTCTCAAAAAGTTGTGGGCACAGGATGATTTTGCAACAAGGCCTCTTTCTGCTCCTCTGTTGGTTCTTTCTGCACATCTTTTGCTTCTTTCTGTGCGTTTTTTCTTCTTTCTTCACATGTCCTACCTCTGTTGGCATAGTTAGAAACTAGCATTTAAAAAACCTTTGAAATTCACTTAAAAAATCATAGTTTTCAGGCACGTTATAGTTAGAAATTAGCATTTAAAAAACCTTTGAAATTCACTTAAAAAACCATAGGTTTCAGGCACGTTATAGTTAGAAATTAGCATTTAAAAAACCTTTGAAATTCACTGAAAAAACCATAGGTTTCAGGCACGTTATAGTTAGAAATTAGCATTTAAAAAACCTTTGAAATTCACTGAAAAAACCATAGGTTTCAGACACGTTATAGTTAGAAATTAGCATTTAAAAAACCTTTGAAATTCAATGAAAAAACCATAGGTTTTAGGGACAGTTATAGTTAGTTGGACATTGCACTCGTACAAAACCCGTGAAATTCCCCTGTTATAGTTAGTTCAGCTAACTATAACTCGCGCCCGCAATGCACTGCTGATGACATCACATATTACATCACTCATGACATGGTCAGTGACATCACTGATGACATCACTGATGACATCTCAAATGACATCACTGATGACATCATCCATGTGATAATTTCACGCATCTTCTCACACCCTAATATAACTTTTGATACACCCACTCTAAATTACAGACTGCCATTCTCAAAACCATAGACACTCCAACACCAAAAACTATATACCCACTCACTGATTCTTAGGTCTAAACACACATCCACTCACTCACCTGTACAGTCACTCATACTTACAGTCACTCAGTACAGGACTATCATATGCACTCATACACCTATATAAACACTCACACACCGCCACTCATCCATAGAGGTACTCACACACCTAGTCAGTCATGCAAAAATTAATCACACACCCATTTACTCACCTATACAGTTATACACACACCAGCTCACTTACTCATACAAATACTAGCACATTCTTACGCTCTTATACAATAACTGATACAAGCACACACGCATCCATACAGCCACTCTCACAATAACACACTCTCACTTATAGCCATTTAAATACTTTAACACACATATATACTGCCTTTTACATATGTAGTTACTCGCACATGTACCACTGAGATATACATTCACTCACTAACACACCCATACACACACTCACCCACCCAAGCAGTCCATCACAGATGCACTCTTGAAATCATGCACCCAGTGAATCACCCACTCACACATCTATGTATAGAGTCACACACACCCCACCCACACAAACACTCAGGCAGCCATACAGATACTCAGAGAACCAATCAATAACCCATATAGACACTCATGTAGCTATTCGCAAATCCATGCATCCACTTACACACCAACAAACAGACGGATACAGACATTCACACAGTTTAGTCACTAACCCATGCATTCAGTAAGATACGTTTAATCACTCACTTGTAGAGTCAGTCACTCACTTACTAAATCATCCATTCAGACACTTATACACCCACTCATTCTTCAATACGCCTTTCCCTATATATATTAAACATATTTAAACTTTACAGAAACACACAGTCACTGGATGATGTCATCAGTGATGTCATCAGTGATGTCATTTGAGATGTCATCAGTGATGTCATCAGTGATGTCACTGACCATGTCATGAGTGATGTAATATGTGATGTCATCAGCAGTGCATTACGGGGCGCGAGTTATAGTTAGCTGAACTAACTATAACAGGGGAATTTCACGGGTTTTGTACGAGTGCAATGTCCAACTAACTATAACTGTCCCTAAAACCTATGGTTTTTTCATTGAATATATATATATATATATATATATCATATTTAAACTTTACAGAAACACACAGTCACTGGATGATGTCATCAGTGATGTCATCAGTGATTTCATTTGAGATATCAGGAGTGATGTCACTGACCATGTCATGAATGATGTAATATGTGACGTCACTGGCAGTGCATTGCGGGGGCGCAAGTTATAGTTAGCTCAACTGACTATAACGGCCGAATTTCTCTGGTTTTCTACGAGTGAAATGTCTAACTAACTATAACGTCCCTGAAACCTGTGGTTTTTTCAGTGAATTTCTAAGGTTTTTTAAATGCTAATTTCTAATTATAACGTTCCTGAAACCTGTGGCTTTTTCATTGAATTATAGATATAGATATATAGATAGATATAGATGTGTATGGATATAGATGTGTATGAATGTGTGTGTGTAGTGACGGCGTGCACCTAACCGTCGCTGCTGCTCCGTAACAGCGTGATGACCAGCACTCTATTTATCCCCCCAAAAACTTCTCGATCAAGAAGAATAAAGTTAGAAAAACTAAAAAACCAGAGGTTAAAGTAGCATTATAGTTAAGTGTGATAAAAAATATGGTTTTATTTAAAAATAAAAAGAGAGAAATTCACTGACAAAAACAAAGGTTAAAGTAATGTTAAAGTTAGGTGAATTTGTCAGTGACAACATTAACGTTTTGAACTTAAAAAAACACAGAAATTCACCAGTTATAGATTTCAGTGCTAACTATAACTTGCGCCTCCGTTATGCACTACTTATGACCTCACATATGACAGCACTCATGACATGTTATATGATATCATTTATGGCATCACTGATGACGTCTCAAATTCAATGAGTATGTTAGTTTGTTTTATAGTTTACATAGCTGGGGTAACTGCTGTAATACTTTTCTACCTAATTTTGTACAGACTGTGTCCAGCTAATGGGTGTAAGTGTTTATGAACCCAAAAGCATGTGCTCCTAATGCACCAAAGGTGTTTAAAGGTATTGAGTACATTGTAAATCATTGTATTGAAGACTAACTCTGTGTGCAGGTGACAGTTCATTTGTGTTCATTATGTTACACTGTGTTCCACAGAGGTTTTTAAGAGGTTATAATGAAAGGTTAATAGGTATAGGATCCTAAAGGCACTTAGAAAATTCCTACTGCTTCTTCCATGGGAGGCTCGAAAAACAGCTGTCCTAGCCACGATTCTTTCTAGACTAGATTATGCAAATACCTTGCACCTGGGTTTACCTGCCGGCCTGATTCTCTGACTACAGGTTATCCAGAACACAGCAGTTTGTCTGCTATTTAACAGTCAGAAGAGTACTCCTACATCTCCATATCTCAACCATCTTCATTGGCTACCTGTCAGTAAAAGGTTTATTTTCAAAGCACGTATGCTTGTCTATCGGGCCTTTCATAATACCGGCCCTCATTACTTGAACGAAGGAATTCAGAAGTACCAGCCAAATAGGAATCTGCAGTTGAGTAAAGCACACTTGATATTGGCGCCTCGCTTAAAAAAACTAGACAAGGTGGTGCATCTTTCCTGGTCTGTACAGTCACAATATGGAATCTTCTCCCTGTGCAGCTCAGGAGTATAGGCATCGAATTGGCCTTTTGTAAATCTTTGAAGACATATCCCTTTAGTTAGTAACCTTATATGTCACCTTTTAGCTTTGTGTAATAGCACTGGACACTCTTTGAGTAACTGTGCGCTTTACAAGCTATGTTTTCAATTCATTCATTTATTTAGATGTAGGGAGCAACAATGAAACCTACTACTTACCTTTATGTAAAGCCCTAACCCAGAATGCAGCCAAAGTATGCTGAAAACTACATGGCTGCCTTTTATATTTCGTAAAGACAGCCATTAGCTGATCATATTCTGCATTTTTATCGACATGCACCGCAGTATACTGCAAAGTTACTGCTGTATATCATGGCACAATATGTATCTAAGTATTTAGACACTTACAATTTTAACACTACTTAGACTATTCATGCCTACTACCAAAACATTAGCAGTGACACTCCATAATCTATATTCCTGCCATATTACAGCTACATCCGTTCAACCACTTTCATGCCACGTCTGTTCAAAGTACCACACTACACTCTATGCCACTCTACTCTGTCACTCCACAGTACACCACTCCACTCTACACTAATCAACTGTATGCCACTCCACTGCACACTGCTCCACTCTATGCCACTTCACTCAATGCCACTCCTCTATACGCCAATCCACTCTACACCACTCCACTGTATGCTACTCCGCTCAACCCCACTGCACTGTATGCCACTCCAGTCTATAACAATCCGCTGTACCACACTCCATCCTATGTCCCTCAACTGTATGCCATTCTACTGTACACAACTCCACTCTACTCTACTCCACTCTACGTTATTTAACTCTATGCCACTCAACTTTACCCCACTCCACTGTACGGAACTCCAGCCTACGCCACTCCAAAGCATGCTACTACACTCTATGCCACTCCACTTTCTTCTGTTCCAGTATATGCTATTCCTCTTTACGCCACTCCAGCATACTCTATTCCATTCCATTGTACGCCACTACACTCCAATCCACTGCACGCCAATCCACTCTATGTCACTCTATGCTATTCCACTTTATGTCACTCTATTGTATCCACATCAATATAGGCTACTTCACTGTACCCCACTCCACTCTATGCTATTCCCCTGTGTGCAACTCCTCTGTGCGCTACTCCACTCTATGCTATTTAATTGTATGCCACTATCATGTACCTTACTCCACTCTACGCCACTCCACTGTACACCACTCCACTCTATGCTATAACTCTACCCCATGCCACTCTGTGCCACTTGATTGTATGCTACTCCACTGAACGCCACTCCACTCCATGCCACTCTACTCTACACCACTCCACTGTACCCTATTCCAATTGACACCACTCCAGTCTATGCCACTCGTCTGTATCCCACTACACTCTACGCCACACCACTATACACTGTTCCACTGTACGCAACTACACTCTTCGCCACTCTACTCTATGCTATTCCACTCTATGCCACTTCACTTTGCCCCACTTCCCTCTGCAGCACTCCAATGTAAGCTAGATCACTGTGCACTACTCTACTGTATACCACTCTACTCTACTGAACTTCACTGTAGACTACAACACTCTACCCCACTCCACTGTACACCACTCCACTGTATGCCACTCCACTGTATGCCACTCCAGTCTATGCCACTCCACTGTTTTCTACTCCACTTTATGATACTCCACTGTACGCTATTTCACTGGATGCCACTCTACTGTACGCTAGTTCACTCTATGCCACTCCACTCTACACTACGCTATTCCACGGTACACTACTCCACTCTACCCCACTCCACTCTACGCCACGCCATTCTATGCCACTCCATTTTACACCCCTCCACTGTACGCTTTTCCACTCAACACCATTCCACTGTACACTACTCTCTACGCTATATCATGGTATGCCACTTCACTCTATGCCATTCCACTGCATTCCACTCCACTGTACGCTATTTCACTGTATGCCACTCCACTCTACCCTACTCTCACTCTACGCCACTCCACTTTACGCTATTCCCATGTACATCACTTCACTCTCCCCAACTCCTCTCCATGCCACTCTACTGTACTATGCTCATTGGCACTGTACTCCACTCACCTCACTCAGCAGTCTCTGCCAAACACTTTATCATACTATACTCTACTCTATAGCACTCCACTGTACAATTATGTACTCCTGTCAATGCGAGTCTACACTACTCTACCTTACTCTATGCCACTATACCTCACTCTACTCCACTCTCTACTCCACTCTACATCACTTTACTCAACTCCTTCAACACTACTCCACCACACTTTACTGTACTCTACTCTATGGCACAGTACTCCACTCTACTCCACTGTACATTACTCTATGCCACACAACTCTATGACAGTCTATGCCTCTCCCCTCTACCATACTGTACAGCATTCTACTCTACTCTATGCCACTTCAGTGTACAACACTGTAATCCACTCTATCACACTTCACTCTATGACACTTTCCGGCACTGTACAACATGCAGGTCTGCTCCACTTTACATCACACCACTCCACTCTAGAACACTTTACTACACTGTAAGCTACGCCAGTCCACTCTACTCCACTCCACATCACTCTACTCTACAACATGCTACTCCATTTTACGCAATGCCACTACAGGGGATTCCACTCCACTCTAATGCACTCCATACCACTGTACTGTACAATACACCACTCCACTCTATACAAATTACTCCTCTATAAGCTACACTGTGCCACTCCACTCTACTCCACGACACTACACTCTGTGACACTATACCTTTATGTTATAAATTACCTTCATATTATTCTAACTCGCACACCTCCATACACAGTCTATTGAACTCAGTAGCCACACTACATTAAATATAACTCGCCACTCTATCATACACTGTGTTATCACAAATGATGTGATTTGTAATGTCATACGTGTTGTTATAAATGTTATTATTGTAGATGGTATATGTGATATAATTAAAAGGGTATTAGCAGTGCATAAAGAAAGCACGAGTTATAGTTAAAGAAAGTGTCGCTACCACGTTCAATACACTGTGCGAGTTATAAATAATTTGAAGGTGTGGCATAAATTATCAATTAAAGGCAGCGGCAGCTCCCCCGCTATAGCGGAGGAGCGTCACCTCCCCTGCTGAGTGCCCGGCAGCCGACAGAAACAGGAAAATTAAAATGATAATAAAACGATTTTATTTTCATTTTATTTTTCTTTCTGCTGCAGGAAGCCATGTCTGGGTGAGGCGGGGCCATTAGGGGTGCAGGGGGAGGAGTAGTGCACACCGTAAAGTGCGTATGACTGTTTGGCCGGCTTTCTAAGGCCGTCCAAACTGTCATACGCACTTTGATCTCTGTCCACCCAAGCTGTGTTGTACAGCTGGGTGGAACAGAGGCACAGGCTTCTAGGACCTGAGTGAGTGTTAAACTAGCCCGCTCAGGCCAATCAGGGCATTGCTCTCATGAGAGCTGCGTCTTGATGGGCATCTAGGAGCCTGCACAGTGTGCAGGGACCCCAAGCAGAAGAATCCCGAGGCGGCGGCCGGCAGCGAAGCAGCAGCTAAGTGTTTTTTTAAAATTTATTATATTCCCACCTACCCCCCTTCCCCTCTCCCCGACACTTATTAAGATAGGGAGCTGCTACTGATTAAAGGTACAAGTATAAATTTAGAATTTCAAATTTTTGTGTAGTGAAAGTTTGGATTGTATATAAAGAATAAATTGATAGCATTTTAAAGGTGGTGCGTAATTTATAAATATATATTGGGTGACATCCGTCGTCAGTTAATTGCCTTTGCCACTATAAAAGCAATTCTCAGTTGTAGCGTATTCTACAAATTATTGGTACTGATTTTATGAACTATATCATATTTATACCTATATATAAACTTCCTACCAGCAGTAGAGCGTGCTACAGAGAAAAAGATTGTCTCCCCGTTTCACAATAAAAGTATTTTAACATTGCTATGTCTGCAAACCTTCCAGTCTCTAAGTACACCATCACAAGTAAACAGGTGAAAACGTTTGCACATAGGGCCGAAAGGATGAGAAGCACAGCTTTCTGTAAACCTCCGAGTCTCCCAGTAGCCCGTCAAAAATAAACAGGTAAAAACTTTTTCAGTTAGGGAAAAGGCTACTCTTTGAGAAAGCTTACAGGCCACAATGCGCCATTGTTTCAATGTGCCTTAATTGCTTCCATTGTATTTCCTGGTCCTCTGGTGAATAGGAGAGTGAGGAGGGGGAGGAGGGAACACTCTGGAGGAACACTGCATGCTGTACCAAAGTGTTGCTGAAACCAATAGAAACCCACACCTTCAAGTGGAATTTTACACATGCGCATGCTCTGATGCCTTTCATGTAGAAAACATTTTACATTTGATAAAGCTATGCATGTCCCCCTTTCTGCCATAAGTTTAGACCCTATCATTAACTCAAAATGCTTTATCCGGTTGCCATAACCATCAAAGTGCACATAAAAGGTAACAGATACTATATTAAAAGTCGATTTGTGTAAGTATAGGTTCATGCAATCAAGTCCAGTAATCATTATACTGTCCATGTTAAAATATTTTGTGATGAATAGCTTAAAACAGAGGTAAGTATTGCATCCACTGCATATGCAAAATAATCCACATACTATTTTAAAAATAGATCTAACAGACTAGTTAAAAATATTACATGGCATATTCAAATAAAGTGCAGAGTTCATAAAGTGCAGAAATATCAAAGATCAGCATAATCCAGAAGCCCAGACAAAGTGGATAGCATAATGCCACATAGTACCTGTTTCATTAATCAGAGTATAAAATGATGCTACTTTTCACCTGTTTATATAAAAAATACCTAAGCTGTGGTGAGGGAGAGAAACAAACTTGTCCTCAGGGATGCACTCTGGTACACATTAGGAGTTGATGCAATAGTAAATGTCCAACATCAAATAAATATAACCTTTCAGGTTCACAAATACTGACCTGTTCACTACATTCACACAACATTGCACAGAAAGTCTGCTTTTGACTTACAAAAAACCACACTGTTTCTTAGGAAACATATAAGCATTGAACATACCACTTTTTTTCAATTATTTTTATTCGCATTTGATGTACACTTAGTAACACTTCATCAAATCTGATGTTAAAGCAACTTTTACAGAGTATAGCTTACTAAGCTAAGTTGAGGGTGAACTTTAAGATATAACATTCCCTGTTTGGTATATAGATATACAGGTACAGTTTCACATAGTTTAAAGGCAATGAGTATAGTACGTGAAGGAAACACATTATACATTCAACCCGTCTTTTCTTTTTGCGACGAGTTTCAAGTTAAACCCTTCCAACGTGGAAGGTGCCCCGCAAATAAAAGAAAAACCCTTCCCCCCAACAAAAAAAATAAATAGTAGTGGTGATAGGTGTGTAGTGCATTTTACATTCTAGACATGTAGGAGATTTGTCTCAGGAGCTTGCATGTGTAGTGCCGGCCCCTTCTAGGAGTCCCTACGGGAGGTTCGCTGTGGCTTTATCTTGTGTCTGTGGCTATGTGTTCTAGAACTGGAAGAGATGCATGTCTCTGATTGAGGGTGGGCATACTGCCAGAGGAAGACCCTGTGTAAGATAGGAGACTAGTGGCCCCCATTTGTACTCAAAATTTTTATAATCGTCCCTGAAGATATCTGTCGTTCTCTCTAGACATAGTATCTTCCAGAGTCGAGAGTGCCACATGGAAAGGGTGGGTGCTGCTTTCTTCTTCCAGGCCGCCGCAAGTGTGATTTTGGTGGCCCCTAAACATGACCACAAAATGGCCTTGTCCGCTCTTGTTTGATGTTCCAGGGATGGGTCCCTAATGCCTAGGAGCACTCCCTCTATAGAAGTTGGTATGGGGTATCCCAGTATGTTTTTGATGCGCGTGAGTATCACTTCCCAGAAGGGTTTAATTGCGGGGCAGTCCCACCATATATGTTGAAAGTCGCCGAGGAGGCCACAACCTCTCCAGCACATGTCTGAGGTATTCGGAAATATCCATTTAAGTTTGGTCGGGTAAAGATACCAGTCCAGCAGAGTCTTTAAATGCGCTTCTCGTAAGTCAAGGGAGTGGTTAAATTTAGCAGTGTCTGACCATAGCCCGGCCCATTCTTTTTTCTTTATGTCTCTCTGTACTATTCCTTCCCACATAGCCATATATCTAGGTCTCGGGGAGCGAGTCGCTGCAAGTAGGGAGCTATATAAAAAAGAGATTACCCCGCTCATGGAGCCAACCTTTTGTACGAATTTTTCAAATCTAGTTCTCTCTCTTGTGGCAGCGTCTCGGATCTGAAGGGTGAGAGCCCAGTGTTTGAGTTGAAGATAGTGGAAGTGTTCGTCTGGGTCTAAATGGAACTCCCTCCGGCAGTTCTCAAATGTTAAAATTACGTAGTTGTGGAATAGGTCTGACAGCATGAGCCAACCGCCCTCTCTCTATGGGTTAAAGGGGCCTTCGCGAAGTGCTGGTGGAAAGGCCGGGTTGAAGTGTATCAGTGTGTATGGTGAGGGGAATGTGGTCCACTCTTTGTCCTCGGCTAATGAGTCCCAGACCTTCAGAGTGGTACGTGTGGGGGTGCTAATGTAAGCGTTGGCCGGCCTATCCTTTTTGGGCTTCCATCTGAGATCCCAGACCGTCCTCCCTGCAATAGCCCTATCCATATGCAGCCAGTGCTTCTCCGATTCCCTTTTTGACCATTCCGCTACTATTCTGAGGTGAGCTGCCTTATAGTATAGGCCGAAATCAGGTAGCCCTACCCCTCCCGCCTCGCTCGGTCGTCTTAGTATGTGAAACGGTAGACGTGCCCTTCCGCCTTGCCAGACAAAGCGAGTGATTAGTGATCTAATTTTAGGAAGGAGGCTCCTATCAAGTTCTATGGGTAGAGCTTGGAAGAGATATAAAAATTTGGCGAGCACTGTCATTTTAATCGTGTGTATGCGACCTAACCAGGAAATGAACAGTGGCTTCCAACGCTTAAGGTCGAATTGGAGCTGGTGAAGGATGGGCGGGAAGTTAGCCTTGTATAGTCCCTCCACACGTGGTGTCAGTTGGATACCCAAGTATTGGAGAGAACTCTTTAGCCCACTGAAAGGGGGTGCATTCTCTTAGTCTACTTGCTTCAGCTTCTGGGATCGTGAGATTAAGAATGAAGGATTTATCCAGATTAATTTTAAAGCCCGCCACTTTCTCGAATCTAATCAATTCTGCCTGTAGCGCAGGTAGTGAGAGTGAAGGCTCAGTGAGAGATAAAAGGATATCATCCGCAAAAAGAGATATTTTGTGGTTGTCTCCCCCGAAGGGAATCCCCTTTATCTCTTGGTTGTCCCGGATATACATCGCCAGTGGTTCAATGCTTAGAGCAAACAATAGGGGTGACAATGGGCACCCCTTTCTCGTCCCTCTGGTAAGTGGAAAGGGGGCAGACACCGTCCCATTAACCTGTACTCTTGATCGAGGTTGAGTATAGTTAGCCCTGATCGTGTCGATGAATTTATCTGTAAAGCCAAAGTGTTTAAGCTTATTAAAAAGGAATGGCCAGTCCACCCTGTCAAAAGCCTTTTCGGCATCCAGCCCCACGAGAACTGCCGGTATCTTGCGCTTGGTCGCCTTCTCGATCAGATGTATTGTCCGGCGAATGTTGTCGTGGGTCTGCCTGCCTTTTATGAAGACTGACTGGTCAGCGTGGATTAGGTCTGGCAGTAGTTCGTTCAGCCGTTCCGCCAATATAGCCGAGTATAGTTTTGCATCTAGATTCAAAAGAGCAATAGGGCGGTAAGAGGCTCAGAGGTGTGCCTTTTTCCCCGGTTTAGGGATCACTGTTATTACTGCCTCCGCCATCGAAGGGGTCACCCCTACATCTTCTGCATTTTGTTGAAGAGTTATGTAAGGTGCGGGATGATCTCGGCTGCAAACGTCTTATAAAAAAGAGCCGTCAGACCATCCGGACCTGGAGCTTTGTAAGGTTTGAGGGAGTTAATTGCTGCACATACCTCTTCTTGTGTTATGGGTGCCGTGAGGATATCAATGCGGGCCTGGGAGACCGTAGGGAAATTCAGTGTCTGGAGGTATCTGTTTTGTGCTTCAGCGTTCCGTGTCTCCCCCGTGTATAAATGTTCGTAAAATGCCCTGAAGAGATCAGCCTTTCCTGTGTCTGTAGACACTAACGTTCCCTCTCTGTCCTGTATACTTCCGATATATTCCTTTTCCCTCTTTTCCTTTAATTGCCTCGCCAGGTGTCTGCCTATTTTGTTTCCCTGCATGTAGGATATCTGGCGCAGCCGCAATAAGGTGTATTCTGCTCTATTGTTATATATCGCTTTAAGTTTCCCTCTAAGCGCGGAAAGTTTGCGTTGCGATTCCCTGGTGGGTGTGGCCTTATGCTCTTTCTCCATCCGCTCCAACTCCTAATCCAAGTTCACTCTCTCCTTGGTTCTCTGCCTGTTGAGGGTGGCATTTAGCTCTAGGCATTTTCCCTGTGTGATTGCTTTAAATGCATCCCAGTTATTAAAGGTCGAAGTGTCTTGGGGTGTGTTTAGGTTAAAAAATTCCATAATCGTTCCCTCAGTTCATCCCGCAACAGCTTGTCCCTTGTAAGGGAGGCCGGTAAGTACCATCTAGAGGTCTTAGGTGTGCTACTACTCCAGCTAAGACAAATCGAGACCGGACAATGATCATAGATCGAGAGCGGAAAGATCTTTGCTTCCTGAAGGGAGCCCAGCAAGCTCTGACTAATAAAAACGTAGTCCAGCCTGGAGTAGGTGCGGTGGACATGTGAAAAAAAGTGTAGTCTCTGGTCGTGGGGTAGAGCGTGCGCCAGGCATCTCTTAGACCAAGATCGTGTATTGTCTGTTTAGCCGATGTGGGGAAGGATCTTGTCAATGTTCTGTGAGGGTGTGTACTATCGACTTCAGCTTGCCAAGTGAGGTTGAAGTCACCTAAGAGGACCGTCGGTCCCTTCAAATTCTCCCACCTGGTTTAAGAGTGTGGTCAGAAAGGCGGGCTGGCCCATGTTGGGTGCATAAGCTGCAATAAAGGTGCAGAGTTGCCCCCTTAATGTGCCCTTCACCATGATCATCCGGCCCTCCTTGTCTGATTGAACGGCCTCTGGCTGGAACTTAGTTGAGCTTTGGAAGAGTAACGCCACCCTGCGTTGCTTGGTCACTGCTGAAGATCTATAGATATGGGGATATTGTTTATTTCGAAGACCCATCTCTTCAGCCCTTTTTAAGTGTGTCTCCTGAAGAGCTACAATGTCGAAGTGATGATCCGTAATGTATTTCCAAATTTTTTGATGCTTAAGTGGCAAATTCAACCCCTTGACGTTCCACGACGCTACGGTGATCACCATGGTCTTGTGTCCCTCTCCCTCCCCATCCTCCCCACTCCAGGCACCTCCCATGAATTCCCCCGCCCCTGATTGCTAGCTCTTGCTCTCTCCTGTCTCGTCCCTCCCGTATGATTCCCATCGCCCTGAATGTGCACCTGAAAGATGTAACTTGTTAACCACCACCGTCCCCCCATTCCCTCCCTCCCAACAAAAACTTTTTTTTAAAAAACAACAATACCAACATTGATGGTCGTCGAATGGGTGCTAGAACTCCTCTTGTGAGAGTTGTCACCCATCTGGGCATGTTGGTGGATGACTCGACCGGAGTCCCTATCCACGCCCGTCCCAAATGCCCAAAATGTTCGCCAACTAAGAGCCTTCAGGTACAGTTAGTCAAAGGCATCCTCCGACGTACGTTGGAGTATTGGTCACTGTCCCCTGAGAGTTCACTGTCCCTACAGATTAGACCACTCTAGTGGAATCATTGCTCCCTTGGTATCTGTTGATGGCTGGAGCTCGTCACCGTGTAATATTCAGTCATTTATGGGCTCCCCGCGTGCTTGTGTTCCATTGCGGTTTTTTCGTGCTGCCTCGGTCCATCCTCTGCGACGTATCTTGAGAGTTCCCAGCCTCAACAGGGGGTAAGCCCAACAGTCTCAGATCTTCATCTAGGTCGGTAACGTGCCACGTTTTATTGTTAATTTCAAAGCTCAGTCCGAATGGATATGTCCACCTGTATCTGACATGGTCTTCGCGTAACTTTGAGGTGATGGGTCTAAATTGTTGCAGCCTCGCCAATGTTGCTGGCACCAGGTCTTGATAGACGGTGCACCTAAACCCCTGGAAAGAGATGTCATTCTTTTTCCCGTCCTCTTGCAGGACCCCTTCCTTTACTTTAAAGGAGTGGAACTTCGCTAGGATATCTCTCGTCCATCATCGTTCACCAGTTGTCAGCCCCCCTACCCGGTGTGCTCTCTCCAACTTAATCTTGAGTTGACGTGGGCTGAGGATTTCCGCGAAGAGTCCCTCCAGGAAGGCCTCCAGATCATGCCCCTCTGCCCCCTCCTCTAGGTCCCGGACCCGAATGTTATCTCTCCGTGCTCTGTTTTCTAAGTCTTCTGACTTCAGTTGCGCTAGCTGTAGTTGGCACTGGAGATCTTGTATCTTGTTGTGTGCGTCCGCGGTCCGCTTGTCCAGCTCTTGGCACTGAGATTCGAGGTCCAGTACTCTCGTGCCCACCGAGTCCGCATCTTGCTGAAGCGTGGCCATGCGCGTATTTAGATCAGTTTTGAGTTGCTCAATGGAGGCCTTAATGTCTTGATTGAGCTCAGCGCACAGTTCCGTCTTAAATTCTCTCAGGGACGCCATTAAGTCTTCCTTCGTGAGGGCCATGTTGTCCACGAGGTCTCCTTGTTGTGGTGTCTGTCTTTTCTCCGCCGGGGTGAAGAAGTTGGATACTTTATTAGTCGCCTTGTTAGGCGGCATAAGTGCGGGCACAGTGTCTTTCTAGCTGCAGCGTTTGTCGTGGAGGCCGTGGGGAGTGTTCGCTGCATTGCTCCACAGAGTGCTCAATCACTGTAAGCGTGTGCTATGCCAGCTCGTCCCCCCCTCAACACACGGGGCCCGTTGTGAGGCGATAACAATCCCTGGGAGGCTGGCTCATGTCGCCGGGGGCCTGCTGGAGATCTGTATCCTCGCATCTGGAAGCGCTGGGCAAGCTGGAGATCCCTTTAGTTTTGTGGCTCTATTGCTGCGCTTTGATGGAGAGCTGAAAGCTATATTTGCCAGGGGTATTTGTTGTGCAGGATCCCTCAATCAGTCACATATTTGGAGGGGAGCTGGCCGCTATTTTGAGGTCAGGCATGAACTTGCCTGGACCCGGTGTGCCGCTGCTTGTGGCTTCTAGTCTGGCCGGTCAGTATCCCCCGCAATCCCGCTGCTCTGTAGCCGCGTCGGAATGCTACCAGGCTTCCCTGCCTTACTTACAGGAAGAGCTGCAGCACCGCTGTGGTTCATTCGCCTTCCTCCATGCGTCCCGCTGGGTTTCGCCGATACATTCTCTTCTGGATTGCGAGAGGCAGCGCCTCTTCTGATGGTCACCCCTGGGCCGTCGTGAAGGTGTCAGCCCCTCGATGTCGCTCCGATCACACCAGGGAAGCGTTTACGAGCCAGCGTCTCCTCGAAGCATGGAGGCCGCCATTTTGACTCGCTCCTCGGCGGGTTGCTCGGCACTTCAATAAGGCTCAGGGAGAGCCCTTCCCCACACAGCAAGTCGTCCGTGCGTCCTCTAGAGGTTCCGCATCCTCTCCAATGCCATGGAGGTCAGGTGGGCGATGTTTTAATGGTGCTTGTAAGCTCGGGATCGTAGTGTGGACCGGGAGCCGAGACGATTCACGTCCGCTCGGCCATCTTGCCCGGCCACGTCAGCATACCACTTTTTATAAATGCTAAGACTGGTGTTGCCTCAGCCCCTCTGGCTCCTTGAGAATATCTCGATTCATACCAGCACTTGCAACCACTCTGATTTCAGTCAGGTGGTGGGATGCATAAAATCCCAAACGTATTCTTGCAAAACTTGTTGTCAAATTTCCCTCTGCTTTCAAAAGTGTTAGCCCTGAGGCCACTCAAACCCAACCTGCCTCACAGCTCTGTTGCCCTGTGATTGAACAGGGGATGGGTGCAGTACTGCCTCCAAGGAAAGGAAACGCAGATAGCCCCATTATCCACAATTATGGTCCATCGCCCTGCCATTTGCTCCTGACATTTCTGGGCACTCCTCCTCTCCTTTGTTCTCGTGACTCCCCCCCATTCAGCTATGGATATCTATTATCAATCCTTTAGGTGAGGTGGCCGAATCACTGGGGGCCAAAATCGTGTCCTATGCAGACGACACACAGCTGTTGTTTACATGGAAGGCTAACGAGCCCTGTCCAGGTACGTTAATCAGCTCTTGCCTCATAGCTGTCTTTGGTTGGCTGGCCTCTAACCAGCTGAAATGTAATGCTGGTAATACAGAGCTACTCTTTTTTGGGAAGGCGGCGGAGACTCCTTTACAGGTCTTTTGGCCAGTAAAGGCCTGGTGGTGAAAAATCTGTGGTTTAAATTGGACAACCAGCTGCCATTCCGCGCTCAAGTTAATGCAGTAGTAGGCACCTGTTTTGCTCTGTTGCGTCTTCTCCGGAAATTTTAGTTTTTTCTGTCCAGAGCTGCCAGACAACAGGTGATCCAAGCTCTGATTATATCTGGGCTGGATTATGGGAACGGGCTCTATCTCAGCATGCCTAGCTTTTTGCTGGACAGGTTTCAGCTTGTCCAGAATGCAGCAGCCCGTACCATCTTTGAGCTTCCTCGAAATGCGCGTGTGTCCCACCTTGGGAGGAGCCTGTACTGGCTCCCTGTAAGGAAAAGAATAATTTTTAAAACTTTGCTCGTCACACAGATAGCCCTATATGGGGAAGGACCAGGTTACCTTAAGCGTAGGATTTCTTTCTACACTCCTCGTAGAAATCTTCGCTCTTCCGATCTGCTGTTGGCCAATGTCCCCCGTTTTAAAAAGTCTAGGTTGAGAGGTAAGTCTCTCTCTTTCCTGGGGCCCCTCCACTGGAATAAAATGCCTCTCCATCTGAAAAGCATTGAATCCACACCCTTGTTCTGAAAAAAATTGAAAATAAGGCTTTTATTTTGCCCCTAAGCTTTCGTCCATGCTACTACCGCTCAGCTTCAGCGCCAGGCAACTCTTTGGAGTAACAGTGCGCTCTACAAGTATCCCCACATAGACATAGATTAGACCTTGTGATGGGGGAGATAAATTGTCATTGTCAATTGCAACATAACATTTTAAACTAAAAAAACACTGAAATTCACCAGATTAAGTTAACTGAAGTAACTGTAACTTGAGCCCTGAAGTAACTATAACTCCCACCCTCGCCATTCACTGCTTAGACCCTCATGTTACATCACTCATGACATGTTCAAAGATAGCTGTGATAACATCACTGCTGACATCTGAAATAACATCATTTATAACAATACTGTGCATGGCAGGAGCACAAGTTAAAGTTACTTCAGGGCTCCAGTTATAATTACTGCAGTTAACTATAGCTGGTGAATTTCAGTGGTTTTTTTGCATTTAAAATGTTATGTTGCAACTTAAACAGCCACCTATCTATAAAGTAACTCCAACCTTTGTTTTTTTCAGTGATATATATATATATATATATATATATATATTCACTGAAAAACCATAGGTTTCAGACACGTTATAGTTAGAAATTAGCATTTAAAAAACCTTTGAAATTCACTGAAAAAACCATAGGTTTTAGGGACAGTTATAGTTAGTTGGACATTTCACTCGTACAAAACCATAGAAATTCCCCCATTATAGTTAGTTCAGCTAACTATAACTCGCGCCCGCAATGCACTGCTGATGACATCACATATTACATCACTCATGACATGGTCAGTGACATCACTGATGACATCACTGATGACATCTCAAATGACATCACTGATGACATCATCCAGTGACTGTGTGTTTCTGTAAAGTTTAAATATGTTTAATATATTTAGGGAAAGGCGTATTGAAGAATGAGTGGGTGTATAAGTGTCTGAATGGATGATTTAGTACGTGAGTGACTGACTCTACAAGTGAGTGATTAAATGTATCTTACTGAATGCATGGGTTAGTGACTAAACTGTGTGAATGTCTGTATCCGTCTGTCTGTTGGTTTGTAAGCGGCTGCATGGCTTTCTGAATAGCTACATGAGTGTCTACATGGGTTATTGATTGATTGTCTGAGTATCTGTATGGGTGCCTGAGTGTTTGTGTGGGTGGGGTGTGTGTGACTCTGTGCATAGATGTGTGAGTTGGTGATTCACTGGGTGCATGGTTTCAAGAGTGCATCTGTGATGGACTGTATGGGTGGGTGAGTGTGTGTATGGGTGTGTTAGTGATTGAATGTATATCTCAGTGGTACATGTGTGAGTAACTACATATGTGAAAGGCAGTATATATGTGTGTTGGAGTATATAAATGGCTATAAGTGAGAGTGTGTGATTGTGAGAGTGGCTGTATGGATGAGTGTGTACTTGTATCAGTGATTGTATAAGAGCGTAAGAATGTGCTAGTATTTGTATGAGTAAGTGAGCTGGTGTGTGTATAACTGTATAGGTGAGTAAATGGGTGTGTGATTAAGTTTTTTGCATGACTGACTAGGTGTGTGAGTACCTCTATGGATGAGTGGCGGTGTGTGAGTGTTTATATAGGTGTATGAGTGCATATGATAGTCCTGTACTGAGTGACTAAGTATGAGTGACTGTACGGGTGAGTGAGTGGATGTGTGTGTAGACCTAAGAATCAGTGAGTGGGTATGTAGTTTTTGGTGTTGGATTGTCTATGGTTTTGAGAATGGCAGTCTGTAATTTAGAGTGGGTGTATCAAAAGTTATATTAGGGTGTGAGAAGATGCATGAAATTATCACATGGATGATGTCATCAGTGATGTCATTTGAGATGTCATCAGTGATGTCATCAGTGATGTCACTGACCATGTCATGAGTGATGTAATATGTGACGTCATCAGCAGTGCATTGCGGGCGCGAGTTATAGTTAGCTGAACTAACTATAACGGGGAATTTCTATGGTTTTGTACGAGTGAAATGTCCAACTAACTATAACTGTCCCTAAAACCTATGGTTTTTTCAGTGAATTTCAAAGGTTTTTTAAATGCTAATTTCTAACTATAACGTGTCTGAAACCTATGGTTTTTTCAGTGAATTTCAAAGGTTTTTTAAATGCTAATTTCTAACTATAACGTGCCTGAAACCTATGATTTTTTAAGTGAATTTCAAAGGTTTTTTAAATGCTAGTTTCTAACTATGCCTACAGAGGTAGGACATGTGAAGAAAGAAGAAAAAACGCACAGAAAGAAGCAAAAGATGTGCAGAAAGAACCAACAGAGGAGCAGAAAGAGGCCTTGTTGCAAAATCATCCTGTGCCCAAACTTTTTCAGACGGGTACTGGTGGTAACTGACTCTGACTAACCAGAGCCAGTGCTATGCTAAAAAACACTTAGAATACAGTGAAAACACCTACATACACTAGGGAACACTATGCGTTGGGGTACCCCTGTGATTAGCATGACCTCCTCTGCAAGTCCCTAGTACATAATAGGGCAGGGGGATTAAAACTACCTCTTAAAACGCGCTACAGGGCGCGTTTGCACAGTGGTGAAGGGAGGGGGCCTGAGGTGATGTGTGCAAACGCACCCCGTGGCGCGTTTTAAGTTGTGGGATTAAGTCCCCTTGAATTCTGAGGGTCCCTGGGGCCCAACTAGCCCCCAGGTACCTACAGTTAGGACCACAGAGCTGAGTTGCAGAGAGGCGTTCCGAGGCCACGCACCTTTTTCACCTCTCTGCAACGCAACTCTGTTGTGCTTACTGAAGGTACCTGGTGGGCTAGTTGGCTCCCAGGGTCCCTCAGGATTCAAAGGGAATTAATTCCCCAACTTAAAACGCACCACAGGGCGTGTTTGCGCACATGTCACCTGAGGCCCCGCCCCTCCCTTCACCACTGTGCAAACGCGCCCCGTGGTGCGTTTTAAGTTGGGGGATTAGGTCACCTTGAATCCTGAGGGTCCCTGGGGCCCAACTAGCCCACTAGGTACTTCCAGTAAGCACCACAGGCCTGCGTTGCAACGCCTGTAACAAATGGTGCAGTTGTGTTTAGGTAGTGAAGAGGGTCGTGCTGGGGGTAGTGTTTTAGGGTTTAGGGTAGTGCAGTGGTGTTTGTGCAGTGTAGGGGGTCATGCTGGAGGTAGATTTAGGGTTTAGGGTAGTGCAGTGGTGTTTGGGTAGTGTAGGGAGTTGTGCTGGGGGGAGTGTTTTAGGGTTTAGGGTAGTGCAGTGGTGTTTGGGTAGTGTAGGGGGTCGTGCTGGGGGTAGTGTTTTAGGGTAGTGCAGTGGTGTTTGGGTAGTGTAGGGGGTCGTGCTGAGGGTAGTGATTTAGGGTAGTGCAGTGGTGTTTGGGTAATGTAGGGGGTACTGCTGGGGGTAGTGTTTTAGGGTTTAGGGTAGTGCAGTGGTGTTTGGGTAGTGATGGGGTACTGCTGGGGGTAGTTTTTTAGGGTTTAGGGTAGTGCAGTGGTGTTTGGGTAGTGTAGTGGTTCGTGCTGGGGGTAGTTTTTTAGGGTTTAGGGTAGTGCAGTGGTCTTTGTGTAGTGTAGGGGTAGTGTTTTAGGGTTTAGGGTAGTGCAGTGGTGTTTGTGTAGTGTAGGAGGTCGTGTTTTAGGGTTTAGGGTAGTGTAGGGGGTAATGCGGGGTAGTGTTTTAGGGATTAGGGTAGTGCATTGGTGTTTGGGTAGTGTAGGGGGTCATGCGGGGGTAGTGTTTTAGGGTTTAGGGCAGTGCAGTGGTATTTGGGTAGTGTAGGGGGTCGTGCTGGGGGAGTGTTTTAGGGTTTAGGGCAGTGCAGTGGTGTTCGGGTAGTGTAGGGGGTTGTGCTGGGGGAGTGTTTGAGGGTTTAGGGCAGCGCAGTCGTGTTCGGGTAGTGTAGGGGGTTGTGCTGGGGGTAGTATTTTAGGGTTTAGGGTAGTGCAGTGGTGTTCGGGTAGTGTAGGGGGTCATGCTGGGGGTAGTGTTCTAGGGTTTAGGGCAGTGCAGTGGTTTTTGGGCAGTATAGGGGGTAATGCTGGGGGTGGTGTTTTAGGGTTTAGGGCAGTGCAGTGGTGTTCGGGCAGTGTAGGGGTCGTGCTGGGGGTGGTGTTTCAGGGTTTAGGGCAGTGCAGTGGTGTTCGGGCAGTGTAGGGGGTCGTGCAGGGGGGTGTTTCAGTGTTTAGGGCAGTGGTGTTTGGGCAGTGTAGGGGGTCGTGCTGGGGGTGGTGTTTCAGGGTTTGGGGCAGTGCAGTGGAGTTCAAGCAGTAAAGGGGGTCGTGCTGGGGGTGGTGTTTCAGGGTTTAGGGCAGTGCAGTGGTGTTCGGGCAGTGTAGGGGGCGGTGCAGGGGGTGGTGTTTCAGGGTTTAGGGCAGTGCAGTGGTGTTCAGGCAGTGTAGGGGGTGGTGCAGGGGGTGGTGTTTCAGGGTTAAGGGCAGTGCAGTGGTGTTCGGGTAGTGTTGGGGGTCATGCAGGGGGTGGTGTTTCAGGGTTTAGGGCAGTGCAGTGGTGTTCGGGCAGTGTAGGGGGTCGTGCTGGGGCTGGTGTTTCAGGGTTTAGGGCAGTACAGTGGTGTTCGGGCAGTGTAGGGGGTTGTGCTGGGGCTGGTGTTTCAGGGTTTAGGGCAGTGCAGTGGTGTTCGGGCAGTGTAGGGGTTGTGCTGGGGCTGGTGTTTCAGGGTTTAGGGCAGTGCAGTGGTGTTCGGGCAGAGTAGGTGGTCGTGCTGGGGCTGGTGTTTCAGGGTTTAGGGCAGTGCAGTGGTGTTCGGGCAGTGTAGGGGGTCATGCTGGGGCTGGTGTTTCAGGGTTTAGGGCAGTGCAGTGGTGTTCGGGCAGTGTAGGGGGTTTTGCTGGGGCTGGTGTTCCAGAGTCTAGGGCAGTGCAGTGGTGTTCGGGCAGTGTAGGGGGTCTTGCTGGGGCTGGTGTTTCAGGGTTTAGGGCAGTGCAGTGGTGTTCGGGCAGTGTAGGGGGTCGTGCTGGGGGTGGTGTTTCAGGGTTTAGGGCAGTGCAGTGGTGTTCGGGCAGTGTAGGGGGTCGTGCTGGGGCTAGTGTTTCAGGATTTAGGGCAGAGCAATGGTGTTCAGGCAGTGTAGGGGGTTTTGCAGGAGGTGGTGTTTCAGGGTTTAGGGCAGTGCAGTGGTGTTCGTGCAGTGTTGGGGGTGGTGTTTCAGGGTTTAGGGCAGTGGTGTTCAGGCAGTATAGGGGGTCTTGCTGGGGTTGATGTTTCAGGGTTTAGGGCAGTGCAGTGGTGTTCGGGCAGTGTAGGGGGTCGTGCTGGACGTGGTGTTTCAGGGTTTAGGGCAGTGCAGTGGTGTTCCGGCAGTGTAGGAGGTCGTGCAGGGGGTGGTGTTTCAGGGTTTAGGGCAGTACAGTGGTGTTCGGGCAGTGTAGGGGGTCGTGCTGGGGGTGGTTTTTCAGGGTTTAGGGCAGTGCAGTGGTGTTCGGGCAGTGTAGGGTGTCGTGCTGAGGGGTGGTGTTTCAGGGTTTAGGGCAGTGCAGTGGTGTTCGGGCAGTGTAGGGGTCGTGCAGGGGGTGGTGTTTCAGGGTTTAGGGCAGTGCAGTG
The DNA here is from genome assembly GCA_963921515.1 of Calotriton arnoldi. Taxonomy (NCBI): domain Eukaryota; kingdom Metazoa; phylum Chordata; class Amphibia; order Caudata; family Salamandridae; genus Calotriton; species Calotriton arnoldi. The sequence continues at coordinate 3,492,281 of CAWUFW010000683.1, read as the reverse complement.
GTGTTTGGGCAGTGTAGGGGGTCGTGCAGGGGTGGTGTTTCAGGGTTTAGGGCAGTGCAGTGGTGTTCGGCCAGTGTAGGTGGTCTTGCTGGGGGTGGTGTTTCAGGCTTTAGTGCAGTGGTGTTCGGGCAGTGTAGGGGGTCTTGCTGGGGGTGGTGTTTCAGGGTTTAGGGCAGTGCAGTGGTGTTCGGGCAGTGTAGGGGTCTTGCTGGGGCTGGCGTTTCAGGTTTTAGGGCAGTGCAGTGGTGTTCTGGCAGTGTAGGGGGTCGTGCTGGGGCTGCTGTTTCAGGGTTTAGGGCAGTGCAGTGGTGTTTGGGCAGTGTATGGGGTTGTGCTGGGGCTGGTGTTTCAGGGTTTAGGGCAGTGCAGTGGTGTTCGGGCAGTGTAGGGGGTCGTGCTGGGGGTGGTGTTTCAGGGTTTAGGGCAGTGCAGTGGTGTTCGGGCAGTGTAGGGGGTCGTGCTGGGGGTGGTGTTTCAGGGTTTAGGGCAATGCAGTGGTGTTCGGGCAGTGTAGGGCGTCATGCTGGGGGTGGTGTTTCAGGGTTTAGGGCAGTGCAGTGGTGTTCGGGCAGTGTAGGGGGTCTTGCTGGGGATGGTGTTTCAGGGTTTAGGGCAGTGGTGTTCGGGCAGTGTAGGGGGTCTTGCTGGGGGTGATGTTTCAGGGTTTAGGGCAGTGCAGTGGTGTTCGGGCAGTGTAGGGGGTCTTGCTGGGGGTAGTGTTTAGGGGTTTAGGGCAGTGCAGTGGTGTTCGTGCAGTGTAGGGGGTCGTGCTGGGGGTGGTGTTTCAGGGTTTAGGGCAGTGCAGTAGTGTTCGGGCAGTGTAGGGGATCGTGCAGGGGGTGGTGTTTCAGGGTTTAGGGCAGTGCAGTGGTGTTCGGCAGTGTAGGGGGTCGTGCTGGGGGTGGTGTTTCAGGGTTTAGGGCAGTGCAGTGGTGTTCGGGCAGTGTAGGAGTCATTCTGGGGCTGGTGTTTCAGGGTTTAGGGCAGTGCAGTGGTGTTCAGGCAGTGTAGGGGGTGTTGCTGGGGGTGGTGTTTCAGGGTTTAGGGCAGTGGTGTTCGGGCAGTGTAGGGGGTCTTGCTGGGGGTGATGTTTCAGGGTTTAGGGCAGTACAGTGGTGTTCGGGCAGTGTAGGGGGTCTTGCTGGGGGTGATGTTTCAGGGTTTAGGGCAGTGCAGTGGTGTTCGGGCAGTGTAGGGGGTCTTGCTGGGGGTAGTGTTTCAGGGTTTAGGGCAGTGCAGTGGTGTTCGTGCAGTGTAGGGGGCGTGCTGGGGGTGGTGTTTCAGGGTTTAGGGAAGTGCAGTGGTGTTCGGGCAGTGTAGGGGGTCGTGAAGGGGGTGGTGTTTCAGGGTTTAGGGCAGTGCAGTGGTGTTCGGGCAGTGTAGGGGGTCATGCTAGGGTTGGTGTTTCAGGGTTTAGGGCAGTGCAGTGGTGTTCAGGCAGTGTAGGGGGTCGTGCAGGGGCTGGTGTTTCAGGGTTTAGGGCAGTGCAGTGGTGTTCGGGCAGTGTAGGGGGTCGTGCTGGGGGTAGTGTTTTAGGGTTTAGGGTAGTGCAGTGGTGTTTGTGTAGTGTAGGGGTCATGTTTTAGGGTAGTGCAGTGGTGTTTGGGTAGTGTAGGGGGTCGTGCTGGGGGTAGTGTTTTAGGATTTAGGTTAGTGCAGTGGTGTTTGGGTAGTGTAGGGGGTCGTGCTGGGGGTAGTGTTTTAGGGTTTAAGGTAGTGCAGTGGTGTTTGTGTAGTGTAGGGGTCGTGCTGGGGGTAGTGTTTTAGGGTTTAGGGTAGTGCAATGGTGCTTGTGTAGTGTAGGGGGTCATGCTGGGGGTAGTGTTTTAGGGTTTAGGGTAGTGCAGTGGTGTTTGGGTAGTATAGGGGGTCATGCTGGGGGTAGTGTTTTAGGATTTAGGTTAGTGCAGTGGTGTTGGGGTAGTGTTTTAGGGTTTAGGGTAGTGCAGTGGTGTTTGTGTAGTGTAGGGGGTCATGCTGGGGGTAGTGCTTTATGGTTTAGGATAGTGCAGTGGTGCTTGTGTAGTGTAGGGGGTCGTGCTGGGGGTAGTGTTTTTGGGTTTAGGGTAGTGCAGTGGTGTTTTTGTAGTGTAGGGGGTCATGTTTTAAGATGCAACGCTCCAATACCTGACCAGTCTGCACTACATAAAACTGCAAAAACTAAACATAAAAAGTGTTTTTCACACTTTTGTCATTGGGCTATATGTGGGCTACATCTGGGTAATATTTGTGCTACATTTGGGCTCTTTTTTCACTGGTGGCCATCTTGGAAGACTTCTTTGTTATGAAGTTTCCTAATTTCCTCATTTACTGCAGTCTCCTCAGTAGGAAATGCTTTCAGTTTTTTACTTTGATTCCATCAAGAAGGCATTCAGATGTGTCTCACATTTGCCATAAATTCAGAATGTTAGCACTCTAGTTGTTCATTAGATCACTGTAGTAAAGCTACTGCTCACCAAGGAGTTAACTGGAAGTCTACTGCTGGTATTGAAAGTGATTGTTTCAGTCTGCATGTCAGAATTTTCTAATGAAATAGAAGAGGATTTGAGATCTCACTTAAAACATGCACTAAATTTTCTTTTTGCAGCACTAACCATAATTTCTATGGCAAAATGAACCCCCTCATTTTGTTCCTTTTTAAATTAAATGCGAAGCCCACAAACCGACAGTTCTCCAAAACCAGATGATCCTCGTTTCCACTGAAATGCAACCTTATTTGACCTACTATGGAACTGGGTATGACAGATTCGTGCTTGCACGTTTTAGATTAGATTCCTTTCATCGTTTGGTAGCGTTTCCCATAATAAATGATTGGACAAAAAATTTAGAAGCTTGCCCATGTGATGGTGAAGCATCCCAAACGACAATTCATACTGTTTTATTTTGTAAATATTACAGGGAATGCAGAAAAAGGTGGATTTACCCTATTTTAAAAATCTGGGGTCTGAGGCAATGTCGCCCGCCTATCTTGCATTGCAATTATTGGATAGTGAATGTTTTACTAGAAATATTGCAATATTTTTAAAAGCGGTAATCAAGTGTAGGAAACAATTGTAATATTTTTATCTATTGGTTGTATCTGTATAAATTGTTTTAATGAACTCAGCCTGATTTGGTCAGTCGTTTCATACTTGAAAAATCGAACAAAGAAGTACTATTATTATCTGGTGGTTCGTACTTCTTTAATAATGATTTTAAAATTGAATGTTTAAAATGTATAATGCTGTAATTTTGTATTTGTGTACCGTGCTTTTATGATTTTTCTTATCCAAAAATGAAAATCGAATAAAGCGAATTTGAATTGAATTGAAATTAAATGTTTTAAGTGTTACCAGTTTATTCCAATCAAGATGGCTTCAGGTGTGCCATACTTTTGTCATAAGTAAGGCTGTTAGCACTCTAGTTGTTCTTTAGAACACTCTGGGAAGCTGCAGTAGAACACAAAGGCATCAACTGACAGGCTGCTCCTGTTGAAATATAACAGGAAGATATCTGAGATCTCACTTAAAACATGTCCTAATTTTTCTTTCTACAGCACTAACCATCATTTCTATGGCAAAATGAACCCCCTCATTTTGTTCCTTTTTAAATTAAATGTTTTAAGTGTTACCAGTTTATTCCAATCAAGATGGCTTCAGGTGTGCCATACTTTCATCATAAGTAAGACTGTTAGCACTCTAGTTGTTCTTTAGAACACTCTGGGAAGCTGCAGTAGAACACAAAGGCATCAACTGACAGGCTGCTCCTGTTGAAATATAACAGGAAGATATTTGAGATCACACTTGAAACATGTCCTAATTTTTCTTTCTACAGCACTAACCATAATTTCTATGACAAAATGAACCCCATCATTTTGTTCCTTTTTAAATTAAATGTTTTAAGTGTTACCAGTTTATTCCAATCAAGATGGCTTCAGGTGTGCCATACTTTTGTCATAAGTAAGGCTGTTAGCACTCTAGTTGTTCTTTAGAACACTCTGGGAAGCTGCAGTAGAACACAAAGGCATCAACTGACAGGCTGCTCCTGTTGAAATATAACAGGAAGATATTTGAGATCACACTTGAAACATGTCCTAATTTTTCTTTCCAGAGCACTAACCATAATTTCTATGACAAGATGAACCCCATCATTTTGTTCCTTTTTAAATTAAATGTTTTAAGTGTTACCAGTTTATTCCAATCAAGATGGCTTCAGGTGTGCCATACTTTTGTCATAAGTAAGGCTGTTAGCACTCTAGTTGTTCTTTAGAACACTCTGGGAAGCTGCAGTAGAACACAAAGGAATCAACTGACAGTCTCTGCCCTTGTTGGATGTACATGTTTTACTGAGAATGTCAGACTTCATTCTCACATGACTGAGAAAGATAATGTGAATTTACAGAAAATATGCTCTCATTTTAGCTTCTGGAGCACCTTCCAAAACTGTATGGGACAAGCATGTGAAAATAGTTTTCTCTCAAACATGATTCATGATATCCCAGCAGAAGGTTTTTCACAGGGTAAAATCACCTTAGAACACACCACAATTCCTGAAATTAGTATGGTACCATCAACAAATGAATTCTAATGTAACTAAAGTCTGTTATCACCCTTTATAGTTCTCCTTTTGGTAACCCTCAAAATCTTTGATTCACTACAATGCATTTCAATGTGGTACTATCATTTATATTGGTCCCAAGATGGCTGCCAGCAATTCCAGGATGAAGTGCTGACAGCCAATCAGATCTCACGATGACATGTGTGGTTAGGCTCCGCCCAGATATATATGTGTTTTTACTTTTGATTTTCTCAGCAACTACTGAACGGATTTACACCATTTAACAAAAAGGGTTCTTTCTGAACCAAGAACTACCTCTTTGCCAAATTTGGTGTAATTCCGTTCAGCAGTTCGGGCTGTAGCCTTGCATAAAGTTTCCTATGGGAAATTGATTTTCTGACTCTTATTTATTTAATTTCTCCGCAACTACTGAACGGATTTACACCATTTAACAAAAAGGGTTCTTTCTGAACCAAGAACTACCTCTTTGCCAAATTTTGTGTATTTCCATTCAGCAGTTCGGGCTGTAGCCGTGTCTAAAGTTTCCTATGGGAAAATGAATGGGGAAAACACGTTTTGGGACCCCCCTTTTTTCTCGGCCCCCGCTTGACGAATCACCCCGAAACTTTCAGGGTAGGAGCGGACCGGAGCGGGCCATAAAGTTTGAAAAGTTTGCGAAGATTCGTCAACCGACGCAAGAGCTATTTCAAATAGAATGTCGCGGATTTCCTATGGAAAATAGGTCCTAACTATAACTATCTACTGGCGACCGCCAGTAGATAATATATATATATATATATATATATATATATATATATATATATATTACCTACTGGCGGTCGCCAGTAGGTAGTTATAGTTAGGACCTTGTTTCTATTCAAAAAGCGTTTTTTCTTTTGCCAATATCTTTTGTGCTGTTTGACGAATCTTCGCGAAATTTTCAAAACTAATGGGCCGCTCCGGTCAGCTCCTGTCTTGAAAGTTTCGGGGTGATTTGTCAAGCGGGGGCTGAGAAAAAAGGGGGTCCCAAAACGCATTTTCCCCATGTTAATTTCCATAGGAAACTTTAGACACGGCTACAGCCCGAACTGCTGAACGGAATTACACCAAATTTGGCAAAAAGGTAGCTCTTGTTTCAGAAAGCGACTTTTTTTTTAAATGGTGTCAATCCGTTCAGTTGTTTCTAAGAAATTCAAAAATAAAAAAATATCGATATCTGGGCGGAGCCTAACCACACATCTCATTGTGAGATCTGATTGGCTGTCAGCACTTCATCCTGGAATTGCTGGCAGCCACCTTGGGACCAATATACATGATAGCACCCCATTGAAATGCAATGTAGTGAATGGAAGGTTTTGAGGGTCACCAAAAGGAGAACTATAAAGGGTGATAACAGACTTTAGTTACATTAGAATTCATTTGTTGATGGTACCATACTCATTTTACGAATTGTGGTGTGTTCTAAGGTGATTTTACCCTGTGAAAAACCTTCTGCTGGGATATCATGAATCATGTTTGAGAGAAAACTATTTTCTCATTCTTGTCCCATAGAGGTTTGGAAGGTGCTCCAGAAGCTAAAATGAGAGCATATTTTCTGTAAATTCACATTATCTTTCTCAGTCATGTGAGAATGAAGTCTGACATTCTCAGTAAAACATGTACATCCAACAAGGGCAGAGAGAGGCAGTTGATTCCTTTGTGTTCTACTGCAGCTTCCCAGAGTGTTCTAAAGAACAACTAGAGTGCTAACAGCCTTACTTATGACAAAAGTATGGCACACCTGAAGCCATCTTGATTGGAATAAACTGGAAACACTTAAAACATTTATTTTAAAAAGGAACAAAATGATGGGGTTCATTTTGTCATAGAAATTATGGTTAGTGCTGCAGAAAGAAAAATTAGGACATGTTTTAAGTGAGATCTCAAATCCTCTTCTATTTCATTAGAAAATTCTGACATGCAGACTGAAACAATCACTTTCAATACCAGCAGTAGACTTCCAGTTAACTCCCTGGTGAGCAGTAGCTTTACTACAGTGATATAATGAGCAACTAGAGTGCTAATATTCAGAATTTATGGCAAATGTGTGACACATCTGAATGCCTTCTTGATGGAATCAAAGTAAAAAACTGAAAGCATTTCCTACTGAGGAGACTGGAGTAAATGAGGAAATTAGGAAACTTGATAACAAATAAGTCTCCCAAGATGGCCACCAGAGAAAAAAGAGCCCAAATGTAGCACAAATATCACCCAGATGTAGCCCACATATAGTCCAATGACAGAAGTGTGCAAAACATTTTTTATTTTTTGTTTCTTTGCAGTTTTATATAGTGCAGACTGGTCAGGTATTGGAGCGTTGCTCTAACTTGGACCCCTTATTGCATATTTTGCCCGAAGTACATGAGATTGATCTTGCGAAACATTGAACTTTACTATTCTGTTAACCTGAAGTTGCTCTGAACCGGGCTTTGTAACACCCGTTTTTACCTACTGGTTTTAATTAATTCTCACTGTATTGTATTAGGAAAGAGGATTTACTGTTTTTATGTACACTTTTATGATCTATGTTTCTAAATCAGATCGAATAAAGTTTAAGGAATTTAATTGAAGTCTCCCAAGATGGCCACCAGAGAAAAAGGAGCCCAAAAGTAGCACAAATATCACCCAGATGTAGCCCACGTATAGACCAATGACAGAAATGTGGAAAACACTTTTTATCCTTTGTTTTTTTGCAGTTTTATATAGTGCAGGCTGGTCAGATATTGGAGTGCTTTACATGAGCATTGGTTACATCATACAAGGACAAACTCATTTTGGTTGTAGGCATGGGGAGATTAAGTGATTTGACCAGAATCACAGAATGACGAGCTGAAGCAGAAACTCTAACTTGGTTCCCCAGTTGAAAAGTCTACAGCTCTGGAAGTAACACCACATTCTCTCCCCTAAGCGTAACTTTTAATCAAGTGGTCAACTGGATAAAAAAACATAAAGATAACAAATAATTTAAAAGTGCTTATGAGGCACCCAGGTTGATTTTGAAACTTTTAAAAAGGGTTCCTATCCGCTTACCCCTGACCAATTTCACGGTCATTTGGCTATGTCTAAAGAGGTCATCCAACCTTGCTGGCCCTGGTAGTTAGATTTCTTTTCTCCTCAATGGAAATACATTGTCTAATTAGGCTCCTCCATGGAAATGCATTGTATAATTGAAGTCATTACCAGAATGTAAATGTCATGATTCATAACAGAGGCAGTACAGTATGATGTCAGAAAAAGTCTTCTGCAAAAGGATTTTTGACCTTTTGTCTGTGGTGTCCATCTTGCACCCACTGTATAAGTCTGAAAACGGCAGTATTTTAGGCATGCAGTTCCCCACTCTCCAAAACCTTGTTTAAAAATTAATAACCAATTAATAATTAATTATTTATAGATTATTTATAAATACTAATAAATAAATATTAAAAATTACTTTTTTATAATTAAATTACTTCCCACCCTATTCCCCATAAATCCACAACCCACTCATAAAAAAACACATTTAATATAATTATCAATAAATTAATTAATACTAATTAGTAACCACATTTTTAATTAATTAATAATAAATTAATTATAAATAATAATAAATAAATAATAATAATTACTTAATTAAAATTAAATTACTTGCCACCCTGCTCCCCTATAAAGCCACAACCCGCTCCTGTAAAAATAACAAAATTAATACAATTATAGTTATAGTTAGGACCTATTTTCCATAGGAAATCCGCGACATTCTATTTGAAATAGCTCTTGCGTCGGTTGACGAATCTTCGCGAACTTTTCAAACTTTATGGCCCGCTCCGGTCCGCTCCTACCCTGAAAGTTTCGGGGTGATTCGTCAAGCGGGGACCGAGAAAAAAGGGGGGTCCCAAAACGTGTTTTCCCCATTTGTGAATCAGTGTTATAATTTTAAAATCCATCCTTGCCTACACTGCATCCCCTTGCAGACCTTATCTCATGTGGGTGACTGTCTTGCTTTCAAAGGGCGAAAATCAGCCTTGCAGTGGGGTTTTGGACACACAGAAACTGTGTCAATAGTTAGTGGGGAAAACCTCCTAAAATGGTGTTACGACAGCCATGTTCAGAATTGATTTGGACCCCAACAGCTACTGGATATGAGTCGCCTAAGAAAAAGTAGCGGATTCTGCAGAGCTTTGCTTGAACTACCCAACAAGACTGGTGGGATGGGACACAAATTTGTATGAGACTTAAGAGTATCATCTTCATTTTTTTTTAATTGATCTAAAGACAATTTGCTCCAACCCAGTGTGCTATAGTGGTCACGCTGGAACTCAGTTTAGCCAATGAGTCATTTTGATCAGACCACCCCATGTGAAAGTAGGTGCCATGAACATATGAATGAAAATTCAGGCCTTGAGCACGAATCATATGGAAGATGGGACTAAGATAGATATTAAACAATAGAGGGGAATTTTCTATGATCCATGATGGACCCTACAGTCAAACTTTTGTGTGGAATAAACAAAATTCCCTAGCTTAGCACATTGGGTGCACACCCTAAAGAGAGAAGAGAACTGTTCATTGCCAAGTCAGAGTCTCCTGCTCCCATCAAAAGTAAATGAAACAGGATTTGCCTTCACTCAGTGGTAATCCCCTATGGTCAGGCAGAATCTTACATATTAAGGTCCCACGTCTGAGGCTCTATTGGAAACATGAACTCTCCTAAGACACTCTTTGCTATCATGCTATAGCAAAAGTTTAAGGTGGTGAAACCATTGTAGTCCCAATATTGGAAATCTTGCGACTTAAATAGTAGTCTTATGTGTACCCCTCCGAAAAACTAAATCATGCCCTCATAAGTTATTGGGATGAATGAGCAATAATAACTCTCAATCACTCAGGCAGCTTCTCTGGGTTTCTAGAGATGCCAAACCACCAAGTTGCAGAAAGCAGATCTATCTTTAAAAACAGCATCTTTTACATTGCAATGCAGTTTGTGGTTACTATCCAACTTATTCCCATCTTTCATTGCAGTTGAGCCCCATCAGTTGAATCGGCCATTTTGACACATTAGCTGCTTTACTTGAAACTTCTACTTTGTAGTTGCTTTCAATGTGCAGTTCGAATGCTCACAATATCTTTCCTTGAAAAAAATGCCCCCTTTTTTATCTTGGACTTGATATTAGACTGCGAGTCTCAAACATCTACGGAGATGCAGCTTTAGCCCTGGTGGACTAAGCCCACAAACCCTCTAGGGGTTATTTCCTGGCTTATGCATATCAGATCTTGATGTAGAGCGCAATCCATTTGGAGATGGTCCATTTCTGCACTGCCTTCCCCTTCTTTGTGCCAGTGAACCCTATGTAGAGTTGATCATCCACCCAGTGTTTTTTGTGTGAGCAATATAGAATGAAAGTGCCATTTTAGGGTCCATGCGGTAGAGTCTCTCTTTCTCCTTGGAGGGGTGAGGTGGAGCAAAGAAAGTGTCACAACCTTTGGCAGAAAAGATGCATGGGTTCGTAGAACCAGTTTATCTGGAAATAAACTGGTGTATGGAGGCTGAATGGAAAGAGCCTGCAGCTCACTGACTCCTCTGGTCAGTGTGATGGCACTAAGGAGACTGTCTTGTTTGTCAAAGGTCTGAGAGGACAACTATGCATGGGTTAAGAGTGAGAACACATCAAATAGTTCAGAACCAAATTAAGTTCCCATTATGGCATATCAAAAGATTTTGGAGGAAACATCTGCTTAAGGCTTTTCAGAAAACATGTCACAATAGGTTACTTAATCAGGGAGAGCTGTTCAAGCATGCACAAAAATGCCAAGATGGCTGAAAGATAGCCCTTAACTATAGCCCGCACGGTTGGCTATAAGGCTATAATATTATCCTTCTGGAAATACTGCCAAATTAGGCGGAAGAGGTCAGTGAAACAGAAGCAGATGCAGCCACCACAGGCGTTCTAGAGTAAACAGAATAGGGTCTAAAGGGATGCAAATATATGCAAATACATTTTGCTCAGTCATCTGAAATGCCCAACTACATTTACACATGCTAATTAGTGCAGGAATGAGATCTGCAGTGCTGGTGCAAAGGTTGTCATTCATAGATGCATTACATGCAATCCGACCCCAACATTGTTCTTGTAATGCTTGTCAGTCTCAAGACCTGTCAAAACACCATGGGTCTTACTTATTTTTTCCACAAGGAGTGAGGTTTACACAAATGAACCTCTCTCCATCTCTGTGGGTGAGAAAAAGGTCTGAGTAGACTGGATGTCTACCTGACAGTTATTTCCTCCTTCCATGCTATAACTGAGCCGAGAGGTAATGAGAAAACCTGACAGAGGGGTCCAATGTGCGGTGTGGTGTGTTTAGGTGCATTTTTTCATGGCCAGCTTCATAAGGGTGATTAGGGTTTCCCTAGACACCCTCCAACCCCGTACAACCAGCATTTTGTGGTCCCATTCACCTCAGCTGTGACATGCTGGTGATGACTTACACTTACATGTAATTAGATATACATTTACAATGTGAACTCCAGGTACCACATTAATTCTTGGGTGAAGACTTTCGTGAAAAGACCAGTAAAAAACGGAAAATTGGCAAACAATCTAGTTGTCAATGCATTTCTAAAGGTGTTTAAGGAATTCATTTCTTTCAACAGAAGCAGTAGACAGTTCCATTGTAGAGGGCCTAACCGAGAAAACTGGTTGTCATCTCTGCACCTACAGCTGTTACTGAGAACAATCAACAGAGAACAGCACGGGATGAATTGGATGATGTTGACGAATCTTATGTACCAAATAGTTGGGCACAAAGCGATGTAGACATTTGCGATGTAGACATTTGTGAATCAGTGTTATAATTTTAAAAACCATCCTTGCCTACACTGCATCCCCTTGCAGACCTTATCTCATGTGGGTGACTGTCTTGCTTTCAAAGGGCGAAAATCAGCCTTGCAGTGGGGTTTTGGACACACAGAAACTGTGTCAATAGTTAGTGGGGAAAACCTCCTAAAATGGTGTTACGACAGCCATGTTCAGAATTGATTTGGACCCCAACAGCTACTGGATATGAGTCGCCTAAGAAAAAGTAGCGGATTCTGCAGAGCTTTGCTTGAACTACCCAACAAGACTGGTGGGATGGGACACAAATTTGTATGAGACTTAAGAGTATCATCTTCATTTTTTATTCATTGATCTAAAGACAATTTGCTCCAACCCAGTGTGCTATAGTGGTCACGCTGGAACTCAGTTTAGCCAATGAGTCATTTTGATCAGACCACCCCATGTGAAAGTAGGTGCCATGAACATATGAATGAAAATTCAGGCCTTGAGCACGAATCATATGGAAGATGGGACTAAGATAGATATTAAACAATAGAGGGGAATTTTCTATGATCCATGATGGACCCTACAGTCAAACTTTTGTGTGGAATAAACAAAATTCCCTAGCTTAGCACATTGGGTGCACACCCTAAAGAGAGAAGAGAACTGTTCATTGCCAAGTCAGAGTCTCCTGCTCCCATCAAAAGTAAATGAAACAGGATTTGCCTTCACTCAGTGGTAATCCCCCTATGGTCAGGCAGAATCTTACATATTAAGGTCCCACGTCTGAGGCTCTATTGGAAACATGAACTCTCCTAAGACACTCTTTGCTATCATGCTATAGCAAAAGTTTAAGGTGGTGAAACCATTGTAGTCCCAATATTGGAAATCTTGCGACTTAAATAGTAGTCTTATGTGTACCCCTCCGAAAAACTAAATCATGCCCTCATAAGTTATTGGGATGAATGAGCAATAATAACTCTCAATCACTCAGGCAGCTTCTCTGGGTTTCTAGAGATGCCAAACCACCAAGTTGCAGAAAGCAGATCTATCTTTAAAAACAGCATCTTTTACATTGCAATGCAGTTTGTGGTTACTATCCAACTTATTCCCATCTTTCATTGCAGTTGAGCCCCATCAGTTGAATCGGCCATTTTGACCCATTAGCTGCTTTACTTGAAACTTCTACTTTGTAGTTGCTTTCAATGTGCAGTTCGAATGCTCACAATATCTTTCCTTGAAAAAATGCCCCATTTTTTATCTTGGACTTGATATTAGACTGCGAGTCTCAAATATCTACGGAGATGCAGCTTTAGCCCTGGTGGACTAAGCCCACAAACCCTCTAGGGGTTATTTCCTGGCTTATGCATATCAGATCTTGATGTAGAGCACAATCCATTTGGAGATGGTCCATTTCTGCACTGCCTTCCCCTTCTTTGTGCCAGTGAACCCTATGTAGAGTTGATCATCCACCCAGTGTTTTTTGTGTGAGCAATATAGAATGAAAGTGCCATTTTAGGGTCCATGCGGTAGAGTCTCTCTTTCTCCTTGGAGGGGTGAGGTGGAGCAAAGAAAGTGTCACAACCTTTGGCAGAAAAGATGCATGGAGTTCGTAGAACCAGTTTATCTGGAAATAAACTGGTGTATGGAGGCTGAATGGAAAGAGCCTGCAGCTCACTGACTCCTCTGGTCAGTGTGATGGCACTAAGGAGACTGTCTTGTTTGTCAAAGGTCTGAGAGGACAACTATGCATGGGTTAAGAGTGAGAACACATCAAATAGTTCAGAACCAAATTAAGTTCCCATTATGGCATATCAAAAGATTTTGGATGAAACATCTGCTTAAGGCTTTTCAGAAAACATGTCACAATAGGTTACTTAATCAGGGAGAGCTGTTCAAGCATGCACAAAAATGCCAAGATGGCTGAAAGATAGCCCTTAACTATAGCCCGCACGGTCGGCTATAAGGCTATAATATTATCCTTCTGGAAATACTGCCAAATTAGGCGGAAGAGGTCAGTGAAACAGAAGCAGATGCAGCCACCACAGGCGTTCTAGAGTAAACAGAATAGGGTCTAAAGGGATGCAAATATATGCAAATACATTTTGCTCAGTCATCTGAAATGCCCAACTACATTTACACATGCTAATTAGTGCAGGAATGAGATCTGCAGTGCTGGTGCAAAGGTTGTCATTCATAGATGCATTACATGCAATCCGACCCCAACATTGTTCTTGTAATGCTTGTCAGTCTCAAGACCTGTCAAAACACCATGGGTCTTACTTATTTTTTCCACAAGGAGTGAGGTTTACACAAATGAACCTCTCTCCGTCTCTGTGGGTGAGAAAAGGTCTGAGTAGACTGGATGTCTACCTGACAGTTATTTCCTCCTTCCATGCTATAACTGAGCCGAGAGGTAATGAGAAAACCTGACAGAGGGGTCCAATGTGCGGTGTGGTGTGTTTAGGTGCATTTTTTCATGGCCAGCTTCATAAGGGTGATTAGGGTTTCCCTAGACACCCTCCAACCCCGTACAACCAGCATTTTGTGGTCCCATTCACCTCAGCTGTGACATGCTGGTGATGACTTACACTTACATGTAATCAGATATACATTTACAATGTGAACTCCAGGTACCACATTAATTCTTGGGTGAAGACTTTCGTGAAAAGACCAGTAAAAAACTGAAAATTGGCAAACAATCTAGTTGTCAATGCATTTCTAAAGGTGTTTAAGGAATTCATTTCTTTCAACAGAAGCAGTAGACAGTTCCATTGTGGAGGGCCTAACCGAGAAAACTGGTTGTCATCTCTGCACCTACAGCTGTTACTGAGAACAATCAACAGAGAACAGCACGGGATGAATTGGATGATGTTGACGAATCTTATGTACCAAATAGTTGGGCACAAAGCGATGTAGACATTTGCGATGTAGACATTTGTGAATCAGTGTTATAATTTTAAAATCCATCCTTGCCTACACTGCATCCCCTTGCAGACCTTATCTCATGTGGGTGACTGTCTTGCTTTCAAAGGGCGAAAATCAGCCTTGCAGTGGGGTTTTGGACACACAGAAACTGTGTCAATAGTTAGTGGGGAAAACCTCCTAAAATGGTGTTACGACAGCCATGTTCAGAATTGATTTGGACCCCAACAGCTACTGGAAATGAGTCGCCTAAGAAAAAGTAGCGGATTCTGCAGAGCTTTGCTTGAACTACCCAACAAGACTGGTGGGATGGGACACAAATTTGTATGAGACTTAAGAGTATCATCTTCATTTTTTATTCATTGATCTAAAGACAATTTGCTCCAACCCAGTGTGCTATAGTGGTCACGCTGGAACTCAGTTTAGCCAATGAGTCATTTTGATCAGACCACCCCATGTGAAAGTAGGTGCCATGAACATATGAATGAAAATTCAGGCCTTGAGCACGAATCATATGGAAGATGGGACTAAGATAGATATTAAACAATAGAGGGGAATTTTCTATGATCCATGATGGACCCTACAGTCAAACTTTTGTGTGGAATAAACAAAATTCCCTAGCTTAGCACATTGGGTGCACACCCTAAAGAGAGAAGAGAACTGTTCATTGCCAAGTCAGAGTCTCCTGCTCCCATCAAAAGTAAATGAAACAGGATTTGCCTTCACTCAGTGGTAATCCCCTATGGTCAGGCAGAATCTTACATATTAAGGTCCCACGTCTGAGGCTCTATTGGAAACATGAACTCTCCTAAGACACTCTTTGCTATCATGCTATAGCAAAAGTTTAAGGTGGTGAAACCATTGTAGTCCCAATATTGGAAATCTTGCGACTTAAATAGTAGTCTTATGTGTACCCCTCCGAAAAACTAAATCATGCCCTCATAAGTTATTGGGATGAATGAGCAATAATAACTCTCAATCACTCAGGCAGCTTCTCTGGGTTTCTAGAGATGCCAAACCACCAAGTTGCAGAAAGCAGATCTATCTTTAAAAACAGCATCTTTTACATTGCAATGCAGTTTGTGGTTACTATCCAACTTATTCCCATTTTTCATTGCAGTTGAGCCCCATCAGTTGAATCGGCCATTTTGACCCATTAGCTGCTTTACTTGAAACTTCTACTTTGTAGTTGCTTTCAATGTGCAGTTCGAATGCTCACAATATCTTTCCTTGAAAAAATGCCCCCTTTTTTATCTTGGACTTGATATTAGACTGCGAGTCTCAAACATCTACGGAGATGCAGCTTTAGCCCTGGTGGACTAAGCCCACAAACCCTCTAGGGGTTATTTCCTGGCTTATGCATATCAGATCTTGATGTAGAGCACAATCCATTTGGAGATGGTCCATTTCTGCACTGCCTTCCCCTTCTTTGTGCCAGTGAACCCTATGTAGAGTTGATCATCCACCCAGTGTTTTTTGTGTGAGCAATATAGAATGAAAGTGCCATTTTAGGGTCCATGCGGTAGAGTCTCTCTTTCTCCTTGGAGGGGTGAGGTGGAGCAAAGAAAGTGTCACAACCTTTGGCAGAAAAGATGCATGGGTTCAGTAGAACCAGTTTATCTGGAAATAAACTGGTGTATGGAGGCTGAATGGAAAGAGCCTGCAGCTCACTGACTCCTCTGGTCAGTGTGATGGCACTAAGGAGACTGTCTTGTTTGTCAAAGGTCTGAGAGGACAACTATGCATGGGTTAAGAGTGAGAACACATCAAATAGTTCAGAACCAAATTAAGTTCCCATTATGGCATATCAAAAGATTTTGGAGGAAACATCTGCTTAAGGCTTTTCAGAAAACATGTCACAATAGGTTACTTAATCAGGGAGAGCTGTTCAAGCATGCACAAAAATGCCAAGATGGCTGAAAGATAGCCCTTAACTATAGCCCGCACGGTCGGCTATAAGGCTATAATATTATCCTTCTGGAAATACTGCCAAATTAGGCGGAAGAGGTCAGTGAAACAGAAGCAGATGCAGCCACCACAGGCGTTCTAGAGTAAACAGAATAGGGTCTAAAGGGATGCAAATATATGCAAATACATTTTGCTCAGTCATCTGAAATGCCCAACTACATTTACACATGCTAATTAGTGCAGGAATGAGATCTGCAATGCTGGTGCAAAGGTTGTCATTCATAGATGCATTACATGCAATCCGACCCCAACATTGTTCTTGTAATGCTTGTCAGTCTCAAGACCTGTCAAAACACCATGGGTCTTACTTATTTTTTCCACAAGGAGTGAGGTTTACACAAATGAACCTCTCTCCGTCTCTGTGGGTGAGAAAAAGGTCTGAGTAGACTGGATGTCTACCTGACAGTTATTTCCTCCTTCCATGCTATAACTGAGCCGAGAGGTAATGAGAAAACCTGACAGAGGGGTCCAATGTGCGGTGTGGTGTGTTTAGGTGCATTTTTTCATGGCCAGCTTCATAAGGGTGATTAGGGTTTCCCTAGACACCCTCCAACCCCGTACAACCAGCATTTTGTGGTCCCATTCACCTCAGCTGTGACATGCTGGTGATGACTTACACTTACATGTAATCAGATATACATTTACAATGTGAACTCAAGGTACCACATTAATTCTTGGGTGAAGACTTTCGTGAAAAGACCAGTAAAAAATGGAAAATTGGCAAACAATCTAGTTGTCAATGCATTTCTAAAGGTGTTTAAGGAATTCATTTCTTTCAACAGAAGCAGTAGACAGTTCCATTGTGGAGGGCCTAACCGAGAAAACTGGTTGTCATCTCTGCACCTACAGCTGTTACTGAGAACAATCAACAGAGAACAGCACGGGATGAATTGGATGATGTTGACGAATCTTATGTACCAAATAGTTGGGCACAAAGCGATGTAGACATTTGCGATGTAGACATTTGTGAATCAGTGTTATAATTTTAAAATCCATCCTTGCCTACACTGCATCCCCTTGCAGACCTTATCTCATGTGGGTGACTGTCTTGCTTTCAAAGGGTGAAAATCAGCCTTGCAGTGGGGTTTTGGACACACAGAAACTGTGTCAATAGTTAGTGGGGAAAACCTCCTAAAATGGTGTTACGACAGCCATGTTCAGAATTGATTTGGACCCCAACAGCTACTGGATATGAGTCGCCTAAGAAAAAGTAGCGGATTCTGCAGAGCTTTGCTTGAACTACCCAACAAGACTGGTGGGATGGGACACAAATTTGTATGAGACTTAAGAGTATCATCTTCATTTTTTATTCATTGATCTAAAGACAATTTGCTCCAACCCAGTGTGCTATAGTGGTCACGCTGGAACTCAGTTTAGCCAATGAGTCATTTTGATCAGACCACCCCATGTGAAAGTAGGTGCCATGAACATATGAATGAAAATTCAGGCCTTGAGCACGAATCATATGGAAGATGGGACTAAGATAGATATTAAACAATAGAGGGGAATTTTCTATGATCCATGATGGACCCTACAGTCAAACTTTTGTGTGGAATAAACAAAATTCCCTAGCTTAGAACATTGGGTGCACACCCTAAAGAGAGAAGAGAACTGTTCATTGCCAAGTCAGAGTCTCCTGCTCCCATCAAAAGTAAATGAAACAGGATTTGCCTTCACTCAGTGGTAATCCCCCTATGGTCAGGCCGAATCTTACATATTAAGGTCCCACGTCTGAGGCTCTATTGGAAACATGAACTCTCCTAAGACACTCTTTGCTATCATGCTATTGCAAAAGTTTAAGGTGGTGAAACCATTGTGGTCCCAATATTGGAAATCTTACGACTTAAATAGTAGTCTTATGTGTACCCCTCCGAAAAACTAAATCATGCCCTCATAAGTTATTGGGATGAATGAGCAATAATAACTCTCAATCACTCAGGCAGCTTCTCTGGGTTTCTAGAGATGCAAAACCACCAAGTTGCAGAAAGCAGATCTATCTTTAAAAACAGCATCTTTTACATTGCAATGCAGTTTGTGGTTACTATCCAACTTATTCCCATCTTTCATTGCAGTTGAGCCCCATCAGTTGAATCGGCCATTTTGACCCATTAGCTGCTTTACTTGAAACTTCTACTTTGTAGTTGCTTTCAATGTGCAGTTCGAATGCTCACAATATCTTTCCTTGAAAAAATGCCCCCTTTTTTATCTTGGACTTGATATTAGACTGCGAGTCTCAAACATCTACGGAGATGCAGCTTTAGCCCTGGTGGACTAAGCCCACAAACCCTCTAGGGGTTATTTCCTGGCTTATGCATATCAGATCTTGATGTAGAGCACAATCCATTTGGAGATGGTCCATTTCTGCACTGCCTTCCCTTCTTTGTGCCAGTGAACCCTATGTAGAGTTGATCATCCACCCAGTGTTTTTTGTGTGAGCAATATAGAATGAAAGTGCCATTTTAGGGTCCATGCGGTAGAGTCTCTCTTTCTCCTTGGAGGGGTGAGGTGGAGCAAAGAAAGTGTCACAACCTTTGGCAGAAAAGATGCATGAGTTCGTAGAACCAGTTTATCTGGAAATAAACTGGTGTATGGAGGCTGAATGGAAAGAGCCTGCAGCTCACTGACTCCTCTGGTCAGTGTGATGGCACTAAGGAGACTGTCTTGTTTGTCAAAGGTCTGAGAGGACAACTATGCATGGGTTAAGAGTGAGAACACATCAAATAGTTCAGAACCAAATTAAGTTCCCATTATGGCATATCAAAAGATTTTGGAGGAAACATCTGCTTAAGGCTTTTCAGAAAACATGTCACAATAGGTTACTTAATCAGGGAGAGCTGTTCAAGCATGCACAAAAATGCCAAGATGGCTGAAAGATAGCCCTTAACTGTGCCCAGAGCAAGGCCTTGAAGGGATAAGCACAAAATAAACAACAGCGCTTCAAAAAGTGGTGCAGAAAATGAATCAATGTGTTTCTCAGGGCACCAGGTCCCAACGGCAGGTGTATAGAGTTTTTGTTGATGGACCCCTCACTGTCAAGATGATGTTACAGACCTCGGGAGGAAGGTTGAAGATCCTCAACTGTCTCTGCTCAATCTCCACACATGAAGGTGGAGTGGTCTCAGGTTCTGGAGCAGGACCTTGCCTTGTTACTGCGACAGTAGATCCAACCGAAAGGGCAGCGTGATTGGAGGACAGATTCATATACTCAGGAGTTCTGTATACCATACTCTTCTTGACCAATCCGGAGCCACCATGGTGATTTGCGCCTGATCAGTTCTTATCTTTTTCAGAACTCAGGGAGAGGTATTGGCAGGAAAGCATATAGGAGTACCATATTCCATTCTAGTCAGAATGAGTCTCTGAGCGTGAGCCGCATTGAAATCTCTGAGTGTGGACATTTCACCTTCCAAGCAGTGGCAATAAGATCTAGCCAAGGGTCCTGACAGAGACTTTGATGCACCTCAAGATGCAGATGTCATTTATTGTACATGAGGAATCGACGGCTGAGTTTGTCTACCCTGGCATTTAGAGATCCCACCAGGTGCTGCACACCCAGTAAAATGTATTGCCAATCCAGCCTTGTCCAGAGGCACAGAGCCTCCTGGCACAGGGTCCACAACCTCACTCTGCCCTGCTTGTTGCAGTACCACATGGCAGTGGTTTTGTCCATGAGTACCTGGTCCAGCTTCCCTTTGATGAATGGCAGGAAAACTTTCAATGCTAAGTGAATCGCCCTCAGCTCCTGAAGATTGATGTGGAGCTGTTTCCACTGAAAACCAGAGGCCTCTGATCTCCATCTCTCCCAGATAGCTGCCCCAGCCCATAACCGATGCATCGATCACTACTGTCAGATCTGGGTGGGGAAGGGAGAGAAGTCTGCTGTTGACCCAATCGCGGTCCTTTAACCACCACTGCAGATCTTTTGCAGTCTCCCGTGAAAACTGAACCAGGTGGCAGAGATTGTCCTAATGATTCCATCACTGGAACTTCGTATCCCGCTGCAGAGCTCGCATATGCCATTGAGTGTACTTCACAAGCAGGATCCAGGAGGCCATTAGACCAAGCAGTCTTAGAGCCTGTCCGACTGAAATCGATGACTGGGGTTGAATCGTTGGTATCATAGCTCGAATGTCTTGGAATCACCACTCCAGAAGGTAGACACAGAATTGCACTGTGTCCAGAAAGACTCCAATGAAAGTGAGCATCTAAAAAGGAGTCAGATGTAACTTCAGCATGTTGATAGTGAACCACAGTGAATGCATGAGGTCCGTTATAGTCTAGAGCTGGGTGAAGACTGCCTGGGGTGAGCCCGCCTTCAACATCCAGTCAGGCCGGTGGGACCCCTCACCTCTGCAGATATGCTGCAACCACTGTCATCACTTTCATGAACACCCAAGGGGCACTGGTGAGACCAAAGGGGAGCACGGCAAACTGGAAATGCTCCTGGCCTACTGTGAATCATAGGTAATGCTGATGGGCCTGCAGAACGGCGATGTGAAAATAGGCATCCTGCAGGCCCAAGGCTACAATCCTGTGTCCAGGGTCTAACGCAGACAGGACCTGAGCAAGTGTTATAACTCACTCTAGAGAGAAGGACTGACTAAAAAATACATTAAATAAATCTGAGCTGAGTTAAAGGGTCTAATCTAGCTCCCTATATAATCTATGACTAATTTGTACCACAAGAGACAAGAAGAGAGGGAAAAATGATTTTTCTTAATACTGCCCTCACACACTATGCAGTGTCATGCTTCATCATAGGGCTGCATCAAACATCCAGATGCAGACCAACACCTTGGACGGAGCGCAAGATATTTTTTTAATGAAGAAGTAAAGTGGTGAGGCAGAAAAGATAAAGGGAAATGAAAAAACAAGAGTGAAGGAAGAATATTCCCTCAAGAAGGGATCATAAAGTGCAGACAAGTGAAAGTAAAACTGTCTAAGGAGATACCAACAGTTCCTTTATTCTTGGTTCCCCTTGGCAGGATTAAAAATCAACGTTGGGATACGTAGGGTAGATAAATGCCCCTATATCCCAGCTGCAAGAACCAACATGTTTCGGCCTATCTCAACTGCCCCCATGGGTCAATGCGGCCTTCGTCAGGGTGTAGATCCCTTATTTATTGTGGTCTTCACCCCCAATAGGGTGTTAAGGTAATAGAAACAGGAGATTCTCCGGTTCACCTTCTACGCATTACATAGAGGTAGCATTTTCTGTCAAAAAATAGAACAAAACTATTTCAGTGCTATATCCCATTAGCATACTCTCCCCTCACCCCTCAGTTCTAGCCTCTTGTTGTCTTCATCCGTGTATCACACAATGATAATCTCTACTAATTTAAAAGTGCTCATTTTAATGCCAGAGGGCTCAAAAACGTGCCAAGAACAGCAATAGAGAAGCTCTACTTGAAACACATGAAAAAGAACAGCTAGAGAGAAGCATCTGTGTTACTACATACAACACCACATCGAACCAGATGAAAAAGATATTGCAAAATAATTGGCGCATTTTAAATTCCAACAGACTCAACCAACCATTCCCCCTCTTTTCATTCAAAAAAAGTGGGAGTATAAAAGACACCATTGTAAACACACGACCCAGGGCACAACGAACTTTAGAGATAGGGGGTGAGCACCCAAGGCACCTACCACCTGTCATGGGCCATTATGCCTGTGGCTATTGCAAAGCATGTCCATTGTCACTGAATGGTAAAAGCATTGACATTGGCTTACGGCAACCTTGGGAGCAGAGAAAACATACTACCTGCAACTCTGATAACGTTATCTATCTGCTGAAATGCCCTTGTAATATGCAATATGTGGGTATGACTACCCGTCGGGTCAAAACACGTATATTAGAGCACATGAGTACCATACGGCGTGGCAAAACGAATACCAGGCTCACTACACACTTTAAAGAGATGGGGCATACTGAAAAAGATCTGTCCTGGACTGTGATTGACAGACCATTTATTCCACCCAATGTAACTGACAGCACGAATTTTCTCCTGATTAGAGAACAACGGTGGGTGGACAGATTAAAGAGCAGCATGAGGGGCCTTAATGATTGTACTCCGTGGTTTCAACTATATGGGGTTTTGAATAATTGAAAGAAGTTGGCCTCAGACAATACTATGTGGATTGAGTTCTGGGAAGATATTATTCTTTACCAACTAAAATGAGCCTGATTTGTGGCTGTGACTTCTTTACAGGAATCACTAGGAGGACCTTTTGAGTATTAAAATATGTTTTTCCCTTTTGGCCAATGCTAGCTAAATACCAGATATGGAAATCGTATAGATGCCTTTAAACACACATGTACTACCGTTGGCATTGTAAAACGGAATAAGATACACTGCGACAATCCAATATGGCCGTGAGGGAGAGGATATACCAGGCGAGAGGATTAGCGTTGCAGCTCTCGCTCTCCCGTAATTGCATTCTGGTCCATCCACGTCACAGATACCAGCAGGGTCTTAAACGCGAGGAAATCACAATGCCGGTATCGTCGGCGGACCTAGATTGGGAAAAGGACGAATGCTGATCTTTGGAGTAGTAAGCGGGGGTCTAATTTAAGAATGTGAAAAGAATACAGGGGCTGGTGTAATAGTCTTGGAACCGTAACTTTGAAACTGTCAGAGGGGGATCCATCGGTGCTATCTGCACAGCGTTATTGATGATAAGGGGTGGAAACACAGACTCAGCCGCGAGTGGGCTCAAGGACTAGGCTATACCCTTATAACAAACCGGATTTTTGGGGGGCTTTGGTTCTCTTCTAGACACTTGTGTTTCTATTTTAACAGAGTGTGACTACAAGATCACGGTCCCATGACGGTCCCGGGTTTAGAGAATTGCTTTGAAACTCGGGTAAGAAAAGCTCTTGATTTGCATTTACGTCAGTGGGAAAGATCACCCGGGGGGTCCTGGGGTACATGACGGACATTTGAATTTGCATAGGAAATAGCCTATGGCTGAGAATGAGTGGACTTCGGGTCACATCATGGTCTTTTTAACCCCACGGATGTGTGTGAGTGCCGATATTGAAACAGCACGGTGGTGCTGACCACTTTTTAACATTAAAATGAGCACTTTTAAAGTAGTAGAGATTATCATTGTGTGATACACGGATGAAGACAACAAGAGGCTAGAACTGAGGGGAGAGTATGCTAATGGAATATAGCACTGGAATTGTTTTGTTCTATTTTTTGACAGAAAATGCTACCTCTATGTAATGCGTAGAAGGTGAACCGGAGAATCTCCTGTTTCTATTACCTTAACACCCTATTGGGGGTAAAGAACACAATAAATATGGAATCTACACCCTGACAAAGGCCGCATTGACCCATGGGGGCAGTTGAGATAGGCCGAAACAAGTTGGTTCTTGCAGCTGGGATATAGGGGCATTTATCTCCCCTACGTATCCCAATGTTGATTTTTAATCCTGCCAAGGGGAACCAAGGATAAAGGTAACTGTTGGTATCTTCTTAGACAGTTTTACTTTCACTTGTCTGCACTTTATGATCCCTTCTTGAGGGAATATTCTTCCTTCACTCTTGTTTTTTCATTTCCCTTTTTCTTTTCTGCCTCACCACTTTACTTCTTCATTAAAAAAATATCTTGTGCTCCGTCCAAGGTGTTGATCTGCACCTGGACGTTTGATGCAGCCCTATGATGAAGCATGACACTGCATAGTGTGTGAGGGCAGTATTAAGAAAAATTATTTTTCCCTCTCTTCTTGTCTCTTGTGGTACGAATTAGTCATAGATTATATAGGGAGCTAGATTAGACCCTCTAACTCAGCTCAGATTTTTTTAATGTATTTTTTAGTCAGTCCTTCTCTCTAGAGTGAGTTATAAATCTTGGAAGGGGAGTCAGAGAAGGCTCATTCCCTTGTCTCTTCTTTGTGATTTTTTTTTTTCCTGAGCAAGTGTTAACATGTTGAATTTCTCCTTCCTCAGGAAGGCGCTGAGAGGGGGCAGATCTAAGCTAGGGCAGAGGCCTCTGTCCTTCTTTGGCACCAGAAAGTAGCAGGAATAGCAACCACGACCTACATCTGATGCTGGCAGCCTCTAAATGGCTCCTTTGGCCAAAAGAGCCTGCACTTCCTGGGGCAAGAAGGAGAGGTGGTGCTCCATCAGCCGATCAGAGGACGGTGGCATGGGCAGCAGGGTCTCTAGTAGTGTAAAGGCGCAACCACGCCACACAGTCTGGAGCACCCACTTGTACAAATAAATGGCTTGCCATTGAGGCAGGTGGTGCCTGATCATGCCTCCAACAGGGTGCCCATGTTGTTGTGAGATCATACTAAAGGGGTTTTGAGGCTGCATCTGCCAGGGATGGCAGACTGGGCTTTTCTCTGACCTTGGTTCGCTCACAACTTGTGGGAGCTACATCAGTGGTCATGAAAAGGCAGAGAAGATTGTTGGCCGTGGTGGCTGTATTGGAAAGGTCACAGCTGGTAGCCGCTACCATAGCCACAGAAGGAGCAAAAATAAGAGTGAGGCTGGCGTGGAGCCATGGCAAGCCCCGACAACCCAGTGATGACCCTGCTCTCCATTAACCGCTCAAGCGTTGAGCTGGTTTGTCACTGAAAAGGTGAGTGCCATCAATGGGCATGCTCATAAGGGATACCTGGACGTCCCCCAAAAAGCCGAATGACCTCAGCCAGGCATGGCAGTGGAGTGCCACCGATGAAGCAATGGCTCTGCCCAGCGACTCTGTCGTGTCCAGCTCATATCTGATGGCAAACTTTGCTGCGTCACTGCCATCAGTAATAGCCTGATTGAGGATGGCTAAGGCCTCCTCTGAGACCATAGGCAGCACTTGTGTGACTGAGTCCCACACAGTGTGGGTATAATGGCCCAATAGGCACAAAGTGTTCACCGATCACAGTGCAAGGCTGGCAGAAGAAAAATCCTCTCTCAAGGTATGTAGTCTCTTGGATTTCCTGCCCTCCAAGTTGTATAGAATGCAGCTGAATTCCCTCTGGATGTTGAGGGCTATACCACCAGGCTCTCAGGGGTATGGTGCTGGGTGAGGAAAGCTGGACGTGCAATTGTCCTGTGCACAGGAGTTCCCATGCAGGGCTTGGCACAGGTCGCAAGCAGGACATCATAGAGGGCTTCATTAAAGGGCAGTAGGGGTTGTGAGTGGGGCACCTTGGCTGAGCACCTCCGTCAAGACATTGGTCTTGACTTCCATGGAGGACAGCTGAAGGTTGAGGACCTCAGCCGTCTTTCTTACTGCCATAGCAAAAGAGGACTTTTCCTTCGTAGCCACACTAGGAGGAGAAACCAAGCCAGCATCTGCTGAGGTGTCCAGACCACTTGCATTTGCCAGATTCTCATACCAGTTGTAGTCCTCTGACAGGACCAAAGAGTCATGGGGTTTAGGATAGCCGTAGGGGTCCTCAGAACTGCCCCAGCCAAAATCCCCACAGGGTCTGTCAAGGAAGGTAGGCACTGGCTCCGACTCAGACAATCATTGGTGTTGGTGTCGACGTCACACAATGCCGGTCTGGCTCTGTATCAGAGTCAGGATTGACAATGGGCTTCAAGCCACTAAGAGGCACCAGCAGCACTAGACAAAACACCACAGGACTGAATTTCGGCTAATATCATGGATTCACAACTGGGGTTGGTCCGGATCTGGATGCAGAGGGCTCGACTGGTGCAGTGGATAACTTTGTCTGTGGAAATCCAGTTGGTATGCTTCCTGATCCCGTGGGATCCGAAGGCACTCCAGAGGGGCCTGTACACCAAAAAATGAGGTCCATAGCCTCCTAAAAATCCATGACTTCGGCAGGGGTTGCTACCAGCTCCAGGAAACTCTGGGAGGCAAAGAGATGACCCAGGAACAGGCTCGGTGGGTGGAGTGTGTGAGCATGGCCTAGACTTGTGGCATCATTCCTATGCATCATCCTATTACTTTGACCAGCACTGTGAAGTTGCAGAGCTTTTTGACTTCTTGGACTTCTTATGCATGTGGGACATAGCCGACGGTGACTTCAAGTTTGACGACGACTGACAGGAATGACTCAGAGAGTGGGCCCAGAACCTTCCACACGAGCGGCATCTGGATCTGTACAGAGTCTTCCGAAGTGGGGGCTTCATCTCCACTCTTGAATTGTTTGGAATTTATGGTGCGGCAGTCAGGACAGTTCCTGGAGTTGTGGTCAGACTTCATGCTCCACAGTCAAGCCAGGTAGAGGTCCGTCACAGACCTTTATCTTTCGCAAGCTTTCCAGGGTTTAAAACCCTCTGGCTTTTTAGGGGCAATCCCTACTACAAAAATATTGGAAAGTTAGTAAATCATTTACCAGGGTAGCTATTCCAGATCCATGCTGATGGTGGAGAAAGAAAGGAACTGATATCAGGGTGCTGGAGTGGCTCCTATATGGGCACCACATATGCCACATCCGGCAGGAAAGGAATCAGTGGCTAGAAGTCTCTATCAAATGAAATGTTTTTCATAAACTGAGGCTAATCTCCATCTTTGGGACGAAGATCTGGTCATGGGCAACCTTTGGCTTCTTCAAGTGGTTGGGATTCTTCAAATGGTTGGGAAAACTCACAACCTGAGTACACAGAAATATGTAGAATCTCAGTCTGATGAAGTAGTTTTGCTCTTAATATTTATTTATGTCATGGTCATCACGAGTATGGGGCACTCCCTTTCACACCAAACACCTCCTACACTAGCCCCTTTGATATATACACGCTTGAATTGAGTACGAGTGCGGAATGATGGCGTATTTGCTTCTTACATGAGAGGTAGCCTACAACACCTAGAAGCCACCATTCCTGTCGCTCGAGAACTCCTGCATGGGGGAGGGGCGTGAGTATTTAAACCACTCCTTTAGAGTGGGCCAGTGTTTGTCAATCAACCAAGACACCATTCGAGTATTGCCAGAGGAGCATTTTCCCTTCATGTCCGGACTTCATTATCGTCGCGGGAGAGGTGCCTGAAGATTTCCTGTTTACACGCTCTCCCGACTTCAGCCTTTCATCGTGAGTGGTGACGCAAACCCAACGGTTCAGCGTTTGGCTCGTGCTTTCCTGTGAGCATTCGCCTGCCTTTCCGATACCGGCTTCCGTGGAGAAGCAGTGAGATTATTTTCAGAGGGGCGGAAGGAGCGGTCCTTGCATCAGTTCATCCACACTGTTTAAGTGAGGAACGCGCTTCGACTACTCTGCATTGCTTTTATTATCTAATCACTTTATCGGCATTAAGCCCGCATGGAGACTCGCGGCGCCCCGCAGCCCTAATTTGTCTTTGTGTTAGCACGCACAGAGAGCTGTGTTGCTAACACTTACCTGTTCCATATGGGGCTGTTATTCTGTAGAAGCGTCGAGGGACAGTCTTGAAACATTTGCATCTTTGGCTTCATCAGTCTTCTTCTTCTGTGGCTTAAGAGGAGGAGCAGGAAAGCGACACTGCTAAGAGCCAGCCCAGTCTTGCCTGCCAGGTGTTATAGCTTGTTATAATTACAAAAAGTCCCTGACAGGGAAGATACACAGAAAGAACAATAAATATAAGCCTGAAATCAGTGCTATATTAAGGCTGTCCAGCCAGACAGAGTGATTTTAATAATGTTTCGAATCACAAAAGCAAGAATAAAGTGGGACACAATCCTGCGTCCAACACAACACATATAACACAAAACAAAAATGAACTAAATTCACAGAAAGCTCAGGCAGGACAAAAAAGGCTTGTAAATTATATATGAAATGAAAAAAGCAAACAATAAGTAGCAACACCGTTACACATCAGTAATTATTTCAATTGCGTTTACGGTGTATATAAGGCAGACGACATTTCGATCCCATAAAACCAATACTGGGATTATCATCAGGACGTAAAGTTTACATGCCTGGGAGAACTTTTGCCTGTAAAACAGTATGAAGAGGTAGAAAAGATAAGAAGAAACAGTAAACAGATCATTAGAATGGTCGAACACAACCTCTAAAACATAGTGCCGGTGGAGGAATAGGTGGTAAAACTTACATTCAGCGTCGTGTGCTAGGTGTCAACAAGATGCACATGCTGGGTGAAAAAACGTTAATGGCGGAGAACTCAACGTATAATACGGAACAAGGCCTTAAGTGTTATGGCGAGCCAGTCAGAGAGTGAGGCACATGGGAATACTGTAAGTGACCACGGTATATGGCGAGCTTTACATCAGGTGCTGGAGCAGCGTGAATGGCTGGAGGCTAACTGATCTCCTGAGAGAAGCGTTGCTTACCGTTCGGGATGGCATAAGGCAAGCAGTCCGGCAAACAATGTTATGCCAGGCAATGGAATAAATCGGTCGCACATGGGC
Source organism: Calotriton arnoldi (assembly GCA_963921515.1). Lineage (NCBI taxonomy): Eukaryota > Metazoa > Chordata > Amphibia > Caudata > Salamandridae > Calotriton > Calotriton arnoldi. The sequence goes on along the minus strand of CAWUFW010000683.1, from coordinate 3,463,703 downwards.
AAAACCGAGTGGTGTCACACGAGCGTAATGGCGCTGGTGAGAAAGGGGAGAAATTAGTACATGGCCAATGGCTATTCGGTGTAGTACCATTTGAACGTAGGGTACGTCTTACCATATATACGCAAAGGCAATCAATGTAGGGATGACCATGTCCCGGGAAGAGACAGCGGTGTAGGGGAAGGCCCGATGACCTGGCGAGATGAGAGACGGCGAGACTGTGTCAAGGCTGCGGGAGCAAGCGAGTGAGAGAAAGTAAGCCAACCACTGTAAGGCTTACCTAGAATACGAAAATTGCAGAAGCGATCCAAAAACATTTGAGAGTAGTGCAAAAATGGTGCAATTACTCGGGAACTGGTTCAATGACCTGTGCAGGAAGGAGAGAAACCATGTCACAGGCACTGGGTTACAGAGACACTGTGCTAAGCCTGCGGCCGGCTACGGGGCTTACCTGAGGATCCTTCCGTGATCGGGTGAGCTCGGTGAACGAGTGAGCCGGGAATCAAGTTCCTCACGGAGTGCTGGAAAGGTCATGTGACTGCTCACGAGACCAAAGTCAGGCGGGTAACGCGGTAATGGCGGCCATTTTGGAAAGGGGAAAATAGCGAAGGGTAGTAAGTGTAGAATACATACAGATAAGGAGGCAAATTTGGATTTAACTTTTCAATAGGACTAGAAAACACATTGAGGATATATGTCCGTTTTGCTCATTGAAAAAGCTGCATTAACCATATGCTGGCTTATAAAACGAAAAGTAGAGCAATGGCCATGGAGATAGCAGCCATCTTAGAGTGGTAAGAGGAACTCAGAGTTTTGGGTGATAGAGAAGAGAAAGGATCATAAACCGTTTATAAATTATGCATGGAATTATATTCAATCTATGAAGACACGTAATGAGTACATTTTCCACTGGGTTTTCTGCATTGATTAACATAATTGCAATTGCCATCGAAGTGGGGCGGCCATAATGGAATGGTAGAAGTGAAGGAAAGGAATTGACTTGGTAGAATCAAAGAGCATGTGAATATCGAAAAAACATTTGATAGTTGGAGATCGGTACTCATTCGGGTAGCATGAAAACTTGAAATAGAAATAGAACTTGAAATAGAAAAAGACTAAAATGCAGAGGATGAGATTGGAAGGACAGAGGAAGTGTACAAAAATCTCTCAGCTTTGCACCATGCACCAGTTGTAGGAATAAAGAATTGTGGCACAACGTACATTAAGTATACACAATAACGCAATTACATATAATAATTGTTAATGTTTGTGGACTTGGGAAGGAGACCTGTGGGGATAAAACAGTTTAAAAGTAGCAAAGGAGTAAAAAGTTCAGAAGGCTGATTGAAAAGGTGCTCAGGTTGCATTGGGGTTGGACTTATAGTAGAGTTGTCCTATCTTCCAGTCTGTTGAGTCCGGTTTTGATGCTGCCAGTGCGCAGGATCCACTTGAGTTCCTCTTTATTCAACAGTTGCCCTACATCTGCTCCTCTTGGTGGTGGTTTGATCACGCTGATTACAGTCCATCTTAAGTCATCCTTGCTGTGGGCATTGTTAGAGTAATGTTCCACCAAAGGGGCATTAGATGTTTTGCAACAGATTCGGCTACAGTGCTGGCAAATCCGCATTCACACTTTTTGCGTGGTCTGTCCAATGCAAATCTTGTTGCATGGGCATACATTAGCATAGATTACATTACATGTATTACAATTTGAGAATTGCTTGGATTCAACCTTAGTGTTATTAAAAGTGAACTCCTTGCCCTCAAAAGTGAATTTGCAAACACTGCAGTTGATGCATTTGGCATGTCCAATTAGGGGTTCCAACCCCCAGTGTTCATTTAGTGTACCTGCTTGTTTTGTAGTCGGGAGTGCGGCTCTAACCAAGTGATCTTTTATATTCTTACTCTTGCGGAAGGCAAAGAGTGGACGGTCAATTGTCAGATTACCAGCATTAAGGATACCCCAGTGTTTCAAAATGCATTTGCGCACTGTGTGCGAAACTGGTGAAAAGGTCGTGACACATACCAGTCGGTTTTGTGTGGACTTCGGTTTAGGAGATAAGAGTCATTCCCTAGGGCAATACCAGGCTCTTTTTAATGAGGTACGAACAAGTCTACGTGGATAGCCACGGGCTAAAAGTTTCTTAGAAAGGAACGATGCCTCATGAAATAGTCTTCCTTTAGAGTACAGTTGTATCTCATCCTCAAAAATTGGGAGTAGGGTAAAGAGTCACGAAGTGCACAAGGATGGTTACTCTCATACCTGAGAAGTGTGTTACGCTCAGTGGGTTTCCTGTACAGAGTTGTGATAAGTTCACCATTAAGATGTTGAATGGTGAGGTCAAGGAAGGAAATTGTATTTTTATCAAAAGAGATGGTGAAATTCAAGCCCTGACAATTTATGTTGAGCCAATGCACGAATTGTTTGAGGGTCTCTTCTGTGTCATGCCAAATCAGAAAGATATCGTTGATGTATCATCTCCACAAGCAAATGCCTGTGTGGAAGGGGTTACTTGTGGAGAGGATACGGGTTGTTTCTAGGAAATCCATGAATAGTCTGGCCAGGTTTAGATGTTTCCCGACATTTTCCCTGGAGTAGGTTACTCCTTATTTACCTGCTGATTGCCTGAGTTAATTCCATGAGATACCGATTTTGTTGATATCCTTTCCCTTCAAGGCTCTTTGGAGTGGAATACATGTGAGTTGCATCTATGGGAGAATGCACATTACATAACCTGTTTATGCATAGGTTATTGCATGTTAATGCACCCTTTTGATTTCTCTCTCTCAAACAAACAGCCTCCTACTACAAGGTGTACTTCATGGCAGGAAGTGAGAGCTGGAGAGGCCTTCTCATGCGTTCCACAAGGGTTTGTTGTTTTATCCCTTTCCCCTTCCCCTGTGGGCGGTCTTGCAGGGGAGTTATTATTTCATCCCTCTGTGAGTCGGCGCAGGGGGGAGTGGGGAAAATTCTCATCGCCCCTGCTAGTTTTGTTCCGGAAGGTTAGTGGCTTGTGGTGTCTGCTAGCCTGACAATTTAGCATTTTTGGAATCACTAAAGGATAGAGTTGTAGGATACATCTCAACCTTTGAGGGTGGTTTCAGAAACATGACACATTCATTCTAGGTCTCCCTACCTGAAGAATAGGCAGCCTGCCTTTGTCCTTCATTAGAACAATGAATAGTTTTTCCATTTCCACTGATCTAGCAGGGACAATAAAAAGCACTTTGAAGATATGATTTAGGTAAAAAGGATTTTATTAGAGTATACAAAGCACATCGCTACAAACCATTCCGATATAGTGTGACCTATTCTCAAAGTAATTTTGTAGTACAGAAAGTAAGACCCACGTGATACTGTTTTATGTTCTCTTAAGCACCTTTGTAAGTTAGTCCGAAACCATTTAAAATAGGAAATAGTAATATTAATGGAATATTCATATGCAATTAGTATGAATAGAATTCATAGTGCCCTCTGTGCATGTTTACTAACAGAGATGAACATTTCAGGTCAATTCACAAAGCATGTAAGAGTACATAAAAGAATACTGCTGCCCCTATGTTTGATGGAACAAATGTCTGCCTGGAGGCTCATCTCACATCCGTTAATTGCACATGGTCTCTACAAGACAATTGTTCAAAAATGGTACATTCTTGTTTATTTGACTTTTCTGTCCGTTGAGGAATCATTAAAGTCACACCAAGCATGACACCTCTCCTGGCACCATCCCAGTCTCCAAAATCAGCAGACAAGTTGTAACACAGTAATGAATAATGGTCAGGAGGCCAGATATTTGTTGTTCCGCTGACACTTTCTTTTCTGAAGAGCACCCTTGTGTCTATTTTCTGTCTTTAAGTGATTTGGCTGAGACAGCAGGCACTGTTCTCTTTGCTACAGAAGCAGTGGCCTACCCTAATAGCTGCCTATAATGTGGTGCCATTTCCTTAGGCTCCCTGATGATTTCCACAAAATAGTTTTTTCATGTCTCTGTAGGACAAGCAAGGTTGCTGCCCTGATGGCAGGTGTGACAGTGCTGATAAGAATACTAACAAAGATGTGTCTTTCATAGGTTGATATGGTTAGTTCCATATGTTTTGAGTCATTGGAAGACAGTAAAGGGCAGGTTTTCTGCCATAGGCTGGTCAGGAAGATGCCAAATTCTTTGGTTGGGATTTCATAGTATTTGCTTCCATTCCACCACTGGCAAAACCACAATGACAGCTGACAGTGGCATGATGTAAAATGATGCCCCTCTGCAGAATCTGAAGAGTGGCCCCTGAGTCTTCCATATCTCACAGATATTCATTGACCTTGGGCGAAATGGGGCCCCTCTAAATGATTGGAGGCCCTTTGATGAGTTGAGGGCCCCCATGCACAGCAGTAACTGAAGGGGCTTGCGTTACCCCCTGACAGTTGAATCTGCCACCTAATCTCGACCTACATTCTTCCAACAGTGTACCTTGGATGTCGCAAACTCCATCTCCATAAAGGAAAACAACATCCCCTTTAAGGCAAGAGGCAGAGCTCAACTAGGTCAGACAGCTGATTTGTGGCTTCATTGGGAGTGTTTTTATTTCGCCATGTCCAAAACAGGGTAGCTTGGAATGCCATTGAATGTGGAAGATACAAGTTGCTTTACTCTGCGCCAGAGGTTGCAACAGTGATACTGTTAACCTAAAACGTTTTCTCTTCCCATCCTTTAGACTGCCATGTTGTAGGGAGTCAGTGCACCTCTTCGAGACTGCCATCATTTTGGTACTCTGCTCTTCTACCCAAGTCCTCCATGTAGCTGGAAGACTGTGGGGCATATTAGCAAGACTGGCGATAAAATTATCGCCGTTTTAGCGGCAGGAAACTGCCGCTAAAACGGCGATAATTGGCTTGCTAATAAGCGTTATAGAATTCCAATAGAAGCCCAGGTTAGATGTGCAGGACATCTAACCTGGGCTTCTATTGGAATTCTATAACGCATATTAGCAAGCCCATTATCGCCGCTTTAGCGGCAGTTTCCTGCCGCTAAAACGGCGATAATTTTATCGCCAGTCTTGCTAATATGCCCCTGTATCCTTCTGAACTAGGTATTTTTTTTCATCTGAGTCCATGCTCTGCTCTACCAGTTTTCCCCAAATGGGTAATGTATGTTGTGTAAGACTTCATTTTTGAGTGGGACGTTTGTGGCATCTCAACTTTTGCAGTATCAGACTTTGCAAAGTGGCTTTGCTGCAAGGGAAATGGTGCCCGGGTAGGGTAACCCCACAATCCAGCATTTCACTACACGAATTAGGGGTAGTGCGGTGAGCTCTTGAACGTTCGGTGTTTGTCCTTTCACCACTTCACCAGACGATCTAATTTAATGGTCCTGAGGTGACTACTCAAAGGGCATTTGGACTCACCCTACTATTCACCACCTAATCCTACAATGTAGGGATATTAGTCGGAGCACTTCGTTCCATAGAAGAAGGCACCAAAGAAAGTCTTTTTGGGGAAAGAACGCTTCGGTTTATCTTGCACGAGATCCTGTGGGTCAAGTGTTTCTCTAAAGGGCAGAGTACAGCACCTTCCAAAATAAAAAGAAGTGAGGGGGATATTCTGAAGGAAGTGGCGGAGAGAGGCGTTAGCCCTCTTGGCTTAAGCCTCTCTCTGCCACTTCGGAAAAGCAAGGCTGCACCATATTCACAAGGACATGGTGCAGCCTTGCTTTTCCCCCTGCGATGGCGCTAAGTTTCACAACTTAGCACCAACGCAGGCACCCTTGCACCAGAGTGCAAGGCTTTCTGCAAGCAGGGAGGTTTGCTTATGTACAGGAAGGTGTCCCTTCCTGCACATAAACAAACCGAAAATGCCAGTTTGCAACTTACATGTGTGCTGCTTCATGTAGCACACATGTAAGTTACAAAACGGCATTTTCAAAAAAAGGTTTGTTTATGTGCAGGAAGGGACACCTTCCTGTACATGAACAAACCATGGCATTTTGCATTTTCCATGTGTACTGCACAAGGCAGCACACATGGAAAATGCAAAAACGAGGAGGGGCTTGTGAATATGCCCCTGAGTATCTTGCAGAGTTCTCCTTACTAAGGTCTATGTCAAAAAATGTGGTCCAATCAGAATTCACAATCAGTACAAAGCCTTGTACACCTCTTTATTTAATCAATCTTATGGTTACTCGTGTTGCTATTGGTAACCATGCTTCGTGCAATGAAAGTGAAAAAATAAAATATAATTTTGATAAGACCCAAGAACAGTCATCTACGAGTTGTTTTTTCTGTAAGCGCCGTGGCAATTGAAGGTCAGTGTTCATTTTCCAGTATAAAACGGAAAGTTCAATGCCTGGTTTATTATGTGTTTCTCTTGCAATGCACTCGACAACACTGATATAAAATCCATTTTTATAGGAAAAGGGTATTTTTAGGAGAGAGAAAATGCAGGTTTTAATTCAAAGCATACTTTATCCATGCTCTGGTGATTAACAGTTAATGAACACCTAGACAAAATTGCACTGTTTTAAAACTGAGCCATTGTCCAAATTTAATTATGAAAATACATTCTGGAATGTGCCTGGATGATTGATGGACACTGGAGTTCACTAATTTCTGTCAAGCACTGCTAGTTTAACAGCTTCCACACTTCTAGTATTGTGCCACTCTCTTTCCATCCATTCACTTCCCGTGTGAAGTAAATCAGTTCGATCGTTTGAGCTCACAAGAAACAGTGGGGGATATTCTCAAGAATGGGCGATAATTATCGCCAACCTAGGTTAACGCAATTTTACACAACGCGGGAAAATAACGCTGTGTTAACGGCGTATTCTCAACACGCCAGCAACAGGCGATAGTTTCCCGATAACGCGTCAAATGTATGCGTTAAAATTACCGGGACGCCGATAAAAAAGGAAACCCGAACGGAAAAAATGTTGCGATGGGCCCAACAACGATAAAAACATCAGTGATAAGCAGCGCCAGGCTTGCTATTCCCACGTCAGGCAGGAAAAATCACCATAAAAGCTGCAAAAAAAAAAAAAAAAACAACTGAGAAGCACCATGGAGGAAGCTGGACCAACTACAGAGGCCAACCAGAACCCCACAAACCCCCCCCCCCGGAGGACCAGCCAGGGACCTCGGGGAAGGAGAAGGGCAAGGAGAAGAAGAAGAGGAACCCGCGATTTAGTCCGCAGGAAAACAAGATCCTGATTACGGAGGTGATAGAACACCACCAACAACTGTTCATCACCTCCACTGTGTCATTGGCAACTAAAAATGCAATATGGCAGTCCATCTTGGCCAAGGTGAATGCAGTCGGAGTGAAGAGAAGGGAAGTGGACGACTGCAAGAAGCGCAGGAATGATGAGAGGCGGAAAACCAAGCTGAAACTCGCTAACAACCGGAAAGCAGCAATGCAGACTGGAGGTGGGAGTCCAGCGCCACAGCAGGAGCTGGATGAGATGGAGGAAATGGTGTCCACAATCATCAGTGGGGAGATGGTGGCAGGAGTTGGGGGACCGGACACTGCTCAACATGACCTGACCCAACAGCAACAGGGTGAGTAACGACCAGGGACTGGGGGGACGGGGGGAGATGGGCACAATGGCACACATGCACAATTAAGTATAGCACAGTGCACACACACAATGACTCTGGATCATGTCCCTGATCTCCTTGGTATACTGCAGCACACATAGAAACAGCAAGTAGGCCCCCGTCGACAATGTGCCCAGAGGGGGCCCTCCTCACACATCACCAATCTCACAACAAACCCATGCACATGTGCTGAACCCAGCAAAGCTGCGGGTCCGTGAGCCACACTGACAATGCAAGTGACACTGCATGACGATTAGCATGGCTGCAGTCCGATCATCATGACATGGTGCACGCCACCACAATGAGGTGGCTGAGTGTGGACCACATCCGTAAAGGAGCAGGTCACACTCTGACACAAACACCTGCACAAACAACCCCTGACGTCAACAAGACATCTGCGGACAAACCATGCCCAAGAGTCCAAACTCCCACCAAGAGCCCAATTTACCCAAGTCTGTAACATCTCAGCACAGTATAAGTACAGAAGTGAAAGCCACACTGCCTGAAAGGGATAAGGGCCAGCAAAATCAGAACTGCAGGGGTGACTCTCCCACAATGCAGCACACACACATAAGAATCAGAGCACATCAACATTGACAAAAATGTGGTACAAACTGCAACACTTTCACAACAGAACAGAGGACACAACTGCTGCCGCTTGTGTGTAGAAACTGGCCAATCACATTTGGCATAGCAGGAAACTGTGAGATGATAATGTACAAGTACAACCCCACATCCCTGATGGTGTAGATATGTCCACTGTCCCGCATCAAATAGGCATCTCCTCACAAACAGTCACAATGTACATTGTCATGCAGTCTGTTTGTAAACTTGTCCAATGCGTGAACATACATGGAACACACTGTTAAACTGCATCTCCCCTTTACATTGCAGAGGGAGAATCAACACCTCCTGCAGAGCAGACCGTACATCTCTTCACTGATGATGAAGAGGACCTCCACACCATCGACACCGATGCCCTCCAACAGCTCATGGACACCCTCAGCACCCCACCCCCAGGAGCAGGGCAGCCCAGCTGCATCGAGGAGACCCCACCCCCTGCACAGACCACACAGCAGGAAGCACCCACCACCACGGCTGTCTCCCAGGACCTCCACGACCAACACATGGCATTCCAACGCCGTGTGTTAGAGACCAGAAGGAGATGGCTGATCAGGTACGGGTGGGGTTCGACCTCATGGCAGCCAAACTAGTTGCCATACGTGAGTGTCTAAGTCCCATCAGGGACCACTTACAGTCCCTAACGGACACCCACAGTAGTCCACTCCATGCTCTCCAACAAGCCATGGCTGACATTGCTGGAGTCATAACTCTGAGACAAGAACAACTGTCTAGTCAGAGTGGCTCCAGCGATGTCAGCCGGGATTTGGGACACATGCGGAGTATCATGGAGAACATGGAGTGGATGCAGGTGGAAAGAATGGCTGCCACGGCTGTACACCAGCGAGATGTAGCTGGGATCTTCCATGCCCTGCAGATACTCATCATGGCATTGCTGCCACAAGGCCTGGCGCAGATGAATGCTGCTGCTACTACTCCATCCACATCTCCGCCCCCTGATGTGTCTGTGCCTCACAGTGCGGCAGACAATTCCCCTCTGGCCCCTGATGTGTCACTGCCACACAGTGTGGCAGACATTCCACCTCTGGCCCCTGATGTGTCAGTGCCACACAGTGCTGCAGACAAAACACCACCACCCACATGTGAGGCACATCACACATCAGAAGACAATGATGTGGATGATTCTGCCTTTGTGGTAAGAAGGAAGCGGTAGCATACATCTCCGCCATATGGCCTTTTTCAGCTTGGTTCTGCCCTCTGCATCATGCCCTGGAATAACACCTTCCACTGTCCCCCGATACACTCTGCGACATTCACCTTGGCCCTCGACATGGACTGCCATATTTGGTTTGGTTACCAATGACACAGCAATCAGACTGCGGACTGAACTCTTTCTCTTCCGATGAACTTGTCAATCCCTAAAGGACTCTGGCTGGCCCTCCACGGGGCAACAATGTAAAGTGGGGTTTGCATGGCCATGTACTGGTCCAGCCTCAACACTCCACCGAATGTGATTCAAACAATCGAATTCACACAGATGTGTCATGTCTATGATCAGGCAAGTATGAAAGTATGGATGAATGTAGGGGCAGTGATTCCAAAAAAAGGTACTCCCTGGGAACTGATATCAATGCGCATGTTTGACCGTGACCCAGATAGGCAGTGAGATGACTGGGAATGTGTGAACTAGCTGTGGCCTCATTGCTCCTAAACAACAATATTGCAATTTTCGCAACTTAGCCCCACGTCAATGTAGGAAATAGGGCTGTGTGTAAAAAATGTCAAAGTCAAAGTTATGTGGATGCCACAGCTCAGAGCAATGATTTGTTTGAGTGTGCAGCGGTTGGACTCCTGGGATGGTCTGTGCGTAAGTGTGAAGGTCATTCCATGCAAGAGAACTGCGAGCAAGGACTTCTGTGTGTGGGGTGTGTATACGTTGGTCTTTGGTTAGCGCTGTGCGTCGTGTGTGAGTCGTCAGCAGCTGCTATGGTATCTCTCAGGGGGTGCCGGGCGCATGCAATTCCAAGGTCGGAGGTGCAGATGTGCTACCGCCTTCTAGTTCAGACAAAGGAGCTTTCATCCCTAATGTGAGTTTGTCATCTGCTTGCATTCTGGAAATGTGATGTGGATTTGGGGGGGGATGTCACTGCTTCGCCTTCCGGCACGGTTGAACCCTTACCAGCCATCTACATGCCCTCACGGTCAATTTTGCATGCTCTGATGTAGCAGTGGTGTTTTGCTGCAGTCTGACAGTGATGGGTACAGGTAGCTGTGAGGAGGTGCGTGACTTCTCACCTTGCACCTATTAGCTGACACTGTTCACTACTATTGATGGATGACATCCGTGTACACATTAGGCCTGGGCGGTAAATTCCGTTCCGCTCGCGGAATTTGCAGAATTTGGGTAATTTCGCGTTCCGCGGAGAACGCAGAATTGCCAAAAATTCTGCGATCCGCGCCTTCGTGGAGTTTTTTTCTTGTTCGCGCTTTCAAAATGCGTGTTCGCGAGATATTTCTCCCCGAACACGCAAACAGCGTTCGCGAACAGGAAAAAAGCATCGCGAACGGGCGGAACAAGCAATTCCGCGTGTTCGCGGAACTTTTGCGTGCTCGCGGAGATTTTTTACCATTTCGCGGAGCTTTGCGTAGCGTGACTACGCAAATTGCGCCCACTCCTAGTACACATGTGATCTGTACATGGCACATATGTCCAGGGGACACCTTGGTGTGTTCCACGCAAGGTATTCCTGCTGGCTTTTTGGCTGGTGTGCATCTCCCATGTTGCTGAGGTGTTCACTGTGCCCCCATCCCCCTTACGTCCATGTTGCTCATGTTGTGGGACTTGAGTCACAGGGTGTATCTCTGCATCAGGGTGGTTCATATTTGACCCCGAATGACACCCGCAATTTCATATTTGACCCCAAATGACACCCGAAATGTCATATTTGACCCCAAATGACACCCTGTTGTCTTTTTTTTTAACACCAATGACAACCTTCATGTCATGATTTTGTACACATGTGATACGCTGATGAGTGGGATTACGTACTACATTTGACACCCTGAAATGGCATTCCGAATACGTGACACCCTGAACAGCATCTCTGTACAGAGCTGGCATACCCACCATCTATTTGCTATTTGTGAGATTGTTAGCACTTAATGTTGCACTTACACTTGTCAGAGTGATGTGCTAATGCAGAGGACTGACATGCACACAGGGAATGTGTGTTGCAATTAATTTATTTGCACATGTTGTTCATGTGGTCATTTTGTACTGTTCCATGATTGCTAAGGACAGTCACAATGTGACGTGCTCATGCAAAGAAATTGTTAATGATTGTGTTCCTTCGGGCTATTCCTGCTGCAGCTGCAGTGGGGTGTGGTCCAACTGCCTCATCTTCCTCATCACCGTCCGGTGCATCTGGCACTTGGATCCATGGGGCATTGGTGCGTACACATATGTTGTGCAATACACAACATGCAATGATCATCTTGCACACTATTTCTGGGCTGTACAGGAGTCTTCCACCTGTGATGTCTAGGCACCTGAAACGTGACTTTAACACGCCAAATGTGCGCTCAACAATGCCCCTGGTGCGTTTGTGGCCCACATTATACTGCCTCTGGGCCGGGGTGTTCGGGGCTCGTAGGGGTGTCATCATCCACGGGCAGAGTGCATATCCTTGATCACCTGTGAGAGGTAAGTGAGATTAGTGTAAATTGGTGGTTCTGCATGCTGTGTTGGCAGACTTACAAGTTTTGTGGTGTGTGATTTGTGTGACTTTGGGATTCATGTTTGCCATGTATTGCTTCTGGCAAATGTGCGGGATCAATGTGTATTACATAGCCTCACAGCTGCTCCTCCCTCCCCCGAGCCTATTTACTTGTGTGCGCTGCGCGGTTGCATCACTTGCACTCCTACGGCACACCATTGTCATGCCTGCCTGCGCATGTCCGCAAGCCTGACAACAACACTGTAATGCTGGCCGTTGAAGGTGGGCGTCCACGTGTGTGTAGGCCTATGGTAAGGGTAGGGCGGACACAGATGTGGAGTTCAGGCCTGGCTGAACTTGCGCTGCGATTGAGTCTAGGCCTTTTGCTTCTGCTGCGGCAATGAAGTTACACACACAACAGTTGGCATGTATGAGCCAAGACCCCGAGCGGTCTTGCTCTCCTTTATTTATCCATTCGGGTGAGCCTGCCCTCCGGGTGCATGCTACATTGCAACATTGTCGATTAAGGGCCGGGTGGTGCCGACACTACAACAGAGACACACGCCATAGTTACTTTTGTGGCTAGCCCGTAACTGAACCATGCCCAGAGCCCAGAACTGAACCACGCCCAGAGCCCCAGGCCATTTCTTCACACTCCTCACACGCCTACGCGTGGGCCGCCGCCGCGGCGCTGGGATGTCGTGCGCTTCGGAGTACGTGTCCAGACGTTCCACCCAGGCTTTCCAGTGACCTGCCTGGGACGGGGGTGGCCCCGTGACTGTGAAGGGCTCCAGTGGTGTTACTGAGGACATGCTGTTGGCTGCTGGAGGCGGACTTGTGGGGTAGCCCCACGGGACGATGACTTGCGGTGCACTGAGGTAGGCCCACCTGAAGAGCTGAGCAGGTGTGCAGCCTGCGATGATGCAGTAGGCCAGGGGGACGGACTGGAATGGATTTGTCTGAGACCTGCTGGACTGCAGTGTAGGCCGGAGGGAGCAGTCAGCACACACAGAACTCCGCGGTGTGGTGCCGCAGGGTGCGCTGGGGGCCTGTTGCGTGGAAGCCAGCAATCGGCTGAGGAGGCTGCCAAGCTCGCGGGCCTCGGGCTTGAAGATTGCACCGGCACCTGGTGAGCCCTCTTGGAGACACGCCGGTGGCGGCAGGTGAGCAGTGAGGCCTGGGAGCGCAGGGGCGGGCAATTACCGCTGGGCACCGGACGGGTCTGGGGACCAGTGGGCTGGGGTGCAGCAGGCGCACAGGATCGCGCAGGCACCACTGGTCACAGTGGCGCCCTCGTGGCAGGGTGAGGGGCACCGCCCTGGCAGACACGCCTCTGCAGGCGATGACGAGATGTGCGCCGGGTGGTGTGTGACGTAGCCACCTCATCGCCGGTGTAAATTTGCCCGTTGAAGGTGGCCGGCCACGTGTTAGTAGGCCTATGGTCAGGATATGGCGGGCACAGAGACACACGCAGTAGTTACTTTGGTGGCTGTCCCGGAAGTGAACCACGCCCAGAGCCCAGGGCTATTTATTCACACTCCTACGCTGGACTGGCATACGCCAGCCCAGCCCACTACGCTTATGCTTACAGGGGGGGTGACATAGCTACATGTCTAAGGTCTTCCCCACTGCTTGAGGTAACATGGTTGCGTCCACTGTCCACAACACTACAAACACCAGCAGTATATGTCCACATGGACATGTCTGTGCTCTGCATACTCAAGACTATCCAGCACATCACCGCCACACTTGGCATTGTGTACATTCTTATTCATGGGTCCATTGCCTCCTTCGCACATTCTTGGTTCCCACCACCCCACACATTCTGCAATTGTGTGGCAGGGGGCTATGCCTTTGTGGATGGTTTGTCTACATGTCTGGCACCTGTTACCACAGTTACTTGTGTTGTCGTGTCTGGTAGGTGGGCATGCTAGTTGGCATGTTGTATGTGATTTTGTTACGTGTGCATTCCCACAGTTGTGAGTTGTATGATTGTGGAGTTGAGGTGTGTGGTGTGTTCCATTGGTACTTACCAACGAGCAGTGCATTTCCATAGGTGCCATCCTGAAAGCGCTGGTTGATGATGGACTGTCGGAAGATGTAGGAATCATGCACACTGCCTGGGAAGTTGGCGACGACATCGGTGAACAGTCCCCGGTGGTCCACTATTGCCTGCACATTGATGGAATGCATGTGCTTTCTGTTGCGGTAATTGTGTGCAGTGTCGGCAGGGGGCACAAGTAGGACATGTGTGCAGTCAATTGCCCCCAACACGTGCGGGAAGCCAGCTATGGCGTAGAAGCCTTGCTTGGTCTCCAGCTGTTCCTGCACAGTGTGGGGGAAGTGAAGGTGCTGGGGTATCAAGCTGATGATGGCATCCAAGACAGGTGTGAGGAACTTTGATAGGGCTGGCTGTGAGACTCCTCCGACTCTGGCAGTTGTTGGTTGGAAGGTACCAGAGGCCAACAAGTGCAGCACAGCCAGCAGCTTTGTGTGCGGAAGGATGTTGGTTGTCCGCTGTGTTGGTACCGTCAGGCTGTGGGCAATGTGGGTCAGGATGCGGAGGATGGTTGTCCTTTTGAGCCTGTAGTGGGCAATGACATCCTCTGGCGTTAAGTCTCTGAGGCTGGTGCATTTTCGGAAGGTCCGCTGTCTTGTTCTGCGCTGCCTCGGTGGCAGTCCGGGGGGGGGGATGGTCCTGGGGGTGGGAGTGGTCCTGGGGGTGGTGGCGGTGGGTGTTGTGGCCCTCTTGGGTCTCCAAGCTGCATGATTAGTAGCTCCAAGGCATCTGTTGGTCTTCAGATGTGGCTCTGGTCTGGGCTCCCTTTATACTGCAGGTTTTCGTCCTACTTAAGACCAGAAAAAAGCAGGTCTTAAGTCCCTGCTGCTAACGAGCCTTATCGCCTGTTTTTGGACCGCATCGCCGATCTGGCTGGTCATTGAGAATATCGCGAAGTGGTGTTATTGTGAGCTCTTGCACGGGAACGCCTACTCTGCATATACTTAGCGTTAGTTGTCGCTGTCAGCCTTGGCGATGTTTTTGGCGGCAGCATCACAGGTAAACTGACAATGTCGGCTGTTAGCGCAGGCTTGTGAATAGGGCGATAAATCCATTGCCACTTTCATGGCAGAAAAGGGCCGCTAATTCGGCGATGAGTCCTTGAGAATATGCCCCTCCGAGTCATTTTGATAATTTTTCTGTCATTTGTGAACTTTATGAAATGAAGTGCTAATTGCCTGTGGTTCAAAATACACTTACAGATGTGACATGTGTGGCATTCGGAGTTGAGCTATCATTCCCTACTAACTTCCAATGTCACTGTTTTTACACAAGCGCAATTGCAATTGAAGCTCTCTTTTTAGATCTCGGCTACAGACAGCTCTGCCTGTTGGCCATAACTATTGTACCAATAAACATGCACTCGGATTTGGGTCGGCCTCTTGCTCAGGACTGTATGACTTTGTTGTCTGTCTCCCTCCCCTGCTACTGATTTCATGGCTTTCTTCTCTCTATTCATGTATATGTCCCACCCAGGACTATTTCGGTTTCACAGAGTTCTGATTGGTTGACTTGCAAATTTCCACTGCTTACCTTACTTGAACATAGGGAACTTTTTTTTTCTGTAAGCACTTTCCAACCGCCGCCTTCTCTCTGTTGTTTCCACTGCCCCTCTTCATCACGCTTGTTTTTATTATTTTTTTTTAAATACCCCCATCCCACCATTTATGCTCTCTTTTCAACCCCCTTTCCCATTTCCCGATGCTGTACGCCCATCCTGCTTCACACCCACTCCCTCTATTTCTCTCTCAATACATATATGTGTGTCTATAGAGAGTGAGGAGAGAGCGAAAGAGAGGGAGAGGTAGAGAGGGGTGGCAACTGCAAATACCTGCTGGGGCTCTTGCAAAATTTTCCACACTTGTTCTTTTTTTAACGATACTGTAATTTACTGAACTAACATGGGTTTTGTCATGATAGATTGGTATATTAAAAATGGCTGCCAACGGCACATGTCATCTCTATGCATGCAGACTCGTGTATATCCTGACACCAGAAAGTATCTTAGAATGGGTTTTCTACATTTGAAAACCCATTCCAAAACTGCCATTGTATGTGTTAGTTTGCTGCACCACGCATGCGCATATATGCAATTACAAAAAAACTGTGACTAGTAAGTAGTTTGGGATTTTAGAGCCGAGAGCCATTGTCTATGACAATTCTTGTTTAGTTCTTGAGCTGATACGTAAAAAGCCCTCAGACAGTGTCTCAAGTATGTATAAGAAGACATATTCTTAGTATTGTTTCAAAACAACACATACCATTTATTTTCAGAGCCAAATATTTAATAGTTTGCAGCCTTTACAAAACACTGAGCACTGACAGGCTTAGCAGGTTGCCACAAAATGTGTCTCTCTGCCTATGTACTCAAGAATAATATACAAATCCTCACCAACAGCTTTTCATCACTCTTGTCTTAATGATACCTGGATGCTCACTCACTCTTAAATGAGCATCGGGTACTAGGTAGGTATGGGTGGACGCATCAGCTGTGCACTTGGTACCACAACATTCATCCTGGTGAACAATCGCTGTGCTAATGTTTCTTAGAAAAGGGCAAATGCTGGGCGGCTGCTGTTTGGCACATACAACATTACAGCAGACAAACAAGGGCATTAAATAGATTTTAAATGATCAGAAATATTATAGCCTTATAGCCCGCCGTAGCGGGCTATACTGACTATTAAAGGCCCACTCCCGAGTTAAAGGCCTGAGCCGAAGGCGAGGGACTTTAACAAGGGTGAGGGACTTTAATAGCTGGTATAGCCCTGCTACGAAGGGCTATAAGGCTATTAGAACATTCTGCCACTAGAGGGCACAATGTTCTAACAAATAAAACAAAGGCTTCTCGATTTAAATCCCCTCGAGCTCTGAGAGGCATTTGTAAAACATTGGAATGTTGCTCTGCGGGCCTTTACCGGCCCGTACAGCCCGTAGAAGCAGGGAGCTCTCCATTGTCTTCAATGGAGCTCCCAACATTCCAATGTTCTAATATAACTTAATCCAGATTTGAAAAAAAAAATCATAAACCTGCAACATTCAAGTTGTCCTATGAAGTACTTTCCGCCTACCAGCGCCTTCAATAATGACACTCTAGTCTTCATGGTCCACAGATGTGCTGTAGGCACTCTGGGTCCTCTCTACATTGTGATCAATATTATAAGCTGCAGACGCACGAAATATGAGACATCATTGTCACAGCTCTATTGGAGTTATGGTTAGTGCGTTTCAACACCTTAACACTTAAACTTTGATACATTTCTTAAAACACTTGTGCTAGATAACGAAGGTCATACCAGTTTACGAAGAGGTGCTCTTCAGTTACATATTATATGATAAGTGTATGCTGTTTTGCTACATTTATTTTTTGTGTTGGTTAGCGCTATTTTGAGGGCCTCCAAAATGAACGCTGATATAGTAGCCACAAGGAATATATATGTAAATTTGTTTTTGGTGCCACAAAATAGCATGAACTACCACAATAAGGTATATAACAAGATAGCATGAGTTAGCAATGTGTAACATGATGCTAACTAGCCTCTTCGCCCAAATTAGCATAACCAAGCACATTCTGTAATCAAGCAAAGTTTTATACGAGGGTTTTGTTACATTTTCAGTTGTTACATCAAAATGCAATTACCACTTCTTATTCCCATATATAATGCTGCATTATGGCAGTAATTTGGAAAATTGTTTATCAGAATTGTAATGCTCATGACAGCAATTTTGTGTAAGATTAACAATCATGGGGACAGTGGTGTATGCTGGCCTGTATAAGCAAGGAACATGATATGAGTTAGACACCTTAGAGAAAGTAATCATAGCTACTATTTAGATAATAACACTGAGTTAAGCCAAATCAATAATTAAAGTTTAAATATGGGATGAAATATGTTCCTCTGCTGGTTTACGTTTTCTTCATCTCTTCCATCATCAAATATCGATAGGGATACCCTATTTCCACAACAGGAATCTTGGTAATACGTACACAGAAACAATAGTGATTCCCCACAATTCATTTAGTAACTTTCATTATTTCCTAATGATCTTATCATATCCAGTACACCTGCATTGTATCATCAGTTCTTAATCAAAGTGTCACAATCTCTTGATTAAGAAATGTATCGAGAATACAAACTGTAACCAAACCCTGTTTTCAGTGAACTGGAGTGATGTTTTATGTATCCATTAGTTTGCCCTTCTATACAACTGTATTTGAGTGTCAAGGTCAAACAAACATAGAGTGCATTTGAAACAAACGTAGCTATTGATGGAGAAGTGCAAAGCTCAAGTTGAAATAACGAGCAATAACAATTGCTTTCACAGAGCAGGCATACAAACAGTGGCAGAACACAATAAACAGGAGTTATGTTTTAACAGCCAATTAGCACTAAACCCCTGTTTTGCAGTTTCTGTTGCTCAGTCCAAAACCGGGTTGTGTTGGATGTTTCAACCCTTAAGAAAATGTTAATGGGCTTCTTCAGGGCCAGAGAGGGAGGCAGGAAGATTGGACTGAGTTGTGTACAGCCTTAGTTGTTAATATCTGCACTGTGAATTCTTTTGTTATTGTCAACCCTTCATATTGTGTTAATCAAGATGCTATCAGCAACTATGTCTATTTATTTGCACGCTCAAATACAATAATAAATAAGAACCAAGTTATTCATAAAGAAAACATTAATCCTGTATACTAAGAAGAGTGTATGGTTCTAATTTGCATTTTTCACCTGACCTTCCACTCCTCTAGGGTTTAAAAATACTGGATGTAAAAATGACTTCAAGCTGTCTGGGCAATATTTTAAATAAACTCAAAATAAAAAACAAAAAAAATGAAGTTATCACATGGAATGATTCAACATCTGGCATTGGCGAAATTAATAAAAATGACATAGGTAGAGCAAACATTAGCCGAAAAACAGCATGGTTCTTTGACTTTCAAGGAGAATATTGACATCTGTCAGTCTATAATTAGGGTTCATGCCCCTTGCCCGCTTCTCATGAGAATAGTCCTTTCTCTCTGATAAACATTCTCTGAAGATACAGCAAGCATCAGAGTATTGCGTGCAGCCAATTTTTTGTCAAAACCTGTCAAACTTTCCCAACCTTAATAAACAGTAAGCACAATCTCCTTTGTTTACAGAAAACCTCAATCACGTAGGTCAAAATAATTTTGCCCACGATGATACAAGCAGCCCCCTCCCTCCATTGAAGGTTTATGTTACAGAAACACAGTATGTCAAAATTTTACAGCAGCCCTTGGAACTTAATCCGAGTACCCTGACTGATACCAGCAGAGAAGGCAAAGACACAGGTTGGCTTTAGAATGTAAAATTGTAGTTGGTATGTGCGTCTTATGTGGTTTGACCTGTACGTCTTGAAAGAAGAAGAAGCAGATGTAAAAATTGGCACAGAGTGATTTGGGGGAAATCTGAAAACCAGGATTCAGAAACTTAAATATTCCTAGGCCCTGATGGTGAGACTGATGGTTGCCTGGTTCTTCCAGACAATTTATGAGCAAGTCTTTCACATTGCTATCACTGAGTATCCAAAGATCATCTTTAGAAAGAAATGGAGGGTTTGGATGGGTCCTCTTGATCCAGTTGCTACAACCGAGTTGATGTTACTTTCTTCAAGCCTCTCCGCTGAGCCAGGCTAGAGGACAGCACAGGTTCCAGCTTAGGTGCCTGAGGTGTACAGTTCAGGGCATAATACGTAGCTGCCATTGCACCCTGTGAAAGAAGTGCAAGAACAATTTGTTAAGAATGTGTGATCAACTACACCTATGAACACATTTTTCTATTCGTTAAATACAATAGCAACTAAAGATGGATTCAAAAAATTACTTGAATTCTTGAAGTTTGTTAACTCAATCGCTAACATCACCAGCTTAAGCAGTCATTCACTTATAAAGTATGTTTCTTTAAAATCAGTAGCGGTTGCTACTTACCAGCGGTGGGGGGTGGGTCGCGGTTTGGGGGGATCAGGGGAGGTAATGAAAATAAAAACACTTACCTGTGTCCGCCGCCTCTCGGTCCTCTTCGCCAGCTTCCAGGACTCCAGGGCATGAAGCAGGAACAGGAAGCACCCAGGCTTCCAGACTCTCCTAGCCAATCACGATGCTGCTGATAGCAGCGTTGTGATTGGTCTGAACGCTGTGGTTCTGCACTCAGAGAGGAAGTAGTAGTCTGGGCATGTTCTCCACCCAGGCTGTAATGCAGCCTGGGTGGAGAACATGCAAAGTGCGTATGACTGTTTGGCCAGCCCGGTACAGCCAGCCAAGCATTCATACGAACTTAGGAGAGTGCTACCACTCCTCCCCCTGTTCCTCTGACACAGGCCACCCCTGCCCCGCCCCTAACCTGCTGATCAAGGATGGAGAAATAAAATGATAAAAAGAATGCGTTAATATCATTTTATTTTTCCTTTTTCAACTGCTCACAGAGCAGTGTGGCGACGCTCCTCTGATTTAGCGGAAGAGCCGCCCTTGTTTAAAATACAGAATCTACAAATTAACACACATGATAAGCGGACTATTACTTTCGGCGCTGTTTTGTTACTGTGAAGTCTGAATAACAACGCTGTTTTTTCAGTGTGAGCTGGCAGGAGTCCACATTGGCATGTCTTGCCCCCTATCCAGCCAACGCTCATTAAATGCAACACAAGAATACTCACATGAGAACGCACTGAGAATAAACTTAGGGAAGACAAAAACAATGGCAATAAAACTTTCCAAGAAGAAAACACCCCCTTGGTTCCTGGATACACAATGACTAGAACTAGCAAAGGAATACAAATATCTAGGAGTCCAGCTAGACAACAAAGGTTCTTTTAACCCTCAAAAAGAAGCACTAAGACGGAAAGGCAACACTATAACCTTTGCCATGAAGTCCCTAAAAAAGCACTCTCCGGGCCTTCACCGACACCCCTACTCAAGGTCATCCGAATGAAACTCATCCCGACAATTACATATGGGAGTGAGGTAATGCGAGGAAGAGACGCAATCACTGTGGAAAAAAGAATTACCAGGGCATATAGAACGATCTTCTAAACTCCAAACTATACCTCTCCTTCGCAAATAAGGCTAGAGTTTGGACTCCAGAAACAGACCCTGGCTAGAAGGGGTGCTTTTATAAAAGGCTGGCACAAGATCAGAGGAGCAGATCAAAACACACTAAATTGGCATCTCTGGACTGAATTGACACAAAAAGGGACATTGCTAGCTGGAGCATACCTCAGAGACTCCCTAAAACAATACCAGTTTTAAGAAAGTGGTCTCTAAATCGATCAAAGCGCTGTCAACGGCCGCACTTGCAAAAAGGGCACAAGGCTGGCTTGTACTCAACGACATACGTCGCAGCTAAACCACAATCATACTTGAGTGCAGGATTCAACATCACACTGAAAGAGAAATACTTAAAATATCGGCTGGGCTCAATGCCAAATCTGCCTCACCTTCAACCCTGGAAGAGGAAGCCTGGAGACAATACCTGCTGTCTATGCACTCAAGGACCGGAAGACCTTGTTCACATAATCTGCATTTACACAAGCTTAGCAAAAGAAAGACGTTCACTTCTTCCTCCCCTCTACAATCTAACAGGGATCCGCACCTGCAGACAGGCAGTGCTGGCCTGCTTCAAATCAGATTCCACGCAACTGATCTGCCGATTCACAAAATTCCTCAATATAGTAGAGAAGCGAGTGCACACAGAAACACAGGGCAGAGCAAAGGCAGTCAAGCAACAAAACAAAAGGATTGAGGGCGCAAGACTGCTAGGGCGGAAACTCGAACTCAGGGTCTTTTAACATAGCCAAATTTGCACAGCGGAAATATGAACAAATTGACAGAATAAAGAAATAAGAACTCTGGAACAGCTGATGGCTAGGAAAACCTGAAATCAGAGACATTTTGCTGTGGATTCTTTTAATCACATCAACTTCAGTTTAAATAAGGACTTTTTAACAACTTTTTATCTGTTTACATCAAGCTATTTATATGTTATGTACATGCAATGGTTTTAATCAATCAAGCATAATAAATTACTTACTTACTATCCAGCCGCTCTGGCAGCCCACTTTTGAAAGACATGATGGATACCCAGGCTGAGTACTTTGCATCTCTGCAAGGCTGCTGTGGTTAACATATCTCTAAAACCACATATGAGGCACCCAGGTTGATTTTGAAACTTTTGGAAAGGGTTCCTATCCGCTTACCCCTGACCAATTTCACGGTCATTTGGCTATGTCTAAAGAGGTCATCCAACCTTGCTGGCCCTGGTAGTTAGATTTCTTTTCTCCTCAATGGAAATACATTGTCTAATTAGGCTCCTCCATGGAAATGCATTGTATAATTGAAGTCATTACCAGAATGTAAATGTCATGATTCATAACAGAGGCAGTACAGTATGATGTCAGAAAAGTCTTCTGCAAAAGGATTTTTGACCTTTTGTCTGTGGTGTCCATCTTGCACCCACTGTATAAGTCTGAAAACGGCAGTATTTTAGGCATGCAGTTCCCCACTCTCCAAAACCTTGGGGCATATTAGCAAGACTGGCGATAAACTTATCGCCGTTTGAGCGGCAGGAAACTGCCGCTAAAACGGCGATAATGGGCTTGCTAATATGCGTTATAGAATTCCAATAGAAGCCCAGGTTAGATGTCCTGCACATCTAACCTGGGCTTCTATTGAATTCTATAACGCATATTAGCAAGCCCATTATCGCCGCTTTAGCGGCAGTTTCCTGCCGCTAAAACGGCGATAATTTTATCGCCAGTCTTGCTAATATGCCCCCTTGTTTTTCCAATCACAAATTAATGCAAATGCATTTTCACTCATTCTTTCGCAGCCTCTCTATGGATCCCAACAAGTTGACCTCCAGGGCTAAAATACAGCACAACATCTACCTGGTCGTTCAGAGATCATCACTAGTGGCAGCATTGGGCCCAGAATGTGACAGCGTGGCTTTATGTGCCACAATACATAAAAACGAGAAAGCTCCCATCCACTGGTGGGTAAGCTCACCAAATGGTAACTGCGCCATTACAGAACCTTGGGCAGTGATAGGCCAGAACCTCGGTTGGCAGGAAATCCTTCTGAAAGTCATTTCCAGAATGTCACCATGCACCTCAGATATGCTCCCTTAATGGTGGGCGTACCTCACATAATTTTAAATAGCATAATTACATGAAATTACAGCAAAAGTAAGCAAAGTTGCGCGTAATTACGTGAAATGCATCTGGCACTCAAAAAATTACCCAATCGGTCAATTTGGGTAAAATTTCAAATCAAAAATGTAATTTTATGTTGATTTCTGGTTGCTTTTGTTCAAAACACTGGCGTGCTTGCTCATATTTGTAGTTTTGGTACTCAAAAGTTACCCCAACGGTCCGCTCGGGTAAATAGTCTTCCTGAAACTTTTGTGACCGTCCACATTAAAGGAACTGCCACTTGCATTCAAAACACTGCTGTTCACGTTCTGATTGTAGTTTCCCACTTAAAACATACCTGAACAGTCTGCTCAGCCAAAAAATCTAACTGAAATGCTGCTCGCATTAAAAAAATTACCAATATGGTATAACTTGCATTAAAATTTCTCCAGAAAATATGTGATGTGGTGTAATGGCATGATCTCGTAATTTCATGTAAATTTCATAATGCAAATTTACCAAAGTTACGCCAATTACTCCAGCGTAATTAAAATTACAATAGTTTCTCCATAGATTCGTTTGATACGCAGAGCCATGTCTGTGTGTGCAAGCACTTTCTACATGTAAACCACCTTTTGTTGGTCTGATTGTGGTCAGTGTACGCAAGGAGATTGAGATCTGCTATCCTAAAAGCTGCCTCAGGAGAAACCAGTCAGCCAGAGGGTATGGTAAGAAAGGTCTCCTCTTCTGGGGCAACACCACATGTCTCCTTCCTCCTTGCTCAGTGGAGAGATTTTAGCCCAGTGTTCATATGAAGCACTGGGTGGATTTGGCTCCAAGAACATGAACCCAATCATACCTGCACTTTTTCCTGCATGCCATCTTGCAAATGTATTACTTTGAGTGTGCCCTCTCCACCTGAGCATGTACCATACCGCATTAGGATTCAGTACCCACCTTGGGCGGCAACATCCTAGTGGGAGCTGCCCCCATGTGAGGGTTGCCAAGAGGAAAAATATTTCGGCCAAGTAAAGTTCTCTCCTTCACCTGCCATTGTCTCCCAGACTGCAGATAAGGTGAAATAAATTGTGATTACATTATTTTATGCTCCTTATCCTTATATATTAAAACTCTTTCTCCCTTGTTGCATGTTAGCATATTCCTATTTGTCTTCCAGGCGTGAGCATATAGTAAGAGCACATTTCCGCAAGATAAGCAAGGGGCAAGTAAAAAAATTGTGTAACTGGTCCCCATCTATTTGAGCAACGAAGGGTCATCAAGGGTCCTGCAAAAATGTCTGTTAGGAGATGTTACGCCAAAATGTCCATTTTAGGTATCCATATTTGCTCGTTATGTAATTCAGTTTCTTTCTGTGGTTGTCTTTGTATAATTATTTAATTGCTGTGATCTCTGAAGCACAGGGGTCTCCAACCATTTGGGTACTGATTTCTACTTCTGGCCCAGGGACAGCATACTGAGCTGTTGCCTAATATATGAGTATTGAACAAGGGTGCATAACGTCAACGTAAATAAAAACCATCCCTAGAGGATCCCAGGCCTACTCCAGTGAGCATACAGCATTAATGCTACATGAGCTCTATAGCAAATGTTAATTTGAGGGGTCCCCAAGGATCAGTGTTGTCCCTTGCTTATGAAACATACTGAGGGGTTAGAGTCTAAATTAGACTTGTGTTCTCATTTTCATGTAATGCTCCAATTTTGTGAATTATGGCACGAAGAACCACTAGTAGTAATACATTTTGACAGGCCCATGCAGACTTCATAGCTATCTACTAGTAAACATATCTCAACAGTTACAAGAACACTATACAAAAGCAAGATAATAATGAAATACAAATTAATGTATGAAGAGATTGCTTTAGGAACCTAGGCACTCTTTAAGTAAAGGAAGAAAGAAAAGAAGAAAGACACAAATAAAGCTATGAAGAATGGAAAAGAAAGGAAGAAATGAAGAGAAAGAAGGCGAGGAAGAAATGAGAAGGAAGCAGAGGGAGAAATAAAAGGAAATGTGAGTAAGAAAATGGAGAAGAGGAAAGACACAAGAGACAATGCGAGAAAGAAAGTAAGGATAAGAACAAAGAGAGGAGAATAGGGAGTAAATGAGAGCTAGAAGTGATGGAAGAGAGGAAAAGGTGGGGAGAGCATGAAATAGGGAAGGGGAAACCAGAAGAGAGAATGAAAGAGCAAAAAGAGAGGAATAAAGAAGAGGACAACAAAAAGAGAGAATGGAGTAAAAAGACATGAGAGAAGGCAGAATAACAAAGAAAGAATGATAAAAAGAGAAAAGAAAAGAAAAAGAAACTAAACAAAGGAGAAACTAAGTAAAAGACTAAAGCAGGCAAAGAGCATGCAAGAAAGAAAAAAGAGAGAAGGAAAGAGACAATCAGAGCAAGTACATAATTTGTTTAAACATGCGTATAAATAAGACCCAAGTTTATTCATACCCTATTGCACACAAGCAGCCACTGACAGCTTTAGTTCATGAACGCATATGCAGCTGTTTATTC
The DNA here is from genome assembly GCA_963921515.1 of Calotriton arnoldi. Classification (NCBI taxonomy): domain Eukaryota; kingdom Metazoa; phylum Chordata; class Amphibia; order Caudata; family Salamandridae; genus Calotriton; species Calotriton arnoldi. The sequence goes on along the minus strand of CAWUFW010000683.1, from coordinate 3,438,099 downwards.
CTGATTTCCTGCATCAAATACCGAATTTTAAGGGATATAATTTACCGTATGGTAGTATAATTTTTAATCTGAAATGGAACTACAGGGCCTTCAGACCTTAAAATCACACTGTATGAGAGTTACTTATCAACAATGTCTTTACCGGCATTTGAACCTTATGAGTAAAATCTATTTTAGACAACAGAGACTGTACGGCATCATTTATAATAAAATTCACCAAGGTTTTCATTGGTACCAAAAGATGCATGGTTTAGTTCAGTTCACTAAACAGAGCATACCCGTTGCACAGATACTTACCTTTACAAGGTGAACATCATGTCTGCTGAGTTGATTTTGGGACAAATACTCCCTGTTTACTATCCAGGGATGTCTCAGTACTTGGACTGCAGTCAGTCGCTGGTGTGGATCTACATATAGCATCCTTGATACAATGTCCTATGATAGAAAGAAAACAACAGGAAAATATTAACTAACTGATTCTTTATTTATTTTGATCAGTGAACAACATTGTATTCTTCGTAATGATCTGTGCGTCCCCCAGATTATTAGAGGAAAATAACGTTTGCAAGTACAGAACTACACCTTGCGGTTGATGCTGCGCATGCCTAACTCATTACAATCTTCAATTGCTTTTTAATCAATAATAAATGCATTGATGTACAGTAAATTTAATGGTGTTCTAAAAGATCTAGCAAATACTGTACTGATTGAAAGGTCAGTGTTAAAAATATGTACCCTGTAAACTAATGTAGAATTATTAGCTATTACAGACAAATTGCAATAACAAAATCCCAAGTGCCTAACTACCCTCTACTGGAATTTGCTGCTTTTATTGCAATTGTTTTTGCCATTTGTATAGAACATAATATGCTGTTAGGGTGGGATTATAATGCTTTTTGAAGAACAAATTACTTACCTTCGGTAACGCCTTTTTTGGTAGAGGCTTTATTAAACCACTGATTTCCCAACTTGTGAATTTCCCCCAGACTCTAGACTGAAACCGGAAACCTTAGAAGCAGTTTCATTGCACGTCAACAGGTGGCATCATGCAGCTTCTACATTGGGTCCGTCCTGCTCCGGGCATGGTGTTGGGGCCACTATATGTGTGCTCCATCCCACACTGACACCAGTTTCTTTCTGAACTCCATCCACTCTGACGGATGCGGAGTCTCTGAAATCAGCCTATGGCAGTGTGCAGACTTTAGGTTGGACTCTTAATAATGGGCTATACGAGTCCATTCCACAGAACAGTGAGGAGGGTGGGTTGTTCAGGAATCTGCAGTTAGGTAGAGTCTCTACCAGAAACTTCATTACTGAAGTTAAGTAACTTGTTCTTCTGACAGAAACTTCTAACCTCAGATTCCTCGCCTTGTAAATAGATACCAAAGCAGTATCTCCCAGGTGGTGGGTCTGTGGAATTGCTCAGACCAGGAAATTACGCCGGACAGACAGGGCGAAGTGACGATCCCGAGAGACCTAGCTATCCAGTCAGTAATATTTGGCGAAAGTACGGAGGGGCGCCCACATAGAAGCCTAGCAAATGTCCAAGACTGGCACACTATATGCCAGTTTACTGGTTGCAGCCTTCCCTGAGGTAAGCTTTCTGGAGGCTACTTCTTGGCTAATCCAGCATAGATCTTGATGCATAGTATAAGCCATCTTAATATGGTCCTCTTTTGCACTGCTTTTACTTTCTTAGATCAGAGAAACCAAATCAAAGTTAGTTATCGTGTTGGTAATCTCTGGTTTGATCCACATAGAAGATAGTGCCCATGCAATGAATCCATTCTTCCTCCTTAGAAGGGTGTGATTACCTAGAGCATGAATGCCACTTTTGTCCAGAGGACTAATTTGTTTGGAAAGAAAGATGTACATGGGGAAACCACAGACAATGCCTGTAGCTCGCTCACTCACCTAGCCATTATTATGGTGATGAGGAATGCTCTCTTGATGGTGTAAAGATGAAAAGAGTAACTATGCATGGGTTTGAAGGGAATGCACATTAAGTAGGTGAGCACCAAATTAAGGTTCAACAATACTGGAGCCGACGGTGTTGGTCATGAAGTTGATGATGGTGTCGAGCATGGCCCTGGGGTCGGAATCATGGGTGGCGCTGAGGCTGATCCTGGGGACGGGGTCAATCTTTGTGCAAAGTCAGGGATACAGTCGGTGTCGAGGAATGATTCACCACTGGCAAAATAGCTGGAGACCCCTTCAGATCTGAGGCGCCTGAATGTGCTCCAGAGGGATCAGTGTGGCACCAAATATTTAATCCATGGCCATGTGTAGCTGCAGGAGCTTTTATGGCATTGCTGTCTATTCAGGGAAAGGTTGAAGCAGGAATAGTGCTGGAATCAGCTCTGTTATTTGGGGAATGGTTCAGAGGCCTAAACACCTGTTGAGTAATATGATTCCAAGAGGTGGGAGGGGTGAGATTTTCTGTTTATTTGTGGGAATTTTTAGACTTACTCGAGCCCCCTAACCTTGATGACGATCGGAGTTGGGAGCGGCCTCAGGAGTGGGAGCACCCCTGAGCCTTTGACTTTGACCAGGACTGCCAAGTGTTTGACTTCGACAGTGAACGCTTTTTGGAACAGAGTAGTTTGGCGACAGTGAGCTTTGCCTCACAGATATTTTTCTTGGTTAGCTCAGTGAAGCATGGACACAACATCGAGTCATGTTTGGAGCTCAGGCACTATAAGCAGACATTTACGGACATCTGTCAATTGCAGTCATAGCATGGTTTAAAACGGGTGGTCTTAGGTTGTGATGTCTGCACACTGAAAGAATTTAGAGGGAAAAATTCTCTGTCAGATATGACAGGAATCAAACTCCAGATTCACGTTGGTAGTAATGGAAAGAAAGGAACTGATGTCAGTGCATGGAGGTGATGCACATAAAGTGCCCCCGTTATCATGTCCGAGATGGGAGGGACCCGATACAGGGCTGTATGGTGCCACATGTTGACGAGCAAGTAAATTGCTATGAAAGTTTGAAAGTTTCTGGATCCAGTCTAGCACATGGGGGTAAGGTCACAAGGTGAGGAATCTGCAGTTAGAATCTCTTTCAGAAAGTCCTGTTGAGATGGTTTCAGAATTTCCATCACACCCCGGAATCTGGTTTTGTTGTGGTGTGAATGAGATTGTATTGCTCTTTTATGTGTTAGTCGAAATTTATGCTGGACCTATTATATGTCATGTTCAGTATGGCTGGAATTTTTGTCTTGTTCTTTCCAGTCTGTCAGAATGATTATTCTATATGTTGAAATGCAATACCGATGCTATATTCTAGGAGAGGCCTTCATCCAACAGGATTCCCTTTCATGGTTACCAAAGGGCAAAACACATAAAAAGCACATCCTGTAATTCTTTGTCTAACCATAACAATGGCACTTTGTGCATTTGACTTTTATCTGCCTTTCATGGCAGTCAATTCACCAGAAAGCCAGGGGTAGTGGAAGTGTCATCCAGACCTCACTGATGGCATCACACTGTTAATACCCTTGTTCCACCACAAACTAATTTCACTTTCATTTGCTAACCTACATATGATCTAAGAGGTTACATCAACTATGAAGATTGTCAGGCTGAGGAACTATTCCATCAAGCTCATACATCCTCCCCATACGCCAACAAAGTCATCAGATCTGGGGCTTTGCAATATTAGTGCTACAGAAACACACTGCTGCACTCTGTTTTGAGGAATGCCTCACTCAATTAAAACCATAGGAAGAAAACCTTTGATCCTTTCATGTGGCCTGTATTCTCTGGATTGCCCACAGTTTGCTCCCTCAACACCCTTCATCTCCTTGAAGATATGCTATACTCTGTAGACTCATCATGAGGTACTTTAGGTAGATGGTTGTATGATGGAAAAATGCATGCATTTACCATGCATGCCTTTACCACGCAATGTCTTTACAGTGCAAAGTCTTTACTATAAAGTATGCCTTACCACGAATATACCTTTACCATTCACACATTTACATATTAATATGTATATTTTTTGAATGGTGATCACTGTGATCCATAGCACATGTACCAGAATGCAATGTGCCTGGGTTAGCCTCTGGACATCGTTACAGTGAATTATATTCACATGAAAAAAGCACTGGGTTCACTGCGGAAAAAGTAGATGTTATTTTGTATAAATTCACAGTGAAAGAGTAATTGTTGCAATTATTTTGAACATTATTTTGTCATAACATTTGCACGGCCAGAAGAGTTATGTGTAGAAATGGAGAACAGACTTGCTAATATAAAAACAGTTGTAGGACAATTAATTGTGAGCCCGTGATCATGGTCCTGGTGACTAAAATGTATCAGGCGTGTTTCATCTTTCTTTGCCGACTGATTTTTGTGGAATAAATATTGCACATTGAATGCTGACTTGGTGTCTGGTCCTTCTTTCCTGGGTTAGCAGGGGAAATGTGATAATATATATATATATATATATATATATATGTGAAATCCAAATGCCCTTGAGCAGCGGGAGAGCACTCGACGGCGTTCTTCTCATTCAAAGCCTCGCTGCAGCTCGCCTCCCTGCTTCCTGTGATAATAGGATAAAGCCGACGCGTTTCGAGGCATTGCGCCTCTTTTTCTCAGGCTGACAGGAATACACCGTGGGCTCACCATTGACTCTCTTTTATTAGCAATTTGACATCATCGCACTTAGTAGGCGTGGCAACACTAGCATAATGGCATGCTGGAACTTGTAGTCCCCAATGGTGAGTATCATTATTCTCCTATAGTAGGTACAGTGTATTGAAGTCTCTTAACTCCTTTATTTCCTTAGTAGGATGGAATGCAGGAAAAACGGGCTTTGTTTTGCGCATAAGAGCGCCGTGCCTCATGATGTGGAACAGTTCCACTCCACAGCCTTTTCATTTGATTAACGGAAAATGGTGCTTCTCCCCACGGCAGGAGCCGCCGTGTAAACATGTGAAATCCAAATGCCCTTGAGCAGCGGGAGAGCACTCGACGGCGTTCTTCTCATTCACAGGAAGCAGGGAGGCGAGCTGCAGCGAGGCTTTGAATGAGAAGAACGCCGTCGAGTGCTCTCCCGCTGCTCAAGGGCATTTGGATTTCACATGTTTACACGGCGGCTCCTGCCGTGGGGAGAAGCACCATTTTCCGTTAATCAAATGAACACGGCTACAGCTCGAACTGCTGAACCGAGTCACAAGAAAAGAGAAAAAGAAATGCGAAAAACAAGAAAAGGGGGCAAGGTAGAAACACCCTGACCCCCTAGGCCTGCTCAGGGGGCCAAAAAAAGCATTTTTAACAAAAAAAATCGGCGACATTCGTGCACCCAGCACGAATTTCGGCCGAAAAATAAAAAAAACAAAGCGTGGGCTCCTGCGCTTTGTTATTATTTAGCCCCTGGGTGGGCCAAGTCCCGGGGGCATGCAATAATGTAATTGCGGGGGCCCAGGGAGGCCCCTGCAGACCCGGGGACCGCCACCCCCCGGGGCTTTCCATAAATATTTGCGGGAGGCACATGGCCCCCCCGCAGCCCTGGGGACTGCCACCCCCCGGGGCTTCTTATTTTTAATGTGTGGGGGGTCCTCCAAGGCCCGCCAGGCCCCGGGGACCGCCACCCCAGGGCTTTTATTAATTATTTTGCAGGGGGGCACACGGCCCCCCCGCTGCCCCGGGGACCACCACCCCCGGGGCTTTTTTTTTTTTTTTTAAATACACCTGTGTGGGGGGGCTCGAGTTCCCCCACACGCCTCGGGGACCACCACCTCCCCGGGGCTGTGCAATTGGTAGGAGGGGGGCCGCGCGCCCCCCTCCTGGAGCCCTTGATGGCCCTGGGGACCACCACCCGCCCAGGGCTGGCTCCTGCAGTGTCCCGGGGTGCCCACCCCCGGGACACTGCTGTTTGCAATGACTGCTGTTTGCAAACTGCTTTGCTTCATTGACGCGAGAGCAGAGAAACCTGCTCTCGCTTCAATGAAGCAAAGCAGATTGCTTTTCCACACGGGGAGCTGCATGTCAGCAGCTCCCCATGTGGAAAAGCAATGCTGGCTCCTGCAGGACGCGGGGAGCCGGCGGGACCGTGGGGGCATTGGGGCTCCCCCCACGGTCCCCAACAGATAGGGCCTGCCCCGGGGGATGGGGTCCCCGGGGCTAGAAGTGGCCCGGGAGGGGGGCCACGTGGCCCCCCTCCCCCCCAAAAAAGAAAAAGAAAAACACGCAAAGGCTGGCCCCGGGGGATGGGGTCCCCGGGGCCATAAATGGCCTGAGGAGGGGGGCCACGCAGCCCCCCTCCAAATATATTTTTTTTAAAATAAACACTGGCCATGCCCCGGGGGATGGGGTCACCGGGGCCGAATATGGCCTCGGGAGGGGGGCCACGCGGCCCCCTTCCATTTTTGAAAAAAATAGGGGACAGGCCCTGGGGGATGGGGTCCCCAGGGCCCAAAAAAAGGAAAAAGAAGGGGGGCCACACAGCCCCCATTCTAAAAAAAAAAAAAAATTAAAAAAAGACGCGATCGTGCCGGAGGCCTCGCCCCCTTCCAGCAACACTCTGCAAACGCGCCCTGTGGCGCGTTTTAAATTGGAGAATTAATTCCCCTTCAATACTGGGGGTCCCTGGGGGCCAACTAGCCCACCAGGTACCTCCAGTAAGCACCACAGGGCTGCGTTGCAGAGAGGTGGTCCAGGCCACACCCCTTTTTACACCTCTCTGCAACGCAGCTCTGTGGCGTTTACTGGAGGTACCTGGTGGGCTAGTTGGACCCCAGGGACCCTCAGGATTCAAGGGGACTTAATCCCTCAACTTACAACGGGCCACGGGGCGCGTTTGCACAGTGGTGAAGGGAGGGGGCGGGGCCTGAGGTGACATGTGTGCAAACACGCCCTCTGGCGCGTTTCAAAGTTGGGGAATTAATTCCTCTTCAATACTGAGGGTCCCTGGGGGCGAACTAGCCCACCAGGTACCTCCAGTAAGCGCCACAGGGCTGCGTTGCAGAGAGGTGTCCAGGCCACGCCCCTTTTTATACCTCTCTGCAACGCAGCTCTGTGGCGCTTACTGAAGGTACCTCGTGGGCTAGTTGGACCCCAGGGACCCTCAGGATTCAAGGGGATTTTATCCCCCAACTTAAAACGTGCCACGGGGTGCGTTTGCACACTGGTGAAGGGAGGGGGTGAGGCCTGAGGTGACATGTGTGCAAACACGCCCTGTGGTGCGTTTTAAGTTGGGGAATTAATTCCCCAGCAATCCTGAGGGCCCCTGAGGGCCAACTAGCCCACCAGGTACCTCCAGTAAGCGCCACAGGCCTGCGTTGCAGAGAAGTGGTCCAGGCCACGCCCCTTTTTACACCTCTCTGCAACGCAGCTCTGTGGCACTTACTGGAGGTACCTGATGGGCTAGTTGGACCCCAGGGACCCTCAGGATTCAAGGGGACTTAATCCCCCAACTTACAACGCACCAGGGGGCGTGTTTGCAGAGTGGTGGAGAAAGGGGGCATGGCCTTTGTCTACCTCTCACCAATCCCACTGCTTGGGGCTTACTGGAGGTAAAAGGTAGGCTAGTTGGCCCCTAAAGGACCCCCAGCAGTGAAGGGGACTTCAATCCCCATCCAAGAGCGTGCCAGGGAGCGCGTTTGTAGAGTGGTGAGCAAAGTGGGCGTGGCCTGGTACGAGTACTTACCAGTGCTGCTGTGTGGGACTGATTGGAGGTAATAGTTTGGGAAGTTGGCCCCCAAGGATGTCCTTGGGGCCAACTACCCTCTTGTTACCTCCAGTAAGTCCCACACAGTGGGATTGCTAAGACGTCTTCGGAGGCCATGGCCCCCTTTCTCTACCACTCTGCAAACGTGCCTCGTGGCAAACTACGGGATGGGGGATGAAGTCCAATTTGGTCCTGAGGGACTTTGGGGGCCAAGAATCCCTCCTGGTACCTCCTGTAAGTCCTACGCAGCGGAATTCCTGAGCGTTGGTTGGACGCCCAGCACCCTTTCTCCACCACTCTGCAAACGTGACTACTAGTTAAAGTAGCATATTTCTGCACCTCTGACTTAGAGGTAGTTTTAATCCCCCTGCCCTATTATGTACTAGGGCCTTACAGAGGAGGTCATGCTAATCACAGGGGTACCCCAACGCATAGTGTTCCCTAGTGTATGTAGGTGTTTTCACTGTATTCTAAGTGTCTTTTAGAATAGCACTGGCACTAGGCCTGGTTAGTCAGAGTCAGTTACCACCAGTACCCGTCTGAAAAAGTTGTGGGCACAGGATCATTTTGCAACAAGGCCTCTTTCTGCTCCTCTGTTGGTTCTTTCTGCACATGTCTTGCTTCTTCCTGCACTTTTGTTCGTCTTTGTGGACTTCTGTTGCTTCTTTCTGCATTTCTTTTGCTTCTTTATGTGCGTTGTTTCTTCTTTCTTCACATGTCCTACCTCTGTAGACATAGTTAGAAACTAGCATTTAAAAAACCTTTGAAATTCACTTAAAAAACCATAGGTTTCAGGCACGTTATAGTTAGAAATTAGCATTTAAAAAACCTTTGAAATTCACTGATAAAACCATAGGTTTCAGGCACGATAAAGTTAGAAATTAGCATTTAACAAACCTTTGAAAATCACTGAAAAAACCATAGGTTTCAGGCACGTTATAGTTAGAAATTAGCATTTAAAAAACCTTAGAAATTCACTGAAAAAACCATTGGTTTCAGGGAAAGTTATAGTTAGTTGGACATGTCAATCGTACAAAACCAGAGAAATTCCCCCGTTTTAGTTAGTTCAGCTAACTATAACTCGCGCCCCCGCAATGCACTGCTGATGACGTCACATATTACATCACTCATGACATGGTCAGTGACATCACTGATGACATTACTGATGACATCTCAAATGACATCACTGATGACATCATCCATGTGATAATTTGATGTATCTTCTCACACCCTAATATAACCTTTGATATACCCACTCTAAATTACAGACTGCCATTCTCAAAACCATAGACACTCCAACACCAATAACTACATACCCACTCACTGATTCTTAGGTCTACACACACATCCACTCACTCACCCATACAGTCACTCATACTTACGGTCACTCAGTACAGGACTATCATATGCACTCATACACCTATATAGACACTCACACACCGCCACTCATCCATAGAGGTACTCACACACCTAGTCAGTCATGCAAATAATTAATCCCACTGCCATTTACTCACCTATACAGTTATACACACACCAGCTCACTTACTCATACAAATACTAGCACATTCCTACGCTCTTATAAAATCACTGATACAAGCACACACTCATCCATACAGCCACTCTCACAATCACACACTCTCACTTATAGCCATTTATATAATCCAACACACATATATACTGCCTTTCACATATGTAGTTACTCACACATGTACCACTGAGATATACATTCACTCACTAATACACCCATACACACACTCACCCACCCATACAGTCCATCACAGATGCACTCTTGAAACCATGCACCCAGTGAATCACCCACTCACACATCTATGCACAGAGTCACACACACCCCACCCACACAAACACTCAGGCACCCATACAGATACTCAGACAACCAATCAATAACCCATATAGACACTCATGTAGCTATTCACAAACCCATGCAGCCGCTTACACACCAACAGACAGAGATACAGACATTCACACAGTTTAGTCACTAACCCATGCATTCAGTAAGATACGTTTAATCACTCACTTATAGAGTCAGTCACGCACCTACTAAATCATCCATTCAGACACTTATACACCCACTCATTCTTCAATACGCCTTTCCCTATATATATTAAACATATTTAAACTTTACAGAAACACACAGTCACTGGATGATGTCATCAGTGATGTCATTTGATATGTCATCAGTGATGTCACTGACCATGTCATGAGTGATGTAATATGTGACGTCATCAGCAGTGCATTCCGGGGCGCGAGTTATAGTTAGCTGAACTAACTATAACGGGGGAATTTCTCTGGTTTTGTACGAGTGAAATGTCCAACTAACTATAACTTTCCCTAAAACCTATGGTTTTTTCAGTGAATTTCTAAGGTTTTTTAAATGCTAATTTCTAACTATAAAGTGCCTGAAACCTATGGTTTTTACAGTGAATATACATATATACATATACAATGCAATACAATAGACCAACATTTGTAGAGCGCTACAGCTACCTCAAACAGAGGTGTCCCGGCGCTAGCGTGATCCAGCAAACATGGGAGAGAGAGTATCTCCAACCGAAACGGATTCAGCTAATCACGGCTAAAAAGCCATGTCTTTAAAGCTTTCCTGAACTCCCCTTCATCCGGAATAAACCGAAGTCTGTCCGGAAGGGAGTTCCATAATCTGGTTGCTCCTACTGAGAAAGCCCTGTCACCGATGCAAGCTTTTGCGAATTGGGAAACACACAACAGATTCTGTGAGTTAGAGCGTAGCAAACGCATTTGCTGATAAGGGCGGATGCGTTTTTTGATGGGGCAGCTACCTTTCTGGGCCTTGAACGCAATTGTCAAGGCCTTGAATTCTATACGCTTCACTACCGGCAGCCAGTGGAGCTGTTTGACATGTGGAGATATGTGTTGTCTAAATGGCACTCTTCTAATCAGTCTCACCACCGCATTCTGCACCATCTGCAGTCTCTTTATCAAATATGCCGGAAGACCAAGAAACAGACTGTTGGCATAGTCAAGCCTTGAAGTCACCGTAGCATGGACGACTAATTTTCGACAACTCTCCGGAAGTAGATAAAGAAATTTCCTCAACCCCTTCAGAATTCCGAAGCAAGTGGATGTAATGGACCGTATTTGGGAAGCAAATGTCATATCAGCGTCCCATTTTACACCCAGGTTTTTTACCGTAGAAGTCGGACAGGGTGGGGAACCCATTTCCTACGGTCACTACAAACCAGGTGGCGGTGGGGAATTCTTGCCGAAGAACAGAACCTCAGTTTTCTCTGTGTTCAGTTTTAGCTTGTTATTATTCATCCATCTGGAGACGTCACACAGGCAGCCCCTAAACCTCTCGAAGGAATTTGCCGACAGGTCCTTAAAGGAGAACACCAGCGGTGTGTCGTCTGCATAGGAGATGGTTTTAATTCCCCATTTAGAAATGAGCGCACACAAAGGAGCCAGATAGATATTAAAAAGTAGCGGGCTCAACGCTGAGCCCTGCGGCACCCCACACCGGAGGGGTTTAGCTTCTGATTTAAAAGGGTGTAATATCACTCTTTGTGTGCGATCGCTCAGATAAGACTTAATCCAAGCGAGTGCCGTCCCCTTCACTCCCACCCGCCTCAATCTAGCCAGCAGTATTGGATGGTCCACCGTATCAAAGGCGGCGGACAGGTCCAGCAACACTAACATAGCTGAGGCTCCACCTTCCACTTCCATTCTTATAGATTCGGGCACCTCCAGCAAAACCGTCTCGGTGCTAAAGCCCACCCGGAAGCCAGACTGTGTTTCATGCATTATATCGTTACTGGCAATAAAATTGCTAAGTTGATGTTGGACCAGTTTTTCCAACATCTTTGCCGGTGCCGGGAGGAGAGAGATAGGGCGATAGTTTTTTAAATCCATCGGGTCAGCATTAGGCTTTTTTAGAAGGGGTAGGAGCATAGCATGTTTCCAAGACTCTGGAAAGATGCCAGTAGTTAGTGAATTGTTCCATAAGTGATTAAGGGTTGGATTAAGAGTATAGGCAAGGGCTTCCCACAGTTTCGGGGGACAGGGGTCTGCTGGGGATCCTGACTTGCACTTCAAAATTCCACCCAAGGATACCTCAAGTGAGATGGGAAGAAATGCAGACAGGGAAGCATCCCCAGCATGGCTCTCCCCAACTGCAGACTCGATGGTGTCCTGTATAGGCGAGAAGACCTCGTAAACCTTATGAATTTTTTCCTCAAAAAGATTGACAGTTTTTCACAGAGTAAAGGGGATGAAGGTATCCTACTCTCTAGCGCTGACGGTTTGGTAAAGGAGCGGACTATATTAAAAATTTCTCTGCTAGAATTATCTGACGTATTAATACGCTTCACAAAATGGTCCCTTCTGGCGATTTTCATAGCTTTGTGAAGATCTTTTACGGCATCCCTATAGGTTTTTTTACCAAGGGACAATATGCTTTTCTCCAGAGACGCTCTATGCGCTTACACTTGCTCTTTGCCATTCGCATCTCCTCTGTGAACCATGGCGCCGAAGGTGCCCTTCTAGGAGAGCTGACTGATCTCGCTGGCGCGAGTTTGTCCAAGGCACCCGACATCCACACATCCAAGGTCATAGCATCCTTATCAGGGTCGTTGGACCATTGGGGTTGGCTGTCCAACAATACCGGGCCTAAGGAAGCTGGCGTCAATCTCTTCCAGTTCCTTTTGAGCGTTTGTAGAGGTTTCCCTTTACATTGAGGTATTGTTCTGCTGCAAGAGAATGGGATCAGGAAATGATCAGTCCAAATCTGTCCTTGCGGGGATTCGACGACCAAAGAAGAGATGTTAGAGAATACCAGGTCAAGTGTATTACCAGCACTATGGGTGGTGGATTTTACGTGCTGCGTAAGATTGGCGCCCTCAAGTGACAGCAGTAGTTGTGATTACTGGGTACACTTCATGTCTGAAATGTGGAGGTTAAAATCTCTTAAGGCCAGATAGTTTTTATATTGTAAGGACTTTTGTGCAATAAAGTTACAGAGGTCTGACGTGAGACAGGGGGGGGAGCTAGGAGGTCTGTAAATAAGAAGTCCGGCTAGGGATGCCGTCGGGCCGGTCTTAACACAGAAATTTAGTCCCTCAATTTCTCCAAGGTTAGAAACCTCCGATGTTGTGATCTCACAGGAGTCTCTCACAATAATAGCAACCCCACCACCCCTTTTATCTCCTGGCCTGTTTGCACAGCAAATTTTAAAGCCAGGCGGAATGGCAAGTGCTAAAACAGGATTAGACTCCTCTTTTAACCAGGTTTCGGTGAGAAACATCAAGTCCCAGTCATTATTAGACATGGACATCCATACATCCTCCGAGTGTTTAATCAGAGACCTACAGTTAATAAGGCATGCTCTGAGTCTGTCTTCTGGATGCTTTGCCTCTGAGTGAGTGAGCGAGACTCGAGTAGTATTTCCGATCCCCTCAGAATGCCCAATAGCCAAGTTACATTGCGCGCAGATAGATGCAAAGCTGCATACCCTATATCAGTAATAAGGCAGTTAGAATGTTTCGCCTTCCTTAAATTCATTAGTCCTTCGCGAGTCAAGTAGGAGGGCTTACTTTTCTTACCAGGAGCAGTGTGGCTGGTGCTGGCTGCAGTCCGGACACGGACGGGCGCAGACGGGCTTGCCTTTGGCGCGCCTGCTGCGCGTGTCCGCTGCGCGTCCATGCAGTCATTGCTTTTAAGTGTATTATCACCGGAAATGAGCCTGGAATGGCCAGCCCACTGGGTGGAGCCTCGTCCCTCCGATCAAACGACTACAAAGTCGCGTCGAAACAGGGACCGTAAAGTGCAAGGTACTCAGTAGTTAAAAATTATCACAGGTAAGGTTAAAAGCCACAGTAATACGCAAAACAATTTTAAAATGGTTTTAAAAGACGCTCTCCACACACGCTGCTAGCACACTGCTGCGCGCCATGCAGACACTGCTTTTAAGTGTATTATCGCCGGAAATGAGCCTGGAATGACCAGCCCACTGGGTGCAGCCTCGTCCCTCCGATCAAACGACTACAAAGTATATATATATAAACACCAATTCCAGTTCAAAATAAATACCCAGACTCCGACACAGCAGGCTGGGAAGTATCTTATCACATGTTTATTTCTTCTGGCTGTAACGTGTTTCGGCAGTAAATACTGCCTTGATCACACACTAGGCACTATTAATTACCATGTTTTTAAACAGTCGATCACATGGTTTTACGAACAATAGACATGGAAAACATACCCCATAGGCAAATATGTTAAAACACAAATGTTAATCACAATTTGTCCATTTTTCATTTTTTCTTACTTTTGCCATTTCTTTTAAACTAAATATTGTTTCATTTTGTTGTTTATTTTGTTTTTGCTTATTTTGTGTTTTTATATATTTTTTTATATTACTTTTGTATTCTCATTGTTCCACTCCAATGTTTAAATTAATCATAATTAACCACCTCTCAGACATAACCACAATCTTATTGCACCAGTCGGTGACTGACTTCTGAGTAAAGTGCTTGTGCATGAATCAAGTGCCTGCAGGATTCACTATAAATATTCCAATACAATATAACAATTCATTGTAGTAAGGTGCAAGTGCATTAGGTAAACTCTATCTTACTCTCTCAAAGTGCAAGTGCAAAAATCCATGTTTGTGAAATTAGATCAATCGCTAGTGCAAATATTCACATGAATGCATAAAAGAAAGAGAGAAATTCTTGACAAATGCCCGATTTCTATGTATTTAACGTACCTTCAACTGTTGTTCTTGTACCCTACTTAATGTACAGGAATTTCCTCTGATACTATCTCCCTAGTTTTTTGCAAACACCACTTGACCATGCCTGTACACCTATTTCAAAAAAGTGCAAGTGCCCATATTTAAAATGCCTTTACTTTTCAATTCATTCCTATTTTCTGAGATGTGGTTTTTCTTGCAAAATTTATTTTAACTTTTACACTTCCATGTGACTTCATCTGGCTACTCAAGAGAGATATGGAGGTTTCATCTTTATATATGTACATGCATGTCTTCATCGGAGTTGAGGCCATTTGGAATCCTAATATTGAGCATTAGAATATATCTTGATTCTAACTGCCATAATTTTATTTCTCAGTTGCCACCTCTTCTATTCTTTGGAACAGAATCGATCACATAATAGAAAAGCTCTTTAACATTCCCTCCATGTACTTCATTTATGTGTCTCGCAACAGGATAGCTTTTGTCACATTTTTTCACCACTCTTAGGTATTGGAGAATTCTCACGTGTGCCATATGGATAGTACTTCCTACATAGAGTTTTGGACAAGAGCATTGAAGGATGTAAACTACAAATTCACTTCTGCAGTTGTAAAATTTGTGAATTTTCCATGGGTTCTTCAATAAGGGTGATTGGATCTCTTTCTTATTGAGACCATGTTTGCAGGCCTTGCATTTCTGGCACTTGGCAAAGCCCGGACTGGCCCTCACCCAACCCTCCGTATCGACCACCTCTGGGCTGCTTACCACCAAATCCTGTCTCATGGATTTTGCCCTTCTAAATGTCAAATGAGGTCTACGAGGTGTGATACTACCTAGTATGGGATCACTCTTCACTAGGTGCCAATGTCTATTCATGGATTCTCTCACATTCCCATGATAGACATTGTACCCAGTGATCATGCGTAGTTCTTCCTTGTCCTTTCTTTTTTCAATCCCGCCTGTCTTCCTGGAGAACAATAGCGAATCTCTCGTAATGCTCTCCACTTTGCTCTGAGCTTGATTTAGAACTTGCGTATTGTATCCCCTCTCTGTAAATCTCTCTGTCAGTTGAATCTGTGCTTCCCCCAACGAGGTAGGCTCACTACAGTTTCTTTTCATCCTTAGATGTTCTGCATATGGAATACTTTGCTTAAGTTTCTGTGGATGAAAACCACGTGAGTGCAAGATCGAATTCCCTGCTGTAGGTTTCATATGTGTTCTTGTATGTATTTTGTTATCAGTGACGAATACCTCAAGGTCCAAGAAACATACTTCATATTTACTGATGGTGCTGGTAAAAGGTAGGTTCAAAGAATTATCATTTAGTGTCAACACAAATGACTTTGCTGATTCCTGTGAACCTTTCCACAGGATGAACAAGTCATCTATGAATCTTGTCCAGAGAATGACATTTTCTAACCACTCCCTGGCTTGTACATATACATACACAGATACATATCTGTCTATTGGTGGTTGCCAGTAGGTAGTTATAGTTAGGACCATGTTTCCATAGTAAAATCATTTTTTGACTTGCCTATATCTTTGGCACCGTCTTACGAATCTTAACAAAAGTTTCTGAAAAAAGTTGCTCGTTGAATCTTGTTCTGCATGGAAAGTTTTGGGGTGATCTGTCAAGTGAGGGCTGAGAAAAAGGGGGGTAAAATAAGTGTGTTTCTCATGTTAATGCCAATAGGAGCTTTGAACACCACTACAGCCCAAACCATTGAACGGAATTGCACCAAAGTTTGCAGAAAGCTAACTTTTGTCAGCAGATTGTGCTTTTCGTTTTAATGGTGTAAATCCGTTCAGTAGTTGTTGAGAAATTTAAGGGGAGAAAATATAGATTTCTGGCCCATGATGACTTTGCAAACAATAGCGAGCTCTTAAAGGGAAATGCAGAGCTCTGATTGGATGCCAGCATTTCAACCAGAAAGTGTCAGCAGCCATGTTGGGACTCAGCTTCAGCCGAGTCCACAAAAAAAGTTAAAAAAAAGAAAAGGGAGCAGGGTAGTAATACCCTGCCCCCAAGCCATGGAAAGGCTCCAGGGCACACACAGAAACATAGCTAAGCCCTGGGGGATGAGGTCCCCGGGGCTGAAATCGGCCTGGGGAGGGGGGCCGTGCAGCATCCCTCCCCCATTTAATTAGGGTCAGGCTCCGGGGGATTGGGTCCATGGGGCACAAACGGCCTGGGGAAGGGAGCCATGTGGCCTCCCTCCCCCATTTAATTATTGTCAGGCCCCGAGGGATGGGGTCCTCAGGCCGAAATCGGCCCTGAGAGGGGGGCCGCGCGGCATCCCTTCCCCATTTAATTAAGGTCAGGCTTTGGGGGATTGGGTCCCTGGGGAACAAACGGCCTGGGGAAGGGAGCCATGTGACCCCCCTCTCCTATTAACATATAGCCAGGCAAGTGTGTTTTCTATGCATTTCCAGTGAAAAGTTATCAATAATCCTTGATGGAGGTGTTTGCACCCTTGCTTTTTTTTAGCGCAATATCTCATGTAGTGTTTGTGACGAGGGGGTTCTTTTTTTTCATCTGCTGCTAAGACCAGAGATAGTCTTCTAAATTTGGAAAAACTTGCAGTGTGAAAACTTGCCTAGGAATCCCACCCGCTTGGCCCTGCCTCATATACATTAGCGGTATGCTACGTTTACCCGCCCTTTTCCCAGAATGATGGACAGCTTACTAAAAGGTCCCCAGAGTGCATTTCCGGCCGATTTTGGAGACAGGGTCTTGATGCCTAGGAATACGATTGCATGTCTACCAAACAAAGAAGCAGTTACTTCTGTAAAGGCAAATTGTCTAAGTGTGTTTTCTGTGCAGTTACACCTTGTAAAGTTCTCTGCTGAAGGAGCTCGAGCAACAATCACATTGGCAAAGTTACAGATACACAAGGTCACTGGAGACATTTTCCCGGCATCCTTTATACAGCTGTAGTGTAGGAGATGCACTATACATTTACCCAACAAGGTAGCACTTACTAATTAGCCAGTAGAAAGTACTCCAGTTGGGTAGCGGTGCTGCACAAAACGGTGGCATCTTCTTGGATAAATACGCAGGGCAGGATGTATCTGGCACGATGCTCATTTCACAGAAATGAAACCTCAAAGGGAAACACTTACAGATATAAACAAAGCAGGTGCCCACGTTGAAGCTACACATCTGCAAAGTACTTATCGTACTAACTTTGTACGTATGGCCTAGGGAAAGCAAGCGTGTTTTCTCTGCATTTTCACTGAAAAGATATCTTTAATTTGTGATAGAGGTGTTTGCATCCTTGCTTTTCTCGTGCGCAAAATCTCACGTAGTGTCTTTGATGAGTGGGTTCTTTCTTGTCATCTGCTGCTCAGACCAGAGATTGTGTTCTAAACTTTTAAAAACTAGAAGTATGTAAACTTCCCTAGAAGCCCTAAGCATTTTTTCCTGCCCAATATACATTAGCGGTATGCAACTCTTTCTGCCCTTTTCCCAAGACAGCTTACTAAAAGGCCTCATGAGCGTGTTTTCCATCGATTTTGGAGGAAGGGTCTTGATGCCTAGGAATACGATAGCATCTCCACCAAGCAAAGAAGCACTTAGTTCTGTAAAGTACAAATCATCCAAGTGTGTTTTCTCTGCAGTTCCATCTTGTAAAGTTATCTGTTGAAGACACTCGAGCAACAATCACATTGAACAAAGTTATAGACACACAAGGTCACTGGAGGCATTTCCTCAGCGTTCTTTACTCAGCTGTAGTATAGGAGATGCACTATACATTTACCCAACGGGTAGCACTTACTAATTAGCCAGTAGAAAGTACTCTGGTTGGTTAGAGGTGTTGCACAAAATGGTGGCCCCTTCTTGGATGGAGATGCAGGGCAGGTTTCATTCTGGCACAATGCTCATTTCACAGAAATTAAACCTCAACAGTTTACAGATAAGATATAATTTTATTTTTTTTAAAGTTGAAATTCACCGAAAAAAACAAAGATTACAGGGGCATTGTAGTTATGAAACTGAATTAAAAAAACCTTAAAAATTCACTGGAAAAGCAAAGGTCACAGGCACTTTACAGTTAGGCTCACATTTCACTAGTACAAAACCAAAGAAATTCAGCAGTTACTGTTAGCTGAGCTAACTATAACTTACAACCCCGCAATGAACTGCTTTTGACCTCACATATTACTTTTCTCATGAAATGGTCAGTAACATCACTGATAACATATCAAATGATCCCTGGGGCTGAAAAGTAGTGTGTAAAATAGATGAAGGTTTCAGGGTAGAGGTTCCCTGACCCCATACTTCTGTAACAGAGGTAGCAAAAGTAATTATGTTGGCTAAGAAATTACCTAAAAATATACTGTTTCCCACATACAAGATCCACAGAGCCTTCTTGGGTCTCTATGTGGTCCCTGTGTAACTCTGTGATGGGTCCGCAGATCTTGAATGACTTAAATACACCACCACACAGACCCACATAGACACTCACACAGCCACTGACAGGCCCACAGAGACACTCTCATACCCACTCACAGACCCATCAGAGACACACACACACACTCAGAGACACTCACATACCCACTCACAGAAACTCACTCACCCACTGACAGATCCACTCAGATACTCACACCTACTCACACACCCACTCAGATACTCACACACCCACTCACACATCTATACAGACACTCATATACCCACTCACAGACCCACTCAGACACTCACGCACCTACTCACAGACCTACGCAGATACTGATGCACCCACTCACAGACCCACTCAGACACTCACACACCCACTCACTCACTCACTCACTCACAGACCCACTCAGACACTGACGCACCCACTCACAGTCCCACTCATATACATGCAATCACTCACAGACCCACTCATATAATCACACACCAACTCAGAGATCCATTCAGACACTCAGGTACTCTTGCACCCACTCACAGACCCACTGTGACACTCATACACACTCACAGACCCACAGAGACACACACACCCACTCACAGACCAACAGGGACACTCTCATACCCACTTATAGACACTCACAGAAACTCACACACCCACTCAAAGAACCACACAGATACTCACACACCCACTGACAGTTCTACTCAGACACTCTCACATCCACTCAGACAGTCCCACACCCACTCACAGATTCACCTAGACACTCGCATACCAACTCACAGCCCCACATGGACACTCACACACCCACTCACAGACACACTCCCAGAGTGTCTCACTCAGTCAGGATTAGCTGAAAATAACAACCAAATTGGGCTTCTTTGCAGGAAACATGGAAAGGGTTAAGGAAATACTGATCATTTAGAAGTGGTATAACAAAAAAGAAAGATGAAAGGAAGTCTGTGATTCGTTAACTACAGCAGTATAAGTAAGAGCACATGGTGAGTGGTAGCCATTTTAGCTGCTTTTCTACTGAGAGAGCAGGTGATTCTGGAGATTTAGAATGAAAACAGATGTTATCAGACAGAAATAAATTGAGAGAACAACAAAGAGCTTTTACAGGTATGATCACTAGGTTTTAGTATATAAAAGTATATTTAGAAATAGAATAGTGAGTGTATGTAAGCTGAAAGAAAATGTGTAGCTTCTAGATACTATACTGGAATGGAAAATAGTAGGGTGCTTAGATGAGAACATTAACTAAAATTACAGTAAGCAGGAAAGGAGAAAGAGGAATTGGTATACTGAATGAATATTGATTTTATTTTGCCTGTATAAAGGAATTTAGATGTGGGTGCTTGCTTATAGAATGTAATTAAATAGCATGTAATTTGCACACACTCATACAGTCAGGCAGGTACTTACAGACCCAGTTACACTGCCACAAAAACACTAATGTACTCATCACTCATATAGCCAGACAGTGAGTGCCACACTCGCTCACACACCCATAAAACCATTCACACACCCATTTACTCACCTGTATGTCCAAGTTTGAAGACTAGTTTGCCCTTACAGCCTGGGAGGACATCAGCAGAATGCAATCTGCACCACAGGAAGAGTTTTAAGAGGAATACTCTTGAGAAGGGAGAGCCTCGATTCTAGTTGACCTTAGAATCAGGGTAAGGAGGAAAAGGAGTAGAGAAATCACTGGGCAAAGGTTCCAGAGGAGGTCTGAGATCTATCCTCTCCCCAGCAGCTCTGCCGTCTGTGCAGCCGCCACTGACTCCCCAGACTTCCAGGAGGAGATGCTCAAGGCTACCCCAGGCCCGGTATTGTGCCCGTTCTCCTGCTTTCTGCTTGCTGTAATTTGTGCCAGTTTTTACTTTTATTGTGCCTTGTTCTCTGCTTTACCCCGATTGTGCCAGTGTTAGTGTGCCCTGTTTAGTCTGTTTTTTAGTCAGTGCCTTGTTTAGTCTGTTTTTGCTCCTGCCCGCTTTCCTCCATGCCGCTGCTGCCCCTGCGGCCCCTCCCCCTGCCGATTCCCGCTCCCGCCTCCCAGCTGCACGTCCCTCGTCCTCCCCTATTTAATGGTGGCCACTCAGGGGGAGCGCGAGCAAGAACACTGACCTCTGGTCTGAGATCTGCCCTCTCCTCGGCAGCTCTGCCCAAGGCCCAGTATTATGCCCGTTCTCCTGCTTTGGTTTTCTGCTGACTGTAATTTGTGCCAGTTTTTACTTTTATCATGCCTTGTTCTCTGCTTTGCTGCAATTGTGCCAGTGTTATTGTGCCCTGTTTAGTCTGTCTTTTAGTCTGTGCCTTGTTTAGTCTGTTTTTGCTCCTGCCTGCTTTCCTCCCAGCCGCTGCTGCCCCTGCGGCCCCTCCCCCTGCCGGTTCCTGCTCCCGCCACCCAGCTGCACGTCCCTCCCCTATTTAAAGGTGGCCGCTATGCGGTCGCACAGTGGATGGGCGCAGCGGGCACACCGCTGGCATGCAGAAGGCGTGCCAAAGGCAAGCCCTTCTGCGCCTGTCCGCGACCAGTGCAAGGGACCTTGGCCCACTGACCATCCACCACTATGACGCAGCTGCCCTCCTCGCACTGAACCCCGGAAGGAGAAACAACTGCCAGCAGTCAACGTCGATCACCACCCATGGACAATTCACCTGCTGTCACTGCCATCAGACCATCGCCTCCGACCGTGCCCCCGCAGACACCGCCCTCATGACGAAGGCCAACACCTCCGGAGCCCTCAACTGCATCCTCCTCAACGTGCGCTCCCTGCACATACATGCCATGGAGATCTGGGACCTCCTCGACACTCTCTCACCTGACATTGCCTTCTTTACAGAAACCTGGACCAATGCCTCCTCCGCCCCCGACATCACCACCGCCATCCCCGACGGATACAAGATCCAGAGGATGGACCGTCCCAACTGCCCAGGAGGAGGATTCACCATCACACACAATAGCTCCCTCCGACTCTCCACCTCCAACACGAGCAACTCCTCCCCGACCACCGAACACCTCCACTTCCAGGTCAAGACCAGCCCGAAAACCACCCTTCGCAGCACCTTCGTCTACAGACCCCCTGGCCCCCGCGCTCCGTTCGCCACTGCCATCGCCGACCTCATCGCACCCCACGCCATTGCCTCCATGGACTACATACTCATTGGGGACCTGAACTTCCACCTTGACGACCCCAACGACCCCAACTCCACCACCCTCCTGGACAACCTCGCCAACATCGGACTGCAAAGGCTCGTCACCACGCTTACCCACAAAGCAGGACCACCCTCGACCCCATCTTCGTGGGAGGCAACAACATCCACTTCAGCCACACCACGCAACCCCCTTGGACAGACCACCACTGCGTACACTTCCACGTTGGCAACCCCACACCACCCAAACCCGCATTACAACCTCCACGAAGGAACTGGAGCAAAGTCACTGAAGAGCAGCTCATCTCAACCCTCAACAACGACGCCCCCACCACCTCGACCGACACCAACCTCGCAGCCAAAGAACTCCACAGATGGATCTCCAACTGTGCAGACAAGCTCGCACCACTATGCAACCCTGACAAACAACACCCTAGGAAGGCCACCTGGTTAACCACCAACCTCCAAGAGTCCAGACGCACCTGCAGACGCCTCGAGAAGAACTGGAGAAACAGCAAAACTCTGGAAGACCGCACCACCTACAAGAAGACCATGACGGAATACCACCAACGCATCAGATCCACCAAAAGGACCTTCATGCAAAACAAGATCCTCGCCAACTCCAGCAACTCCAAGGAACTCTTCAGCATCATCCAGGAATTCACCAAGCCTCCCAGCAAAACCAAGGAGATCACCCCCTCCCAGGACCTCTGACACAAGCTCGGCTCCTACTTCCATCTGAAAATCAAGAGCCTCTACAATGACTTCAATGATCAGACACTCGACTCCGAAACCACTACCCTCTCCAGCAACGCCAGCCAGCCCACCATCACCTCCTGGACCCCAGTCACCACCGAAGACATCATCTCGACCATGAAAGGCATCCACTCAGGGTCCCCCATGGACCCCTGCCCACCACACATCTTCCACAGAGCCACCACCGCCATCACTCCAGAACTACAACACACCATCAATGCCACCTTCAGAGAAGACCGTCAACACACAACTGACCAAATTCACTGAAGAATACTCCATCCTCGACCCCTCCCAATCCGGATTCCGCAGCAACCACAGAACTGAGACCGCCCTACTCGCCGCCACAGACGACATCAGCACCCTCCTCGACTAAGGACAAACTGTGGCCCTGATCCTGCTCGACCTCTCGGCAGCATTCAACACACTCACCGCCAGGCTCCATGACGTCGGCATACAAGGAACAGCCCTCGACTGGATGCACTCATTCCTCAATGGAAGAAGCCAAAGAATCAGACTACCTCCCTTCCTCTCTGAACCCACGGAAATCAACTGCGGAGTACCCCAAGGCTCATCACTCCGTTCCACACTCTTCAATATCTACATGGCCCCCCTTGCCACCATCGTCAGACAGCACGGACTCAGCATAGTATCCTACCCAGACGACACCCAGCTCATCCTCTCCCTCACCAAGGACCCCACCACCACCAGACTCAAATTCCAGGAAGGAATGAAGGACGTCGCATCCTGGATGAGCAGCAGCTGCCTGAAGCTCAACTCGGAGAAGACAGAGATCCTCCCCCTCTGCATGGGACATCACATGGTGGCCCACTGCCCTCGGCAGTCCTCCCACCCCCACCGACCACACCCAAAACCTCGGCATCGTTCACGACTCCTCCCTCTCCATGACCCGCCAGGTCAACGCCGTCACCTCCAGCTGCTTCAACACCCTACGCATCCTCCGAAAGACCTTCAAATGGATCCCCCAGAATCAAGAAAGACCGTCACCCACGCACTCATAACCAGCAGACTCGACTACCGCAACGCCCTCTACGCCAGGATCAACAAATCTCTACTCCGCAAACTCCAGACCATACAGAACACTGCAGCCAGACTCGTACTCTGCATCCCTAGACACAAACACATCGCCCAACACCTGTGGAACCTCCACTGGCTCCCCGTCAAGAAGAGAGTCACCTTCAAGATACTCACCTACGCCTACAAATGTCTCCACAACAACGGACGCCAATACCTCAACGAGAGAATCTCCTTCCACCAACCAAAAAGAAACCTCTGATCCGCCGACCTAGCCCTCACCGAAACCCCTCGCATCCACAGAGCCAGAACAGGAGAAAGAGCCTTCTCCTACATCCCAGCCAAAACCTGGAACGAGCTCCCGATCAACTTCAGATGCGCCCCCTCCCTGAACATCTTCAAGAAGACACTCAAGACCTGGCTCTTTGACTGAACGGAGCTGCTATCCCTCCCTCCCCAGCACCTTGAGACCCTCACGGGTGAGTAGTGCACTTAAAATCCCCCTGATTGATTGATTGAGAGGATTGATTGAGAGTTCCCTACTGGATCAATCATATCATTTGTAAAGCGCACTACTCACCCGTGAGGGTCTCAAGGCGCTGGGGTGGGGAATGCTGCTACTGCTCGAAAAGCCAGGTCTTGAGGAGTTTTCTGAAGGTCAGCAGGTCTTGGGTCTGCCGTAGGTGGATGGGGAGGATGTTCCAGGTCTTGGCGGCGAGGTGGGAGAACGATCTGCCACCGGAGGTCGCTCTTCGGAAGCGGGGGACAGTGGTGAGGGCAAGGTCGGCGGAGCGGAGCTGGCGGGTGGGGGTGTAGAAGCTGAGTCGTCTGTTGAGGTACGTTGGTCCGGTGTTGTGGAGTGCCTTGTGTGCCTGGGTGAGGAGTTTGAAGGTTATCCTCTTGTTGACCGGGAGCCAGTGCAGGTCTCTCAGTTGGGGTGTGATGTGGCTGCGGCGAGGGATGTCGAGGATCAGGCGTGCAGAGGCGTTCTGGATGTGTTGGAGCCGTCTCAGGAGTTTGGCCGAGGCTCCTGCGTAGAGGGCGTTTCCGTAGTCCAACCTGCTGCTGACGAGGGCCTGGGTGACCGTTCTTCTCGTTTCAGTGGGGATCCACTTGTAGATCCTGCGGAGCATGCGGAGGGTGTTGAAGCAGGCGGAGGAGACGGTGTTGACCTGTTTAGTCATGGAGAGGGTGGAGTCGAGGATGACCCCTAGGTTGCGTGCGTGGTCGGTGGGTGTTGGGGCAGTTCCCAGTGCGGTCGGCCACCAGGAGTCATCCCAGGCCGAAGGGGTGGATCCGAGGATGAGGACCTCCGTCTTGTCCGAGTTCAGCTTCAGTCGGCTGTTCCTCATCCATTCAGCGATTCGATGCAGGAAGTAGTGTCTCCAAACCCAGTCCCCTGAAGAGCTCAAATACAGACAGGCTGAGAGGGACCTGAGGCTGCACCTGGCCAAGATGGCTGCAGAGGAGAGAAAAGCTGAGACTGAGAGAGCCTTGGAGGACAAATATGTCTTGTTGGCTTATGAAGTGACTGTCAAGGTGATGGACTTGAAGGACAAATAGCTGTTAGAGTCCAGCAAAAATGGTAGGAGCAAAACTACTGTGTCCAGTGCAGAAGAAAGAGACCATATAGCCAGAGACTTGGTGCGAGAGTGTAAGGAGGGGGATGATATAGACAGGTGGGTTCAGGCATATGAAGTAGCTCTAGAGGTACAGAGGATTTCTGAGGAGGATTGGATAGATGGCCTTTGAAGTCATATTCCTGATGACAGAAGGGACACCCTACTGGCCCTAGAGAAGGGGAAGAGGTAGAGGGATCTCATCATGAAGGAGGCCCTTGTCAGTAAATATGAATTCACCCCAGAGGAGTGCAGAATGAAATACGGGGCAGTTAGAAAGTGCTTCACCAGTCCTGGGATGATTTTGTAGGGTACTTTTGAAATGCTTGCAAGAAGTACTGTTGTTTTTTAAGAAGCTTTTTCTAACAGTTTTATACTTTTTCTTTTTTTTCAAAGAGAACTGGGAAGAAGGAACTCGCTTCAGAATGAAAAACATGAAGTTTGAACAGGGAGCTAAGAAAATAATGAAATATTTCTGCTGACAGTACTTTACACATCTGTGTAAATAGAAACATACTACTTGCTGCTTTATGCTTTTTTCCTCAATGTCTTTTGGAATGCTACATGTAATATACTGTTCTATAAACGAAAGTACAGACTTGTCTGTGTCTGTCCCAAATTTAGGTGCCTCTTTTGCCCACAACAGCATATGAATGTGAGGAGCACCTCTTGCTTGCTATTCTTTTTGCGAAAAGAAATCAGTAATTTCTCCAAGATGATGATTTTAATTTTGTTGCAGATGAAGGACAGCATAGTTTCAAATCTGTGCTTTAAGTGCCTGCAAACATTTGACAGATGCAAACAGCAAAGTTCTCCTGGTGTTTTGAATTTGATGCCTTTAATGTTAGCGTTTGTTTGTGTGAAAAAAGTCACGTAAGTCATCCCATGGATATTCTGCACAGCTCAGAGTTAGAAATCTAGTTCTGTTTTTTTTTTGTACAATCTTTATGGTTGTTTTTTCCCCACTGTCCATTAATGATTCTTTCAACAATACTTCACTTTTGGTGTATGAGTATAGAACCTGAGAACAGTAAAAAAGGGAAAATGCACCCAGAGAAGATAATTATACGTGACAAGCAAATGGCATTTCACACAGTCAATCAATCAATCACAGAATTTGTAGAGCGCACTACTTACCCGCGAGGGTCTCAAGGCGCTGGGGAGAGGGAAGGGGGGGATGCTGCTACTGGTCGAACAGCCAGGTCTTGAGTAGCCTCCTGAAGGTCAGCAGGTCTTGGGTCTTTCGTAGGCTTAGTGGAAGGGTGTTCCAGGTCTTGGCGGCGAGGTGTGAGAAGGATCTGCCGCCGGTGGTTGTTCTTCGAATGCGGGGGCGGTGGCAAGGGAGAGGTCGGCGGAGCGGAGCTGGCGGTTGGGGACGTAGAAGAAGAGCCGTCTGTTGAGGTAGGCTGGGCCAGTTTTGTGGAGTGCCTTGTGTGCGTGGGTGAGGAGTTTGAAGGTGATCCTCCTGTCGACGGGGAGCCATGCAGGTTCCTCAAGTGGGGGGTGATGTGGCTGTGGTGTGGTACGTCGAGGATCAGTCGTGCAGAGGCGTTTTGTATGCGTTGCAGTCGCTTGATGAGCTTGGCCGGGGCTCCCGCGTAGAGGGCGTTCCCATAGTCCAGTCTGCTACTGACGAGGGCCTGGGTGACTGTTCTTCTTGTGTCTGTCGGGATCCACCTGTAGATCTTGCGAAGCATGCGGAGGGTGTTGAAGCAGGAGGAGGAGACTGCGTTGACTTGCTTGGTCATGGAGAGCGTTGAGTCGAGGATGACTCCCAGGTTGCGTGCGTGGTCGGTGGGTGTCGGGGCTGCTCCCAGCGTCGTTGGCCACCAGGAGTCGTCCCAGGCTGAGGTGTTGGAGCCGAGGATGAGGACCTCCGTTTTGTCCGTGTTCAGCTTTAGTCGGCTGATCTTCATCCAATCGGCGACGGCCTTCATTCCTTCATGGAGTTTGGCTTTGGCGGCGAGGGGGTCCTTGGTGAGGGAGAGATCAGTTGAGTGCCGTCGGCGTAGGAGATAATGTTGAGGTCGTGTTGTCTGGCGAAGCGTGCGAGCGGGGCCATGTAGATGTTGAACAGTGTTGGGCTGAGGGACGATCCCTGGGGTTCGCCGCAGATGATCTCGGAGGCTTCGGATCGGAAGGGTGGGAGGCGGACTCTCTGGGTTCTGCCGTCGAGGAAGGAGATGGTCCATTCCAGGGCCTTGTTTCGGATCCCTGCGTCGTGGAGGCGTGCGCGTAGAGTGCGATGGCAGACAGTGTCGAAGGCGGCGGAGAGGTCCAGCAGGATGAGGGCTGCGGTCTCACCATTGTCCAGCAGGATCCTGATGTCGTCGGTGGCGGCGATGAGGGCAGTCTCAGTGCTGTGGTTGCTGCGGAACCCTGATTGGGATGGGTCCAGGATGCTGTTTTCTTCGAGGTATCGGGTTAGCTGTTTGTTGACGATCTTCTCGATGACCTTGGCTGGGAACAGAAGCAGAGAGATGGGCCGGAAGTTCTTGAGGTCTCTCGGGTCCGCCTTGGGTTTTTGAGTAGGGCGTTGATCTCTGCGTGTTTCCAGCTCTCTGGGAAGGTCGCGGTCTCGAAGGAGAGGTTGATGATGTTACACAGGTGGGGTGCGATGGAGCTGCTGGCTTTGTTGAAGATGTGGTGCGGGAAAGGGTCTGACGGGGAGCCGGAGTGTATTGTGCTCATGGTCTTGATGGTGTCCTCGATGTTCACGCTGGCCCAGGCTGGCAGGGGGTCGTGGTCGATGGTGTGTGGCGGGTCGATCTTAGTTGGGGTTGTCTGGGTGTCGAAGCTGTCGTGGATGTCGGCGATCTTGCGGTGAAAGAAGGTGGCGAGGGAATCGCACAGGGGTTGCGACGGCGGGATGTCGTTGGTGTTGGAGCTGGGGTTGGAGAGTTCCTTCACGATGTTGAAAAGCTCCTTGCTGTTGTGTGCGTTGTTGTCGAGGCGGTCTTTGAAGGAGATTCTCTTGGCGGACCTGATGAGGTGGTGGTGGTTACGGATGGCGTCTTTGTGGGCTGTGTGGCTGTCCGGTGTCTTATCGCTGTGCCATTTCTTCTCTAGTTTCAGGCAGGTGCGCTTGGAAGCTAGGAGTTCCGAGGTGAACCAGCTGGCTCTTTTGGTGGTGTCGCTGTAGGTGAGCTTTTTCAGCGGGGCGAGGGTGTTGGCACAGTCGTCCATCCATCGTCTGAGGTTGCAGGCAGCGTCGTCGGTGTTGGATGGGTCGGAGGGAGGGCTGAGAGCGAGGTTGCCTGGAGTTGGTCTTCGGTGACTTTGCTCCAGCAGCGGCGTGGGATCTGTTGGGTGCGGTGGTGTGTGGTGGGTTTCTGGAAGGTGAAATGGATGCAGCGGTGGTCGGTCCAGAGGAGTTCCGTGGTGTGGCTGAAGGAGACGTG
This sequence comes from Calotriton arnoldi, assembly GCA_963921515.1. Classification (NCBI taxonomy): domain Eukaryota; kingdom Metazoa; phylum Chordata; class Amphibia; order Caudata; family Salamandridae; genus Calotriton; species Calotriton arnoldi. The sequence continues at coordinate 3,409,319 of CAWUFW010000683.1, read as the reverse complement.
GGAGCTTGAGGAGAAGATGGGGTCAAGCGTGTGGCCGGCGCAGTGGGTCGGTGTTGTGACGAGCTGGCTCAGGCCGAGGTTGGCGAGGCTGTCGATCAGGGTGATGGAGTTGCTGTCGTTGTTGTTCTCCAGGTGAAAGTTCAGGTCTCCGAGGAGGATGTAGTCGGTAGAGGTCAGGGCGTGCGTGCTGATGAAGTCGGCGATGGAGTCGCTGAACTGGGGTCGGGGCCCAGGGGGTCTGTAGACAAGGGTGCCTCTAAGGGTGGTGTTGGGGTCCGTGTGGATCTGGAAGCTTCTCACTTAAAGTTTTGAAGGCAGGTGCTATTATAATGACTGCACTTGATAGTGATTCTCCCAAGGGTTCTGGACAGATGGACTGTCCTGCTTTAGTTGTGGCTCCTTTCTGGAATCGTTTTTTAAGTGCTTCCACATGGAAGTTGACCCATGTAAATAATTCTTTGTAGTGTCCCAGGATAACTTCTTGCTGCAAATATTACAGTACAGATAGATATCTGTAACTTTCTTTTCCCTTGATGGCATTGTGAGATGCTTCAAAACATCACTTTGTTTTGTGCTTCCTGAGGTACTTGTGCACAAAAGTGTATTTCTAAATAGTTAAATAAGTTAGGTTATGTGAATTTGATAATTGTTTGGTTTAAAATGTCTTGTAATGTGTTAATACATGTATTTGTAAAGTTATAAAAATGCATATTACTAATTAACTTATGGGACACAAACACTGCCATACAGGTACTCATACATGAACACGCACACCTGTAGAGTCATTTACATTGGTACTGACATGCCCACGAATACACTCATACAGCCAGTCAATATGCTATACAGTCACACACACATTTACACATGCAAACAGTTACTTACATAGACTGATATAGCCATTTACATACCCACTCACACACTCATACAGTCACTCACACACCAAACCACACACCAATACAATGACTCATACATCTACACATATACACCAATTCAGCTACTCATATACTCAGCCATACACTGATATAACCACTCAGAAACTGACACATTCATGCACAGACCAATTCAGACACTGACACACCCAGGCACTCACTTATTCAGACACTGACAGACCCAGGCACACCCGATACAGAAACTGACACACCCAGGCAAACACTCATACAGGCAATGACACTCCCAGTCACATATTGATACAGCCACTTAGACATTCAGCCAAACACTGATACAGCCTCTCAAACACATATACACATACTGATACAGCTAGTGGCACACCCAACCACACACTAATACAGACACTCACACACTTAACCAAACTCTAATGTATCCAATAACACACCTAGGCACATACTAATACATACACTGACACACCCAGGGACATACTAATGCATACCCTTACACACCCAGGCATAAATCAGTGCAGACACTGACACAGCCAGGCATACACCAAAGCAGGCACTGATACATTCAGACATACACTAATGCATCCAATAACACATCCAGTCACACAGTGACACAACCAGGCATGCACCGATGCATAGACTGTCACACCCAGGCATACACCAAAGCAGACACTGACACCCCAGCCAAACACTAATACATCCAATAACACACCAAGGCATAGACTGATGCATACACTGACACACCCAGGCATACACCAATACATACACTGACACACCCAGGCATGCACCAGTGCAGACACTGGCACACCCAAGCCAGGCAAACACCAAAGCACATGCTGACACACCCAGTAAAACACTAATGCACCCATTAACACACCCAGACATACACTGATGCACACACTGACACACCCCCTCTCACAATGATACAGTCACTGACACATTGAAAGCACACAGTTAGCTCTTTCTATGAACAGAAGGTTGTTCTAAAAAGAACTGTTTTTTAGAACAGTTTTTTTAATAGTTTTTAAATAGTTTTCTTCTTTTTTATGTTTTGAGCAAAAAGTGAACAGGGTTGTAAAAAGGTTAAGGATGGGGAAATGCAAAGAAGCAACTGGCTTCAGTTTAAAAAAACATTATGTGGTCACTGGAAGCAAAAACAAAAAACTACCAGCAATGCTTCTTCACTGTGTCCAAAATGCACCCTCAGAAGACATTTTTACAGCAACAAGAATGTGGCATATCGCACAGTGAATAACAATGTCACTCAATTCTTCGCAGTCAGCTGGTATTGTAATGACTGCAGTTAATGCTGGTTCTCCCAAGGCTCCTGTAGAGGTCGACTGTCCTGCTGCACCGACTGGGACGCACATCATCCAGCTGTAGACCCTTTCATGAATTGTTTTTGGGTGCTTCCAGGTGGAACTTGTCCCATGTAAATACTTCTTTGCAGTGCCTCTGGATAACAGCTAGCCGCAAATATTGCACTGCACATATTTTGCTGTTACCTTCTTTTCCCTGGAAGGTATAGTAAAGTGCTTCCAGACATCACTTTCTTTTCTTCAAGATGGTGTATCTTCCTTCTCATCCTCAACAGGTTGTGGATGATCATCCTGGACAGAAGATGTAACTTCAGCCATTCTGTAAAAGCAGAGCACCACTGGTTCTCAATCCTCCTTCTAGAGGATTCACTGGAGAAGTAACTGGTTTTGGGTGTAGTTTTCTATGTGCATAGGTGGAGTCCTCATATATCCAATCAAAAGGCAAGGACTGGGTGTGCTTTCGAGCGAATTTGAAAATCTGACGCATAGAATAGCGGATTCGCAGAACTTGCTAAATGGATGGCTTTATTGAAAAACCGATATAAAGTGGTTTATATATACTTGTAAATATGTTCACACTGATGTCACTAATGAAAATGGAGGGGTATACATTTTGAAATAATTTTTTTCATTTTTGGTGAATCCACAGATTCAGACTCTCACACTCATTCCGATCATGTAATCGGGATTAAAAAACATAGAGTAGTACTCCATCTATATTTACAGACCCACAAAGGTACTGTGGTACCCCAAAAAAGGCACAATAAAAAATTACATTGGTTTAATTACAATAAAAAAGTCATATACTTTACATTAGTAACATGTGCTTTTTAAGTTTTCATATGTATATAAAGTATATTTATAAAAAAATGAATGTCTACAGTTTAATAAATTGTAATACATTTAGTATTAAAAATAAACCCTACAAATTAACTAAAAAAACTAAACATTAGAGAGACATAACACTTTAAAAATGGAATTTGAAAAGCCTTTGAAATTCACTGATAAAACCACAGGTTACAGGGATTTTATGGTTAGGAAATAGAATTTAAAAAACCTTAGAAATTTACTGAAAAATGAAAGATTACAGGGGCGTTATAGTTAGGCTCCGATTTCACACACACAAAACCCTAGAAATTCAGCAGTAAGTTACCTGAGCTAACTATAACTTACGGCCCCTCAATGCACTGCTTATGACCTCACATATTACCTCACTCATGATATGGACAGTGACATCACTAATGACATCTAAAATGACATCACTCATGATATCATCCACAGAACAACTCACACACCCACTCAGACTCACAACACCACTCACACACCCATACAACCACTCACACACATACAAACACTCACACACCCACTCACAGACCCATACAACCACTCACACACCCAGTCAGGCCTCCATACAACCACTCACACCTAGGGACACACTCATACACCCACTGAAATTCCCAGACACACACTGATACAACCACTGATAAACCCAGCCACACCCCGATACAGAAACTGACACACCCAGGAAAACACTCATACAGGCAATGACTCTCCCAGTCATATATCGATACAGCCACTTAGACATTCAGCCAAACACTGATACAGCCTCTCAAACACATATACACATACTGATACAGCTAGTGATACACCCCACCACACACTAATACAGACACTCACACACTTAATCAAACTCTAATGCATCCAATAACACACCCAGGCACACACTGATACATACACTGACACACCCAGGGACATACTAATGCATACCCTGACACACCCAGGCATAAATCAGTGCAGACACTGACAGAGCCAGGCATACACGAAAGCAGACACTGATACATTTAGACATACACTAATGCATCCAAAAACACATCCAGTCACACACTGACACAACCAGGCATTTACCGATGCATAGCCTGTCACACCCAGGCATACACCAAAGCAGACACTGACACCCCAGCCAAACACTAATACATCCAATAACACACTACGGCACACACTAGCACATACAATGATACACCTAGGCATACACCAAAGCAGATGTAGACACACCCAGCCAAACACTAATGCACCCAATAACATACCAAGGCATAGATTAATGCATACACTGACACACCCAGGCATACACCAATACATACACTGACACACCCAGGCATGCACCAATGCAGACACTGGCACACCCAAGCCAGGCAAACAACAAAGCAGATGCTGACACACCCAGCCAAACACTAATGCACCCATTAACACACCCATACATATACTGATACACACACTGACACACCCCCTCTCACAATGATACAGTCATTGACACATTGAAAGCACACAGCTAGCTCTTTCTTTGGCCAGATGGTGGTTCTAAAAAGAACTGTTTTTTAAGAAGGTTTTTTTTAATTGTTTTTAAATAGTTTTCTTATTTTTTATGTTTTGAGCAAAAAGTGAACAGGATGGTAAAAAGGTTAAGGATGGGGAAATGCAAAGAAGCAACTGGCTTCAGTTTAAAAAAAACATTAAGTGGTCACTGGAAGCAAAAACAAAAAACTACCAGCAATGCTTCTTCACTGTGTCCAAAATTCACCCTCAGAAGACATTTTTACAGCAACAAGCATGTGGCATATCACACAGTGAATAACAATGTCACTCAATTCTTCGCAGTCAGCTGGTATTGTAACGACTGCAGTTAATGATGGTTCTCCCAAAGCTGCTGTAGAGGTCGATTGTCCTGCTGCACCTGCTGTGATGCGCATCATCCAGCTGTAGACCCTTTCATGAATTGTTTTTGGGTGCTTCCAGATGGAACTTGTCCCATGTGAATACTTCTTTGCAGTGCCTCTGGATAACAGCTAGCCGCAAATATTGCACTGCACATATTTTGCTGTTACCTTCTTTTCCCTGGAAGGTATAGTAAAGTGCTTCCAGACATCACTTTCTTTTCTTCAAGGTGGTGTATCTTCCTTCTCATCCTCAACAGGTTGTGGATGATCATCCTGGACAGAAGATGTAGCTTCAGCCATTCTATAAAAGCAGAGCACCACTGGTTCTCAATCCTCCTTCTAGAAGCTTCACTGGAGAAGTAACTGGTTTTGGGTGTAGTTTTCTATGTGCATGGGTGGAGTCCTCATATATCCAATCAAAAGGCAAGGACTGGGTGTGGATTTGAGCGAATTCGTGAATCTGACGCATAGAATAGCGGATTCGCGGAACTTGCTAAATGGATGGCTTTATTGAAAAACAGATATAAAGTAGTTTATATATACTTGTAAATATGTTCACACTGATGTCACTAATGAAAATGGAGGGGGTATACATTTTGAAATAATTTTTTTAATTTTTGGTGAATCCACAGATTCAGACTCTCAGATTCATTCCAATCATGTGATCGGGATTAAAAACCATAGAGTAGTAGTCCATCTATATTTACAGACCCACAAAGGTACTGCAGTACCCAAAAAAACACAATTAAAAAAATTACATTTGTTTAATTACAATAAAAAAGTCATATACTTTACATTAAGAACATAAGTGATTTTTATGTTTTCATATGTATATAAAGTATATTTATAAAAAAATGAATGTCTACAGTTACAATTAGGCTCTGATTTCACACATACAAACACTAACACACCCACTCACAGACCCATACAACAACTCATACACCCAGTCAGGCCTCCCTACAACCACTCACACACCCACTCACACAACCAGTCATACAGCCACTCACAGACCCATACAAGCACTCACACACTCACACAACCTCTTACACATGCGCTCACGCACCCACACAACCACTCACACACCCACTCACATGCCTACTCACACACCCATACAAGCATTCACACAACCAATCACACAGTTACTCAGACACGTACTCACACACACATACAACCTCTAGCACACCCATACAACCACTCACACATCCACACACACACCCATACAACCACTCTTATACCCACTTACACACCCAACCACTCACACAGCCACTCACACGCCCAGAAAACCACTCACAAACTCATTCATTTACCCTTACAGCCACTCACATACCCACTGACAGACCTGTACAATCACACACACCCACGGACAGATCCATACACTCACACACCCACCCATACAACCACTCAGACACCCACTCACACATTGTGACAGACAGTCACACAGTCACTCAGATGACATAAGTTAGAAATAGAATCATTCATTAGTAGTACAGAAAGAATAGTAATTTAACTTATGCAGTAGCTTAGTATATATATTTAAGTCTCAGAAATGTTTACAAAACACATCACTGATGATATTTCATATTACATCAGTGACGTCACTGGCCATGTCATGAGTCATGTATTATGTGCAGTCATAAGCAGTGCATTGGTGGGGCCTAAATTTACAGTTAGCTGAGGTAACTATAACTGCTGAATTTCTATGGTTTTGTGAATGTGAAATCTGAGCCTAACTTTAATCGGCAGTTGCCAGTAGGTAGTTATAGTAAGGCCACTTGTTCCATAGGAAAAGCGTTTTTGTTTTGCTAATAACTTTGGCCCTGTATGACAAATCTACATAAAACTTTCAAAAAATGTGCTACTTAGTGACTAGCTTGTGCATGGAAAGTTTCGGGGTGATCCGTCAAGCAGGGGCTGGAAAAAAGGGTGGGGTCCCAAAACGCAAAATCCCCATGCATTTTCCATAGAGTTCTTTCAGAAGGGCTACAGCAAAAACTGCTGAAGGGAATTACACCAAATTTGGCAGGAAGCTAGATCTTGGTCCACAGGTTGTGCTTTGTGTGATCTGTGTAAATTCATTTAGTAGTTTTTGATAAACTAAGGTTAAACAATAATTGTACATCTGGATGGTTGGTTCCGCGAGAGGCTTGAGAGAGTCTTGCAAAAGCGGCAATTTATAAGTAGACCTGTCTGATTGGCTCAGGGAGCTTTTATTTCTTGGGTCATCTCACTTTGGCGGGAGTCAGATTTCTGCAGGAGCGAGCACTCTGATTGGCTTCCAGCAACATGAGAAAAATGTTGCTGGCAGCCAAAATAGGACTCGGGGACGTAGTCCCTTGTCCTGAAGTTTAAAAAAAAGTGATATAAGTGGGCAGGGTAGGGACACCTTGCCACCTAGGCCACAAGCAGGGGACCTAGAGGAGCCCCTCCTGGGGTCAAATACAAACAAAATTGGCAATTTTTGCAATGATCTTGCGGGACTCCGGTGGGATAAAAATAAAAAATGGCGGCCCGGGCGGCATTGTTTAATGAAGGGGAGGGGATATGCAGCCACCGTTCCATGCCATATTTAGCCCCTGGAACCCCCTCCCCGAGCCTATTTTGGCACCGGGCTCCCCATCCCCAGGGCCTGATTCATTAATGTGGGAAGAGGGTGCGCAGCCCCCTCCTCAAGATGTATTTGGCCCCATGACCCCATGCCCTGGAGCCTGATTCATGAAATATAGGGAGAGGGGCTCACTGCCCCCCCCCTCCATGAGCCATAATGTGCCCCAGGAACTCCATCCCCTGGGGCCCATTGTATTTTTTAAGGGCCCCTCTCCCCAAGCCTTTAGAAGGTCCTGGGGATCCGATCACCCAGGGCCGCTACTATAGTTTAAAGGGAGGGGAGCCATGCGACCCACCTCCCTGAGGCTTTATTGGCTCCAGGGAACCCATCCTCCACTTGCTGTGTCCCGAGTAGCCCACCCACAGGACACAGCAGTTTCCCTGCCTGCACCAGCGAGGGAAGGTAAACTTGTGTTTGCTCCCGCCTAGAGAAAGCATTTTTAAAACTCCTTCCAAACGGGAGCAAACACGAAGTCTGCTCCCAGTTGGTGGGATCTTTAAAAATGCTCCTGCCAGCTGGAAGCAGACTTTTGATCTGTTTCCCTGCCCACACTGATGCAGGCAGGGAAATAGATCAAGATATTACTCACGCCCAGCGGGAGCAGCATAAACAGCTGCTCACTAGGGGTGCTAGCAATCCTGAACCCCACAGCATGGGGGAGCTGGCTAGGACCATGGGGCCCCTGGGGCTCTCCCACAGCCCCCAACATGTTGATTGTGACTTGGGCACACACCAATTTAGGATAGATGTCCTGGGGCATTGGGTCCCTGGTGCCAAAATAGGCTCAGGAAAGGGGGCCATGCGACCCCTCTCTCCTTAAAATAACCATGACCCTGGGGGTGTGGTCCCCAAGGCCTTTTGAAGGCTTGGGGAGGGGGCAGCGCAGCCCCCTCCCCTTAATTAGCAGTTTGGGCCCCAGGGAATGGGGTCCCATAGACCACAAATGGGTTGGGGAGGAGGGCCGCAATACCCCTTCGGAAAAAAAACAGTCCATGGTTCTCTCTTCGAATTGCTGCTGAGTATGCAAAGGTGCCAAACCTCCTACAAGCTCCACCCGGTTTGCCTCGCCCCTTCCACAGTGTTGGTATGCAATGGTGTTCATTCCATTTTCCAGGCTGATGGACAGTGTGTTTTAATTACAATTGTACGTTGAAAAACGATCTGAAATCCTTGATGGAGGTGAATGCGTCATTGAGTCATTGAAGCACAATCTCTTCTGTTGTGATTGTCCAAAATGAGTGGGTTCTTTCTTGTTGTCTCCTGGTCTGAGAGCAGACTCCAGGGCTCTATCTTTTAATTGCTGCTGAGTATGCAAAGGCGCCAAATCACCTTTAATCTCCACCCATTTGGTCCTGCCCCTTTTATGTTAGAGGCAAGCAATGGTGCTGGCTCCTGGTGGATTAGCCACCTGTGGCCAACCCCCTGCTGTGCATGGCCAAAGGCTGTGCGCAGTGTGGGGTCGGCTGCCTGTGGAGGCCCAGTGGACAATACCCCGTGGAGCATGGCTGAAGGCTGTGAACGTCGGGGTTGGCTTTACTTACAGTAAAAAAATATTACTTTGCATTAAAAAGACCTAGAAAGTCACTGAAAATCCAAAGGTTAAAGTAACATTAAGTTAGGTGGGATAAAGAAGATCTGTTTTTGTTTTTTTTAAAAACATAGAAATTCACTGAAAAAAACAAAGGTTAAGGTAAAGTTATAGTTAGGTGAATGTCATTGACAACATTAACTTTTTAAACTCAGAAAACCACAGGAATTCATCAGTTATAATTAGCAGAGCTAGCTATAAATTGCGCCCCTCCCATGCGCTGCTTATGACCTCACATATTACATCACTCACAACATGTTCTATGACATCATTTATGACATCACTGATAACATCATCCAAGCTTCTTTTGTACACATTACTCTATAAACTAGTATGGCATTAGAGGCCTGAAAGTCAGTACAAAATAGCTCAGAATAATATCAATTATCATTAATCCCATCATAGATACAACTCCTTTAGGTGTAGCAAGAAAGGGCTTTTCACTGGGCTTCCAAATGAACCTTTAGGGATGTTCCTCCCCCTGTGACGGGAGCTCTGGTCAGTCCATGCAGCACTTTGCACTTTTTGTAAATTTTACTTAAGATACATGAAGCACTTTTTATTACAGCTTATCAAAAAATGCAATATCAGATATTTAAGGTGGCCTTCAGTTTCCTGCTACAAATGCCAGATGCTGAGAGAAGTAAGTCTATTTATAGGCTCTTTTCTCAGAGCGGCTGTTCGGGCTCGTTCTACCATGTTCTCTGATGAAGATGGCCTTGTTGAAATTGTAGTGATTATTCATGATGTCGTAGGTTGGCTTCTATTTTGTGTGTGATGAATTGTGTTTTAGCTTGTATTTTACATGTTTTTATTTGTTTTTAATGTGAGTTTTCTTTTATGGATATTTGATTATCCAAATAAAGATTTCTTGAATGCCTGACTGAAGGTTTAGGAAGCATGTGTTGTGTGCAACATTGACCCCATACCATACACTTCATGGGTAGCATAGTTCACATTAAGAATCAACAACAGATATATGGGAAACCCTCATTGCACACAGTGTTCAATATGTATACAACTACAAAATTTGCATTTGCTTTTCTCTAAGGATCCTATTCAATTTCTTCTGTCCTGAAGATGGGCTTGTGATTTCGGTCTACTGGGAGACCGGAGTGTCGACCTTTTCCCCCACATCAACCTTTAAAATTTAAATAGATATTCCACTTGCACTTGTAGCACTTAAGATGTGTATTGCCCAATATATATGCTTTGCAGTGCTCTACGGGTTGTGGTTTCACATATTCCAATGCATTTTACATATTTTTACAGCTTTTACAGTCTTTACAAACTCTTTTTGTTTTGAATTTCATGCATTTATTGTTTTTCTCCAAGGGTCCCATTCCGTTTCTTCTGTCTTGAAGATGGTTGCATGGTTTTGAGTCACTAGGAGACCTTTTCCCCTACATCAGCCTTTACAATTTAGATAAATATACCACATGTACTCTAGGCATAGAGGGGCTTATTTACAAGGCCCTTGCGCCACTTTTGCGTCACTTTTAACATGGGAAAAGTGACGCAAAAGTGGCGCAAGGGGCTTGTAAATCTGCCCCAGAGTCTTTGGGATTAGGTTAAGTGGTTGTTCTCAATAATGCAAGGTCTATTTTAGGAAACACGGATGGAAATACTGTACAACCTTGCTGTGCAACAAATGTCTATGTGACCCTACAAGGAAATTATATTCAACTGTTTGATAATATTTGTGATTTTTCTCAAAACCTTATTGAAAAAATGCTAGTGATTATGATTTATATAAGTTATTGACTTTCAAAGACTGTACACTTATATTAATATATGAAAATAATTTTATTGGAATCCCAGCACTGAGACGCCTTTTACTAATATCTCTTATTGTGTTTTGTTTGTTTTTTTACTTTGATTGATTTCATTGGTTGTATATATTTGACCAATCTTCCAATGTATGTTTTAAAGATTTTCCAAAACATTCCTTCTGGGGTTTTTGTGTTGTTTGCATTACCTACCCATCTACTGAGGGGAAATTGGGTTGCCTTTTGGTGTGTTAAAGTGACTTTCAAGTTAATCTCTTTCCGACTCATTTTATGAGCCAGCAATATTTTCTTTTCTTCCAGAGCTAGTTTTCTCTCCTTCAAGGCTCTCTGTGTTTCAGCTTTTTTCTCCTCCCTCGAAGGCCTTCTTTGCAGTGGATTCTGCTTTCCTTTCCTCCTTGGCCAGAGTGGTCAGTCGCAGCCTCAGCTCTCTTCAGCCTTCCTGACCTCCAACTTCTCAAGGGACAGGTTGTGGATCCAGCACAGGACCTTACTCCTGTTCTCCCTCCTCTCTCCCCTGGGGCCATGGTTTGGAGGTTTTCTCCCTCTTCTTCTATTTCATCTATTTCATCCTCCACTTCCACATCACCCTCTTGCTCCTGTGTTGTAGACTACAGCCAACGGGCCTTGTTCCAGGATCTGAGGGCAACCTACAACTCCAGTTTCTTAAAGCCTATGGCTACCTGTAGCCCCTATTCCTGAACAACTTTTTCAGCTCCACCACAGTGTAGCTTTCAGTGTTACTGAGGTTCCCTACCATGCTTTCCAAATCTCACAGGTGCAGAAATATGAGGCAGGAAATAAATTTGGAATGGTAAACAAATGACAAATCCAAAATAAAAGAGAATGTTTAAAGAAATTGTTTATCATCAGCTTATCACAAGGGATCTTTGATTTTACACATTTCACTGAGTGGTACTGTGCAAACGCATGTACTGGATCCCACCACTTAACACCCACGTAAGAAATTGGGTTATTATTTGAGAGGAATGAGATCCCCACTCAAGTAATACAAACAGTACTTGTCAGGGTGAACCATAAAAGTCACTAAATACATTTGTGCTTAACTCCCTGGTAGCTTGGCACAAAAGCAGACAGGCTTAACTTAGAGGCAAGGTGTAGAGTATTTATGCAGCCCTCAAGAAGTAATAAAGTGAAAACACAACACAAGAAAACTTGCACACTGACTTACAAAATACAGTAAAATTAAATAAATAAAATGACACCACCATGACAGAAATCCAATAAGTAGAACCGGAGTTATGAATTTTTAAAGTTTCAGGTGCAAATGGCTCCAAAAAGCACAAAGCGCCATTCATGGTTATCTGGTCGCGCTGGACCAGGTCAAAGTCACATTTCAGGCTGACCACAATAGAGCCTGGGGTGGACACAAGGACCAGGTTCATCCTGGTGATGAGTTTACCTTCTCAAAGTCCAAGCGAGCAGTTTCTGCTGGAGCTTAGTTTGGTGGGGGAAGTGAGGAGATTGTTGTAGGAGTGAGGAGCAGGCTGCCGTAGGAGCTTCAAGTTGGTGGGAGATGCGGAAGGTCACTGTTTGCTGTGAAGAGCAGGTCACTGTCAAAACTTCATGTTGGCAGGAGACGCAGTGAACGCTGATGCAAGAAGCCCTCTCGTGGCCACGTAGAGCCCCAAACTTCTGAATTTTTACCTGGAGCTAGGTTGTGAAGCAGGAGTAAATTCTGATGCCAGCCAAGGGTCCAGGACCTGAGGGGCACCTGTTCGGGATCAGGACTTACTCCAGCAGAGGACAGCAAAAAGGCTCAGGCAGGTCCAGTTGGTGCTAGTCAACTGTAGACCTCACAAAAAGAGAAGGACAAAGACCAGCTGCTTGTTGGAGACAGCTGGGAAAAGGATACTATCCAAATCAGTCAAATATATATGAAAGGGAGGTAATAGAAAGAAAACAAATACCAATAGACATCAAAACCTTTTGGAAAAGCCATAGAATTTGTTTAAGACTGCCCTCACCGGGGGGCGTGGTCTGCCATCGACCAAGATGGCGGCGTAACCTTTTCACTCCGTCCGGGCCCTTGCTTCAGCCCGCAATATCCGCAATCGCTCCGGTAGCTGGAAAGAGGAGACGGCCGGCGCTGCTCTCCTGACACCATCCTGAGGCGGGGGAGGTGTCCCTGACCCCGGACGGTGCGGCGGCCCGTGCATGGGTGCGAGGGGCCTGCCCGGCAATCAACGACGAGCTCTGGAAGGCGGAGGGGTGGAGTCGGGTCAGAGCACTGCCTGTACCTGGAGCGCGCGGCCCGGGATCTCTGACACTCGAGATCCGCTGCTTGGGGCCTGCGGCTGGTGCTGCATCGTGTGCAGGTGCGGTGGATCCTGGAGACTGCACTGCCTGTCAACTACCGGCGGTGAGCTCCCCGTGGCCTGCCATCTGCCTGGGTGAGCCCGCGGGTGGTTCCTGCGTTGTGTCGGTGTGACCCGCATTTTGGCAGCAGGGTTGTGAACGGTGGAGGGACACACCCTGAGTGATTCATGGGGGGCACGGCGCATCTGCACCCCCCCCTGTTCTATCTACCGACGGCGTTGGGCCTGTGATCGTGGCTCGCCTGGATGGTCTGCCCCCGACTGGCTGAGTCTGGGACTTGCATCGTGAGGACCCGTTGAGAGGGGCCTGCGGTTGTCACTGGTCTCTGCGCCTGAGGCGCGACTTCCTGGGCCGTGTGGAACTAGCAGTGTCGGGGACTGGGGTCTCACGACGAGCCATTCTGACGGCGTGCCTGCTGGCGCCCACGGGACCAAGCTGAGACAGCTTACGGAGGGGAGGCCAGGCATAGTGTGCGAGACGGTGGGACCATCCTTGTCTGCTCTAGAGTCCCTACCAGCCGCCTACCTCACCAGTGCCGACGAGGGATCAGTGCTTGGGGTGGACCGATGCCATCAGCGGAGGGTGGAACAGTGGCTACAGTTGGGCTGCAGTGATCGGCGGGTGCCCATCCTTGAGCGGTGAGGATCCATGGGGCTTAAGGAGCGGCGACTTCCTTTGCATGTCCTGGTGCCCAGTCCCATCTAGGAGCGTCTTTGTGGGGTCCACGTGTGCTGCGGGCAGGTCGCTTGGTACTTATTGGAGCGAGCGAAAAGGGGAGAAATCGCGTCCAAAGTGCGCGCCTGTGGAACTTGGTGATCCGAGATAAGTCACGGGGGTGGCTCGCAGTTGGCTTGCGCGGTGGTGAAGGGGCTCTGTGTCCCTTAACAGCGTGAGCTTGATCATGACAAAACCACAGGGGGCCCCGGCTGCTGTGCAGACAAACAAATTGGACAAATATGCTCACCCGCGCCAACTGACGTCCGAGGAGGGGGCGACTGGGGATAAATCGGCCGGAGAGGAGCCGTCCCTCAGTTCAATCATGTCGGCGATCCAATCCTTGGGAATGACTTTGGAGACCAAAATTGACAAGGTTACCATTGAAATGAACTTGATGAGGGCGGACATGGGGAAAACATCGGAGAGGGTTACAGCGATGGAGGAGAACGTAGGGGAGCTCCAATCTTCGACGCGCAAGCTGGAGGAGCACATACCGAAATTGGCGCATCAACACAAGCTGATGGCCGTGAGGTTGGATGACCAGGAGGGGAGGTCCCGCCGCAATAACATTAGGGTGGTGGGAGTGCCTGAGGGGGCTGAAGGCCCCAGCATGGATCTCTTCATTGAGAATCTTATCTTGAACCACCTTAATCCTAAGAGACTGTCTACCCTGTTTACTTTGGAGAGAGCACACAGGGCCCCGATCCCTAAGCCGAAACCTGGGGCTCCTCCTCGGACGATCATTGTGCATGTTCTGAACTTCAGAGACCGGGATGCCATTTTGCAGGCGGCTAGAGTGAGTGGTGACCTCCCCTTCGAGAACTCGACAGTGAGGTTCTTCCCGGACTTCACGTTGAGAGTGCAGCAGGAGAGACGCACGTTTGACGGGGTGAAATGAGCCCTTCGAGAGAAGGGGATAAAATACATGATGCTTTTCCCGGCCAAAATCAAGGTCCTGGACAATGACAAGTCCTTGTTCTTCACATCGCCTACAGAGGTCCAACAATGGCTGGATGGGGGATCCCACCGACCACTCAATCGCCGCACTGAAGGGGACTGGCGCGGGAGTCGGTTCCGCACTCTTGAGTCTCCACCTCGACGCCGAGAGGGGGAAAGGTCGGTGTCCAGATCCAGGAGCTCCCGGTCTGGAAGTCCCACGAGTGAAGCACTGTATGCTGGGAAGTAAGGGACAGGACCCATTGCTGTGCACTGTTGTACGGCTTTTGAGGGGCTTAAGGTACAGTCTTCAATGTCCGCTACTAGAGCTCATACTTAAGTGCTGAAGAAGTCTGGGGCTCGTCCGGATGGGACGCCATTTTGTACGCTCCAGCTTTACGATATGTCAAGGGGCGGAGTTGGGGGCCCGGGAGGGGGCGCTAGTGGGTGGTGGTGCCAGACAGCCCTACTTCAGTTTGTTGTTCACTGGGGCGACAGGCACTCTGCTATTTGGGATGTGGGTAGTTCTAGACCTACAAGGCAGGGTTGCAGGGTGGGACACTGTTATGGGTTTTTCTATTTCTTATGTGGTTCACTGTTTGGTTCTTGCTTCAGATCTAATGCTTCAACATTTGTGTCAGATGACATCACTGTACGGGCTGGGTTTTGCCGCGCGTAAGGGGGGGTTTCTACTTGGGTGGGGGGGTTGGAGTAGATTGACTACATTGCCACACATTTCATAAAAAGCTGACAATCCTCTCCTGGAATGTGAATGGCCTGGGGGACAAACTTAAACACACTATAGTTCTACAGTATTTGCACAGACACTCCCCAGACATTGTCTTACTTCAAGAGACGCACCTCAGGGGAACAATTACATGGCCCTTAATAGATATGGATACACACTACAGGCTCACGCTGGTTTCACGTCAGGGTCCAGAGGCGCGGCCATACTCCTTAAAAATGCGATCCCTCTGGTGATACGGCACACATGGTGTGACCAACTGGGACGTTATGCGGCTCTGTCAGAAACTTGGGAGGGGCAGGTGGTAAATATATGCTCTGTGTACATTCTCCCGCGACTGCATGACATTACGTTTTCAGATCTCAGTGAGCTTCTGCTGGATCTCCCGCCCAGACTTTTGCTCTTGGGGGGGCGACATGAACGACACACTCACGCCTGAAATAGATAGGGAAACTCTTCCCCCTGGGGTAAAGGGGCCCCGTTCACTGTTCACATTCGCGCGTGCGCTGGGATTGGCGGATCTATGGAGATGCCACAACCCCAGGTCTAGACAATACACTCATATTTCTGCGGCACATGGCAGTGGGGCTCGGCTGGACTATATTTTTCCACATACTGTCTTGGCGGGGCTTTTTCAGGGTGGGTGCCATAAGGCGCGAGGGATATCAGACCACTCACCGGTGGAGGTGCAGCTCCACGGGCCAGCTCACGACTGGTCTCTTCCTCTGAGATTGGATCCCTTTTTGTTTCGGGATCAGGAATTTCGGGAGCACTTTGACGAACGCACGGAACTATACTTTGCTGAAAATGTCGGCTCTGTTGGCTCCACCGGTATCCTTCGGGAAGCTTACAAGGTGGTGGCGAGGGATTTTGTGCAGGCGGCGAGCGGTGCTCAACGTAAAGAAAAACTAATTCAGTGCGAGGAACTCGAACAGGAGATACTCGCCTTGGAGCGCACAGTAACTGCGGAATCCGGGGGTGTCGATGGGCTTAAGCATTCACTCAAACTCAAAGAACGATCCCTTCGGGACCTTGCCGAAAATGCGGCTCGGGCTCACGCGATCGCCACTCAGCGCAGAGTGTATGATCTGGGTGATAAAGCCAACAAAGTGATTGCGTGGCTGGAATGGAGGGACAGGAGTCGCAACTGGGTTTCTGAGATTCGGTCCACTGAGGGGGCACAGAGTGGTACCGGGGCGGCTCTGACGGAAATTTTTGCTACATATTACGAAAACATTTACCAGTCTCAATCCACATGGGGGGAATCGGACTATACTGAATTCCTACGTGATATTTCTCTGCCGACTCTTGGGTCGGAGGACAGGGAGGCGATTGATTCCTACTTCCATCTGGAAGAAGTGGAAAATGCCATGAGAGACTTGCAATGTGGGAAATCGGCGGGCCCGAATGGGCTCCCCGCTCAGTTGTTTAAATGTGTGGCGAGCAAGCTGGCCCCTTACATGCTCGACATGTTTTGGGAAGCGTCCGAAGTGGGGCAACTTCCAGAAGACACGAGAATGGTGACTATTGCAGCACTCCTTAAGAAGGGCAAACCGCATGACCTCTGCAGCTCCTACAGACCTATCTCCCTCTTAAATTTTGAGGCCAAGGTTCTAGCCAAGATTATTGCAAACCGGTTGGGCCCGGTTTTGCGATCTCTGATTCACCCGGATCAATCTGGCTTTATGCCTCATAGGAGCACAAGGCTCAATTTGAGACGCCTATACGGAGTCATGTACATGACTCAAAGGCAGCCAGATGTCCCAGCCGCACTCCTCTCATTAGACGCGAGGATGGCGTTTGACAGCATCGAATGGCCATACCTTTTTGCCATGCTGGAGAAAGTGGGCATTGGCCCGCAGTTGCAAAAGTGGATCCGGTTGTTATACACTGCCCCGATGGCCCGAGTTCGGGTTAACGGGGTCGTATCAAGAGTCTTTGCGTTGCACAGGGGGACGCGCCAGGGGTGTCCTCTGTCCCCGATGTTGTTCGCGTTGGCGCTTGAGCCACTGGCAGCGTGGATTAGAAGAGACCCGGTAGTGAGGGGCATCGATCTCGTTGGGGGGTTGGGAGGAGCGCATTTCGCTGTATGCGGATGATATCCTTCTTTACGCACACCGGCCCGACAAACATTTCATAGGCTCATTCACATAATACAGTCTTTTGGTTCCTACTCTGGATATCGCATCAACTGGGACAAGTCATTGGTTTTCTCTCTAGCCGGTGACCCTCCGGTTCTGACGTCAGCATGCTCGGAGATGGTGCGGCAGGATACGTTTAAGTACTTGGGCATATGGATGACCAAGACTGAGGCGGAGTTTACACAACTGAATTTACAGGTGCAGCTTACCAGGTTGCGAGATGATGCGCTGCACTGGAGGGGGCTCCCGATCTCCCTTATGGGAAGTGTAGGAGAGTAGGATCTGCTTCACATGGGTACCCCCACTTTTTGCTGATGCTTCACTGTTTTTCGACCTTAGTCTGGCTGGGGCCCTGCTAATCAGAACCCCAGCCTAGCTGCTTCCTCTCTAAAATGGTTTCCATGTGCCTTAGGCACATAACTGATTGGAATCTGGAGTGCCCTTATAAGTCCCTAGTATATGGTATACTATGTACCAAGGGCATAGGTACCTCAGAGGCCTACCAGGGGCTGCAGCATGTATTGTGCCACCCCTGGAAGGCCATCCAAACTGACACCACAGGTCTGCTACTGCAGCCTGGGTAAGGTGGTGCATGCACCCCTTACTGTGATATAGGTTACCTATATCACTAAATACATACACACATATAAACCTATAAGTCATTCCTATGGCAGGCCTTATCAATCCTGAAGGCAGAGTGCGTGGTTCCTATGTGAGAGGGTGCCCCTGCATGAGCAGGGCCCCTCTGCAGCATTCGGAGACCCTTCTCTGATGCTGTTTGTAGTGCAGCCTGACCATATACTCTTAAGCGCATTATAACCTCGCGTTAAATGCTAACTTTGGAATGGCTGCACCTAAACATGTCGTGTTTGGTGTCAAACATCTTGGAATACTACCCCCCCGCCAATTCTGGCGGCGGGGGTAGCATTCCACCCTTCTAGAGGGAGAGACATGTTAACCCTGGCCTGGCTGGTAACTTCTTTCTAAAGCCCTGGCATCACAAAATGGATGCTGCTGCCACAGACACGAGTCTGGCCAACTGCTGCTGGACGAAACTCCGGCAGGGGAGGCCTGGACAATAGGTTTCCTGTCCCAGGGAGGTGTGACCACCTCCCCAGACAGGATAATGTGTATTGGGGCTGGGCGGGAGCATTTTCGGGTGCTTTGAAGTCCTGCACTGGGGGCACACTTGGTGTCCCTGTGCATACCCCAGTTCAAACCGGATCAGGGGCTTGCAGCCCCTGCTTTGGCGTGAACTGGACAAAGGGAAAGGGGTGTAGCCACCCCTCTGCCCTGACCCACCCATAGGTGGGGCCACAGAGTAGTCCAACCCCTAAACTTGGTATAAGTATAGGAACCCAGTCCTTAGGACTTTAGATTATCCCTGGACGAAACTCTGAAACAGAATCCTGGACCTTCGACGCTCTACTCAAGACTAGAGGACAGAAGAATCTCCCTTGGGGTCAAGGAGTGACTCCCCTGCTTGGCAGGCACCAAAGAAGCAATTGTCCGGTCTGCATCGCCTAAGCTCCCGTCGGACGCCGAAGTCTTTGCATCACCAGAGGTAGATTTTCAGACTTCCCCGAGGCTGCCCTGAGTACCCAGCAAAGCTGAGGCCCGTAGCTGTCGTGGGTAACGTGGAACCGTGACCCCTGGACACCGCACGCATTTGCTAGTGCATCCTCTTCTGGGTCTCCCACGAAGTCGTGCTTTGGGCTCCGAGTAGCCCTAGCCTCCAGCACCAACTGCACCGAAGATCTCTGGCCTCCACTCCACGAGTGTCCTGTGAGCCAGCTCCACGTGCAACGTCTCGAGGCTCCTTCGCGGTCGCTAGCCCGTTGGCTAGTAGCCCTTCACGAAGGCTAATCCTTTTCTTCTTGGGCTCCCTGGTTGCTCCAGGCTTGCCCTCTCTTACCCTTGCTGGGTGAGTTCCTCAGACCTTGCTGGTCTGCATCATCGTCATTCTTCACTTTCATCAAGACTTGCCGTTACCAAGGCTTGTTGGGTCCAATCCAGTCGCCGACACCTCAGCACTCGACAAACATTGTGTACCAGCCCGAATCCTGCTCCTGGTTGCTGACAACGCCTCCTGGACCTCGTGGCTGAAGAGTCAAGACGACCATCAACCTACCTGAAGCACTCAACATCGGTGGGCATCCGCTCATCGCCTTCCTGGTCACTGGCTAGTGACCCAGACTCTGTCCCCTCTGCTTTCAGGTTCTTCAGATCTCCGATCCACTCTTGGATCCACCCGGACACTTTCCACTTGGTCGCCAGCAGCACTTTGCAGCAGATCGCCATTCAAATCGACGACGAAACCCGACCCCGAAAGGCACCTATGCACCCGGCTTCCCTGGGTGAGGTAACATGAGTACTCCGGTGCTCCCGTGGGTAGAGACTCTAGAATGACCTAGTTCTCAAAGGGTTTGCTCCAAGTCCTCCTTTAAGTGTCCCTTTTCTTTAATTTCCTGATCGCGACTTTCTCCATAGAAGTTAACGGCGTATCGCGGTTGTGTATTTACACTGCACGCGTCCCCCGTGGGTCCCCTGTGTCACTACCTTGGGTGGTTCCTTGTGGTCCAAGCACTTCTAGAGGCTCTAGGCCTAGTGTCTAGTTCAGTCGTGGTTCTTATACCACTTTATTGGTATATGGTTTGGTACGCCCCTAGGGCCCAAACGTGTATTTGTGCTATTACTGTGTTTAAATAACTTATAACTTGTGTACTTCGAACTCTAGCCTCATAAAGAGACTAGAGGGGTGTGTTTAGCAATAAATACATATATTTTGAATATATACCTGGTGTGGTGCTCTTTCATTTGATCACTCAAGAGATTATAGACTGGTAAAACAAGCTGCTTTACATTCCTTCAAGACTTAGCCTGAAGGCTGCTCTCCATAGCTACCACTAGGATAGCTTTCAATAAGGTTGTCTTTAACCTATCTCCAATAAGGGGTTGTTTGGACTGGTGCAAGGTGCCCACTATAATTAGTGGACAGCATATGCCAGGCCAACTTCTCACATTGGTGTGCAGCGTGTGGGATTCCAGCTTGCTATTGTTTTACCAGATAATCTCAATTGAATTGATCAACTGAAAACCACTAAAGGTACCTAAGGTACATATAATTTAAGCTTAGAATACAGTAAGTTCTACTGAACTTAGAGTTGTGTGTTAAGGGATAGCACACCCTTTCTACAACTCAAGAGAGTTTAGTAGGCCACACTAGAGTAGGTAGTGCATACACCACACCTCACTAGTGATGTCTTCAAAGCCAGGACCCAGTGAGTCCTTGCCAGAAGCCCATGGGCTTCTTCCCTCCAAGTATGATACACTCCCATTCTTGGAATTGAGAGCATTATGTAACTTGAGGAAACTGAAGACAGGACAAAGTCCCACCACCCAACATCTTAGAGAGATGTTGGAGGCTTATGATCTCAGCAGGCCCTTAGGGACTGAAGGGGTAGGAGCAGAGGGTGGGGCAGAAGATGAGGATGGGGCCAGGGGTAGCAGTACCCCCAGCCCCCCCTCTGGAACTGACCAGGAGGGTGACAATGACCCTGACCTGGATAACCCAATCCTCCTGTGGACGATGAAGAGGAAGATCAGAATGATCCCCACTTTGTCCCCCAGGAAGGATTATGAGTGTGCCCAGAAGGTCTAGGTCTCCTTCTCAGGAGTCTAACCACTCTGGCACCTCCATAGGGACCTCTGTCTCCTCTCATAGGAGGGAATCCTCTCATGAGAGAAGAAAGAGGCTGGTTCAATATGAGGAAGCTCAGCTTGAACTCAGAAAACAGCAACTGGCTATAGACAGGGAGTCCCTAGATCTCTACAAAGAGAGAAGAAAGTTGGGACTAGAGTCCCATGGTGGCAGCCATGTCCCTAGAGATAGGGAAAGGTCCTATGACCTTAGGAACCTGAGCAAGATTGTCCCTCCCTACCAGAGTGGGGATGACATCCACAAATGGATAACTGCTCTAGAGAGGGCCTGTAAAGTACAGAAGGTCCCTCAGGAGCAGTGGGCAGCAATCTTGTGGCTCTCCTTTGCAGACAAAGGTAGAGACAAGCTCCTCACTGTAAGAGAAGAGGATGCTGATAATTACAAGGTCTTGAAGAGTGCTCTTATTGATGGGTTTGGCCTAACAACTGAACAATACAGGTTGAAGTTCAGAGATACCCAAAAAGCACAGACTCAAGACTGGGTAGACTATGTGGATTGTTCTGCTAAGGCTCTGGAAGGCTGGTTGATGGGCAGTAAGGTGTGTGACTTCACAGGATTGTACAATCTGATAATGAGGGAGCAGAATCTTAATAACTGTCAAAATCAGCTGTTGCATCAGTACCTGGTGGACTCTGATCTGACCTCTCCCCAAGAATTGGGAAAGAAGGCAGACAAATGGGTCAGAACCAGGGTGAGGCAGAAGGTACAGAACCAAGGTGGTGACCCTAAGAAGCAAGATGCTAAGAACTCTGAAAAGGGTGGGGAGAAGGGTAAAGATCAAAAGTCTTCACAAGGCCCCCAAAAATCTTCTTCAGGTGGGGATTCACAGTCTACAAAAGGGAAAGGCCAAAGAAAACCATGGTGCAAGGTCTGTAAGCAAAAGACCCACTGGACCAGTGATTGCACCAAGTCCAAAGACTCAAGTCCAGCACCCACCAATGCCCCTAAGGCACCTGTTCCCCCTAGTACAGTTACAGTTGGTGGGAGTGCTCCAGCCAAGGGTTTAGTAGGGTTCACCCTGGGTACTGAGTTGGGCTCTGACCTAGTCAGAGAACTAACTCAGGCTGTGTTAGTCTGTGATGGAGGCATGGATGTGACCTCCTCTGTGAGTCCCAGTAATCTGGGCAAGTACAGACAACAGCCTTTAATCAATGGACGAGAGGCTTTGGCATTTAGGGACACAGGGGCAAATGTCACCATGGTGACACAAGACCTTGTGAATCCTGGGCAAGTTATACTTGGTGAGATGTACCAAGTGACCAATGCTAGCAACGTCAGAACAGACCATACTCTGGCAGTTGTTACCTTCTCCAGGGGAGGGGTAACTGGCCTTAAGAAGGTTGTGGTGAGTGCAAACCTACCAGTCGAATGCTTGCTTGGCAATGACTTAGAAACTTCAGCTTGGGCAGAAGTGGAGCTCAGGACCCATGCAGAAATGCTGGGGATCCCTGCAGATGTGTTTGCTGTGACCAGGTCACAAGCCAAAATGTCTAGCACTGAACAGGCCTTGGATTCTGGAATAATGGACCAAGTGCCTTCCAAGAGGAGGAGTAGTAGGGTTAAGGCAGTGCCTTCCCCCTTGGCTCAGAAGGAAGATCAGTCCCTTGAGGGGGATGATCTCAGTCCTGAGGAAGGAACTGTCCCAGAGGAACTTGAACCTGACCAGGTTGAGTTCTTGGGGACAGGGGGACCTTCCAGGGCAGATCTGAGCCAGGAGCAGCAGAGCTGCCCCTCTCTTGAACCCCTCAGACAGCAAGCTGCTGCTGAGGCTGCTGGGAAAGCTAGTGGTCCCCATACAGTGTATTGGGATGATGGACTCCTGTACTCAGAGTGTAGAGACCCCAAGCCTGGTGCTACCAGGAGGTTGGTTATACCTCTAAAGTTCAGGGGCTTCCTATTGACCCTAGCCCATGATATTCCTTTGGCAGGTCACCTGGGCCAGAACAAGACTTGGGACAGAATTGTCCCTCACTTTCACTGGCCCCACATGTCTGAAGACACCAAGAAGTTTGTCGCTCCTGTGTAACCTGCCAGGCCAGTGGCAAGGCAGGTGGCACTACAAAGGCCCCCCTGATACCACTACCTGTGGTGGGGGTGCCCTTTGAATGGGTGGGGATTGACATTGTTGGTCCCATGGATCCCCAAACAGCATCTGGGCACAGGTTTATCCTGGTGGTAGTGGATCATGCCACCAGGTACCCAGAGGCTATTCCCCTTAGGACCACTACAGCACCTGTGGTGGCAAGGGCCCTCCTGGGAATTTTCTCAAGAGTGGGCTTTCCTAAGGAGGTAGTATCAGACAGGGGTGCAAACTTTATGTCTGGGTACTTAAAAGCAATGTGGAAGGAGTGTGGAGTGACTTACAAGTTCACCACACCCTATCACCCACAATGCAATGGTTTAGTTGAGAGATTCAACAAAACCTTGAAGGGCATGATTAAAGGGCTCCCAGAAAAGCTTAGGCGAAGATGGGACATACTCTTGCCCTGCCTTTTATTTGCATATAGGGAGGTGCCTCAGAAGGGGTTGGTTACAGCCCTTTTGAACTTCTGTTTGGCCACCCTGTCAGGGGTCCACTGTGCTTGGTGAAGGAAGGATGGGAGTTACCTCTCAAGCCCCCAAAGCAAGACATAGTGGACTATGTACTTGGTCTCCGCTCCCGGATGGCTGAGTATATGAAAAAGGCAACTAAAAACCTTGAGGCTAGCCAGGAACTTCAAAAGGCCTGGCATGACCAAAAGGCTGTGCTGACTGTTTACCAGCCAGGACAGAAGGTGTGGGTGTTGGAGCCAGTGGCCCCAGCAGCTCTCCAAGACAAATGGAGTGGACCCCACACTATTGTTGAGCAGAAGGGTGAGGTTACCTACTTAGTAGACCTAGGAACACCCAGGAGTCCCCACAGGGTTCTCCATGTCAACAGGTTAAAACCATATGTGGACAGGGCAGACATGGGCTTGCTCATGGCTACTGATGAAGGGCAGGAGGAAGAGAGTGACCCACTCCCTGACCTGCTCTCACAGAACCCTGACGATGGGTCAGTAGATGGTGTAGCCTTGGCAGGCAGCCTCACTACCCAGCAACAAACTGATTGTAGACAGGTGCTCAATCAGTTTAGACACATGTTTTCACTGACACCCAGTCAGACCACCTGGTACACTCATGAAGTGGACACTGGGGACAGTCTGCCTATTAAAAATAAGATTTATAGGCAACCTGACCATGTCAGGGACTGTATCAGGACTGAAGTCCAGAAAATGTTGGAGTTGGGAGTTATTGAACCCTCAGATAGCCCTTGGGCTAGTCCAGTGGTCCTTGTGCCAAAACCTCACACCAGTGGTGGAAAAAGAGAGATGAGGTTTTGTGTGGACTACAGGGGTCTCAATGCAGTCACTAGGACTGATGCCCATCCAATACCAAGGGCAGATGAGCTCATAGATACTTTGGCCTCAGCCAAATATCTCAGCACATTTGACTTGACAGCTGGCTACTGGCAGATCAGACTAGCTGATACTGCAAAGCCCAAAACAGCATTCTCAACCCCTAGTGGGCATTATCAGTTTGTGGTGATGCCCTTTAGTCTGAAGAATGCACCTGCCACTTTCCAGAAGTTGGTGAATACAGTTCTCACAGGTCTGGAAGCCTATAGTGCAGCATATCTAGATGATATTGCTGTCTTTAGCTCCACCTGGGAGGATCACCTGGTCCACCTCAGGCATGTTTTACAGGCCCTGCAAAAGGCAGGCCTGACTATCAAGGCCACTAAGTGCCAGATAGGGCAGAGTCAGGTTGTGTACCTGGGCCACCTTGTGGGAGGAGGCCAGGTTCAACCTTTGCAGAGCAAGATCCAGACTATCATGGACTGGACTGCTCCAACTACCCAGACTCAGGTGAGAGCCTTCTTAGGCCTGACTGGGTACTATAGGAGATTTGTCAAGGGGTATGGATCAATAGTGACACCCCTGAATGACTTAACTTCTAAGAAAATGCCCAAAAAGGTTCAGTGGACAGTTAGCTGTCAAAAGGCATTTGATGACCTGAAGCAGGCCATGTGCACTGCTCCCATTCTACAGAGTCCTTATTACTCCAAGAAGTTCATTGTTCAAACTGATGCATCTGAATTGGGGGTAGGGGCTGTACTGTCACAATTGAATGAAGAAGGTCAGGATCAGCCAGTAGCTTTCATTAGCTGACCCCTAGAGAGAAACGTTGGTCAGCCATTGAGAGGGAGGCCTTTGCTGTGGTCTGGGCTCTGAAGAAGTTGAGGCCATACTTGTTTGGTACCCACTTCCTTGTTCAGACAGACCATAAGCCCCTCTTATGGCTAAAACAAATGAAGGGTGAAAACCCCAAACTGCTTAGGTGGTCCATTTCCCTACAGGGGATGGACTTCACAGTGGAACATAGACCTGGGAGTAACCATGCCAATGCAGATGGACTCTCTAGGTACTTCCACTTAGAACATGAAGACTTAACTGGGCAAGGTTAGTTTAATGTCCCTACGTTTGGGGGGGGTTGTGTAGGAGAGTAGGATCTGCTTCACATGGGTACCCCCACTTTTTGCTGATGCTTCACTGTTTTTCGACCTTAGTCTGGCTGGGGCCCTGCTAATCAGAACCCCAGCCTAGCTGCTTCCTCTCTAAAATGGTTTCCATGTGCCTTAGGCACATCACTGATTGGAATCTGGAGTGCCCTTATAAGTCCCTAGTATATGGTATACTATGTACCAAGGGCATAGGTACCTCAGAGGCCTACCAGGGGCTGCAGCATGTATTGTGCCACCCCTGGAAGGCCATCCAAACTGACACCACAGGTCTGCTACTGTAGCCTGGGTAAGGTGGTGCATGCACCCCTTACTGTGATATAGGTTACCTATATCACTAAATACATACACACATATAAACCTATAAGTCACTCCTATGGCAGGCCTTATCAATCCTGAAGGCAGAGTGCGTGGTTCCTATGTGAGAGGGTGCCCCTGCATGAGCAGGGCCCCTCTGCAGCGTTCGGAGACCCTTCTCTGATGATGTTTGTAGTGCAGCCTGACCATATACTCTTAAGCGCATTATAACCTCGCGTTAAATGCTAACTTTGGAATGGCTGCACCTAAACATGTCGTGTTTGGTGTCAAACATCTTGGAATACTACCCCCCGCCAATTCTGGTGGCGGGGGTAGCATTCCACCCTTCTAGAGGGAGAGACATGTTAACCCTGGCCTGGCCGGTAACTTCTTTCTAAAGCCCTGGCATCACAAAATGGATGCTGCTGCCACAGACACGAGTCTGGCCTCCTGCTGCTGGACGAAACTCCGGCAGGGGAGGCCTGGACAATAGGTTTCCTGTCCCAGGGAGGTGTGACCACCTCCCCAGACAGGATAATGTGTATTGGGGCTGGGCGGGAGCACTTTCGGGTGCTTTGAAGTCCTGCACTGGGGGCACACTTGGTGTCCCTGTGCATACCCCAGTTCAAACCAGATCAGGGGCTTGCAGCCCCTGCTTTGGCACGAACTGGACAAAGGGAAAGGGGTGTAGCCACCCCTCTGCCCTGACCCACCCATAGGTGGGGCCACAGAGTAGTCCAACCCCTAAACTTGGTATAAGTATAGGAACCCAGTCCTTAGGACTTTAGATTATCCCTGGACGAAACTCTGAAACAGAATCCTGGACCTTCGACGCTCTACTCAAGACTAGAGGACAGAAGAATCTCCCTTGGGGTCAAGGAGTGACTCCCCTGCTTGGCAGGCACCAAAGAAGCAATTGTCTGGTCTGCATCGCCTAAGCTCCCGTCGGACGCCGAAGTCTTTGCATCACCAGAGGTGGATTTCCAGACTTCCCCGAGGCTGCCCTGAGTCCCCAGCAAAGCTGAGGCCCGTAGCTGTCGTGGGTATTGTGGAACCGTGACCCCTGGACACCGCACGCATTTGCTAGTGCATCCTCTTCTGGGTCTCCCATGAAGTCCTGCTTTGGGCTCCGAGTAGCCCTAGCCTCCAGCACCAACTGCACCGAAGATCACTGGCCTCCACTCCACGAGTGTCCTGTGAGCTAGCTCCACGTGCGACGTCTCGAGGCTCCTTCGCGGTCGCTAGCCCATTGGCTAGTAGCCCTTCACGAAGGCCAATCCTTTTCTTCTTGGGCTCCCTGGTTGCGCCAGGCTTGCCCTCTCTTACCCTTGCTGGGTGAGTTCCTCAGACCTTGCTGGTCTGCATCATCGACATTCTTCACTTTCATCGAGACTTGCCGTTGCCAAGGCTTGTTGGGTCCAATCCGGTCGCCGACGCCTCAGCACTCGACAGACATCGTGTACCAACCCGAATCCTGGTCCTGGTTGCCGACAATGCCTCCTGGACCTCGTGGCTGAAGAGTCAAGACAACCATCAACCTACCTGAAGCACTCGACATCGGTGGGCATCCGCTCATCGCCTTCCTGGTCACTGGCTAGTGACCCAGACTCTGTCCCCTCTGCTTTCAGGTTCTTCAGATCTCCGATCCACTCTTGGATCCACCCGGACACTTTCCACTTGGTCGCCAGCAGCACTTTGCAGCAGATCGCCATTCAAATCGACGACGAAACCCGACCCCGAAAGGCACCAATGCACCCGGCTTCCCTGGGTGAGGTAACACGAGTACTCCGGTGCTCCCGTGGGTAGAGACTCTAGAACGACCTAGTTCTCAAAGGGTTTGCTCCAAGTCCTCCTTTAAGTGTCCCTTTTCTTTAATTTCCTGATCGCGACTTTCTCCATAGAAGTTAACGGCGTATCGCGGTTGTGTATTTACACTGCACGCGTCCCCCGTGGGTCCCCTGTGTCACTACTGTGAGAAGTTGGCCTGGCATATGCTGTCCACTAATTATAGTGGGCACCTTGCACCAGTCCAAACAACCCCTTATTGGAGATAGGTTAAAGACAACCTTATTGAAAACTATCCTAGTGGTAGCTATGGAGAGCAGCCTTCAGGCTAAGTCTTGAAGGAATGTAAAGCAGCTTGTTTTACCAGTCTATAATCTCTTGAGTGATCAAATGAAAGAGCACCACACCAGGTATATATTCAAAATATATGTATTTATTGCTAAACACACCCCTCTAGTCTCTTTATGAGGCTAGAGTTCGAAGTACATAAGTTAGAAGTTATTTAAACACAGTAATAGCACAAATACACGTTTGGGCCCTAGGGGCGTACCAAACCATATACCAATAAAGTGGTATAAGAACCACGACTGAACTAGACACTAGGCCTAGAGCCTCTAGAAGTGCTTGGACCACAAGGAACCACCCAAGGTAGTGACACAGGGGACCCACGGGAGACGCGTGCAGTGTAAATACACAACCGCGATACGCCGTTGACTTCTATGGAGAAAGTCGTGATCGGGAAATTAGAGAAAAGGGACACTTAAAAGAGGACTTGGAACAAACCCTTTGAGATCTAGGACTTTGAAGAGTCTCTACCCACTGGAGCACCGGAGTACTCGTGTTACCTCACCCAGGGAAGCCGGGTGCATAGGTGCCTTTCGGGGTCGGGTTTCGTCGTCGATTTGAATGGCGATCTGCTGCAAAGTGCTGCTGGCGACCAAGTGGAAAGTGTCCGGGTGGATTCAAGAGTGGATCGGAGTTCTGAAGAACCTGAAAGCAGAGGGTACAGAGTCTGGGTCACTAGCCAGTGACCAGGAGGGCGATGGATAGATGCCCACCGATGTCGAGTGCTTCAGGTGCGTTGATGGTTGTCTTGACTCTTCAGCCATGAGGTCCAGGAGGCGTTGTCGGTGACCAGGAGCAGGATTCTGGCTGGTACACGATGTCTGTCGAGTGCTGAGGTGTCGGCGATCAGATTGGACCCAACAAGCCTTGGCAACGGCAAGTCTTGATGCAGAGGAAGATCGTCGATGGTGCAGACCAGCAAGGTCTGGGGAACTCACCCAGCGAGGGTAAGTGAGGGCAGGCCTGGCGCAACCAGGATGCCAAGTTAGAAAAATATTGGCCTTCGTTAAGGGCTACTAGCCAACGGGCTAGCGACCGCGAAGGAGCCTCGTGACGCCGCACGTGGATCTGGCTCACAGGACACTCGTGGAGTGGAGGCCAGTGATCTTCGGTGCAGTTTGTGCTGGAGGCTAGGGCTACTCGAAGCCCAAAGCACGACTTTTTGGAAGACCCAGAAGAGGATGCACTTGCAAATGTGCTTGGTGTCCAGGGGTCACGGTCTCAAGTCACCCACGATAGCCACGGGCCTCAGCTTCGCTGGGGACTCAGGGTAGCCTCGGGGAAGTCTGAGAATCCACCTCTGGTGATGCGATGACTTCGGCGTCCGACGGGAGCTTCAGAAATGCGAACCGGACAGATGCTTCTCTGGTGCCTGCCAAGCAGGGGAGTCACTCCTTGACCCCAAGGGAGATTCTTCTGTCCTCTAATCGTGAGTAGAGCGTCGAAGGTCCAGGATTCAGTTTCAGAGTTTCATCCAGGGATAATCTAAAGTCCTAAGGACTGGGTTCCTATACTTATACTAAGGATAGGGGTTGGACTACTCTGTGGCCCCACCTATGGGTGGGTCAGGGCAGAGGGGTGGCTACACCCCTTTCCCTTTGTCCAGTTCACGCCAAAGCAGGGGCTGCAAGCCCCTGATCCGGTTTGAACTGGGGTATGCACAGGGACACCAAGTGTGCCCCCAGTGCAGGACTTCAAAGCACCAGAAAGTGCTCCCGCCCAGCCCCAATACACATTATCCTGTCTGGGGAGGTGGTCACACCTCCCTGGGACAGGAAACCTATTGTCCAGGCCTCCCCTGCCGGAGTTTCGTCCAGCAGCAGGAGGCCAGACTCGTGTCTGTGGCAGCAGCATCCATTTTGTGATGCCAGGGCTCTGGAAAGAAGTTACCGGGCTAGCCAGAGTTAACATGTCTTTCCCTCTAGAAGGGTGGAATGCTACCCCTGCCGCCAGAATTGGCGGGGGGGGGTAGTATTCCAAGATGTTTGACACCAAACACGACATGTTTAGGTGCAGCCATTCCAAAGTTAGCATTTTACCGCGAGGTTATTATGCGCTTAAGAGTATATGGTCAGGCTGCACTACAAACAGCATCAGAGATGGTCTCCGAACGCTGCAGAGGGGCCCGGCTCATGCAGGGGCACCCTCTCACATAGGAACCATGCACTCTGCCTTTAGGATTGATAAGGCCTGCCTTAGGAGTGACTTATAGGTTTATATGTGTGTATGTATTTAGTGATATAGGTAACCTATATCACAGTAAGGGGTGCATGCACCACCTTACCCAGGCTGCAGTAGCAGACCTGTGGTGTCAGTTTGGGTGGCCTTCCAGGGGTGGCATAATACATGCTGCAGCCCCTGGTAGGCCTCTGAGGTACCTATGCCCTTGGTACATAGTATACCATATACTAGGGACTTATAAGAGCACTCCAGATTCCAATCAGTGATGTGCCTAAGGCACATGGAAACCTTTTACAGAGAAAGCAGATAGACTGGGGCCCTGAATAGCAGGATCCCAGTCCAACTAAGTCATAAACCAGCAAAACACCATAAAAAAGTGGGGGCAACCATATAGTCAGATTCCACCTTCCTACATAACCCCCCCAAACGAAAGGAGATAAGGCTAACCTTGGCCAGTTGAGCCTTCATTGACTAAGTGGTCATATAAGGAAGCACCTGCACTAGCATGGTTGCCCCCTGTCTTATGGTCCACTAAGCAATCCCTCACCCTAAGGGTATGAGAGGGTCTCCACCATGGGGAATCACTACCTGTGGTGTGCTTAGGTAAAGTACAAGGCTGGTGAGGTGTCTGAGTAGGGAAGTGAGGCCCTAGGAATGTTGGCCTCAGCTTCCTCAGATCAATGGTCACCATGTATGCCTGTCTTTCCATGACTGAGTTGCACTTTGCTCTAAGGGTCAACCTTTGGCTGCCTACAGCTGGGGGTTGGGTCCCTTTGGATGGACTACTGGAGGGACAGGGCAGGTTTGGAACCTTCAGGTCCCAGGTTTGCCCTTGCCTACCAGAGTCCTTCTGGGGAGGTCCCTACATAAAGGCATGGGGGATCCCTCAGTGTGTAGAGGAGTTTTCACCTGGCTAGGGCTACTAGACTGGGTGCCCCTAATCTGCTGATGGGGGTTCCTCTGGACAGGGGGCCCTGGGGGTCCACTGACCTCCCTGACCTCTGCAGCCCTGGGCTGGCTGAGGCAGGGTAGAGAGGGGCAGGTTACCTGCTCCAGACTGGGTACCACCTTGGAAGGGTCCTCTGCCATCAGGGGTGGGGCCAGGCCAGGCCTGACTACCTCTGGGGCAGTTCCTTCACTAGGGATAGGGTCAGTTCCCTGAGGAGGCTGACCCTTACCTACTGTCTGGAGGGAAGAAGACTTTTCTTCAACCCTTGTGCTCTCTTTTGGGGGAGAGTGGGCCATTCTTTCAGGCTCCATCTCTCCAAATTCTTGGGCTGGGGCTGTGGCCATCACAGCCCCACTAACCTTTACAGGGACGCCCAACATCCTAAGATGGGTTTGGTGTTCAACTTCAGCCCAGGCTGAAATTTCCAAATCATTGCCCATCAGGCAATCTACAGGTAAGGTGGGGGACACTGCCACTCTCTTTGGGCCTGTGACCCCCTCCCAGCTGAGATTGACTATGGCCATGGGGTGATCTGTTCTGACACCATCAATGTTGGTCACCTGGTATTTAAACTCAGGTAAAAACTGGTGAGGGGGACTAGTTTCCCTGCCACCATGGTGACACTAGCCCCTGTGTCCCTAAATGCCACAGCTTTCTGACCATTAATTATTGGCTCCAATCTGTACCTGCCCAACGCCGTGGGACCCATGGTAAAGGTGGCAAAACCTATACCACCATCAGAGTCAGAGGAGTCTGTTGAGGGGTCCCTGTCTAAACTAGGGCTCACCTCTGTTCCTCTTGCAAAAGCACCCAACTTTTTGGGTGCACTACTCCCAACTGGAGGATTACTACTGGTAGTACCAGGAGGGGTGGTAGTAGTTGTGGGAGGAACATTTTCTTTATTGCCAATCCTGGGGCAACTGGGATCAGTTTTCCAGTGCCCAGGCCTTTTACAGACATGGCAATATGGTTTCTTTTCAGGAGAGGAAGGAGTTTGGGACCCACCCCCAGAAGAGGAATTTTGGGGCCCTGTAGGGGACTTATCCTTAGATTTATCCCCACCTTTCTCTTGGGACTTAGTAGAATCTTTCTTCTGGTCACCACCCTGATTTCTAGTTTTTACTCTGGTTCTGACCCATTTGTCTGCCTTCTTTCCCAATTCTTGGGGAGAGGTCAGATCAGAGTCCACCAGATACTGGTGCAAAAGCTGGTTTTGACAATTATTAAGGATCTGCTCCCTCATTATCAAATTGTACAATCCTAAAAAGTCATGCACTTTGTTGCCATGTATCCAACCTTCCAGAGCCTTTGTAGCACAATCTACAAAATCAACCCAGTCTTGAGTCTGAGCTTTTTGGGTGTCTCTGAACTTCAACCTATACTGTTCAGTGGTTAGGCCAAACCCATCTATCAGAGCACTCTTCAAGACTGTGTAATTGTCAGCATTCTCTTCTCTTACAGTGAGGAGCTTGTCTCTACCTTTGTCTGCAAAGGAGAGCCACAAGATTGCTGCCCACTGCCTCTGGGGGACCTTCTGAACTTTACAGGCCCTCTCCAGTGCAGTTATCCATTTGTGGATGTCATCCCCACTCTGGTAGGGAGGGACAATCTTGTTTAGGTTTCTATGGTCATAAGACCTTTCCCTATCTCTAGGGATATTGCTGCCACCATGGGACTCTAGTCCCAACTTTCTTCTCTCTCTAAAGAGATCTAGGGACTCCCTGTCTATGGCTAGTTGCTTCTTCTTGAGTTCAAGCTGAGCTTCCTCATATAGAACCAGCCTCTTTCTTCTCTCATGAGAGGATTCCCTCCTAGGAGATGAGACAGAGCTCCCTATTGAGGTGCCAGAGTGGTTAGACTCCTGAGAAGAAGATCTAGACCTTCTGGGCACACTCACAATCCTTCCTGGGGGGACAAAGGGGCATCATTCTGGTCCTCCTCTTCATCTTCCTCAGGAGGGGTTGGATTATCCAGGTCAGGGCCATTGTCGCCCTCCTGGTCAGTTTCAGAGGGGGGCTGGGGGTACTGGTACCCCTGGTCCCATCCTCATCATCTGCCCCACCCTCAGCTCCTACCCCTTCAGTCCCCAAGGGCTTACTAAGGTCATAAGCCACCAACAACTCCTTGAGGTGTTGGGTGGTGGGGCTTTGGCCTGTCCTTATTTTTCTCAAGTTGCATAAAGCTCTCAATTCCAAGAATGGGAGTGTATCATACTTGGAGGGTGGAAGCTCAATGGCTTCCTGCAAGGATTCTTTAGATCCTGCCCTTAAAGACATTACTAGTGTGGTGTGGTGTATGAACTACCTACTCTAGTGTGGCCTACTAAACTCTCTTGAGTTGTAGAAAGGGTTGTGCTATCCCTTAACACACAACTCTAAGTTCAGTAGAACTTACTGTATTCTAAGCTTAAATTATATGTACCTTAGGTACCTTTAGTGGTTTTCAGTTGATCAATTCAATTGAGATTATCTGGTAAAACAATAGCAAGCTGGAATCCCACACGCTGCACACCAATGTGAGAAGTTGGCCTGGCATATGCTGTGCACTAATTATAGTGGGCACCTTGCACCAGTCCAAACAACCCCTTATTGGAGATAGGTTAAAGACAACCTTATTGAAAGCTATCCTAGTGGTAGCTATGGAGAGCAGCCTTCAGGCTAAGTCTTGAAGGAATGTAAAGCAGCTTGTTTTACCAGTCTATAATCTCTTGAGTGATCAAATGAAAGAGCACCACACCAGGTATATATTCAAAATATATGTATTTATTGCTAAACACACCCCTCTAGTCTCTTTATGAGGCTAGAGTTCGAAGTACATAAGTTAGAAGTTATTTAAACACAGTAATAGCACAAATACACGTTTGGGCCCTAGGGGCGTACTCAAACCATATACCAATAAAGTGGTATAAGAACCACGACTGAACTAGACACTAGGCCTAGAGCCTCTAGAAGTGCTTGGACCACAAGGAACCACCCAAGGTAGTGACACAGGGGACCCACGGGAGACGCGTGCAGTGTAAATACACAACCGCGATACGCCGTTGACTTCTATGGAGAAAGTCGTGATCGGGAAATTAGAGAAAAGGGACACTTAAAAGAGGACTTGGAACAAACCCTTTGAGATCTAGGACTTTGAAGAGTCTCTACCCACTGGAGCACCGGAGTACTCGTGTTACCTCACCCAGGGAAGCCGGGTGCATAGGTGCCTTTCGGGGTCGGATTTCGTCGTCGATTTGAATGGCGATCTGCTGCAAAGTGCTGCTGGCGACCAAGTGGAAAGTGTCCGGGTGGATCCAAGAGTGGATCAGAGTTCTGAAGAACCTGAAAGCAGAGGGGACAGAGTCTGGGTCACTAGCCAGTGACCAGGAGGGCGATGGACAGATGCCCACCGATGTCGAGTTCTTCAGGTGCGTTGACGGTCATCTTGACTCTTCAGCCATGAGGTCCAGGAGGTGTTGTCGGTGACCAGGAGCAGGATTCGGGCTGGTACACGATGTCTGTCGAGTGCTGAGGTGTCGGCGACCGGATTGGACCCAACAAGCCTTGGCAACGGCAAGTCTCGATGCAGAGGAAGATCGTCGATGGTGCAGACCAGCAAGGTCTGGGGAACTCACCCAGCGAGGGTAAGTGAGGGCAGGCCTGGTGCAACCAGGATGCCAAGTTAGAAAAAGATTGGCCTTCGTTAAGGGCTACTAGCCAATGGGCTAGCGACCATGAAGGAGCCTCGTGATGCCGCACGTGGATCTGGCTCACAGGACACTCGTGGAGTGGAGGCCAGTGATCTTCGGTGCAGTTGGTGCTGGAGGCTAGGGGTACTCGGAGCCCAAAGCACGACTTCTTGGGAGACCCAGAAGAGGATGCACTTGCAAATCTGCTCGGTGTCCAGGGGTCACGGTCTCAAGTCACCCACGATAGCCACGGGCCTCAGCTTTGCTGGGGACTCAGGGTAGCCTCGGGGAAGTCTGAGAATCCACCTCTGGTGATGCGATGACTTTGGCGTCCGACGGGAGCTTCAGAAATGCGAACCGGACAGATGCTTCTTTGGTGCCTGCCAAGCAGGGGAGTCACTCCTTGACCCCAAGGGAGATTCTTCTGTCCTCTAATCGTGAGTAGAGCGTCGAAGGTCCAGGATTCAGTTTCAGAGTTTCGTCCAGGGATAATCTAAAGTCCTAAGGACTGGGTTCCTATACTTATACTAAGGATAGGGGTTGGACTACTCTGTGGCCCCACCTATGGGTGGGTCAGGGCAGAGGGGTGGCTACACCCCTTTCCCTTTGTCCAGTTCGCGCCAAAGCAGGGGCTGCAAGCCCCTGATCCGGTTTGAACTGGGGTATGCACAGGGACACCAAGTGTGCCCCCAGTGCAGGACTTCAAAGCACCAGAAAGTGCTCCCGCCCAGCCCCAATACACATTATCCTGTCTGGGGAGGTGGTCACACCTCCCTGGGACAGGAAACCTATTGTCCAGGCCTCCCCTGCCGGAGTTTCGTCCAGCAGCAGGAGGCCAGACTCGTGTCTGTGGCAGCAGCATCCATTTTGTGATGCCAGGGCTCTGGAAAGAAGTTACCGGGCAAGCCAGAGTTAACATGTCTTTCCCTCTAGAAGGGTGGAATGCTACCCCCGCCGCCAGAATTGGCGGGGGGGGTAGTATTCCAAGATGTTTGACACCAAACACGACATGTTTAGGTGCAGCCATTCCAAAGTTAGCATTTTACCGCGAGGTTATAATGCGCTTAAGAGTATATGGTCAGGCTGCACTACAAACAGCATCAGAGATGGTCTCCGAACGCTGCAGAGGGGCCCGGCTAATGCAGGGGCACCCTCTCACATAGGAACCATGCACTCTGCCTTTAGGATTGATAAGGCCTGCCTTAGGAGTGACTTATAGGTTTATATGTGTGTATGTATTTAGTGATATAGGTAACCTATATCACAGTAAGGGGTGCATGCACCACCTTACCCAGGCTGCAGTAGCAGACCTGTGGTGTCAGTTTGGGTGGCCTTCCAGGGGTGGCATAATACATGCTGCAGCCCCTGGTAGGCCTCTGAGGTACCTATGCCCTTGGTACATAGTATACCATATACTAGGGACTTATAAGGGCACTCCAGATTCCAATCAGTGATGTGCCTAAGGCACATGGAAACCTTTTACAGAGAAAGCAGATAGACTGGGGCCCTGAATAGCAGGATCCCAGTCCAACTAAGTCATAAACCAGCAAAACACCATAAAAAAAGTGGGGGCAACCATATAGTCAGATTCCACCTTCCTACAACTACCTTGGGTGGTTCCTTGTGGTCCAAGCACTTCTAGAGGCTCTAGGCCTAGTGTCTAGTTCAGTCGTGGTTCTTATACCACTTTATTGGTATATGGTTTGGTACGCCCCTAGGGCCCAAACGTGTATTTGTGCTATTACTGTGTTTAAATAACTTATAACTTGTGTACTTCGAACTCTAGCCTCATAAAGAGACTAGAGGGGTGTGTTTAGCAATAAATACATATATTTTGAATATATACCTGGTGTGGTGCTCTTTCATTTGATCACTCAAGAGATTATAGACTGGTAAAACAAGCTGCTTTACATTCCTTCAAGACTTAGCCTGAAGGCTGCTCTCCATAGCTACCACTAGGATAGCTTTCAATAAGGTTGTCTTTAACCTATCTCCAATAAGGGGTTGTTTGGACTGGTGCAAGGTGCCCACTATAATTAGTGGACAGCATATGCCAGGCCAACTTCTCACAGGAAGGGCAATCCTCTTCAAGATGATGGCCCTCCCGCATTTACTTTACGCCGTCCAAAACACTCCTTATCGCATTCAGGACTCATTCTTTCAAACGATCGAGTCCGAGCTACGCAAGTTGCTATGGGGGGGGAAGTCCCAGGATTGCGCTCAAGAAGCTTCAGAATGGGGTGTATGAAGGGGGGCTGGCAGTCCAAGATATTAGGAAATACTACTGGGCTGCTCATCTTATTAACGTCAACGGTTGGGTTTTTTCCCCACTTGAGGAACCAGCCTACAGGGTGGACAGACTGGCCTTGGGCGAGCATATTCACTTGGGAGAATTGTACCTCAGGGGTAGGGGATCCGTACATCTGCCACCACACACAAAGACAGTCATCGACATTTGGCATAAAGCAGCTAGAATGATGGGATGGGAATGGAAACTCACTGAACGGACCCCGCTCTGGGAGGGAGACTTTCTGAAGGAAGTGCAAAAACTGCATGGTTTCCGGAAGTGGAGCCTTATAGGTGTTAACGTGCTCGGAGACGTCTGGAAAGGTGGTAAAATGGTGACATTCGATAGTCTGCGGGAGGGCTTCCAAATGGGGGAAGGTGAATTTCTAGATACCGACAGTTGCGTTCGGCACTCCACTGTCATTTGAAAGAGGGGACTGTGCTTCCAGAATATTCCCCATTAGAGGATAGGCTCCTCTTGGATCCCATGATTGAGAAAGCGGTGTCACTGACATACAAAAAACTGGTAAACAACACCCCGGACTGCCTGGGTTCGCTGCAGGAGGCCTGGGAAACAGATGTGGGTCTTTTGGAGGATGATGATTGGGCGGAGGCCCTCCAGTGCCCCAGGGAAATAGACATCAGAGCGCGCTTTCGAATTGTTCAACTTCGTATCCTGCACAGGTCGTATGCCTCGAGAATGGTGCAGGTCTGTATTAAGGGTGGGGGCTCCGAGGTATGTGCCAGGGGATGTGGCGAGAGGGGATCTTTCTTTCATATTTTGTGGTCTTGCCCCAGGATCCAGAAGTACTGTAAGGGTGTCACCTGGGTAATGGAGGCTGTAGTGGGTGAGCAGGTCCCGTTGGAGTCCAGATGGCATATCCTCGGCCTCACTGGAGAGATCACATGGCCACAGTGGGCCAAGCTGTGGCTAGCTTTGGCAGGGGGGTCCGCAAGATGAACATTGCACGCGCATGGGGTGCGACGGAACCCCTGACAGTTGCTGCATGGCTTTGCTATATGGACTGGTGCCATAGTGCGGAGCAGGTGGTTTATCAAAGCCGTGGATGCCCTCGCAAATGGGAGAAAATATGGGGGCCTTGGACACTGTATAGGGGTCTGTGATGGGTCTCATGAGGTGCATCGAATGGGCTTTCCGGGAGCGTTTAGTGACGTATTCCATCGGGTGGTGTGCGGCATTGCATTAAATGTAAGTGTGTACTGCGCGTTATAATGCCTAGTAATTGCTATGTCTTCTACATGCATTGTATATGTATATTGAGATTTGCTTTTATCCGAAGCTTGTTTTTTTTGCTTTAATAAAAAGACATTATAAAAAAAGACTGCCCTCACCCACTATGTAGAGGCATACTTCATCATAGGGCCGCTGACACACCCTGGTTCAGACCAACACTCAGGGTGGAGCATTTGTTTTTCATTTTTTTTAAGAGAAAACAAAGAAAAAGGAGGGATCCCTAATGCAGAAAGGTTAGTGTTAAAACTGCCTAAATGGGTACCTATATACTAATTTATTATTGGTCCCACTTGACAGGGTTAAAAGTAAAAGTTGGGTATATTGGAGGAGTTACATCTCCATTATCCCATCTGCCTGTACCGACATGTTTCAGCCATTACCAAACGCCCTTATGGGTCACTGGCCTTCCTCAGGATACTGATCCCTCATAGAGAACCCAAGTCTTCCAGGTTTAAGCTTACCAACTAGTAAGAAAAAATAGTAGGTCTTACTTTGTATTTGTGAGTAACTACACTCATAATGCGTGCCTATAAAGAAACAAGGAGACATAGTGAGATACTCCCCTTGTTAATTGCATATGTTCATCCTACCTTACAAAAGGGTCCTTACCCTACATAATTAACTTCTATACACACAAGTGTGACATAAAAACTATCAACTATCCAAAATTCACCATTAATAGGCACCCAGCACCATGTGGACAGTGGAATTCCAAAGTTAAAAAGTCAAACATCAGTATTAGGTATTATAGTTGAAGATGTTCATCCTTACCCGAGTCACATTGGTTTTTCTCCCAACTTGGGCCAAAGTGGGAACACCTCCCTGTAGTCACACTCTGCAAAGTAACATAGTTTTCAAAGTGGACTGTTCATATCCAACTATTCCTCTACTAAGGGTGCCTGTTAAGTTATTCAGATTGATGATTAATTTATTCTCATTGTTCTGTCCCCATAGGTATGTGGTTATACTGTCTCCAATAGCGTATGTTATTTGCAGTGAGCAACATGACCCCTGATGTTGGGGAGAAATTTAAAAACTCAGAGGAGCGTACCCATCTTTTAGTATTACAGGGGTCTCCGTCTCATCTAATTATCTTAAATCAGTGAGAGCCATTCAAAACTCACTACCAACTTTGAGGCCATTGTGGGAGGCAGGACGAATTGTCTCTTTACATGGTCTCCCCGCCAAACCC
Organism: Calotriton arnoldi; assembly: GCA_963921515.1. Lineage (NCBI taxonomy): Eukaryota > Metazoa > Chordata > Amphibia > Caudata > Salamandridae > Calotriton > Calotriton arnoldi. The sequence goes on along the minus strand of CAWUFW010000683.1, from coordinate 3,369,316 downwards.
GTTTCTCTATGTCTAGTGATTGTACGATCGAGCCCGATCGTCCCGTTTTATTTACTTCGTCAAGGGTCAGTTTCTCCTTCTTGACCACTTTGCGCCCTCTGGCGATGAGTTTCCATTACCTCGGGATCATGAAATAGAACCTGCGATAGTCTTGTTATTGCGTAACTTCCTGTTTCCAGTATCTAATCGAGCTGGAACGTGGCTCGACTGTTCCTGTGTGTGATGCCCCCGGCCATATTGGAATAGTATTGTGTTCTCCACAACTAATTTAGGGGTCTTGTAACATAATGATGGATTCAATCTATTTTACCGTGTATGATTTTAAACTCATATGACCGTCCCGTTGCTATCGCGAGTTAAAAAAACATAAGTTAAACAATGTCATCTCTGCTGAAAGATGTTACTGCCCAATTGAGTAAATAGTGCTTGATCTTTTACTATGTGTAAGCATACAGTCACATCAAAAAGGGGAGATGGGGAGAAGGGGGGGGAAACTCTGCATTAGGGATCCCTCCTTTGGAGCACTCTCTCTTTTTTCTTTGTTTTCTCTTTAAAAAAAACAAACAAATAAGCGCTCCACCCTGAGTGTTGGTCTGCACCAGGGTGTGTCAGTGGCCCTATGATGAAGCAGGCCACTACATAGTGGGTGAGGGCAGTCTTTAAAAAACCCTAGGGCTTTTCCAAAAGGTTTTGATGTCTATTGGTATTTGTTTTCTTTCCATTACCTCTCTTTCATATATATTTTACTGATTTGGATAGTATCCTTTTCCTAGCTGGGTTCAATAAGCAGTTGGTCTTTGTCCTTCTCTTTTTGTGAGGGCTACAGTCTGAGTAGGGAAAGCTAGGGAAGGCTCGCTCTCTTGTCCCTTCTTGTTCTCTGTGAGTATAGTGAGTATGGCCGCTGAGCCGTAGGGACATTTTTGGGAACTATCCGAAATAGTTACTGAGTAATATCCATAAATAGGATTAATCAGGACTTACATAAGTAAATTGGACAAACAGGGCTTTTCTTACAGAGATGATGCAGCTGAATTAATTTTAGCCGGACCCTTCATGTTGAGAGAGTCATCTATCACGCAGGCACTCACACACGTGGAGGGGTGGGACACCCTTACGGAACTCAAGAAAACACAGGTTAAAACCATTTTACATGGAGATATTTTAACTGTATATCTTAGAGCTAAGTCGTCACCTCGGCGACTGTTGGTAGTGAATGAACCATTGCTCTTTCTGGAAGACACTTCCTTCAGAAAGGACTGGTCACTTATCGCTTGAAGTGTACCAGAGATTGGTTGATTTTAATTATCAACACTGCAAAAAAATGTTCAGATTCTTTACTGGTACAGATCCAAACCAGTGAGAATAATTTAAAAACACAAACACAATTGACAATTTTCAAAAGAAACTGGATGAAACGAATAGGGAGGTCAATCAATACAAGGACTACCTGGCACGTTCAAAAATCAATAAGTTACAGAAAGATCTAAAAAGGTTCTCACAGGAGAAAGTATACCCCTATGTTAGTGACGATTATGCTAAACAAGAAGAGGCACTTAATACGAAGAAAAATACATCGCATAGAAGAGACAAAGACACCTCCAGATCTGGAAGCGAAAGTAGTGACAACAACTACAGACCTAGGCCCAGGGGTAGGGGTTTTTAGGGGACCACCACATACCTTCCAGCAAGGCCCACAGGGTTCAGGCTTTGGTTGGCCTCCAATGTACCCCCCGATGCAGCCCTTCCAATACTACCCAAATCAATATAATTTTTTTTAGGGAGAGGCAGGGAAAGGGGAAGAGACAGACAGAAGGAAAAGAGAGTCCAGTGGGACGACATCAATCAAAGAGTCACTCGGAACATGACCAGAGATGTACAACCAGGGAGCAGCAAGGATTGAGCCTCATTATGAATTTGACAGACATTGTTCTCACTAAGGAACAAGAAACAGTCCTGAATAAAGCACTAGGATTTGTTCCCACCAATCAGATCGATCTCTTCAAACTCAGATGCGAACTAGCTGATTTCTTTAGGAATATACGCCTCAAGGTCTTCTTTGATAGAGAGAGTGGAGAAAGAAGCCCACAAGGGGACACGGGATAGAGACCCAAATCCTTGTTGGTTTCAACACTAGCGCAAGTCCCTCCTGAAGTAGGGTTTTTTGAACAGGCGGTTATCCAAGAGATAGAACAGTCCAATAAGGTGAATAACAAAAAAAGCTACTGTAATCTGACCAACACAGAATAGCAAGCAATGCAAGAGTTGAAAAATTACCCACGGATCATTATAAAACCAGCAGATAAGGGTGGGGCCATCGTTATCCAAACCATATAAGCATATAATGCTGAATGCTTACGCCTCCTTGGAGATAGAAGGAACCATGAGATTTTGGGTAACGACCCTACACCCGAACTCCAGAGGGAGATAAATAGCTATGTTGAAGAAGCCATCTCAATGGTTGGATCTGTCAAGAGGAAGCAATTTTCTTGTGTAGACAAAAACTGAAGGTTCAGTACTTTTATACATTGCCCGAGGTACACAAAGTCACTGGGCCTCCCCCTGGCCGTCCTATCGTGTCAGGGATAGACTCTGTTCTGGAACCTTTATCATAATTTTGTGGGGCCCGATTCACAGAACTAACTTAAGACAAAATCCTAAACTTACTACCATTTTGGTATTCACAGAAGGCACTTACTCATTTTGGTATTCACAGAAGGCACTTACTCATTTTGGTATTCACAGAAGGCACTTACTCATCAATGAGTAAGTGCCTTCTGTGAATACCAAAATGAGTAAGTTACTCAAAATGAGTAAGTTACTCAAAATGAGTAAGTTACTCATTTTGGTATTCACAGAAGGCACTTACTCATCAATGAGTAAGTGCCTTCTGTGAATACCAAAATGAGTAAGTGCCTTCTGTGAATACCAAAATGGTAGTAAGTTTAGGATTTTCTCTTAAGTTAGTTCTGTGAATCGGGCCCGTAATTTTTACTTGAGGCCTATAGTACAATGGATGCCGGCATATTTAAAAGACACAAGGCAAGTTCTAAATCTGATAAAAGACATGGACTTTGATCCAAGTAAAGAAATGTTGATCGGACTGGACATCGAATCATTATACACCAACATCCCCAAGCGGGAGACACTCAGAGTAATTGAGAATATCCTGTTTGCAGAAAACTGGGAATGTCAAACCCCAAGATCTTTTATCCTCTGTCTAGCAGAGTTAGCACTCATGAGGAATTTCGTTCAATACAATGACACCTTGTATTTACACATCCACGGCACGTCCATGGGAATTTATTTCGCTCCCAGCCTAGCATGCCTGCATGTATCACATTTTGAGAATGAGAACATATACTCTCAGGCCAATCCATTTCTTCACTCCATTAGGGTTTAGAGACGATATATTGATGATGTACTACTCATCTGGAAGGGGGATAGGACTTCAGCAGAAGAACTTTTTGACATGGTTGAACAATGGGAATTCCTATTTGTTTTTTACATCGTCTATGACCACCAAATCCCTTCCCTTCTTGGATCTTACTATAACAGCAAAAAATGGCAAATTAGTGAGTGAAGTATTCCATAAATCTACTGACAGACACAATTTACTCTCTTTCCAGAGTTTTCATCTCAAATCTCTCAGAGAGACCCTACCCTATTGGCAATTTCTCCAGTTGCAGAGAAATTGCTCAGAGCTGAATGACTTTGAAAAAGAAGCAGAAAAACATGTGGTTAAAAGGGCATGGAAGCGAGCTAAAAACAATCACAGAGACTAGCTACTAGAGACACATGTACGACAGAGAGAGGATAGAAACATCTGCATTACAACATTCAATACAGCTTCAAACCATGTTAAAAAAATCATTATGAAGAATTGGCGTATTTTAAACTCTAATGGATTGAATCTGAAAAGCCCTCTTTTTGCCTTTAAGAAGAGTGCAAGCACCAGAAACATCCTGGTACACACTAGACCTTTGACAACTAAACCCAGAGGAAGGATGAATTTGACGCCTTGGGGTTTAACACCCATCTGCGGGCATTTTGCATGAGACAACTGTAAGGCGTACCCACAGACAACAAGTAGTAAAACAGCGGATGTAGGTTTAACATACCAGTGGGAACTGCGCAACCACACTATGTGCAACTCAGAAAATGTTATCTACCTCATAAAGTGCCTGTGTGGGTACCAATATGTAGTTCTGACAACTAGACGAGTAAAAATCAGCATCCTGGAACATATGAGCAACATAAGATGTGGGAGGGTAACAACCAAACTGACCGCACACTTCATAGAAATGCGACACTCTGAGAAAGATCTTAGATGGATAGTAATTGACAAACCATGCCTCCCTGTGACCACAAGAGATGTTACTAATCTCCTGTTCCAACGAGAACAGAGATGGGTTCACAGGTTGAGAAGCAGCGAACAGGGCCTGAATGATTCTATCCCATGGCACCATCTGTATGTCGCTAGATAAGAGGTACTAGTAATTGTTCTATGGATATGTACTACAGGAGAGGAAAATGAGTAAAGTGAGTAGAATGAGTTGGTTGGCACATTTCCTAATTCACAAGCAAAGTGATGCCCCCATTATGAAAAGATATAAGAGGAGTTAATTTAGAGAATGATTCTCATAATAACTCACAATGTGGGCTTTAACCATGACAAGCAAGACAGATGGTGGTATGCAGTCTTCCGTTTCCCTCTCCGTTTCTCTCTCTCCCCCCCTTCTCCCCTCCCCCTTTTTGATGTGACTGCAAGCATACACATAGTAAAAGATCAAGCACTATTTACTCAACTGGGCAGTAACATCTTTCAGCAGAGGTTACGTTGTTTAACTAATGTTTTTTTAACTCGCGTTAGCAAAGGGACTGTCAGATGGGTTTAAAACCATGCACGATAAAATAGATTGAATCCATCATTATGTTACAAGACCCCCAAATTAGTTGTGGACAACAAGCGACTATTCCAATATGGCCGCGGTCATCACACACAGGAACAGTCGAGCCGCATTCCAGCTCGATTAGACACTGGAAACAGGAAGTTACGCAATAACAAGACTATCGCAGGATCTATTTCATGATCCCTAGGTAATGGAAACTCATCATCGGAGGGCACAAAGTGGTCAGGAAGGAGACACTGACCCTTGACGAAGTAAGTAAAACGTGATGATCGGGCTTGATCGTACAATCACTAGACATAGAGAAACGGGTTTGGCAGGGAGACCACGTAAAGAGTCAATTCGTCCTGCCTCCTACAATGGCCTCAACATTGGTAGTGAGTTTTAAACAGCTCTCACTGATTTAAGATATTTAGATGAGATGGAGACCCCTACAATACTAAAAGATGGGTACGCTCCTCTAACTTTTTATATTTCTCCCCAACATCAGGGGTCATATTGCTGACTACAAATAATATATGCTACAGGAGACAGTATAACCACATACCTTTGGGGACAGAACAATGAGAATAAATTAATCATCAATCTGAATAACATAACATACACCCTTAGTAGAGGAATAAATGGATATGAATAGTCCACTTTGAAAACTATGTTCATTTGCAGAGTGTGACTACAGGGCGGTTTTCCCACTTTGGCCCTGAGTTGGGAGAAAAAATAATGTGACTCGGGTAAGGATGACTTTTTTACTTTGGAGTTCTACTGTCCACATGGTGCTGGGTCCCTATTAATGGTGAATTTTGGATAGTTGATTAGTTTTTATGCCACACTTGTGTGTATAGAAGTTAATTATGTAGGGTATAAGGACCCTTTTGTGAGGGAAGATGAACATATGCAATTAACAAGGGGAGTATCTCACTATGTCTTCTTGTTTCTTTATAGGTACACATTGCGAGTGTGGTTACTTACAAATACAAAGTAGGACCTACTATTTTGTTCTTACTATTGGGTAAACTTAAACCTGTAAGACTTTGGTTTTCTACGAGGGATCAGTATCCTGAGGCAGGCCAGTGACCCATAACGGTGTTTGGTAATGGCTGAAACATGTCGGTACAGGCATATGGGATAATGGAGATGTAACTCCTCCAATATACCCAGCATTTACTTTTAACCCTGTCAAGTTGGAACAATAATACATTAGTATATAGGTACCCATTTAGGCAGTTTTAACAGTAAACTTTCTGCATTAGGGATCCCTCCTTTGGAGCACTCTCTCCTTTTTTCTTTTTTTTCTCTTAACAAAACAAAACAACAAAAAAATGCTCATTCTGAGTGTTGGTCTGAACCAGGGTGTGTCAGCGGCCCTATGAAGAAGCATGCCACCACAAGTAGGTGAGGGCAGTCTTAAAAAAACCCTAGGGCTTTTCCAAAAGGTTTTGCTGTCTATTGATATTTGTATTCTTTCTATTACCCCCCTTTCACATATATTTTACTGATTTGGATAGTATCCTTTTCCCAGCAGTCTCCAATAAGCAGCTGGTCTTTGTCCTTCTCTTTTTGTGAGGCCTACAGTCTGAGTAGGGAGAGCCAGGAAAGGCTCACGCTCTTGTCCCTTCTTGTTCTGTATGAGTAAGGTGCTAGTCAACTGGGTAGCTGTAGGGAAGACTCTAAAAGAAGATTGTGGTGTCCCTATAGTTCAAACAGGAGGTCAGCCAACTAACCCTTGGAGCCACTACTGGGGATCCTGGGTTCAAGAGAAGCAGGCCCAGTCTTCCTTCTTCAGACAATAGGGCAGCCACCCTCTTCTTCTGAATCTTCCACAGGTCCAGGAGCATTCTAATGAGAGGTTCTGATGGTGCCATTCTTATACCCAGTGGCAGCCTGTGGGTGGGGGATGCTTCCATTGTCTAACCGTCTCATTTCCTGGGTTTGGCTCCAATCTGTCTAAGGAAACAAAGGCAGACCTAGGTGTGAGCTGCATTTGTCTATGACAGGGCAGAAAACCTTACAAGTCAGGAAGAGGGTGGGCACAGCTCTCAGGGTCCCATTTGAAGCTTAGGAAGGCCTGAGTACAACATTTGGTCATCCTGCTCAGGATAGGAACACCCTGCCCCACACCCAAGGCCATTTGGTCCCCATGTCTGGATGAATGCAGCGCACAGGAGATCCATTCACAGTCATGCAACCCTGTACAGTGGCAGAAAGACACATTCGCTTTAGGCAGAAAAATTGCGTATTTCTGAAAGTGGCATTTTTAGAACAGTAACTTGAAATCCAACTTCACCTTTAAAGAGGATTTTAAATTACAATTTAAATTAGTGGAGGAAGTGTTTATCTTTCTGTTCCCAAACTGAAGTTATTACTTATTATGTGCAGTAAAGTAACCCAGTGTTAATCTGTGGGAGAGCCCTTGCTACAGATACTTTAGCAGTTTTTCACTTTTCAGGACCTCTATTATTTATGTACACATGTCCTACCTGTTAAATATCATACACCCTGCCCTATGAGCCATTAGGACCTACGTTTGGGGTAACATATAATTATTAACAAGGAAGGTTTAGGCCTGGTAAAAAGTTTATTTGGCCAGGTTCAAACTGCAATACTTGCTACAATGGCAAGCCCGAGACTTGTATTGCAGGGATGCTCTAGTGACTGGCACAATTAGTGCTCCAGCCCGCTAGTAGCATTTAATTTACAGGGCCTGGGTACATGTAGTACCATGTACTAGGGACTTATAAGTAAACTAAATATACCAATGCAGTGCATACCAATTTTACCAGGTTTACAAGGGAGAGCACAAGTGCTTTATCACTGATTAGCAGGAGTAAAGTGTGCATAGCCCTAAAGCCAACAAAAATCGGTTCAGCGAAAGGAAGGGGAGAGGATGTAGCCTTACGGCTAGAGCGGTCAACCTCGAAGCTGGGGAACCGGGCTCAAGTCTCGGCAACGACGCTCAACATCCTGTGATTCTGGGCAAATCACTTAATCTCCCCATGCCTAAAAAAAAAAATGAATGTTTCCTCTTGTAACGAAACTGGTGCTCATGTAAAGCGCTCTGATACCCGATGTCTCGGGTCTAGTTCACGCTATATAAAAATCTGGAAAAAAAAAAAAGGTAAAAATCTGGGGTGACCCTGTAGAGAGGGCCAGGTCAAATACATTACAGTACATCATAGTACAGCAAATGCTAACAAGGAGCAGTAGTTATAAGAGCAGAAATGTGTAATTCCTACTACTGGGCATAGAGACAGGTTTTACTCCATTAAGAGGGCCTTTTGTCTAGAAAATGGGAAATGTGCTCAGGCTTGTTAGAAGTTAGCATGAGGTCTGGGGCCAAAACGTAATGAGGGGATGAATGGATGCGTCTTAAATTTTGGTCAAGTGCAATAATCAGTACCTGTATAAGGCGTCTGGTGCTGCCTAGTTGTCTGGCCACACAATCTGCACCATTATTAATGAAGATGGAAGCCTAGCTTGAAAAATACAAATCTATTATTAAATGTTCCTGAGAGAGAGCTGGGCTCTGGAAAGTGAAGGCGTTGTGGTAAAATGCTCCCTCTGTCCTTAGCCTCTACCAGTGTGGAGCTGGTTTGACCACGTTTGTCAGGGTTGATCTTAGTTTCCAGGCTGGCTCATATTGGAGCTGTGGATTACATGCAGAGTCACCCAAAATGTGGCATGATTTGGTGTAGATTGTGTTTTGTAATATATGGAGTGTTAGACTGTGTAAAACACATTATTTCAAACCAAGACTAATAATTCACCAACCTTTCCAGCTTCAGACACTGAATCCCAGTTTCCTCCTGCCAGTGCATACTTCCCACTGCCAATTCTTGCCAGGATCTCCTCAGGAGTATCATCAGGCCCATTTGCAAATGGTGTGAACCTGTAAAATTAAATACGATTATGCGCTATTAAATGAATGTTATAAATATATTTACAGTACCTTCAAAAACACAAAAAACGTAACTTGTCCACACAAATACACTCATTGTTATTTTGTGAATGCTGATGAACATGTCAAATATGCTCTTCTTCAAGAATTGTTTTAGTGATTGAAAGCGGATCTGGAATGTATTTAAGAATATAGCAGATACTCACCCAAAAAAAACCATAGAATGGAACTTGGATTGTGCTTCTTCGTTCTCACTCAGTCGGAGGGATTAAAAGTAGGGCTCTTGTTTTTATGGCAGTCGTTTTAGACATTTTCATCTGTATTTATATTTATTTATTTTGTTCACTCTAGGGTCCGATTCACAAAGGTAAAATAAGACGAAAGTCTAACTTTACGACTTTTGGTATTCACAATTTGTGAATACCAAAAGTCATAAAGTTAGACTTTCGTCTTATTTTACCTTTGTGAATCGGACCCCTAGAGTGGACAAAGTAAATAAATATAAAGACAGATGAAAATGTCTAAAAAACGCATGCTATAAAAACAAGAGCCCTACTTTTAATCCCTCCGACTGAGTGAGAACGAAGAAGCACAATCCAAGCTGTATTCTATGGAACAGGAAGCAGGCAGGCAGCCTCCCCCCCTTCCCCTAAGCCAATCATAATGCTGCAATAGCAGCGTTGTGATTGGTCCGGATGCCGACCAGCCAGGCGCCTATGGGGAGGCCATTTTCTCCATGTAGGCTGCATTGCAGCCTACATGGAGAAAGGACAGAGTGCGTATGACAGGTTTGGTCGGCCCTGGGGCCGACCAAACAGTCAGCGCCCTCAGCAGTGGGCAAGCCACTCCTCCCCTGCCCTAGAGCAGACCCCCAACCAAACACTTCTGCTTTCTAGTAGTGCGAGAAGCAGAAACAAAAACTGGTAGTTTTACCCTTTTATGTTTCTGCTTCTCGCACTGCGAGAAAGCAGTGTGGCGATGCTCTTCCGCCCTAGTGGAGGAGCCGCCCCTGATTTACTTTTGTGAGTCGGGCCCTAGCTGTTTAAAGCTGCATTATGAAACCTCCTCCCTCTCAACTGTTGGCCAGGAAGCCATGACTGACAGCATTGAAAATCACTCAAAAAGACATTATATTCCGGTTTTACATATTTAAAAATAAATACGGAGAAATAGATGGCTGCCCACCTGAATTTATCTGTAGCAGGCAGTAAAAATGGGAACCTGGGAACTTTACTTATATGATAATCACAGGGTATGATGTCCAGGAATGAGAGCTACCGGGCAATTATCCTCACACTCCTCTCTTAGAGCCCAACTCAATTTGCAAATGTTTTTTGCACATCGAAATGCAATTTAGGAGTAAAAATAAGCAATATGTGGTTGAAATTTCACATCATGATTTGCCACCATCATAAATTTAGGGTGAAAGAACATTAAAGAGACTTTAAGAGTCACAAACTTAAGTAAGTCCTTCCTTACATCTAGGATGGATACGAGTCAATGGTTTGCAACCGTTACTTGGCCACAAATCATTACTGGGATGCTCACACCTAATAGGGAGCAATATGCATTTCCAAAGTTGGATATGTTCATGAGAGACAACTTCCACACTGTGAATGCAAGCTGCAGGTACTGGTTGGTGGGCAATGAGTGGTCCGAGGACCGCTCCATGCTCCCCAATGTCTCTCTGCATCAGATTATTTTTTATTAATGTAGCACCTGTCCCTTCACCAGACAGGGATGAAGTGTCAGCATTTTGTGAATGCAAAACAGTGATGGAGGTTTGGTTTTCCTCCCAGGAGCCGATCACTGCACACATAGCATTTGGAACAATTCAGAGAGGAATCCAGCCTCATTAATATGGTAGATAGGAATTAGGTAGGAATTCTGCAAATCCTTCTCAAGTGCTGTTGGAAATTGCCCTTTTTGCAGGGTTATCCCCAAACTTTTTGCTTCTTCCTCCTTATTTTCCTGACCTGTGTTTGTTGGCTTTAGGACTCTGAGCACTTTCCCACTGCTGATCAGTGCTAAAGTGCATATGCTCTCTGTGTAAATTGTTACTGTGATTGGTTATCCATGATTGGCATATTTGATTTACCAGTAGGTCCCTAGTAAAGTGCACTGAGTGTGCCAGAGCAGGTAAATCAAATGCTACTAGTGGGCTTGCAGCACTGATTGTGCCACCCACATGAGTAGCCTTGAAAAGATGTCTCAGGCCTGCCACCGCGGTGCCTGCGCGCAGTTTGTTAACTGCCATGTCGACTTGGCAAGTGCACCCACTTGCCAGGCCCTAACCTTCCCTTTTCTTACATATAGGGCACCCCTATGGAAGGCCCAAGGTACCCCCGTGGGCAGGGTGAAGTGTATGTGAAAGGTAGGACATGTACTGGTGTGTGTAACATGCCCTGATAGTGAAATACTGCCAATTTCGTTTTTCACTATTGAAAGGCTATCTTGCCCCATAGGACAGAATGGGGAATGCTTTGTGACATTTTACAAGCATATCTTCCCATAGTGATAAGATTGAAAAATTGAGTTTGGTATCCCTGAACTCAGAATTTGATAACACATATTTTAGTAAAGATGGTTTTTAAATTGTGTGTTTGAAAATACCACTTTTAGAAAGTGGCTATTTTCTTGTTCAACCATCCTGCGTGCCTCTGTCTGTTTGTGGATTGACTGTCTGGCTTTGGAGTGACAGGGGCTGGGGAGGTGCAGTGGCTCCAGGAGTCTGGATAAGTCAGCACTAGGCTGAATTACCCTGATCTGCATTTGGAATGGTGGGAGGAGTAGCACCTGTACCTGAATAGGGCTGTGCCTGCCTTCCACAATGCTGGCTCCGCCCCCCTTTGGTGTGTCTGGAGCCAAGACTCACACTGACAATGGATGGTGTTGTGCACTTGCAGAGTGCCCCCCAGAACTGGTTTGAACTGGGCTCAGAGCCCCTTGCACAAAGAGAACAATGACATTTTGGGGTAAAAGTATCAGACTCAAAACCCCAGACTTTTAGATCATTCCTGGAATTCAAGAGGAACCTTTGCCAAGGAGAAGAGCTGAAGAGACTAAGGAGAAGTACTGCCCTTGCTGTGTGTCTGGGGTTGGCCTGCAGTTGCTGTTTTTGCCAAGGAAAGGAGAAGGACTTTGCTGTGTGCTGTGTCCCCTGCTTGAAGGAGATCTCCAAGGGTCTGAAGTGTGATAGCCTCCTGTTCTGAAGTCTCAGGGACACAAAGACTTCACCCCCAGCTCCCCTGAACTCTGCTGCTGTGAGTTCTAGCCTGCCAATAGGTGCCTGTGCCAGTTTTGGGTCTCTGGAGGTTGTTGCTGCTGTTTGGGAGCTGGAAGAAAGAAGAAACTCAAAGAACTACAGAAATCGTGCATTGCTCTTCTTGCGGCTGTTTTCCTGACGCATCTCCACGACGCAAGAAGAATTTCCACGCATCTCCACGCCACTGCGGAAACCGCTGCAGCGCCTGTCGCCGCTGCAAGAATCGATGCATCGAGAGATAGCAGCTGAATAGGACCGACGTAGCGCCCCTCGACGCCGCCGCATCGATCGCCGACACATCCTGGATTTCCAAGCATCGTACCTGTGCGGAAAGTTCTTCTGACGCATCACCCGCGGACCGGAACCGTCACAAAGAATCGACGCATCACTGCCCGTACAGACTGGATTCGACGCAACCTTTCCTCTGCGTGCAGCGGGACTGTCGCATCGCCTCCCCAAGGTCTCAGGAGTGTCGCATCTCTTTGTTTTCCGATGCTGCAGCTGTTTGGCTTGAGAACTTTGACGCATCTACAGGTACTTTGGTGAAAAGTCATGCATCCATAGTTTTCTATGGTACAAGTTCTTGAAACCTTTTGAAAGTCACATTTTTAACTGTGTATATTGGATTTTTGTTGTTTTGGTCTTGTTTAGTTTAGATAAAGATACTTTATTTTTCTAAACTGGTGTGGTGTCCTTTTGTGGTGTTTTCACTGTGTTACTGTGTGTGTTGGTACAAATACTTTACACATTGCCTTTGGGATAAGCCTGTCTGCTCATGCCAAGTTTTCAAGGGGGTGAGCAGGGGTTATCTACAATGTGTATCCCCCTTACCCTGACTAGAGGCAAGGGTACCTATTTGGACAAAGGTACCTACCTCTGCCAACTAGAGACCCCCATTTCTAACACTGGTGGTCAGCGGTGAGGATTTGAACCTGTATTTTTACTTAACCCACAGTGATTGGTGTACATCACTAGTTTAGTGCAGACCACTACACAACCACATACTGCGTTTTGTTTTTGGTTCTATTTTTGAGTGACCCTTAAAGTATCCAAGCATCATGTCTCAGAAGGGCAACCAGCAAGTGATGTTGCAGAACTGGAGTTGGATATCGAAATGTTAAGTAGTTACAAAGTAGGTCAACTCAAGCAACTCTGCAGGAACTTTGGATATCCCATGAAGAGCAGCTCCAGGAAGGAGGAGCTACAGAAGGCCAAAGGGCCCGGTGGGAAGCCAGAGCGGCTGGGGAGGCAGAGGATGTAGAGGTGGATGAGGATGCACAAAGGGATGGTTTCAGATCACAGGATCTGCCTGTGGGAAGAGCAGCCTCTAGGGCTGGCAGCAATCATTCCTTTAGCAGTTTTTCCCCAGAGGAACTGGAGGAGAAACAAAGGGTCAGGGAGCAGGAGCTAGAAGTCCTGAGGATTAAAAAAAAGCAGATGGAAATGGAAATCCAGGCCAAGGCAGAGGAGAGCAGGAGAGCTTATGCCTTGGAAGAAAATAAATTGATCTTGGCATATGAGCTGAGAATGAGAGAGCTCGATGAGGAGTTTGCGAGGCTTGAGGCCCTGAGTGTCTCAACCAAGCAAAAAGAGATGTGTGTAGCTCAGGAAGTGAGCTTGGCTGGGTTGGAGGTGGAGTCCAGCTCAGATGGTGGCAGCAAAAATGTGTTATCTAGTGCTGAGGGAGAAGTACACCCACCCGGAGATGTGGCACCTGACTTGAGGGAGGGGGTTAACATACACCAGGGGGTTCAGGTTTGAGGTAGCTCCAGTGGTGTGCAGTGTCCCTGGGGTGGATTGGGAAACTGACACAGGGGATCATATTCCTGGTGATGGGATGGACACCCTACTAACTCTAGACGAGCGGTGCAGGGAGAGGGGTTCCCCCATGGTAGAAGTCCTGGTATGTATGTGTCACTTTTTTGACGTTCCGGTGGCGCAATGTGCCACTGACATATTTATAAGGCCACATAAAGCCACGTTACATGGCTTTTCATGGCCTTAAAAATATGTGCCCATTTCACACAGAAAATATCCATGGCTTTTTGACACTGCCCCAGATTTACGAGAAATCGTAGGTCTGAGGCAGCTCCAAAAACGTACGCCTCCCCAAGGGAGGCGTAAGGGAGACACAATGAGGAGAAATATCTTTATTTCTCCTCGTTTTTCCTCTTTCTATGTGTGCTGCATTCTGCAGCACACATAGAAAGAGGAAAAAGCCTCTTGTAATTGTTATTGTGCAGGAAGGTTTCTCTTCCTGCACAAAAATAATAATCCCTGCAATGCAGGCACCCTTGCACCATGGTGCAAAGGTGCCTGCGTTGGCGCACGGCAGCCCATTGTGCTCCGGCGCTGGGGAAAAGGAAAGGAATGCGCCGTATCTATTAGATACGGCGCATTCCTGCCCTTTTCTTTGGCCGTAGGGCAGCGCAGCAGCAAGGCCTGCTGCGCTGCTCTACGGCAAAAAACCCATAAATGAGGCCCACTATCTTCTATTCACAGTTAATGATTTGCTGTCATTGTGATGATGTGTAATGATAAACTAGAGTGGGACGTGCACATTTTTTGCCAGGGGCCCCACAGAAGCTTCTAACAAGTCTGTCTGTTGCAATGCAAAATGAATCCAGTCGCATAACACATCTGTGCAAAATCAGCGGCTGATTTGCGATCCAATCTATATTGGACCCCATGTTCTGCTCTTACTGTTATAAAGATAAAGTTCAGAATTAGCTATAAAGTTTGACATTTTAGTGAAAACATTGTGAATGCCGAAAACATACCTAAACTCTCAGTACTACGTAATATCTGCAGCCAGAGTAATTACTAAAAGTAAATTAGTGTTATCTTGCTGTGTATACAGTGATGGGATCCAGAGAGGGACTTCCTTAAGAGGCTCCTTCTTACCAATTTGCTATTTTAAAGCCATGGATGACCATGTACGAAATTTCAAGTTATTAGAGAAGACATCACGCACAATTTGACCACTAGTGACATCACAGTGTTAACCTCCTGTTCCACACTTTGCCTCTTGACAGCCCTCTATTGGCTGCAATGAGGCCATGGTAAGAACAAGGAGTAGGAAATTCAGAAAGTTAGAAGGGTTCCAGGACACTGTTTACTTTGTATTCCTGTTATTGCTTTTATAGCCATTGACACTAGGGCAAGTAAGAGCAATGCTGGCGATACCTAAGGGCAAGCAAGGTAAGCAGCAGCTACCCCTGGCCACCCTAACTGACGTCATTGTTCTATGCCTCTCAGGTGGCCCTGTTGATGTTGAACCCTTACCCTGCTAGCATTGTGTACAACAGTATACCCAGGCTCCAGATATCACACGCTGCGTCATAACCTTGCCGCTTCAGGACCTGTGTGAAATGCAGAAAAATAAACAAAAGTTAATATTTCAATTTGCCCCACACATAAACCAAAGTGTAGTAAGCAGAAGCCACTATAAGACTTTAGTAACAAAAATTAGAAAATATGTTCCTTTGTTACTACTCCAAAAAGAAGCTCAGGTCTGCACCATGCTAATTAGACACTCAGAGAAAACAGAGTTTTTAATCCTTATATTTAGTATCCCAAAAGCAAAAAAACTTCTATACAAATCACGTCACTTTGGATAATCTTTCAAAAATCCATTTTCATATATCAGTTATATTCAACAGAACTGTCACGTTTTCCAGATCCGTGTTTAACTAGCTACTCAAGTCCAGGTTTTTAATTTCATTATGGGACTTGTAGTCCTGTTGATCCCATCATAAATTTTGGACTACCAGAAAAAAATCCAGGAAGCTGGACTCTTTAGATATGACTCAGCTTTTAGAGCCTAAAACTTAACAGTGACTTTAATGAACTGAACACCACATTAAAGAGAACTTGTATATTTTGGGGGCAGCGGCGGCCCGTGCAGGTAAGAGCGGTAGGGTGGTGTGTGGGGGGATTTTGACAGAAGAGGACGAGGGAAAATTCATTATTTATTTAATTTTCTCTCGTGGTCGTATGTCGAATCCCCCCCCCCCAACCCAGCCCCTCGGCCCCACCGTTCTTACCTGCACGGGCCGCAGCTGTTTGGGGGTATTATAAGTGTCCAGGCTGAGCTGTGTATTCTAACACTCCTTTCTTGTTACTTGTGCTCTCTCTATATCTAGGATGCTCTGAAAGCACTGAGTTGGGCAGTTTTCTCGTTGGCCCTAACATATTTTGGGTGCAATGACAGTGTTAAACTGGGTTATTTGTATATCAACAATGTTATTTTCACTAAATGAAAGATATTGAAATGTAAATGATAGCTTTTGAGGCATGTAATGGTTCAGAAAGGATGGGGCTCAGCTGTACTGGAACACAGTCTTTTAAAAGTGTATACGCTGTGTTAACATTGAGGAAGGTAAGGGGCTGGATTTTTTCAATGGTTTGGCTCTACTCTATGGCATTAAAAAAATATGCAAGTACATCTGTGTTGGACTTGGCCCTTTTTACAGGGTCATCCCAGAACTTTTTGCCTTCCTCCTGTAATCTTTCTGACCTGTTGTTGGTGGTTTTAGGATTCTGGGCACTTTATCACTGCTGATCAGTGCTAAAGTGCATGTGCTCTCTTTGGTAAACTTGGTAAGATTGGTCTACACCTGTTTGGCATATTTAATTTACCTATCAGTCCCTAGTACAGTGGTATCCCATATACCCAGGGCCAGTAAATTAAATGCTACTGGTGGGCTTGCAGTGCTGCTTGCGCCACCCACCAAAGTAGCCTTTCAAACCTATCTCAGGCCTCTGCCACTGCAGGGCCTGCGCGGGCAGTTTACTGCCGCTGTGACGTGGCACATAAAGTGGTTGCCACGTCTGTGTAGGAAGGTAGGATCCTTCTGTATGGTTACCCCCACTTTTTGCCTGGTGCTATGCTGGTTTTTGACTAGTCTGACTGGGATCCTGCAAATCAGGACCCCAGTCTATCTGCTTTCTCCCTAAATTGTTGTGTTCAGTACTTAGGTACATTCCAGATTGGATACTGGGGTACCCTTGTCAGTCCGTAGTATATGGTACCCATGTACCCAGGGAATAGGTACCCCAGATGTCTCCCATGGGCTGAAGCATGTATTATGCCACCCATGAGAGACCATTCAAAATGGAGCTACAGGCCTGCCATTGCAGCCTGTGTAAGTTGGTGCTTGCACCACCTACTAAAGATATAGGTTTAATATATATCTAAGGGTCACTGCACTCAAACCCTATAAGTCCCCCCTATAGCAGGCCTTTACAATCCTGAAAGCAGGCTGCATGGTTCTAAGTGAGAGGGTGCCCCTGCATGAGCAGGACACCCATGCAGCCTACGGAGTCCATTCTCATGGGTTGTCAGTGAAGCAGCCATATACTATAGAGCGGGGCACCGAGTAATTACGCGATGACCATCTCAAAAACAGCTTCAACGAATCCTATCATGTGTGGTATCAAACATGTTGGAATCATACCCCCACACCATAAATGGTGTGGGAGGTATGATTCCAAGCACTGGGAGCGCCCTCCGTTAGGCTCTCAGTGTTCCCGGTACCAGCCTTCTAGACCCGGACAGCACAAAATGGTTTCTGCCGACCAGAGACACATTTCTGCCCTCCTGCTGCTGAGCCAAGCTCGAGCAGAGGAAGGTAGAACAATAGGCATCATGTCACAGGGAGGTGTGACCACCTACCAGTCAGGATTTAGTGTATTAGGGCTGGGTGGGTGCGCTTGCCAGCGCCAGAAAGTCTGCATGAGGGGCACATTTGGTATCCCTGTGCATAGTCCAGTTCAAACCAGTCCTGGGAGCTGTTGGCTCCCACTCTGGTGCGAAACTGGACAAAGGACATGAGAGTAAACTCCCCCCTGTCAAGACCCTCCCCTGGGAGGGTCCCCTGAATCGTCCCAACCCTTTCCCTAGGGTACTTAAGGGCTTACATGGGTGTACGTCCCTAGATTCATCATGGGATAAGATTCAGATCAGACACCACTGCACTTCTACCGTCTGGGCACGCTGGACTTTGCTGGACTTCGTTTGGGCCTGATTTCGTCTCCCTTCCAGTCTACTGCATCGTCTGTGCCTGTGCATCATACAGGAACCTTCCAAGGCCTGTGAAGCATCAAAGATACTTGAAGTAATCTCCCTTGGAGTGAATATTCACTCCCCTGCATTTGCAAGCACCGCAACTATGTTGACCGGTCTGCAGATCCTGAGCTCCTCCAGACTCTATGGGCTCTGCAACACAGGTGGTGGTTTTCCACAGCTCCCAAGGCCTGCACTGCCCTCTCACCAAGTTTGAGGCCAGTATCCCTCATGGGTGTTGCAATAGCCGAACCCCTGTGCACCGCTTCCAACTTGCATTTGCAAAGGCTTGTTGTCTTCTTTGCAAGAAGATCTTTGGGCTCCATGTAGCCCCAACCTCGAGCACCTACAGTGACCAGAATCTTCAGCCACACCGCATGGTGTGCATCGTGGCCTGCATCTTTTGGTGAGCTGCTCGAGGTCCTCTCACGACTCCAGTGCCTCCGGCCTGTGGGTCCATTTGAGGGTCACACTTGTTACTTTTAGGATCCCCTGATTGCTTGGGGATGCCCTGACTCCCCTGCCTTTGGTGATTCCCTGGACCTTGCTGGTCCCATCTTTGCACCTTCTCGACTTCCTGCGTGGGTTGCATTTGCCAAGGCTTTTGGTGCTCCCGCCGGACACCGACCCCTCAGTACTCAACATCCTTCATGGGCAGCTCGTATCCGGGTCCTGGTCTTCCTCAGCGTCGCCTGGTCCCCACAGCTGCAGAGTCAAGGTCATCGTCTTCTTCCCTGAAGCACCTGACATCGGAGGGCATTCGTCCTCCAAGTCTCCTGGTCACTCCTGAGTGGCATACACTCTGTCCCCTCTGCTTACAGGTACTCTTCTTCAAGAATCCATGTTTGGATTCCCACGGACAGTCCTCCATTGGGTTCGATGGCGGTTTCCGACACTACTTTACACGTATGCACCCGGCTTCCCTGGTGTAGGTAAAGTGGGTACTAGGGTATCCACGGGTGGGGTGGCTCTCCAACCGTCTGTCTTCCAAGGGGTTCTTCCAGGGTCCACTGGGAAGGGTCCTTAATCTTTAAAAATCCAACTGCAACTTGCACATAGACTTGCATGGAGTACGCGGTCATGTTCACACACTGCACACGCCCTCCGTGGGGTTCCTATCCACTTACCTTGGGTGGTTCTGTGGGTCCCCAGCAATTCTACGTCCTCTCGACATTGTCCTGACTCGAGTTGTGGTTCTTATACCACTTTCTTAATATATGGTTTGGTCCCCCTGGGGCCCTCTGTGTATTTCGTGCTATTTAGTGTATTTCTTGCTAAAGTATTGTGTGCATTGTGTTTATCTCCATGTGGGAGATACTTGAACGTACTGGAGGGTATTATATAATAAATACCTATTTTTATAAATACTGGTGTGGTTCTTTTTCACTTAAAACAAGCTGCTTTACACTCCTTCTGGGCTAAGCCTGAAGGCTGCTCTCCACATCTACCACTTAGAGAGCTTTCTAAGGTTGTCTAAGACCTCTTAAATCACCATAAGGGTTGTCTGGACTGGTGCATGGTGCTGACTTACATAAGTGGACATCATATACCAGGCCAGCTTCTCACAGACTGTGACTCCCCTTTTACTACATATCAGTCACCCCTAAGGTAGGCCCTAGCTCGCCCTATGGGCAGGGTGCAGTGTAGGTAAAAGGTAGGACATGTGCCTTAACTGTGTGGCATGTCCTGGTAGTGACAAACAGCCTATTTGGTTTCTCACTGCTGTGAGGCTGCCCTCTCATAGGGATGCATTGGGGATTCCCTGATATGTGTTTCAGTGGTAATTCCTGACGTGAGCGGGGTAGCGTGATCAAGTTTGGTATGTTTGTATTAGTGGTGATAAATGCTGCTTATTGGTGTTAGTGGATTTATTATTACTATTTTAGAAATGCCACTTTTAGAAGTAGGCATTTCTGTGTGCTATGTGTCTTTGGGCCTGTCTGTTGTGTATTGACCGTCTGGTTCTGACTGACAGGGGGAGAGGGGATGTGCATTCACTCCAGACAGTCCCTTGGGGGTGTTGAGGTGTGTCCTGCCCTTCCTGGGTGACTCAGCGCTAGGCTGAATAGACCTTGGCTTAATTTAGAGTAGCGGGAGGAGTTTCCCCTGGCACCTGAATAGGCCAGGTCTGCATTTGGAGTGGTAGGAGGAGTAGCACCTGCACCTGAATAGGGCTGTGCCTGCCTTCCACAATGATGGCTCCGACCCCCTGTGGTGCGTCTGGAGCCAGGGCTTACACTTACAATGGGGAGTGTTGTGCACTGTAATGATATTGTTAAAGTGCCCCCAGGACTGGTTTAAACTGGGCTCAAGGCCCTGTGCCAGGGCAGAACAAAGACTGTATGTACTATAAGTACTGGGGCTGTGACCCCATGTCTGTGGAACATTGGGAACTTCTTGAACTGGAAAAAGACACTGCCAGAGGACTGCTGGGTGCTAGGAGGTATCGCCGCCTGGGACTACCTACTGCCTGCTGGGGGCTGAGAGGCCTGCCCTCTGTTGGGGGACCCTGGGTGCTGGCCTACATGGGCCCTATCCTCTGCCCGAAGTGATCTCTCAGGGCTTGGGAGCCTTCCCTGCAATATATAAATGGCTTAGCGCTAAGTGAGCGCTTAATTTGTTTGGGGCGCAGCCACTTTGCTTTGGGGAAGCTCTGACGCGGGCTCACTCTCTGAGTGAGGCGGGCGCTGAGGAGTAAATTCGCGGCATGAAGAAACGCCGCAGAGGGGACTGCCTGGAAGCCGGAAGCCAGGCAGAGGCCAAGCCTAGTTGTGGGCGGGGCCACGCTCCAAAAGGAAGCCGGAGACACCGGAGCTGATGGAGACTTCTCTCCGCGCCCTGCACCTCTGTGTCCCCACAGCAGAGTGGCTGCGCCACATGGTCGTGGGCCGCCGCCGGTCTGGCAGTCAAGGCGGATGGCCCTGACCTGCCAGAGACTTTCTGCCCAAAAGAGTAGTGTGGCTGCGCTCGGCCTGGACAAGCGACGCCTCCTGCGAGAGCCTGGCGGGAAAGTGAGTGCCTCGGGGAAGAGCCGGGCAGAGGAGAATCACAGTCCCCCATTTACTACTAGGAGGCAGCCGCACCGCGGGGTAGTGGGCGGCCGCTTTGAGGCCATTCCTTTGCTTCCCGGGTGGGAGAGAGAGACCTGCTGATTGCGAGCCTACGAAGAGAGGGGGCGCAGCTGGCCCTGTTGGCCTGGAATAGTGGCCGGGCCCTTCTCCTGTGTCGGTGGCAGTTATGCCCCGGTTACGGGCAGCTGCCGATTTAGGCACACTGTTAGGGGCTTTAAGGACTTGCTCCTGTAGGCACTGCGGGGCGAGCCCAGGACAAGGCCCCAGAGGACAACGCCGGACGGCCTGATGTTCGCCCCTATACCTAAGGTGGGCATAATGTGATTAGGGGATGTGTGCACTCTAACAGCAATTGATAGCGCACTGCTGATTATGCACTGAGGTGGAAAACTGTGGCGATAGGCCCACTGTTGGCATGAGGTGCTCATGATATGCGTATTGTGGCAAGTGTGACTAAGGTACACTCAGGATTATATGTATGCATAACGTAATGTGCTAAGTGTAATCTTACCAGTAGTTACTTGTCAGCCTAACTGTGATGTTCTATGACAGTGGCCCGATTGGCCTAAGTGATTTATGTAATCCCTGTGAAGTAATGACTAGTGCCAGTAGCAAAGTGTAAGATATGTGATTGTTTTCGAATGTGTTTTTATGGATAATACAAAGGCTATTTTGATATAACCTTGTGTGGAGTTTCTTTTGTGGTGTGCCTAGTGTGTCGCTGCTGTGTAAGTGTGTTGCGCAAACGCTTTGCACATTGCCTCTGGGATAAGCCTTACTGCTCAGCCAAGCTACCAAGGGGTTGAGCAGGAGTTATCTTCAGTGTGTAACTCCCTTGCCCTGACTAGAGTGGTGGGTTCTGCCTGGCTTAGGTGCATACCCTAGCCAACCAGAAACCCCATTTCTAACAATCAGATATCATGTCAGGATATGATTGTAGGGAAACGCAGTGCGACTGTAGGCCATGTCCAGGACTGCCACTACTTCTGATGCCAGCACTCCGGGGAGTGAATTGTATCTTGTTTATCAAGAAGGAAGAATTATATCGTTTATTGAGCCGGGCCACGTCTGGATGAATGCAGAACCCTAAGGTGAGTGATTTGATGTCTGCCAGCATGGAGTGTCTACCTAAGAAAGATGTGTGTTTCTACCAGAGGTTTCAAGCCTGTTCAGTTTAACATTGCTGCTGCATGGAGCCCCTGCAAGCATGATGTTAGCATGGCAGCCCTGTGGGATTGTTGCACTACCCTATTCTGCCATGGGATTGGGGGGACCAGATCAAGGAGGGATCTCTCCTGCAGGAGTGAGAAAACATTTGTGCAGTGGCGGCTGCTCCGCAAAGGCGGAGGAGCGTCGCCCCCACAGCACTCCAAACAGTGAAAAAAGCGGAACAAATTTATAATAACGTAACTTTATTATCATTTTCTTTTTCCTACTGCAGTGGCTCCGTAGTTTCCTGGAGGCGAGGCTAGGCCCGTGACGCCAGAGCACTGCAGGGGGAGGAGTGGTGGCACTCCAAGTGTGCATGACATTTTGACCGGCCCGATCCCAAAACACTCATGTGCACTTGCCATGTTCTCCATCCAGGCTGCATTACAGCCTGGGTGAAGAACATGCCCCAGGCTCCCAAGCTTGGTCTGAGCGCCGAACTACAGCACTCAGACCAATCACAACGCTGCATTGCAGCATTGTGATCGGTCAGGGGAGCTTGGGAGCCCGGGTGCTTCCTGCTGCCGGACTCCAGACAGGAAGAAGACAAGAAGAGGATCAGAGGAGAGTCGGTGGCATCGCCGACCGTAAACAGGTAAGTGTTTTTTTTCTTTTTCATTTCCCACCACCTACCCCCGCCCCACCACTCGAGTCCTGTAGCAGCCCCTACTGCATCTGTGGACCCAAGGGCTATACAGCTTAGCACAAGGCTATTGTCAAACCTCTGGGGCTGTATTATCAAGGTGCCAAGGGGCTCAACGGGCGTGTGCACCCACTTTCTGCACCTCTAGGGCACTTTCATACTATGGATGGGGCCACAGACACTTGAGCTGCACCTTCTGTGTTACAGATTTCAAGGGGGTGTCCCCTCATTTGCATGTGGGTGTGGCCATATGCAAATGAGGAAACACTTTACCTTTACACCTGTGTCATATCACAGACAAGGGCGCAATAGCAAAGGGGGCGCACTGATTGTACATCACATAGAGGTGTCGAACAGTGAGTGTAACCCCAAAGGTGGGGGGAAGGGTCCTATGGAATCCCTTCAACAGATTCTCCTGGAAGAGGGAGCAGTTAATCACTGCACCAACCTGCAGTGGTACTCTGTCCCTTACAAATGTCTGCTGAATTGCCACCCGCATAGTGAAAGGCGCTCCAGTGGCTTCAAACTGCTGGTCCAACTTTCACTAAGGCTCTGCCCCAATGGCATGTGTGAGCTTGCAGCTGCACTGGGCAAGTGGACATACTCTGTGCTCCTCCAACCACCCACAATGTCCAAGTAGACAGAGAGACGAGGACAGTTTGAAGGGAGGCATGACCCCTCTGATACTAGAGGCAGTAAGTGGGGGACACACTGCAGGTCGACACTTGATGTAGCTAATTAATCCAGTGGGCAAAATAGGGAAAGAGTTGCTACTCAAGTCCTTTGTCTAAGGCAGTGGTACTCAAAGTACGGCCTGCAGTCCGTCAGTGTGGCCCAGCAAACCTTTCCTACTGGCCAGCCGATCTTCTGGGACCCATGATAAACCGAGAGAGAAAACCAGTCCAAATGCATTGTTGGCTTTTTCTGGTAGCCCAGCAATACCTTTATGTTATTCTAGGTTTTGTTTCTATTGTCAGTTCAGCGTGTTTTATGAGCTGGATTGCCCACCTCATAGAACAAGCATAAATGAATGTAGAAACAAAGCCTAGAATAAAAAATAAAAAATAAACAATTTTGCAATGGGACTTTTTTGTACACTTTTGGTTATGGGCTTTGTTTTTACAGCCATTGTAGCTTCTACTTTCAGCAAGGCAGCCCTGATCATTGGTGAAAGCCTAGATGAGAGAACTGTGAAAGAGTTAAAAAAATTATGGGAAATGTGGCCGTGATTACAATGGCAGAGTAAGTGAGTGGGGGGATGAGTGGTAGAGAGTTAAAAAGTACAATATATTCTGTAACTATTTTGTTGGTCTTTTAACCTACAGGTACCTGAATATAAAATATAATGCAAACACCTCAAATGAAAAAATTAGTGCAAGTGAAACTAATGTGTGGAAATGCATGGTTTTGATAGGAAAGCTGAGTTAGTTAATGCTATCACTCCAGATTTCACATGTCTATGTGTATGACTACAGGGTCACTGAGATGTGTCATGGTTGGTGCACTGTAGAAAATTAATGTTCATATATAATGCTACGAGGTCCCTTACTGTGACAGTAAGCACTGTGAAAATGCAAATCATTAGTTTAAAAATGTATTACACACAGTATAACGTAACCTACAGAATCTGAAAAATGAAAAGACTATAACATAAACTGCTGCACAATGTTCAAAAAAGATTTTAAAGAAAGTATTTTCTAGTAATCTTTTGAAAGGTGTGTTTGTCTTTTCTGTCTTGATAATCTCCCACCCTACCTCAACACGTTGGTGATGCAACAGCATCGATTCATCCCTCGTGCGCACTCCAAACTGCACACTTCTCCTTCAGCTAAGTAATAGTGTAAGGTTATCCGGCAGAGACACCAGGTATGCCCTCATTTTGGGGGTCACTTGAGCAACGTAGGAGTAATGGATTCTGACACTGAAACAGATCTATCCAATTTGCTAAAGGTGGAGTTGCACACTTGTCACATGTCTGTCCCTGTCCTCCCCAGTGCATCATAGTAAATGCAGTTCAAGGCAGCCCTTAACTTGCAATTTTTCTCGTGGTAGCTTGAGTGTTAAAGCACAGCCAGTGCGGTTCACCCTTGACAACAGTATTTCCTTCTTCTGAACTCTTCAGAAAGGCAAAGGATCTATTGAGGGGGGACATGACCTGCTGCTTTGTGTCTATGGATGGTTGGCAAACTTCTCGCAGGATCAAACTCCTAGCTCTGGAAACTGATTATCAGCTCCCCAAAAGGGCAGGAGCTTGTATGCACATTACTAAGGAGTGGAGTTGCACATTGACCACAGGTCTGTCCCTGACCTCCCCAGTGCATCATGGTAAATGCAGTTCAAGTCAGTCCATGACATACAAATTTGTACACTGCAACAAGTTATAACTGACAAAATCCATTAGTGATTTTTGTAAAGAACAGATCCTACTACAATGTAATTGGTACTCAAATTATCAACCTCAGAAGAGTGAAAGGCTGATTTGGTTCTCAATGCATTCTGAACTGGTGGGCTGCAAGTCAAACACAGAGCAGCATTCAAATGCATGCTTCTTCAAAAGACTTATGTTATGTTACAAACATTGTAGAGCATGCAATTAACCTAAGAATATAGCACTGCTAGGTACTGAAGGTGGCTAAACTTGACAAGAAATGGAAATAATTCGAGAAGGGAAAACGCTAGGTATTTAGGACTTTTCTAAAGCATTGATGTCGCTGTTGAAAGCTCAAGTACAAAGGAGCTGCGCTTCAGACTTGAGGTTCCAAGAACGGAAAAGCAATGACCTCCTGCTCTACTTCTTCTTATTTTTGTCGCTACGAATTGGTAACTGAAAGCAGACCCTAAAAAACTGACTGGCTGTTGGAGAGAGGATGTGTCTACGGCCAGAGCTCCCGACTTTGGAGCTGGGCTCAACATCCTGTGATTCTGGGCAAATGACTTAGGGGCATATTATCAACGGCCAGCGATAATTATCGCTGGCCGTACATAGCGATAGAAATATTATCGCTGGCTATCGCTGAATATTATCGCCATGATAACGCTATATTTACAACGCATAGCGCTATGGCGATAATATTTCAGCGATAGCGGTATCTTCAATGGAACATCACTGGTTTTCCAGCGATGTTCCATTGAAAACAGCGATAACATTGCTGATACGACCCTGTGGTCGTATCAGCATAATCCATCTCCCATTAAAAGTATGCCTTAGTCAGGAATTTAACAGACGTTAAATTCCTGAGTTAAGGCTGAGGTAGCGCGATTTTTTTATCGCTGCACCTCCTTGTTAATATTGCGAAGCTGCCTTCACGATATTTCACAGCCACGCCTTCTTTGCATCTCATTAGCGATGCGAGGCGAGGCTGTGAAAAAACGGGCTCTACATCAAGGAAACACGCGCTGGCGTGTCCTTGATGATATTGCGATATAATTATCGCCGCTTTTCGCCCAAAAACGGACGCTAAAGCGGCGATAATTATATCGCCAGCCCTTGCTAATATGCCCCTTAATTTCCCAGTGCCTACAGAAAATGAACACATCCTTGTGTATGTAACTGGTGCTCATGTAAAGTGCTCCAATACCTTTGGGCCAAGTTTGCGCTATATAAAACTGTAAAAATTAATGATGTAGTTTTCATTTGGCCTGCAAGCAAGCCGGACCTCACAGGCCAATGGACAAGAGAAAGACTTTTGGAAAAAGATCTTTTTGCATAGGGGGACCAGTGTAAGTCTCTCAGATATGGATATTTTGAAGTTCTGCAGTCGAAGCGAAAGATCAGCTTTGATGCAGAATGTTACACTTCCTGTAATCACATCAGATAACAATGATTCCTACCCAGATAAAGGGGGTTCTCATAATCTAGACATGAGCATATGACTCTAAATACAGCACTGAAGACACTGGGCTAGGAAACCACTCTTGGTTACTTGCCCACTAGTCATTAGACAGATTGAGTATGCGACTCCAACTATTAGCACCTCAGTCTTCTCAGTGTTGAGTTTTAGAGTACTGGCGCTCATCCTGATTTCACTTTCTGATAGCCAGCCTTGTACATGATGATGGGGTTGTCCAGTGGCGCCATCGAGATCGATGATCATTTGACTAATTACTGAAAAACCGAAAGACTGGACCAGACTTGTAAAAGAGAGGATATATGCTTCATATAATGTTGGCCTAAGCGATGAGCCTTGCGGCACCCCATGGAGGACCTTTCTAAATGAAGATTGAAAGGAATTAAGTGTCACGGCTTGAGAGAGTGACTTGCTAAAAAATGTCCAAGAAAAAGACTGTTGTCAGAGCCGGCCTCCGAGAGAGGAGTGATAGGGATCGCTTGTGACAGAGTTTGAAATACCACCAAGAGGCCGAGTAACATTAATGCAGCTTGGACGTCTTTGTCCACAGACGCTGAGATACCTAGGATTGAAATCAGAGGGATGTTAGGGGCATATTAACAAGGCGGCGATAAACAATTATCGCCGCTTTTGCGGCCGTTTTCGGCCGAAAAGCGGCGATAATTATATCGCCTTATCAGCAAAGACACGCTATCGCGTGTTTTGCTGATTTTGCTCCCGTTTCCAGCACGCCTGACTTCGCATCGATAATGAGATGCAAAGTAGGCGTGTCTGTGGAAACAACATGGGTAAATATCGCGAAGGCAGCTTCGCGATATTTACAATGCGGGAAGCGATTATTTTAATCGCGTTAAGTATGCTTTAACGCAGGAATTTAACGTCTGTTAAATTCCTGACTAAGGCATACTTAACATGGGGGGTGGATTCTGTGGCTAAGACCACAGGCCCTATCATCTAGGATATCGCCGTTTTCCACCATGGAAAACGGCGATATCCACGCTATCTCTGAAATTTTTATCGCCTCGGCGATGCGCGTTGTTAATAACGCGCTAACCGGGCGATAAATTACAGAGATAGCCGGCGATAAATATGCAAGCGCTAAGCGCGCTTTGCGATATTTATCGCCGGCCCTTGATAATATGCCCCTACTTACGTTTTTGTAGTGGGGAAATGGCATAGCAAGGGGGGTGGTCCACCATGGGCGACACGAGTTTTGGGGGCGGTGGCCTCCTCCCACTCTTATCTGCGTGGCAATCGCACCCCCGCTCTGCAATGTGGCCGCCGCAGGGCGGCAAACGCAGGGACCGCCATGGGGGGCCAAAGGGCTAGCTACGCCAATGTAGTGGGGAAATCCTGATTGAACTGAATCTAAGACATTATTTGCCTCAGGTAAGTCTAAAATATATTAGACGTCAGATATATGAAAAACGGTTCTAGAAGGCAGGGAAATACTTCCATGTCAGCAAAGGCGGAAGTAGTCACCAGAGTATACTTCACACACATTAGCCTCGACCTCTCGCACCAAAGCCATAGAGCTGGCTAAGAATAACCATGGGAACAATGTATTCACACCCTCTCGACCACGAAGGACAAATGAACCTACGTATAGCACAGCATTTCCTTAAAGCCAAAAAATCGGCTGATGATGCCTTGTAATAGCCACCCAAGCTGAGAAATAATCAGTCATGTTCCCCAGCACAACAGAACAATCGTCAAAATCCTTCAGCACATTCATGCATGAACATAATGAAAAGATCCATAAAGGGCCTGGCAAGCTGCTATCCAAATTAATGGATTACTAAACAATACATGAATCAGCTTTATCCTAGATGGCCAACATCCAATATGATTCATCACTAAACACTATGAAACACAAAGAGGTTCAATGTCCACCCACTACCTTGCTTAAGCATTCTGCATAATATGACACACTTTCCCTGTTTCTTTTTGAAAGGTGCACCGTGGTGCAAACAGGGAAATGGTGAAGAATAGTCACTACAGCCCCTGGCTGGTGCAGTGGAGAATAGTGACGTGGGTATATTTAATGCTACGAGAGGATCACTGACAGAATATCGGAATAACAAACTTCATGTGGACAAGAAATCGTGTCGCAAATATCCAGGACCAAAATATTGAGGTTTTATCCACACAATATTTTTTTCTCTGATATTTTGTATGCACATAGCAATGAGGTACCAGTCTGGGACAGAAAGCACTATGAATATGCAAGTCATTATTTTAAACTTTAATTACACACAATATAAGAAAGGCTGCTACAAAATGCACAAATAGGTTTATGATGAAAAAAAGTATAGATTTTTATTAATACCCAGACTGTACATAGTGCAGTTTTTTTTATAACTGCCCTTAAAAAACACACACTTCTTAGCTTAGCTTATAATTCCTTTGCAATACCACTAAAAAAAATACCATCTGAAATGAATAAATGTGTGCTATCAGGAATATTCAAGTGATTCCATCAATTAAAGTCAATGCTGGCTTGCAAGCACCCTATACATATGCAGACTGACCAGTTGTGCACGTTTACATTTCTTTCAGGCAAGTGGACATCCTGGCAAGAAGGCTTGTTTAGCTGTCCGGCCGTCCGTGGGTTTCACAGCACAGGAGACTTCCTGCTCTACATTTCAGAAGAAGCATTTTCAACTCTCGGAATTAACCGTCCCAGCACGGTTGTCTAGTCACAAAAAATAGGGCAACTGTTTTTCTTAAATTTAAAAAGTATGGTCAATTCGTGCCCCTAAGGTCCTGCCCACTTCGACCACTGCTTGGTTGTGTCCGCACTAAAAGACTTTGCAATAGGTCAGATTTAGCCTGGTGTCGCTTTCCGTTGTAACAAGATCTGCCTCTGTCACGAGATCACTGATGTCCATGCCCTGAAGACCGGATATTCACAACCAACCAAGTGCATTCTTTAGCTCCCTCATGGGAAATATTCAAAGGATGTGACCAAACAAGTATACACCTGTTCTTGTTCTGCCCTGGGCTCTGCTGATTCAGCACCCTCACTCGAGGACGAAGCACATACGGGAGAAACCACGACAACACAGGTAAACATTCTGAGCTCAACTACCAAAACATTTTCTGTGACCAAAGTGTAACCTAATAGCACAACCGTAGCAGAAAGCCAGTCCTGGGCCTGGTTGCCAAGTGGTCTAACGCAGCTACTCTAAGAATCTTTGTTTGACACTGTGGTCACAGATTTGAAACCCAGCAGACCCACTCTGCCTTTTTTTCCTTATTAGGGCAACAAAAATTTGTATTATTGATTTGGGTAACAGTAAACATTTGTCATCTGTCAAATATGACAGGAGAGCTCCTTGGGGGCGAACTGCGGGGCATATTAGCAAGGGCCTTATCGCCGCTTTAGCGGCACTTTTGCCGCTAAAGCGGCGATTTTTTATCGCCCTATCAGCAAGCTGTCGCTAACAGGCGTTAGCGACAGCTTTCTGGCGATAGCGGCCCGTTTTCCCATCGCCTTGCATGCCAGCGATAAATATCGCTAATGACATGCAAGGTAGGCGTTCCCAACTAAAAGCGACTGAAAACAGTCGCTAACACAACTTCTCCCTATTAGCAACGCAGGCGAAGCGATAAAAAAATTTGCGCTAAGCGCGAATATCGCTAGAATTTAACACCTGCTAAAAACATGACTTACCTGTTTGTAGAATAGGAGGTCCACCATGGCGTTAATGCGTGAATATCGCTGGATTTCCAGCGATATTCACACATTTCGCCGCTATCGCTGGATATTTTATCGCATTGGAGATAAACCTTGCTAATAGCATGTTATCTCCGCGATAATATCCAGCGATAGGCGGCGTTAAGAAAATGCGCGCTAAGCGCGGTTTGCGATAATTTTCGCCTGTTGTTGCTAATATGCCCCCATGTTATTTAAAATCCGGGTAACAATTTAAAAAGTCAGGATTTGTACTTTTTTACTTGCTCAGATGTCACTTATGATTGTGAAAATGTCCAAGCGTGTTCAGATTTTTCTGCACTGAAAAGTAACAGCTAACGGTAGAGAAGCAAATGTTCCCAGTTGCAATTTGTGGAATGGGGCACTGCACATATGGGCAGATTTATTAAAACTTTGCATTGGCGGTAAGGCAGGCAGTGACTCAAGCAGGGTGCAAAGTCTTGATCAAGTAGTTGCTTTGCAGCACAAAAAATGTTTTGCACTGGAAAGTTGACCTAAAAGTAATGCAAATAGTGCTATGCGCTACTTTACGTCAAGAGGTCGTCCCATGAGCGGTGCCAAAAAATAATGCCTCCATGAGGCAGGTGTTAACAGGGAAAAATGTTTTTATTTCTCCTAACATTTCACAAATTGCATGAGTGCTGCACTGTACAGCACACATCCAATGTGTGAAAAGTTTTAAAGTTAGTCTAAGCATAGAATTTGGTACTGGAAGAGTCACCTTCACCATGATGCAAAGATATGTGTGTGGATGTAGAAAGCCTATTTTTGTGCCAGTGCATGGGAAGAGAACAGCAGTTCTATATCTTATCAGATATAGCTCTGCAATGCTCTCTTCCCTCACACAATATGGCAATTGTGGGTGCTACAATGCATTTTGCTAGATATTCGTAAATGTGCTCCATGGTATGAACATCCACAAAGTGGTAATTTTGTGTGTACATATAAACTTATGCATATTGTGAGAAATTGGGTTGTTGGCTGAGGGAGGTGTGAGCCCTTCTCAAGCAACATCCACAATCCTTGTCAGGGTGAATCACAAAAATGTCACTAAATTAACTTGTGCTTAACCCTCTGGTAGTTTGTCACAAAAAGAGTCAGGCATTACTTAGAGGCAATAGCAAAGTATTTGTGCAGCACTTAAACAGCAAAAAAGTGAGGACACAAAGTAAGAAAAATCCTACGTTTTTTGGGAAAATATAATAAAATGTAATAAATTATTTTACACCAAAATGACAAAAATCCAATCAGTAGAATCGGAGTTATGAATTTTTAAAGTTTAAAGTGAAAATAGGCACCTAAAAGATGAAGGCGTCAACCGCGGACATCTAGTTGCACGATACAGGAGCAAAGTCAAAAGTTATGGCGACAGCAGTAGAGTGTGGTACAGATACATGAAGTGAATTGGGCCTAGTCTCTGATTACCATCGGACTTAAAAGAATTTTTGGAGAAAAATGTCTGAGAAGGTAAAGTTCAGCGGGGAAAGGCAACCAGCAGTGTCGGAAGAGAAGGCGTCATTGCAATGGAGCAGCTGGATGAAGTCACAGTGAAGATTTCTACATTTGAATGTAGTCTCTTTTTTGAAAGTTGAAAGTCTCCAGCCCAACAAAGCCCCAGGCAGTAGCTGAAGAGGGCTCCATGAGGTAGGATACCCTTTCTGCGAGAGCTGCTGAACAGGATTTGCTGCTTTAGAATAGAATGTAGCAGGAGGTACAGTGAAGTCAGGCCTGTTGGCGATGCACCTTGGGTGGATGGGCAAGCATGTAGGTCCCAGTCTCAGGGCACTTTTTAGCTGAAAATGTTCTATGCCCAAGTTTTGGATTTGGGCTATCTGTGCACCTCTAGCACCACTTCCAAGGGTCCAGGACTGGAACATCAGGACTCACTCAGGCTGGGTTCAGGTGTGGGTTGAAGAAGGTTGGAGCCTTTTCTGTACCTAAGGCTCTTATCAAGCCACTGGAGTCACTCTGGTAGTCCTGGGTTCAAGAAGAAAACCAGGTCTTAAGCAGCAGGGAAGTCCTCTCAGGGCACAGGATGGGCTTCAGGCAGCAGGTCAGTCCTCTTGGTGCAGCAGGGCGGTCCTCTGAAGTAAACAGCAGGCCACAGGCAGCCGGGCAGTCATCTGAGAGTCCTCAGCAGGTCCAGAAGTGAACTTGAGTGCTTTGAAGTGGGAGAAACTTCTAGAGTTTTCCATTCACAGATGTTGTTTGATTTTCCTTTCTCCCTGCCCTGGTCCCAGGATTTTTGGGGGCACAAAAGACTAGAGTGAATTTCTTTGAGTGTGGGCTAAGGTAGCTTCTTTGAAGTGCAAGTGGGGCTATGTACTTCCCATCCTGTCAGGATGACCCTTCCTACCAAACCCCAGTCCCCCTTTAGTGTGACTGTCTGGGAGGAACACACAAAGGCCAACTACCAACTACATCTAGTCATGCGACCCAGGAAACAGGCTGCAGGCACCAAATGGCTAGGGCAAGAAAATGCGAACTTTCTAAAACGTTTTAAACACAGTGGTCGCTAAACATGGACAATAAACATAGGGAAAGATGAATATAGACTCAGAGTCAGTACTATATTTTAAGCTGTCCAGCCAGACAGAGATGCTTTTCATTTGTAAAATTAACAGGAAAACAATAAAGTGGGACACAAGCCTGCATCCTACTAAGCGTGTATATAGAGCATAAACATGAAACAGAAAAACACAAAGAGAGGCTCAGGCAGAGCAACTTGCTTGTATGTTACACATTCAAATAGCACAAGCAAAGATGTGATGGGACACATTTACACATAAATAATACGACGACGTTTCGAACCCTTTTAAACATTTTTGGGATCATCCTCAGGACATAGTGTTACATGCCTGAATAAATTTGTTGTAATTAGAAGATAAGAGAAATGAAAAGACAGTTAGGATGAGTTTAAAAACGGCGTAAGATACCATGCAGACGCAAGTGAGCCGGTGAGAGCTTCGGTGCAAACAGACATTCTAGATCTGTGTCATAGGCAGAGTGTTGTGATGTGGCAACGGCCATTGTATCAAGGTGGTACGGTTTAAGAGAGAAACCGTGTGTTCTGTGACCGTGGTACATGATGCACAAAACATAGGGGCCAGTGGCCCTCGGTGGCCTTGTGGGTGTGAGGGTAACAAGGGACGTTGGACCAGGTGGGCATGGTGAGTCGGTGCCGGGTGAGAAACAGTGTGTCCTGTGGCACACAATGCGAAAAAACATGGGTCGGTGGCCCTGGAGTAGTTGGCCGTGCTGAATGGTGAATCATCGTGTGGGAAACATGCCTTTGAGAGGACCGCGAGGTAAGGGAGCGTTACGAAGTAAAATTACCTTGATTGGCCTAAATGGGAGTGAAAAGTCAATGCAGTGAACCGCAAGACTGCATGCATGGTGACTTATTGAGATATTGAGGCGCGTACCGTTTACCAGTAGAGATTATACTGGAAGAGATGTGAGCCGCGTTCGCGGTATCACACCGAGTGGGTTTGAGCGACAGTCTCGGAGGACCTGGTGGAAGCAAGGTAAGCGAGCGGTCCGAAGTAGAATTACTTCGAGTAACCTAAATAGGACAGTGAAAAATGAAAAGTCATTGCTGGGAACCGCAAGACTGCCCAGGTGAATGCTGCTGACTGATTGAGAAATGAGGAGCATACCGTTTTCCAGTAGAGGTGCACTGTAAGAGATGTGAACCGTGTCCATGGATGACCACCGGGTATGCTGGAACGAAGGTCCCAATGGGCCTAAAATGTCATCAATGTACCATTTCCACACAGAGATCCCAGTGTGGAAAGGGTTACATGGAGTCAAGATTCTTGTAGTCTCTAAATGGTCCATATAGAGTATGGCCAGATTAGGTGCAAAGACAGCGCCCATGTGGAAACGGTACATTGACGACATTTTTCTAATATGGCACGATTCAGAAGACACCCTTACACAGTTCCTACATTGGCTCAACAATAATTGTCAAGGGATAAACTTTACACTGGCACATAGCAGAAGTGAGTTTCCCTTCCTAGACCTTAACATCCAACATAAAAATGGAGAATTAATCACTAGCCTTTTCAGAAAAACCACTGAGCGGAACACACTTCTAAGATATGACAGTAACCACCCTCGTGCCTTAAGAGACTCACTTCCTTACTCACAATTCCTGCGCATTAGGAGAAATTGCACCCTCAAAGAAGACTACTTCCGTGAAGCAAAAGATTTGACCAACAAACTCACAGCCAGGGGCTACCCGCGCCGACTGATACGCAACTCATTGAAAAGGGCATGGTATTGTCCTAGAGATTGCCTTTTATCACCAAAGGCCAAAACCCGCAAAACAGCCTAGTGTGTGTAACCACCTTCTCACCTGTGTCACACACCGTGCGCAAGAACATTCTCAAGCACTGGGAAGTCCTAAACGCAGGTAGCCTTAAACTTGAACGACCGCTCTTCGCGCTCCGTAAGAGCAAAAACATAAAGGACCATTTAGTACGAGCAGCACTACCTGCTCCTAAACCTGCTGGTACATTGAATTAACATTGGGGGTTTGAACCACTCATGGGCCATGTAAAGTGTGGTAACTGCATTGCAAGCAAATTTACAATTGAATGTAAAGAATTTTGTTTCGGTAAAATCAAGGCACAGCTAAAGCAATTTTCTAACTGTAACACCTGTAATGTTATTTACGTCATTCTATGTCTCTGTGACATAATTTACATTGGGCAGAGAACCCAGAAAGCACGCATCAGGATGTGCCAGCATCGCAGCAGTCTACGCTGCAAAACACCCAATGCCCCACTTGTAGAACATTTTATGGCCACTGGGCATGCCGAGGACGACATCAGGTGGACCATTATCAGTGTGATCAAACCACCGCCAAGAGGCGCAGACATTGCACAACTGCTCAACAAAGAAGAACTCAAGTGGATCCTACGCACTGGCAGCATACGAACAGGACTCAACAGACTTGAGGACTGGACAACTCTGTTGTAAATTATACTGTATTTATCCTCCTTGCCATGGATCTGTCCTTAGACCTTCCCACCTTTCTAAATAGAAGGTCCACTTGGCCCTCGCTAAACTCTACAAGTCTGTAATTCTACCTCTTCTGACTCTTTTTGCCCTCTCTTTTAAATATTCGGCGTTCTTGTCACAAGCTCTATGGGCCTTGTCCCTTGCGATACTGTCCTATCACTTTTGCATTTTGTATATAGAATTGGCACTTCTACTGTATTACTTGCTTCTGTTTATATTTAATACAAGCCATGCATAACATACTCCATGGGCTCTGTCCCTTGTGACACTTTTGTAAGTTTACATCATACAAACAGAAATGTTGCTTTTATTGGATTACGTGTTCTTACTTTGATGCACATTACATCTGGCATTAGAATATTGTGCGCTTCTGAATTATTCTAATTTTCTCTCTATCACGTAGTTCCGATCTCCCATGTCCTTATTTTCACACAAGTCATTCATCTCTTTCACCGTTCCAATATGGCTGCCCTAGTAAGCACAGTACACCACACATCCTTCACGATGGTCATGTGACCGCACACATGACCATCCACTTCCGGCAATTCGATTTTTAACATAGTGGGACCCTCCAGTTCTCGCTCACTTCCTTAGAATGCCCGCAGTGAAGACACCTTGAATCTAACGCTTCTGTTACACGAGGTAAGCTGTTCACCGCAACCACCTTTGTGCAATTCCAGTGGTTATGGGGTCGATCGCATTTTTTTTTCACATACCTGTTCCCTTTAGACCCATCGAGACCTTCGTTCAAGCATACCCGGTGGTCAACAGCGGACGCGATTCACATCTCTTCCAGTGCACCTCTACTGGAAAACGGTATGCTCCTCATTTCTCAATCAGCCAGCAGCATTCACGCGGGCAGTCTTGGGGTTCCCAGCAATGACTTTTCATTTTTCACTTTCCTATTTAGGTTACTCGAAGTAATTCTACTTCGGACCGCTCGCTTACCTTGCTTCCACCAGGTCCTCTGAGACCGTCGCTCAAACCCACTCGGTGTGATACCGTGAACGCGGCTCACATCTCTTCCAGTATAATCTCTACTGGTAAAAGGTACGTGCCTCAATATCTCAATAAGTCACCGTGCATGCAGTCTTGGGGTTCACCGCATTGACTTTTCACTCCCATTTAGGCCAATCGAGGTAATTTTACTTCGTAACGCTCCCTTACCTCGCGGTCCTCTCAAAGGCATGTTTCCTGCACGATAATTCACCAGTCAGCACGGCTAACTACTCCAGGGCCACCGACCCATGTTTTTTTGCAGTGTGTGCCACAGGACACACTGTTTCTCACGCGGCACCGACTCACCATGCCCACCTGGTCCAAAATCCCTTGTTACCCTCACACCCACAAGACCACCAAGTGCCACTGGCCCCTATGTTTTGTACATCGTGTACCACGGTCACAGTACACACGGTTTCTCTATTAAACCGGACCACCTTGATACAATGGCCGTTGCCACATCACGACACTCCGTCTATGACACAGATCTAGAATGTCTGTTTGCACCGAAGCTCTCACTTGCGTCTGCATGGTATCTTACGCCGTTTTTAAACTCATTTAAACTCATCCTAACTGTCTTTTCATTTTTCTTATTTTTAATTACATGCAATTTTATTCAGGCATGTAACACTATGTCCTTATGATGATCCCAAAAATGTTTAAAAGGGATCGAAACTTCGTCGACTCAATGTACAACGTAAACGCTTTTCTAATTAACAATATTTATGTGTAACGGTGTCCCATCAACCTTGGCTTGTGCTATTTGAATGTGTAACATACAAGCAAGTCGCTCTGCCTGAGCCTCTCTTTGTGTTTTTCTGTTTCATGTTTTTGCTCTATATACACGCTTAGTATGATGCAGGCTTGTGTCCCACTTTATTGTTTTCGTGTTAATTTTACAAATTAAAAGCATCTCTGTCTGTCTGGACAGCTTAAAATATAGTATTGACTCTGAGTCTATATTCATCTTTCCCTATGTTTATTGTCCATGTTTAGGGACCACTGTGTTTAAAACTCGTAACTACCCAAGGTCCCTGATCAATTGAATTGGGTTCCCTTGTCCTTTATGGCAACTTTCTAAAAAGTGGCATTTTCAGAATAAGCATTTAAAATTCGACTTTATTATTAAAGAGAATTTTAAATTACAATTCCATAGACACGAAACATGTCATTTCCACCTGCTTCCAAACACAAATTATCACTTATTAAATGTAATAACATAACCTAATGTTATCTTAAGGGAGAGGTAGGTCCTCACAGTAGTGGAAAAGTAATTTGTGAGTCTTTCATTACTAGGACATGTAAAACTTAAAAGTACATGCCCAACTTTTAAAATACCATGCACCCTGCCTTATGGGCTGTTTAGAACCCACCTTAGGGTGGCTTATATGTTTAAAAAAAGGAGTTTTAGGCTTGTCAAAATGATTATTTTGCCAAGTCAAATTGGCACTTTAAAAACTGCACACAGGCTTCATTGGCAGGCCTGAGACATGTTTTAAGGGTAGCACAATAAGTGATGCAGGCCCACTAGGAGCATTTAATTTACTGGCCCTAGGTAAAAGGTATACCACTTTGGTTGGGACTTATTAGTAAACTAAATATTCCAATGAAGTGTAAGCCAATTTTGCCATGCTTTAGTGAGTGAGCACAAGCACTTTTACAGTGGTAAAGTGCACAGAGTCCTAACGCCAACAAAAACAAATTCAGAAAAAGAAGGGGGGGGGGGAGTGAGGCAATAAAAATTGGGAGTGACCCTGCAGAGAGGGCTAGGTCCAACACAGAGCTTTTTCAATGCGTTCATGCACTTCTAATCTTACATCTTCATGTGTAAGTAGTGCATACAGTGTAGGAATTCACTAGGAACCCCCAACATTTTAAGGATTATGTATGTAGGGAAATCATAGCATAGAAAGTATTTTCAATGTGAAGAAAATATATATGTGAAGTCTCACATTTACTCTGACCTGATGCCTGTGCTTTTACACAATGTGGATGATCCATAGGGTTTGGTTTAGGATGCATAAGTGCATACCGTACAAATGTATGAACACATTTTCCATGCATGTGGCATATGCCTTTGTGAATCAGGGAAAGGGTTGTATATTTGTATATCACTATATTACAGTCAAAATATGGATCTGCAAAAAATATTGCATCAACAATATCATCATCCAGGTAAGTATATATAGATGAGTATAGATTTACCATTCCTAGCTCCACATCTACTTGCATTGACAATATAATGGTTGTCGATAAGATGGATGCAATATATTTGAAGGCTGATATTTCAACAGCAATATAGTAACCTCCCACCAGAAAAAGGGTGAAAATCTACACTTTATCTAAATGTGAGTTCAAGCATCAGCGATTTGCAACTTTCATTGAATAAGACTCAATGATCATAAGATTTGGACATAATGCTGGGGTCTCTATTGAGCAGGGAATAGGCCCCCAAAATTACACACCCCAGCAACACCAAAAACATAAACTCATGAACCCTGTAAATGTTTCAAATTACCAGATTGCTGTGATGAGAAATGTTTGTACAGTTACCTCACATTCTGAACATGATACCTGTCCTGCGTACACTCCTCTGCTCAAGAGTTTTGTGTATAACAAGCTTGTAGTAAAGATACATGCTAGTAAAGGTGTATAAAGATCCTTTAGTCACAACTCTGCACAGCTGCACAAAGTATGGACTGACCCCCTTCAGATCCAAGCTCCAAGTCCCAACCGCCCTCCATAGAACTTTGCCATAACCCACACTTCACATTACCATATTACCTCACAGTTATCTTACCTCATGCATTCCACTGCCTGCAAGCAGCGACACCACACATCCTTCCTCTTTATACACAACAATGGTAACAATTAATCATTCTTCAAGGAATATATCCTACAACAATAAATAATGACCTATTAAGAAATAACATTGAGATACCACAATTTGGCATAATAAAACCCATGTAGATTAGTGCATATCAGAGGTTGCTCAACATATCCTTATTATAATTGTCAAAAATGACTCATGACACAAGTCAGCATTTTGTTCTAACACAGAACTACTCATATACCCAGCAATCTATTCTAACACAAAATCTTACAGTTTGGCTGAAGTACGAATGATCCTCCCCAATCTTCCCATTCTTTCCACACTGACCCCATCTTCCCCCCGAACTTCTTCAAATTCCTCAGAGGCATCTACCTCACTGTCCTGCACCAATACCTCATCATTGTGCCACAACCAATCATCTTCAAAGGTATCATTACTGTCAGTGGAGGTCTCCTCCACCTGCACTTTGCCATGCAACTCATTTGCCACATCTTGTTATTAACCACACAGAGTTTTTAATGCATTCCACCTCTCTAAAAGGTTCCGAAAACATACTTTCCCCTTTAGGGACTTTACTTACTTTTCTAACTTTCATCCACTCACCATGCACCAGTCTCTCCACCTTGGTCCCTTTCTTAGCATCAAAATAATCTTCGCGGACACACTGTGCTTTTAGAATGTTTTCTTTCACTTTTTTAGGCAGCCATTCAATTTTCCTTGTACTATCCATCCAACTCAAACTATCCTTGGTGTACGGTTCCCTACTCCACATGAGAACAAATGGACTGTAGCATGTGAGTGAAGGGGTTAAGCAATACACCCACAACATTTTCTTTATCTCAGCCTCCCATTTCTTGTTATTACCACTGGCTATCTGAATTGTACCCTTAATTACCCGAATAAAGCTCTCCACTGCACCAATACCCGTTGGATGATAAACTGAGGCATTTATATGTTTGTTTCTATTTCTTTTAGGAACTCCTCCACCTCCACAGCCTGAAATTGGGGTTCATTGTCACTTAAGAGTTTTTTAGGCAAACCTTCTCTCAAAAATAAAGCATTCAAAAATGTCACCACTGTCTCTTCATCTGCTATTTGTACCACCTCCAGCTCTACCCACTTACTGAAATAATCTATCAGTACAATTATATAGTTGCTCTCGCCCATTTCTGTCTGAACTTGACCAATAAATCCATCACCAACATTTCCCAAACCATTTTTGGGCACTCTACGGGCATAAACGCTAGTTTCATTATCTTCAAACTTTTATCCGACCCACAGCACTGCACACAATCTCTTACAACCCTCTCTATGTCCATATACATCCCTGGCTACCAAAATGAGGTTTTTACTCTTTTCTTCATTCTAACTATCCCAAAATGTCCTTTATGACATAATTGTAACACTTTAGTTTGTAAGCAGTGCAGAGGAACAATTATTCCTACCCTCATTGCAAAATCTGTTTCAACCCCCAACTCATTCCTGACCTCCCAGAAGCCTTTTCACAAATCCGTACAACTCTTCCTGTCCACTCACCCTTCCTATATATATTTTTTCACCATAAACAGTTCAACATCCTTCTCATATGCTTCTCTCCATTCTATGTTCCCAATAGACTCCAAACCATTCTCATCTGCTTAGGCCACCTGGAAATCATCTCACTCACTCAATAGCAGCTCCTTGATAGGAAAGGATATGCAACTTAAACAGTTCGCCACTTTACTTTGCACTCCTGTTACATATCTTATCCAGTAATTGAAATCCTGCAGTCTCATTGATAACCTTGCAATCCCCACCGATGCCTTCAAGAAACCTCCAGTTGTGAGCAGGTTCACCAGTGGTTTATGATCTAGCCACACATCAAAATCCATACCGCAGCGTCAGGATTGGCCTGAGCGGCTGCAACTTGCGCTCCAAGGCAGACTGGGAGCCTGTGCCTGCTCTCTCCAACCCCAGCAACGCAGCTGGGGCTGGAGAGAGCTTCACTATGCATGAGGTGTTTGGTCGGCCTGAGACGACTGGCCAAACACCTCATGAGCAGTGAAGGGGTGCCTCACTCCCCCACCAGCAATGTCATCCCCTGGACCCACACCCAAGACTCGTCAGAGTCCTGGGGGCGCGTCCAGGGGATTAAAATAAAAGGCTAAAACGGGTTTAAAACCCATTTTATTATTGTTTTATTTGCTGGTGGTGGCGAGGAGGCAGCGCTCCTTCACTCTAATGGAGCAGCAGCTGATGTTTGCTTTCTTTTTTAGGTCACAGTCAGATGCAAAATGAAAGACAAAAGCAGACAAAGCTCATGCAATAGTGTGTTAAAAATTTTGCATGGCTATGTTTAGAGTTTACATATCAGCAAACTTTTTTATGGCAAAGTGATTGTCCACCACTATAACAAGCCATTCCTCAAGCATACCAACAACCAAAATATCAACAGAACACAGCCACGCTGCCCATGAATAATTGTTGACTCAGTAGCGCTTCCGATGACTTACAAAATCGTCTCTCAGAGAGCAAACAGAAAATGTTAGTTAAGACATCTGCTAGCCTCATACATACAACAAAACACGAAAATCATACATGTGGCAATAGGAGTCCTCCTAACTAGATAACACAACAGGCTGGGTCACAGACACCCCTGTGAAATATGGGAAATAGCAAAGTCCTAAAGTGCACTCACGCTGACCCAAACATACACATCCAACATTCACCTTGGGCAAACAATTGGTTTTTCCATTAAACCGATAGGAATCAATACCATCACATAGAAAAGCACAGGATTAATTATGACCTATCGTTATCTGACGGTGGTATGAAGCGTAAGGTGACATTTCTTTTCCTGATAGCTATTTCACAGAGTCAAAGTCTTGATGAATAACATTACGTCAGGTCAGATGTTGAGATGATATGACTGCAGGTTGAAAATTACAAGGCAGGCTAGTGGATGCCAGGCATGTCAGCAAAAATAGCCAATATATACAGGCATTCTCAAACTAACCCAAACATTAGATAGGCCAAATATTACAAGAATATTTATGTAACCCATACGGTTAGCCCATGGCAGGAGATGACACTGTCACATAAACTGTACATTAAGAATTCAAATATACAAAATATGTCAATAACTTCAAAATGTTACCACTGCTCTCACCTCCTGCCCTACAGGTACCTCAAATGCTCCACCTATCCCACCAACATTAAAATCTGTGTTTGGTCCTGGACTCCGCTCGTTAGGCATGGTCCACAGCCTTTATTTGCTACATCACAACTTCCACTCTGGTCACCCCTCACTCCCAGTCTGACCAGCAGGCATGGTGTGCTAGCATGGAGGGTTCTTTTGGTGCTGGCCAGCATTCTGGGAGTAGGAATTATTTGCTCAGCAAAAGTTCATGTGATGTGGCCTCACCAGGAAGTCTTCCACTGAGAACCATCCAGGGATACTCAACAAATACCTTCACGACAGTCCGCTCGTGAAGAATTAAAACTTCAGAGCTCTTGCAGGACACATTGGTATTGCCAGAAGAACATCTACAAGTAG
This sequence comes from Calotriton arnoldi, assembly GCA_963921515.1. Classification (NCBI taxonomy): domain Eukaryota; kingdom Metazoa; phylum Chordata; class Amphibia; order Caudata; family Salamandridae; genus Calotriton; species Calotriton arnoldi. Next base: position 3,326,298 of record CAWUFW010000683.1, on the reverse strand, counting down.
TGAAGGAGAAGAACACCAGATGGTGGAATGAGGTCCTGCAGCTATTTCAAGCCCTGGCCATCTTAGGGGTCTGAGGCCACAGTAAACTACACCACATACTTACGCATGTTGACAAGGGAGAACAAGGGAGACAAAACCAGACATCTCCTGGGGGGAGGGGCAGAGACAAAGGTTGTGGAATGGGTAGGACTTAAAAAACGACAATTGGGGAGGTATGGGGGTTCTGAGCCATTTTGGCCACACAATGACATCACATAGCAGCAGGGTTGGGGTGAATGTGGTTTCAGTAGCCTGCATGGCTTGAGATGGGAATGCCCATTTTTGTACTCCTGCATTATTCTATTCTGGGTACACCCAGCTGGTCTAATACTAAGTTACATGCTACATCATGTCATGCTGCCTAAAACCTGAATAGAGCAATTTAGGACAGAAAGACAGATGTGCACAACAGTCATTTATATATTGATGCATAGCTGTAGACATTGTATATGTGTTAACCCATACCACCTGTTATATATGTGACACATGACAATGTGTTTTCAAATATTACCTTTAGTAGACACACATGTACATACAGTAGAGATAATATTCCTCATACCTTAAACGAGTGATCGTGGAACTGTGATACCTTTCTCACAGTGTTTCACATAAATGTACACAACCTTGACCCTGAACAAGTTCAATTGGTGGAACCATTTAAAACAAGTGTACAACACTTAAATCTTGGTGAAGTAGTTACAGGTGTCTCATGATGATATGTGTAGACTGAGGTATGGCACACTCTCTTCAGTCAATACTGTTTATCAATCAATCAGATCATATGGCTTAAGCTAATCCAAAGGTTCTGTCCCAATAGGCTTGCTAAAATGTAAGCCATCTCTTTGGGAAGTTTACTATCACCATTATTTCTATCACTATTGAAGATGGGCATCATAGTAGATTCTTGATGCCACAGCCACTTTGGCTCTCGTTATGAGTGGACTGGAAAATGGGGCAAAATATCCCCACCCTGGAGTCACCACTACCAGAGTTATTGATAACTCCTGGGAGGGGGGGATGCAGCCAGCTCATTATGAGTTGGACCATGAGGATTCACTAAGAAATAAGGAATGTTCAAGGAAATTAGTAATTTAAAGTCCTATCCCCCTGGTAATTTCTCATTTTTATTCAGACTTGCACACAGAGATTTCGGGTGGTTTCAAGTACCAAAATCTCTGGGCCCGATTCACAGAGGTAAAGTTAGACCAAAAGTCTAACTTTACTACTTTTCGGTATTCACAAAGGTAAATTTAGACCAAAAGTCTAACTTTACTAGTAGTAACTTGCCTTTGTGAATACCGAAAAGTAGTAAATTTAGACTTTTGGTCTAACTTTACCTTTGTGAATACAAAAAGTAATAAAGTTATACTTTTGGTCTAACTTTAGCTTTGTGAATCAAACCCTCTGTGCTAAAGTAAAGCGATCCATAGTGTTCCTACAGGTGGATTGGCACCATTGATATTCTCTCTATAAAGCAAGGATTCTGATTTAAATTTTGAACTATAGGTACCAATATGGCCATTAATTTGCTAGCAAGCACAGCAATGAATCTTGGAAGACATTTCTATTGTTGCCTGGTGGACCACTCCAGAGAGTTTGACCATCCAAGTACGCAGCGCTTGTAAAGTAAACTGAACAAACTAGGGATGAATACTGGTTAATGTAGGGTAGTCCTGACTTTTGCACTAGTCACTTGCGCCGTTTAATCTCTTGTCATGAGCACAATGTGCACTTTGCCACCTTGATTGCCATTACAAATTATATTCCTAGTGCTGTTAAATTTGCTATGATAAATTTTGTACTTAAAAAATATATGATGCCTTGAGCACCTTGATACAAATAACCAGGAGTTTCCCTTTCTTTCTCTTGCAATGTCGTGTACATGCTAATGTATTTGCCTCCCTCATTGAATCCAGTTGAGACATTGTAGTTAGTTTTCAGTTTCCTAAAGATAGCAGTATTTTTGATTTTGACATATAGCTCAAATAAAGTGAGAAGCCACAAGCTGGTTGGAAGCACATATGGACAGCTTGACTTCTGGGCACTCAGCCAGCTCGGAGAACGGGATTTGGGTTTAGAACTTGTTGTTGACGTATGCGTATGCCATGATGCAAGACAAAATTTTACAATATGAAACTGGCAAGAATGATCTTGCACACTACTACTAATAATGGAGTAGCACCCCTTCTGTGTGATCAGGACATCTAACGCGTGACTTTTCTATTATGCCTCGTGTCAGTGTGTTTGCTCTGTTTTACCTCTGCCTAGGCTTAAACGCTGGACATGTAAAGTGGGTGAAAGAGACCATGCACACACTCACCTGCAAAAAGTTATGTAGTCTTGATTAGTAATTCTCATGATTCTCATCTATTCACATTCAAATTTCAGTGATACCTGCGTTTGCAAGTCTCATCTGGGTTGTGTAGGTGTTGTGATGTGTCCAGTCATTACACTGGTATGTACCAAGTGAAGATGCATGTACTATTTGTTTATGGTGCACTCAGCAGAAGGCCACAGGTCTCTATAATTCCCGGCATTTAATTGCTGTGCAATTGCCAACTGGCAGAAGATGGAGCTGTTGTGTGTTGCATTGTGAAAAGTGGTTTAGACAAGAGTGAAGAGGCCCGTTGCATCACAGCTTGCCCACTAGTAGAATGCTGTGGTATTCTCAGTAGTATGGAATGTTATGCCGACATTCTCTTTTGATGTTCCCTGTGTGGAATGTATTGTGAAAAACGGTTGGAGGTTGTGAGAGAGACGAAACTTGAGAGAAGAGGCTGGGGTGAAAGAAGCAACGTATTAAACCAATAAATCAAAGATACTGTGTACGTGTATCTTTACATTGGCGACAAGTGGAAAAGAGACCTATCACCCCAACTCATCACGATATTTATTTTCACTGCTGCGCAAAAGAAGTTCTTTCAGCTCTGCTAACACAAGCCACCGTTGGATCCCTCACGATGAGACCTGTCCATTAAGTCATGTGCTTCTAAGTGGTGTGGAGCATTGAGCATCAGCATGTTTAGAGATGTTTTAGACTGAAAAATATAAATCTCGCGGGTGTTGGCTATGGTGGCTGTCTTATAGTGCAATCGTTAATAATAACAGTATTGAAGTGACACGTCAGTTCTTAAACATTGATGAAAATTATTGTAACTGTTAAAGTGAAGGGTTTTAAATGAATCACAAGCTTAACGCCCACGCCAATTGTCTCGAGCCGACTGAGGTAAGTTCACAGTCCAGCCCGTGCAACGCGCAATGCAGTACAGGACGTGCTCCTTCGCTTGTGTGAGGTGAATGCGGAACAAGCACAGCGGCAAGCACGATGGCACTGAAGTTCTTTTGAACAACTGGGAGGTGTTCTCGTTCAACCCTGGGGTTGCGCTACTGGTGTGCTTCCTGTGTCACGTTCAGCCTTGGCAGCCATTTTTAATTGGGAATCAGTGATACGCTCATTAGATACAAAGGCATGTCACTTGCCCACCTGGTTTGTTTATCGGCCTGTATTATATTGTCATGCTGATGTGCACAGCTTGCCACAAGTTGTTTGTCAACCTGTGCGATCACACAGAGTTGCATGCAGCTTTCTCGCTGATATTCACAGCTTGTCAACATTATACTCTGCAAGCACATTGAAGTGTATTCAGATTTCACGCTTGCAAGTTTACGGAATCACACTAATATTCTCAGTGGTATTTAATACTAATTGTGCATTTAGTGTACTGATTACATTGCTTAGAAATGTTTTTGAAAACTTTTGCATTTTGTTTGCTAATTTCACTTTAGTTGCTAGTTTTTTTAAATTTATTTTGCTTACTGTCTGCTGTCATAATGCAAAACGTTACTCCTCCTCCATTTTTTCTAATGCAGCCAGGTGATCCACCAATACACTGGAAAAATGGAAAAATTTGTTTGTGCATTCCGCGCAAGTGTGTGGGACCGCTTTATCAGCCGAACGCAAGTCTGCATTACTACTCCATTGTCTGGGATCTGAGGGTCAAGAGGTCTTTGAACATTTACCGGATTTGACAATAAATCAAGCAGATGGTCTGAATAACTTTGAAGTGTGTATAAAAAAACTTGATTTACACTACTTACCCAAAGTGTCAACAGTTATGGAAAGATATCGTTTTGGTAGATGCATGCAAAGAAAAGGGGAGACTGTTAAAGAATATATATCTGTCTTAAGAAAGTTGGCCTCCATGTGCAATTTTGGTGGTAGTTCTGAAGAGCTCTTATGGCACACATTTATGCTTGGCTGCAACATTGAGAAAGCCAAAGAGGTGTGTTGGCAGAAAGAAAATCCCTCTTTGCCTGAAGTTTTAACCATTGTGAAAACCTGTGAGCATAGTCAAGCATACGTTGATGAACTAAAAAAAAATGATGGTGTAGTTGGTAAAAATGAGTCTGTGCATGTCGTACAGACTCATAAAGATGTGAAGAGTAATGAAGGCTCAGGCTCTACTTCATAAAGTAAAGGGACTTCTGGTAACCAAACTGATAAAAGATTTCAAGGCACAAGTTACAGGTGCGGCAAATATGGTCATGTAGCCAGTTAAAAAGAATGTATTGGTTGGAAAGCCAAATGTAAGAAGTGTTGTAGTAAAGGTCATGTATCCAAATGTTTGAGAAGTGGTGGTGTGAAGCAGAATATTTGTGAAGTCACGTGTGGTGCGGTAGATGATGCGGAGGAGAGAATTATTTTACAAGTTTCAGATCTTGGAGAAAATGGTCCCATTGAAACTGTTCTTTTTGAAGGAATACAGGTGCCCATGCCTCTTCGATTTGGGAGCCAAGATCATGTTAATTTCTAATGAGGTGTATTTGGAAAGCTTCACATATCAAGTGGTGTTGCACAAGCCTAATATTAAGCTGAAGGGGTATGGAGGAGAACTAATAAAGTTGGCTGGGTTTTTTATTGGCTGCATCAACATCAAGGGCAGGCGTGTGTGTGAGAAAGTGTATGTCTCTGAGAGTGGGGACTCCTTAATAAGTTGGAAGCATTAGAAATATCTTACTGTATTTATAGATCCTAATGAGACACCAGCGGTTTGTCTTCATATTCTGAATTGTGATGGTGACAGCAAACTCGCTTGTCAATTGATTTCTCAGGCTCCTAATTATGAAAGAGAGTTTCCTAGGGTTTTAGTGTACGGTTGGGATGTCTGAAAGGGCATGCGCATAAAATCATAATAAAGGATAATACAGTTCCAGTGGTTGGGAAAGTCAGAGGGGTTCCGATCAGGGTGAAAGAAAAAATGTTGGAGGAATTGGAGAAGTTGAAATCTGGTGGCATAATTGAAGAATTGGAGGCCAGGGAATGGTTGGCTCTGGTGGTCATGGCACATAAGGCCAATGGTGGAGCCAGGCTTTGTATAGATTTGAGAGAGCACAATAGATGAATTGTTGTGGATCACTTTCCTTTTCCTAACATCTCAGAGATGCTTATTTTACTGGGTGGAGCCAGATATTTTTCTTAAATAGATCTTACATCTGCCTATCACCAGGTGAGGTTACATCCAGACTCGCAAGACCTGATAGCATTTATTATCCCGTAGGGTACCTTCAAAATGTTGAGTATGCCGTTTGGACTCATTTCAGCGGCAGTGGTTTTTTTGAGGATGATGGAGAATTTGTTTGGGAGTATGGATGGTGTGAGAATTTACCAAGATGACATTTTAGTCTTTGGTGAGAGCTTAGAAGTACATAATGAATGCGTGAGGAAGGTACTGCGGAAGTTGAGTGAATTTGGTCCTAACATTAAAGGCAAAGAAATCTAAATTCAACCTGACGGAGTTTGATTATTTAGGGCATACAATCACAGCTTCTGGCATTGAACCTAGAAAAAAACTTGTTGATACCATTGTCAGGATGCCTACACCAAAAAATAAGGATGAAGTTGTGAAATTTCTGGGTATGTCTGAGCTCTACTGCAAATTAATTCCTAAGTTTACGGATAAAACTTATAATTTGAGGCAGTTATTAAAAAAGGTGCCAATTTCAAATGGAGTTAGAAGTGTGGGAAGGAGTTTGAGGTGTTGAAGCATCACTTATCCCATGCGGCCTCTTTGAAAAGCTTTGAACATGGTCAAAATACCATTTTAGTGGGTGATGCAAGTTCAACAGGGTTGGGTGCTGTGCTCCTGCAAAGGCACAAAGGGGTAGAGAAACTATCTTGTTCATATCGAGGTGTCTTAAAGGAGCTGAACTCAATTGTTCTATGGTGGAAAAGGAGGCGTTGGCTGTATTCTGGGCCATCAGGAAGTTAAAGAAAGTTGTGTGGGGAGGAAAGTTTTTGGTTAAAACGGATCACAAGCCCCTTAAGGAAATTCTTGAAAAGAAAGGGTTGGATAATATCTCCTCTAGGATAAGGAAATGGGTGGTCGCTCTTCAAGAATTCGACTTTCATGTGGAATGTGTACTGGGTGCAAGCAATAATTTGGCCGATTGTTGTTCACACTTGGTGGACCAAAGTGAAGTGAATGAATGAGCTGTGGAGGATTATGATCTTTCAGATGAAGATGTCTATGTAGTGTGTCTCATCAATGATAGTGTACTCAAAGAGAATGAATGGCTTCAGGAGGTGGCTAGTGATGTTACATTGCAAACTGTGATCAAGGGAGTGAAGTTTGGTTGGGGTACGTGTGCCAAAGGTGATGAAGCGATTATTGTGAATGTTGAGTCTGAACTTGCGGTTCATGATAGGTTACTACTTCGTGGTACTAGGCTGGTTCCACTTAGCAGTCTGAGAGAATGCTTGATTGGGTTTTCTCATGATGGGCATCCAGGGATTTCGAAGACGAAGCAAATTTTAAGACAAGCATACTGGTGGCCAGGCATTTATATTGAGCGAATGGTCAGAGAGTGTGTAGAATGCAGCAAGTGTGACAAAGCGTTGAAATCCAGGTTCCAACCTATGTACTTTAGGAGATTGCCCAAAGAAGCCTGGGAAGAGATGACCATTGATATACTGGGTCCCATTAGAATTTCAAGTGTGGATAATAAGTATGTCATTGTCCTACTAGACATGTACTCTAGGTGGATGGAGATAGGTGTAACAAACTCTATTGAAACAAAAGACGTCATAAGCTTTCCGGAAAAGATTTTTGAGAGGGAACACTTGCCATTAAATATTCTCTCTGATAATGGTGTGCAATTTGTCCTTAAGGAGATGGAGAAGTACTTGAGTGAGAGAGGCAACACACATAGGAGGATGGCCCTTTATCATCCAGAGGCCAATGGAATGGTTGAAAGGTTCAACCATGTTCTGAAGGAAACCATTCAGAGAGTGTTAGCCCAATGGTTCCCAAACTGTGTGACATGGCTCCCTTGGGAGGTGCCAAACCTAACCAGGGGAGCCGTGCACCAAGCACTTTAATGCACTTAATGTTGAAGGGCCTGTTGGCTTTAGTTAAACTAATTAGACTTAAACGCATGATGTCGATGATTTGTAAGTGACATGCCTAAAGCTGTAAATGTAGTGCTTAATTGATGGCATGTCGAGGGAGATGGTAAAGTAACATAAGAGGGGCCCCAGAAACAGGATAATAGGGAGAGCAGGGGAAATACAATAGCTAACAACAAGAACAGTCTCCCTAATTATTGCTTTCAAAAGGGTAGTATATCCATAAATTCACAAGTCCCATAGACAACTAGTTTTTTAAAATGTATAGAATTTTCCAATACATGTAAAACATTAATATAAATAACAAGTAGATATCACATATAAAATGAAATTATCATAAAAGCCACAATAGTGGACATCAATTGTTATGGAGCCCCATAATCATGATGAGAAGACCAATGAACAGTGTGCAATTACAGACTTCAAAACAATACACAGTCATAAAACAGTGAATCAAGTACATACAAAAACACCAGAACAAAAATTCACAATATCATACACAGAATAAACAATACACGTGATTACAAACACACAGGAAATGCGCCGACGCGCGTTTCGGAGGTGGGAATTTTTTTTTGCCAATTCCTTCATCAGGGCGCTGAGAAATCAAGTAGGGTGGTGGCCAACAGCCATCCTGGATACGTGCACTATTCCTCAATGTGCAATAAAGGCGGCTCAATATAAATACATACTACATTCGTCTGTAGGGACAACAAGAGATTAGATGGTTATGGTAAAACAACATCACTAATATATAATATAATATAACGGAGCATGCTAAAGAAGACTCTAAGGGTGAAGATAAGAAAAGGTGCACCTGGGTGTGTGGTGAAGAGAAAAGGACCACAAGTTAAGATCAGCCCAATAACCGTGTAGAACAGACCAAGGATGGTACTAATACAGAATAGATATGAACAGAAATAGCCATGAATAAAGCAGCAAGTGGGAGGAAACCTGTCCTAAAGAATTATAGTGTGATAAATAACTCAAACAACAACGTGACTAATAACAGGCTCCCTCTCTGTATGGAACGAGGTTCCAGACGCAGCACAACGTAAATACAAAGGACTATCAACATACATCCCAGTGACGAAAGGTAACAGGTGGTAGTAAGGGAACGCTTACCCTTAAAACAGAAGCGGACCAATTGAATAAAGATCCACGGGTAGAGGTACCAATTTTGGAAACCAAAATATAATAAAATCTAAAAAGCAGAATCAAAAATAGTGGTAAGAAATAGAGAAAGTACCGTTATACCTAATAATGTAAAATAATTCCCCAATGCTGACTTACTAGTAGGTCACAATGCGAACTACACCACGGGGAGAGCTGGGGGCCAATGAAAGTAAGAGAAGTCGTCTGTTCTGGGATAAAGAACTGCTCGACAATAGATGGGGAGCTCTGAAATGAATGCAGATATGAGGCAAGTATTAAAAAACAGCCAATACTAACGGGAACAATGCACAGAGGGGAACAAAACTCTGTAACGCTGCTCGTTTACTTACTAATGAAGTCTGCTCCTCCTCACAACGGATAAGACCTGGCGGTGATCTATACTGTCCACTCAGCAGAGATTGGTAACCTCTTTGGCCAAGGTCGTATATATACGATGCAACCAGCCGCGCGCTAATAGTTACATTGGGAATGAGCAGCACCTGAGCTGCAAAATCATAGAACGTTTAACTGCCACAGCGTGGAAAAAGGCGGGCGCCATATTGAAATAGAAGAAAGGTCTACTATGGGCGCCATATTGAAGTCAGTCTTGGCGCCGCGAGGATGAAAAAGCTCCAATGCATGATTTGAGACATAAAAAATAGGGTCTGCATAACTAATACCCTAAACCATGTAATAACTATGGTTGAGCGGGGGCAAGGGGGAAAAAACTACTGAAACAAAGGTATAAAATGGGAATGAATTCACTATAGAAATTCGGACACTAGGAGTGAAGCACATGTCAGTAAGGAAAAAAGAATGTAGACTCACTGACAGAGCAGGAATAACAAGGGTGGGCTGTTAGAGCCCATAGCACAACAGGGAGAGATTTACATTAGAGCATTCTCCCATGGTAAATGTTCGTTAAGGCCTTTAACGGCCGTCTGAAGTGTATAAATCCAGAACACTTCTCTTTTACGTCTAAGGCCATCAGAGTTACCATCCTTAGGATGATGAATCTTCTCCAAGATGATCCATTTGAGGTCTTTTTCAGAGAGTTCAAATTCGTACCAATGCGTAACCAGAGGAGCACCTATCCGTTTGTTTTTGATAGCGGATTTGTGCTCACTGAACCTGGTTCTAAATTCTCTGCTTGTTTCACCGACATATCCCTGCTTACAGGGACACAAAATGAGGTATATGACATTAGAGGTTCTACAGTTCATTCCAATCACAGGGGCGTGTTCGCGCCCCTATCCGGACGCACAGCATTGATTTGTGCATAACAATGATGCCAAGATTAGTCCATTTCATCAGACAATTTTTATTCCAAATTAATCCACTTTTTTTGTTTTTAGTTCTTGTTAATCCGTCCCTGTGATTGGAATAATTTGTCTAGTACGTGATTGGGCAATGCACGACACCGGGCTTGCACGCAAACAAGCTAAAAAATGGAAAAATAAGGACAAAATGAAGAAAGAGGAGTGCACTCTGTCATTCGTTTTTGATGATGTATTACTTCACTGCCTACCCGACGAGTAGCACCCACGAATAACGAATAATGAAAGCATACAAATCTCATCGTTACATGGCAGACTTTTGCAACATCGTTTCTCGAAAGTGGATCCGGCGAACTATGTGTTTAAAGCAAATAAGGATCATCATTGGTTGGACATATTGTGAAGTACATGTTGTGTCAGGATGTACTACATACACAAGCAAAGAAAGCGATTGTTAGAAACCAACTAACATACTGTGCTATCAACGTTTTATTTGATATTTATGGGTGGGCGGGGGATTCAATGTTTGAAGTTAAAGTGTTTAAATGTCTGGGTGGGTGGTTACGATTTTGAGCAACTTGAAACACGCAGTTTGAATAACAGGTGGAAAAATATTTATATGAGACCAGCTAAATGGTTTTTTGCAAAGCATTCTGGTACCTGTAGTTTGATGCATCAGTGGGAAGTAATTGGAAGTATAAATGAAAGGGGTGGGACCATCGCACAGGTGTTTAAAATGGAGTATGACAGCAATGAACACAGTATGGGTCTCGATAGGATGGAGAGCAGGAACCAGAACGTTTTATTTAAGGTACGAGCTTGTGTTTGAGTTTAGAAGTAGATTCTCTTTAGGGAATCGGGAAAAGTTGGAACCAGCATTTATTCAGTGGTAATTGAATTCAGTGGGCAAAACGTTGAAGGCGGGAAGAACGAAAGTTGCACGTATATATTAATCGCATTTGTTTTATCTTTGGATAATAGTTAACTGGCAACAATTTGTGAACGCATAGTCTAACAGATATGTTTTAAAACTTGCAGATAAACCCCTGACGAAGAGCCGAGAGGGGCTCAAAATGCATTGGGTGATAAAGATTATCTTTAGAGGAATATTTATGTTACATTCCGTGCTTTAGGACAAGGCTACGTGCATACCTACAGCGTTTAAAGGAAATTATGTATTCATAAGTGTCTTACATGTGACGGATTAAAAAGAACTAAAAACAAAAAAAGTGGATTAATTTGGAATAAAAATTGTCTGATGAAATGGACTAATCTTGGCATCATTGTTATGCACAAATCAATGCTGTGCGTCCGGAAAGGGGCGCGAACACGCCCCTGTGATTGGAATGATTTGTCTAGTACGTGATTGGGCAGTGCACGACACCGGGCTTGCACGCAAACAAGCTAAAAGATGGAAAAATAAGGACAAAATGAAGAAAGAGGAGTGCACTCTGTCATTCGTTTTTGATGAGGTTCTACAGTTGGTCATTTCTTTGAGTTGGAATTTCTGCTTACCCCATTCTAGTTCTGCCATAATAATGGCAAAGTTGTACGCATGGCAGTTGCCACATTTATGCGTACCACAGATAGGGTCCTTACCAGTGATGGACCTTTGAGCAAATTGTCTTTTTTCACATTATGTGGATTTCACTAGAGAATTCCTAAGGTTCTTATTTCTGCGGAATGCAAAAGTGGGTTTCGGTAAGGGGTTCTCCTGTTTGTTTGAGTTCAAGATATGCCACTGGGAGTTAATGATCTGGCGGAGCCTGTTGTCACAGTTGGTGTGTTGTGTGACTCACACCAATTTTGCGGCGTCATATTTGTGTTCGTTTTGGAAAAGAGCCTCCCTGTTATAATATTTGGCCCTCTTGTAGGCATCCCTGATAACTCTATGTGGGTATCCTCGATTGAGGAGTTTGTTTTTAAGTTGTTCAGCATGCAGATCAAAATTACTAATGTTGGTACAATTTCTGCGTAATCGCACGAACTGACTAAATGGTATACTATCTTTCTGATTGCGTGGATGATAGCTTTCATATTGGAGAAGAGTGTTTCTCGCTGTAGGCTTGGTGTATAGAGAGACATCTATGGTGTGGTCAATGGCCTGGATCCAAATGTCAAGAAATTCAATCTTTTCTTTGCTGATGTTAGGGCTGAATTTAAGTTGGGGGTCAGACAGGTTAATCCATAGCATGAACTCGGTAAGTTGTTCTTCTGGACCACTCCATATGAAGAAAATATCATCAATAAACCGGTGCCAGTGTTGGATGTTTTCATAAAATGGGGCAATTTCATTAAAGATAAACCGATCTTCGAACGCTCCTATGTATAGATTGGCTACGTTAGGAGCACAGGCCGCGCCCATACTGACGCCCTGAATTTGTTTGTAGATCGTATTGTTGAATTCAAAGAAGTTCTCCTGCAGTATAATGGCCAGACATTCTAAGATAAACAAGTTATCATTTTGACCATCACCTTTTTCGAGGGCACTTTTAACTGCTTCTAATGCTCCTATTTGGGGAACATTAGTGTTAGAACTGGGGGTCTCTAGTTGGCAGAGGTAGGTACCTTTGTCCAAATAGGGACCCTTGCTTCTAGTCAGGATAAGGGGGTACACTCCTGAAATAACCCCTGCTCACCCTCTTGGTAGCTTGGCACGAGCAGACAGGCTTAGTTCAGAGGCAGTGTGTAAAGCATTTGTGAACACATACAGTAATCCAGTGACAACACTACAAATGGACACCACACAGGTTGTATTATAAAAATAAGTATCTTTTATATAGATTTACCACAAGACCATAAATGACATAAATAATCCACAATACTGTACTTTAAGGATGGTAGAATTAGCTTGAGTCTCTTAAAATGAAAATGCGACACTTTGAGTTCAATGTACCTTAAGATGCGTAACGCAGGGCAACGAAAAGTGTTGCAGGGAAGGTGATGCGGTAGTCCCTTACACGCAAGGACGGTGATGCGTTGAAGATCTGGTGCAAAAGAAACAAAGTGGCGTCTTCTTGAGGTTGCGACAACGAAGAGGTGATGCGTGCACGCCCGACGGCCGTGCGGCGATTGCGATGAGTCTTTGGAGCCGCGACAGGCCCTGTGACACGCTTCCCTGGCGATGCGACGGCGTCTGATGCGAGGTCGACGATCTTCTCCTGGGATGCGGGGCGCGCCTCGTGTTGCGATGCGTCGGCGTCTGATGCGAGGTCGATGCTCTGCCCCGGGGATGCGACGGCATCTGATGCGACGGCGACACTTTTCTCCGGTGCTGCGAGGCGCTTCGAAGGATGCAGCGTGCTTCTTCGGGGATGCGCCGGCGTCTGCTGCGATGTCGACACTCTTCTCCGGCGATGCGATACTCAGCGGCTGTGGCGTCACGCTTCTTCGTGTTGAGTCGCGCTTCCAGTTCCCAGAAACACGCAAGTGTGTCAGAAGGTCCAATTTCCCAGCAAGGGAACACAGGGGGAGCTGGTGGGTGAAGTCTGTTGTCCCTGAGACTTCAGCAGGAGGCAAGCTCTAAAATCAAGCCCTTGGAGATCCTTCACAAGTTGATGAAAGTCACAGCAAAGCAAAAGTTCCTTTCTCCTTTCTTTGGCAGTCAGGCAAACCACTGCAGGCCAATCCCCCAAGCAGCACTTCAGGCTTAGGGATAGTCTCTCCTCAGTTTCTTCTTGGTTCCGCTCCTCAGCAAAGGTTTCTTCTTGTTTCCCAAAAGTGATCTAATTTCCTAGGGGTCTGGGTCCCCTTTTATACACCTTTTCTCTTTGTTCTCTGGAGGCAGAGAGGCCTCTGCCTAGCCCAAAACCAGTTCTGGTCAGTCCTGGAGCACTTTGTTTTCCTGACTCCTTCTTTCCTTTCAGAATGTGGGGCAGAGTGCTCAGCCGCCCGGCAGGAGGTGGAGCCAGCATTGTGGAAGGCAGGCACAGCCCTATTCAGACCCAGGTGCAACTCCTCCCTCCACTCTGGATGCAGATCTTTCTATTCAGCCCTGTGCTGACTCACCCTGTCTCCTGTAGCCACCCCCAGCCCCTGCCACTCAATCTCCAGACAAGGAATACAAAACCTAGCAGAGGCAGGCTTGGATAGTTAGGCAAGAAAATACCCACTTTCTAAAAGTGGTATTTTCAAACACAGAATTTTAAAACCAACTTCACTAAAAGATGTATTTTATCATCCTGAGTTCAGGCATACTAAATTCGTTTTTCTACCATGTTCCCTGGGTCAGTTCTGACTATAAGGTGTAATAGTCAGTCTGCCCATTCTGGCCTATGGGGAGCAGGTAGCCTTGCAATAGTGAAAAACGAAAATGGCTGTAATTCACTATTAGGACATGCCACACACACCAGGGCATGTCCTACCTTGTACTTACAATGCACCCTGCCCTAGGGCCTACTTTAGGGGTGACCAACATGCAGTAAAGGGAAGGTTTAGGGACTGGTAAGTGGGTGCACTCACCAAGTCGACATGGCAGCCCTAGGCTGCACACAGGCTCTGCGATGGTAGGCCTGAGACACATTTTACAGGCCGCTTCTGTGGGTGGCACAACCAGTGCTGCAAGCCCACCAGCGGTATTGGATTTACAAGCCCTGGGCACGCTCAGTGCACTGTACTAGGGACTGACAAGTAAACCAATCATCCAATCATGGAGTCACTAATACATACATCAATTTACAATAGGGAGCACTTGCACTGTGGCACTTAATAACAGTGGCACAGTGCCCAAAGCATCTAAACCAGCAAAAACAGATCAATAACATTGGAGGCATCATCAAAAAATGGAAGCGAGACCCACGCCAAGGATGCCAGGTCTAACAATTAGTATATAGCGCCTCGATGTCCATGGAGACTAGCATATCCGTATTGGGGTTAAAATTGATCCCTTCTATGTTACCAATAAGGGGGCCAGTATCTCTGATGTAGCCCGGAAGGTCAAATACCAGGGGTTTTAGAAAAACATCCACATATTTTGACAGTGGGTCGGTGAGAGACCCAATGGAAGATACAATGGGTCTGTAAGGTGGTTTTACTGTGTTTTTATGAGTTTTAGGAACTCCATAAAGAACCGGAATTCTATTGAAAGGTTTGTTAAGGTATTCAAATTCTTGAATGCAGATAGAGCCACTATCCAGTGCTCTCTGAGTGATCTTGAGTATCTCAGTTTTAATTCTCTGCTCAGGATACGTGTTGACTTTGACATAATGTTCAGGAACATTCAACATCATCTGGATCTGTTCTTTATATTCAGTACTAACCAAGACTACAATGCCACCACCCTTGTCACTAGGTTTAATAGTGACCTCCTGGTTAGATGACAGACTTTTGAGGGCATTATATTCCTCAAAATTCAAGTTATAAGGGGGTTTAGCAACGTGTTGCATCATAGTTTGGATTTTGGCATACACAATATTCAAATATGTGGATTTTTTTCTAAAACCCCTGGTATCTCACCTTCTGGGCTACATCAGAGATACTGGCCACCTTATTGGTAAAATAGAAGGGATCAATTTTAACTCCAATACGGATATGCTAGTCTCCATGGACATCGAGGCGCTATATACTAATGTTCCCCAAATAGGAGCGTTAGAAGCAGTTAAAAGTGCCCTCGAAAAAAGTGATGGTCAAAATGATAACTTGTTTATCTTAGAATGTCTGGCCATTATACTGCAGGAGAACTTCTTTGAATTCAACATTACGATCTACAAACAAATTCAGGGCGTCAGTATGGGCGCGGCCTGCGCCTCTAACGTAGCCAATCTATACATGGGAGCGTTCGAAGATCGGTTTATCTTTAATGAAATTGCCCCATTTTATGAAAACATCCAACACTGGCACCGGTTTATTGACGACATTTTCTTCATATGGAGTGGTCCAGAAGAACAACTTACCGAGTTCATCCTATGGATTAACCTGTGTGACCCCCATCTTAAATTCAGCCCTAACATCAGCAAAGAAAAGATTGAATTTCTTGACATTTGGATTCAGGCCATTGACCACACCATAGAGGTCTCTCTATACACCAAGCTTACGGCGAGAAACACTCTTCTCCAATATGAAAGCTATCATCCACGCAATCTGAAAGATAGCATACCATTTAGTCAGTTCCTGCGTTTACGCAGAAATTGTACCAACATTAGTAATTTTGATCTGCATGCTGAACAACTTAAAAACAAACTCCTCAATCGAGGATACCCACATAGAGTTATCAGGGATGCCTACAAGAGGGCCAAATATTATAACAGGGAGGCTCTCTTCCAAAATGAACACAAATCTGCCGCCGCCAAATTGGTGTGTGTCACACGACACTCCAACTGTGACAACAGGCTTCGCCAGATCATTAACTCCCAGTGGCATATCTTGAACTCCAACAAACAGGAGAACCTCTTACCGAAACCCACTTTTGCATTCCGCAGAAATAATAACCTTAGGAATTCTCTAGTGAAATCCACATATTGTGAAAAAAGACAATTTGCTCAAAGGTCCATCAGTGGTAAGGACCCTATCTGTGGTACGCATAAATGTGGCAACTGCCATGTGTGCAACTTTGCCATTGTTACAGCAGAACTAGAATGGGGTATGCAGAAATTCCAACTCAAAGAAATGACCAACTGTAGAATCTCTAATGTCATATACCTCATTTTGTGTCCCTGTAAGCAGGGATATGTCGGTGAAACAAGCAGAAAATTTAGAACCAGGTTCAGTGATCACAAATCCGCTATCAAACACAAACGGATAGGTGCTCCTCTGGTTACGCATTGGTACGAATTTGAACACTCTGAAAAAGATCTCAAATGGATCATCTTGGAGAAGATTCATCATCCTAAGGATGGTAACTCTGATGGCCTTAGATGTAAAGGAGAAGTGTTCTGGATTTATACACTTCAGACGGCCATTAAAGGCCTTAACGAACATTTACCATGGGAGAATACTCTATTGTAAATCTCTCCCTATTGTGCTGTGGGCTCTAACAGCCCACCCTTGTTATTCCTGCTCTCAGTGAGTCTACATTCTTTTTTCCTTACTGACATGTGCTTCACTCCTAGTGTCCGAATTTCTATAGTGAATTCATTCCCGTTTTATACCTTTGTTTCAGTAGTTTTTTCACCCTTGCCCCAGCTCAACCATAGTTATTACATGGTTTAGGGTATTAGTTATGCAGACCCTATTTTTTATGTCTCAAATCACGTATTGGAGCTTTTTCATCCTCGCGGCGCCGAGACTGACTTCAATATGGCGCCCATAGTAGACCGTTCTTCTATTTCAATATGGCGCCCTCCTTTTTCCACGCTGTGGCACTTAAATGTTCTATGCTTTTGCAGCTCAGGTGCTGCTCATTCCCGATGTAACTATTAGCGCGCGGCTGGTTGCATCGTATATATACGAACTTGGCCAAAGAGGTTACCCATCTCTGCTGAGTGGACAGTATAGATCACCACCAGGTCTTATCCGTCGTGAGGAGGAGCAGACTTCATTGGTAAGTAAACGAGCAGCGTTACAGAGTTTTGTTCCCCTCTGTGCATTGTTCCCGTTAGTATTGGCTGTTCTTTAATACTTGCCTCATATCTGCATTCATTTCAGAGCTCCCCATCTAATGTCGAGCAATTCTTTATCCCAGAACAGACGACTTCTCTTACTTTCATTGGGCCCCAGCTCTCCCCGTGGTGTAGTTCGCATTGTGACCTACTAGTAAGTCAGCATTGGGGAATTATTTTACATTATTAGGTATAACGGTACTTTCTCTATTTCTTACCACTATTTTTGATTCTGCTTTTTAGATTTTATTATATTTTGGTTTCCAAAATTGGTACCTCTACCTGTGGATCTTTATTCAATTGGTCCGCTTCTGTTTTAAGGGTAAGCGTTCCCTTACTACCACCCGTTACCTTTCGTCACTGGGATGTATGTTGATAGTCCTTTGTATTTACGTTGTGCCACGTCTGGAACCTCGTTCCATACAGAGAGGGAGCCTGTTATTAGTCACGTTGTTGTTTGAGTTATTTATCACACTATAATTCTTTAGGACAGGTTTCCTCCCACTTGCTGCTTTATTCATGGCTATTTCTGTTCATATTTGCATTCAGCAGCATAGCAACCTTGAGTACTTCGTTGCCTGTGGAGGGGTTCCATCTCCACTGGTGTGTAACAGCGTCATCATTCTGTTACCAGTTGACTTCGCATTCATTAAGTATGTGGTCCGATTACTATCTTCCCCTTATTGTTTTGGGGAATTTAGTTACTTCTTCATGCTATCCTGTATTAGTACCATCCTTGGTCTGTTCTACATGGTTATTGGGCTGATCTTAACTCGTGGTCCCTTTCTCTTCACCACACACCCAGGTGCACTTTTTCTTATCTTCACCCTTAGAGTCTTCTTTAGCATGCTCCGTTATATTATATTATATATTAGTGATGTTGTTTTACCATAACCATCTAATCTCTTGTTGTCCCTACAGATGTATGTAGTATGTATTTATATTGAGCCCCCTTTATTGCACATTGAGGAATAGTGCACGTATCCAGGATGGCTGTTGGCCACCACTCTACTTGATTTCTCAGCGCCCTGATGAAGGAATTGGCAAAAACATATTCCCACCTCCTAAACGCGCGTCGGCGCATTTCCTGTATATTTGTAATCACGTGTATTGTTTATTCTGTGTATGATATTGTGAATTTTTGTTCTGGTGTTTTGGTATGTACTTGATTCACTGTTTTATG
The DNA here is from genome assembly GCA_963921515.1 of Calotriton arnoldi. Classification (NCBI taxonomy): domain Eukaryota; kingdom Metazoa; phylum Chordata; class Amphibia; order Caudata; family Salamandridae; genus Calotriton; species Calotriton arnoldi. Next base: position 3,307,704 of record CAWUFW010000683.1, on the reverse strand, counting down.
ACTGTGTATTGTTTTGAAGTCTGTAATTGCACACTGTTCATTGGTCTTCTCATCATGATTATGGGGCTCCATAACAATTGATGTCCACTATTGTGGCTTTTATGATAATTTCATTTCATATGTGATATCTACGTGTTATTTATATTAATGTTTTACATGTATTAGAAAATTTAATAAATTTTAAAAAACTAGTTGTCTATGGGACTTGTGAATTTATGGATATACTACCCTTTTGAAAGCAATAATTAGGGAGACTGTTCTTGTTGTTAGCTATGTCGAGGGAGATGACCCCCATATTTCACTGGATACCCACGTTCCAACACTGCCAAAGTAAGCGGAAGATGCCTGATTTATTTTGTTAGACTCGTTAATAGTTTCGTTTTTTTCCAAATGCATTTTACACCAATGCAAGTTATCAGGAAAGTACAGTTGTCCTGTCAATTAAACACACTAAGTATTATTAAGTATTGACATTTGTACTTGAATCATAGGTACTTCCAGTACATATTACTTTCAGTACACACACATTTCTAGACAGGCCTGGTCTCTCCTGGAGCACAGGGAAGTACAACACCATATATGGCTTAATGCCAACATTTGGAAGCAAGAAAGAGGGACGTTTAAAAATAAATAAAGAGGAATTTATTTTACTTGCATTGATTTGGAGGCAATTTTAGGGAGGATTCAGCAAAAATAAAGCTGTATGTGGTTTACAAAGTCGTGAGTCACCCTGCTGAGACAGGTGTGTTGGCATGTATGACATGGGTAGAAATGGAAGTGTATGCAAATATTCTTCAAGCGCAGAAACACTTTGGCAATGGGGCCTACATGCATAGGGGTGCTATCTAGCACTGTAAGTGAAATAAAAAAGTTTGAGAGGGTACTCTAAAAAAGGCATGGGCAAGGAAGTGTAACTAGGAATGTTTTATTAGAGGCGCCGCCTTAGTAATATGAAACACCCTGCGTATATAATTATAATACCTTCATCAGCTTCATCCCAATCATTTTCAGGGAGAAAAATCCAAGTATTCCAGAGGCCAGGCTTACACCACCCCACCCTCCAAAAAAAAATAACAGTGGGGAGCAATGGGCAATGGCCAATGGGTCAAGGGAGCCGCGGGTCGAAAAAGTTTGGGAACCACAGGTGTTAGCCAATCAGAAGTGCTGGATGACTGAAATTTCAAATAGGGTCAAGGATTACAGGTTCACGCCTCACACCATGATGGGGAAAACCCTGTTTGAGTTATTTAGGAAAAGGAAAGCAGGTACCTTGCTGTGTCCTTTTTGGGTGTTGGACAAGACCAATAATTTGGAGTGTGTGAGGGATGATGTGGTAAAGAATTTGATGAAAATTACAAAGATGATTAAGAACAAGAAGTGGTTTGATGTGTGCAAAGCTGTCAGGAGAACAGTAGTGGATATAGGAGATGTGGTGAGGATAAAATCTTCTCGTAAAGGTTCTTCTTCACATGGTTCCAAATATTTACAGCCTATGAAAGTGATTAAAGTCTTTAAAAATGCAATCAAGACAGAGGACCATAGGGTATGGATTTTGAGTTGTGCGGCAAAAGTGATGCAAGTGTGAGGAAGATTGAGGACATGGCCAAAGCGGCCAGAGCTGATGAGACTTTAGCAGTCGGTGGAATGAGAAGAAGTGTCAGACTTACTGGTAGACCCAAGTACTTGGATGATTATGTGCAGTAGTAGTACCACTGAGTTTAACTCAGTGTCACTCCAGGTTTACTGTTTATAATTTGTGTTCTACTCTTAGTGTATAAATTGTATATAGTTTATTTGTATTTTGTTATGGGAAGGGAGAAGTGTGGTATTTTCAATAGTATGGAATGTTATGCCGACCTTCTCTTTTAATGTTCCCTGCGTGGAATGTTTTGTGGAAAAACGGTTGGAGTTTGGGAAAGAGACGAAGCTGGAGAGCAGAGTCTGGGGTGAAAGAAGCAACGTATTAAACCAATATATCAAAGATACTGTGTAAATGTATCTTTACAAGTGCCATCTGTGTTGATTGGAATAATAGTGTGCCACATGTCTTGCTGGCTGAACTGCCACATGTGCACAGTCGATAGCTCCAAGCACACAGGGGGAATGGTCAATGGCATTAAACTGGCATGCCAGCCAGCCATTGCCTGTCTTCTTATGACGTTTGCATGATGATGTCCTGCTGCACTGAATTTGTGATGCAACTCAATACCTGGTCCAAGCACTGGGATTGGTTGGCTTGCCTGTGTGACAGTGGCGTAGCTAGACCTTGTGCCGCCCGTGGTGGTCCCTGTGTTTGCCGCCCGCAGCAGCTGCATGTAAGAGCGGGGTGCCGCCGTCCCCAAAACTTGTGCTGCCTAGGGTGGACCGCCCCCCTGCCTCCCCCTGGCTACGCCACTGCTGTGTGATGCCAGTTGTGACCTTACTACTCCTCTGAAATGATTCAACGGCTAGGAAATGGAATGGAACCGTGGCATTGGAGCAAGCTGTTGATTGAGTTAGTTCCCTTTCCTGTTCTACATCCAAGTCTAGTGTCAGTTATCAAGGGAAGAAATATCTGCCCAAAACCTCTTCTTTAGATAAGGCGAAGAGAGTGGACCTCGGACTGCATATACTCTTTTCATTCTCAAGTAGATGCCCTTGGGGATCAGACGCATTGCTGACTTTCTTATGGAGCTGACATGTTTCATTGGATAGTGGGTTGGTGAATGGTAGCTATAATGGGGAGAAAGGAAGGTGATCTTAGTAAATTTCCCGCCCAGACTGCCTAGTGTGTGTTTTGCAGTTACCTTTTCTGCAGAATTTTGTTTTTTGTGCATGTGCTCTGCTGTTATTATATGTGCCGAAATGCCTGTTGTATGTGGTCATGTGGCCATCTACAAAGATTTTGTTGTGAGTGCCAGTTTTTCTCATAGTTCTCTGTGCTTAAGCTAGCCCATGCAGTGTCTACAAGACATTTCATTTAATTGGTAAACTGACGCCCCTGGGAGGCCAAGTTATGACAGGGACTCTGACTATATGTATATTCCTTTACCATTTACCTTTATGCCCTGCCTTGATTATTTTTGTGTGATTTTATTGCACATCATCTGCAGTGTAAGGCTTACTAGAAAAGCTAGGAGCGTGTAAATGTGAGTCTGCTTATCTTGTGCTACTATTTGAGTGGTATTGTGCGTTTCCTTTCATGACTGCCCTTTCGATAGCTTGAATCCACTTTGTATCGGGGTGTCTGTGGATTTGCGTTATCCTTGTTCTGCTCCTCCTTCATTTTGCCCATATCACTCGAACTTTGAAGCAGATATTTCTCATTTTCTGGCTCACCACCCTGTCTGTACACAACACCCACATTTAAAAGCTGATAGTATTTTTTTGGATTATGTAGTATTACACTAACATGGCAGACACAACCAGTGCTGTAAGTCAGGTTAACAACCATAACTTCTCCACGCAAACAAATAGATGTTATATTTATTGTAAGCATTTATTGTGCAAAATTATACAGAGGGTATTTCTGAAAGTCCTGCTAATACTTTGCCTGCTCTATATGAATGAGTTAAGCGCTCCTGTTTTAATGTGGACCATTTATCAAGAGGCCGCGTGATAAAAAATACTACAGCTGCCCACTAGGTGGCAATGTCGGCTGTTTTTTTTACACTATTTTAACAAATCGGATGCTGCGAAGCCAGGGATAATTAGGAAACGGTAGAAGATCATAGTCACCAACAGAAATGAAATATGCATTAGCAATTTAATACTTTCACACCTGATTTCTCCGAGTCTCACATTCATCGGCCGGCTCTGACTCGGAAAGGGGAGTGTAATCGCATCGGCACCAATAACAAGGTATTTGACTTTGCCGTTACGTGTGTATTCAGACAAGGACCGGTGTGAAACATTAAATCTAATTAATGAGAGGGAAACTGCAATTACTGCAATGTCACAGCCTTTTGTAATCGAAGAATCTATGACTGAGAAGTGCTGTAATTAGCATCCGAAATGGTGAAAGGGGTTTTATCTTAAATGTTTTACATTACATTGACATTTCAACATAAACTCGTAAATGTTATTAACTATGTTTCGATCACGTTTAGATTGACCATAGCTAATGTAGGCCTGTATTTTAAAATGGCTAACAATGGTTGCCATCTTGCTTTGTAACAAATGAGCATTATATTTCTAGATGGAGCTGGAGTTCTAATTTTCCAAGGCAATGTTCTTTTTTTTTTCCCCATGTGACAATCATGGAATGTTGTAATGAGTGGTGCATTTACAAAGACACCTGCAGAGTACAGGCTGGTACCTGTATCTCGTCTTGTTACAGATATCGCAAATTTGAAGGATGCTGAGAGTAGCTGTATTATGAAAGGTCCTGATAAGTTAATGAGCATACAATTGTATCACCTCTCTTTAACCAGACTGGCTCATTTCACGAGAACTATGTGTAGGTGTAGCAAATGTTAGAAATATGGGATTTAAGCTTGTGCAGAGTACATTATACTTCAGAATGCTTACTGATACAGACTTAGCATAGAGCAGAGAAGAGCAGGAAATTAAGGGGTATATTATCAAGAACGGCGTTATAATTATCGCCGCTTTAGCGGCAGAAAACTGCCGCTAAAGCGGCAATAATGGGCTTGATAATATGCCCTGGAGAATTCCAATAGAAGCCCAGGTTCACACCAGAACATGGACTTCTATTGGAATTCTCCAGGGCATATTATCAAGCCCATTATCGCCGCTTTAGCGGCAGTTTTCTGCCGCTAAAGCGGCGATAATTATAACGCCGTTCTTGATAATATGCCTCTTAGTGCACTCTCTTCAAAGAGAGTTGAGTTTCCCTTGTCTTTCCCTTTGAGGTGACCTAAAAATGGTACGTCCTCTTTTATGACTTCAATTGATTTGAACTACATATTTTTCTGATGCATTCATAGTTGTTTAATAAAAACTCATTTGATTCTTGCCTTCTGTATCATTTAACCTTTAACAAACCATTATGGTTTGAAACCTAACCACTATGTTCCTTGTGGAGCCTAATGTGATTCACTTTTATTGAATACATTAATTTGTGGAGCAGCCTCAGTTGTGAATTTCAATTAATCTGATAGCGCTGTATTGTTTCTGAAATTTGCACAAGGTAAAGCGCAAACAAATCTGGCAGCAGCTGATGTTTTCCGACTGAGGCTTGGATGGCTTAAATTCACCAGAGAATCCTAAATTTTGCCCCTATTCAATCTGTGGTCCCGATCTTCCATGCAGGGGTTGGAGAGTTCCCGCTGAGAGAGGTGCATGGAGGTGGGTATGGTTCAAAACATTACACCTCCTCAGAGAGAGATACATTTTTTGCTGCCAAAATCACCTGTACATATTTAGTGAGCCTGCTGTTTGCCACATGATGAGTTCAAGTGCAGGTTAATAGGATCTCAGTTGAGGGCCTGATTCACAAAGGTAAACTTACACTTTTGTGCAAATTTACAATTTTTTGGGTATTCATGAACCACAAGTTTAATTATATTATTAGCAGGGGTTGCTTTTATTCATTCCAGGTTGACTTGGATGGTATGTTACCAATCCAAAGCTGTAATACTGTGCCTGGAGCGGTAAAAGGCTTTTGTCATTTCACAGCTTGGCATGAATGACACTGTGCTAATCCTATGCTTAAAGACTTTGCTGTAGAAATGGCAAGAGACTTTGTCCCTTTCTATCTCGGCGTGGATGGCAATGTGCTAATCCTATGCTAAAAAGCTTTGATAGAAAAGCAGACAATTTAAGAGCGTTACTGTTGTTGTAGGGTGCTCTATGCAGGAGCTGTTCTCCAGCCAAACTTGGGAACTACCCAGAGTTCTCATATATATACAATTAATTAAAAACTGTGTGTATATATATATATATAGCAGATGATGGTACCTCAGGCGATTCACACGGGGAGGCAGCTCTGTTCATGGAAGAGTTATCAATGTTACCACAGGGCTCCCTCATTAGTGTCGTAACAAAAATGTAGTCTTTTATATTGCTTACTTTTTTATGTGTAAATAAATTGATATGTTTTTTTATTTTTTTCCAGTTTATTTATTACAGTTTTTAGTTTATTGTGTGTGTGTGTATGTGTGTATATATATATATATATATATATATACACACACACACACACACACACACACACACACACTAAACTAAAAACTGTAATAAGTAAACTGGAAATCTTCACCCTCAGCTCTCTATCTCTCCGAAGATGGCGCCCCCTCCCTATTCAAAATGGAAATAAAAATAGGACCAGCACGCATAGCCTGAAAAGTAGCAGCCATCTTTGAATGGTTTCAACCCCTACCAGTGCCTTCACCAGAAAGGAAAGAAAAGGGGAAAGGGAAGAAAGGAAAGGAGAAAAGAAGGAGAAAATAATTTTAAGTAAGGCAGGAATGAAGTGGAAAGGGAGGCATGGAGAAGTAAGGACGAAAAGAAGAGAAAAGAAGAGAACAGGGGAGAGAAGGAAAGAGAAAAAAAAAGAATGATGCAAACCTAGAACCCTCAGGTCTACATGCCTTCACCATTAAATATCCACCCAATCTATCCAAAAATGCGGCTACAAAGTTCAAACACCGGCTAATGAAAAATCACCCAGAAACACTTATTTCAGATCCTTATTTCTGCACCAACAAGGGCATACTAACTAATGACCTCATCTTCCACACCAAAAAACGTGCACAATGGAGGAATCTCTTCTACACCATGCTTCGAATCTCCGATTCTAAGAAAACCCCACATGCCCTCAAATTGTCGGTATCCGCCTCGGACTTCTGCAATGCGAACGTAACTATATCCCTAAACAACAATGGTAATATCCTTATACAAGCCTCAAATGACAATCTCGCTCATATCGACAAGATCTTCCCGATCCTCAAGAAAGCATTGAGCAAGAAGACCTCACCTCCCATCACAAATCACCCTGACTGTCCTGACGGTGTTCTCACTCCACCACAAAGGTTCGTGACTACATCAACTGTAATTAATTCTGGCTATTCCCCCAACGACTACTACCCGTCCTTCACACCGGACCCAACCATTCCAGGGCCCCCAGGCCCAGAAGGGTCAAGGATCCAATTTGCTACAGGCCAATCCTATGCTCACAAACCCCCGACATCCTTGACGAACAATGTAGATTCCTCCAAATATGAATCCTCTCCCGCTAATCCACTCAACTCACCTACAATTGAACCAGCCGGCAAGGCCCCCCACGACTTGCCACCAACCCTGATCTATGAACGGTCGCTCTCCCTCTCAGAACATATACCCCCCAACTTAATTAACCACTCCTCGACCATATCTCTTCCGCATGTCACAGGCCCCCCCACACTATCACCTATCCAGGCCATCACCCATACCCAAATGGACCCCCCAATCCAACCTGATACACGAACCCCATTGAAGCCTAATATTGCCATCCCCATCCAACCAGATCTAACATGCGGACTCCCCCCCCCTAAGTGAACGCACACCTCAACACATAATTAGCTGTCCTACCTCTGATTGTATCGCACGCTTCAATGAGATATCCCTTGGCCTATCCCACCTCAAGGTCGAAATACAGAATCTATCAACTATCACCAAAGAGCTCCTATATTCGCACAGAGCCACTAGTGCCACCGTGAACCGAATCAATTACCAAACGAACAGATATATTGCCCAAAAACCTCACTCCAAGTACACTATTCATAATACCATACCTTCGCCAAATGACCCTTCTCGTCCCAAGAGACTAATTGCTGAGTTATCTGACAATGACATACGCAACCTCCTCCTATCTTATTCCTGTCCTTTAGACAATAGCAAGCCTCTACAGAATAGTATACAAACCATTCAAACTAATCCTTACAGAGAACCCACTCACAACCACAAATCTATAAATAGCGAAAACCTCAAAAATATCGACATAGTGCAGACAGACCTTACCCACTACACTAGCAAACTGAAGTGCGTTCTTCTCAATTGCAGATCAGCTAGCAAACAGGCGACCAACATCTACGATCTCATCCTCTCAAATGAGCTTGACATTGTTATCCTTACTGAAACATGGCTAAATAGCTCCTCCTCACCTATCCTAGACCTATTGGTCCCTCCCAGCCATGACATAATCCGCTTAGACAGAGCCGTGAAACCTGGCGTTGGGGTAGCATGCATTTACCGAAACACAATCTCAGTTAATCAAACAGACATCGTCTCTCTATCCACCTGTGAATATCTTTGCATCAACATCACAAACAACAACTGCATCATTAGCAAACTTCACATAATATATCACCCCCGGTGATAATCTACCGTTCATGGAACAGATAATGGAAGTCATCACATCCAACGACAACCCACAAGTGTCGCAGATTTACCTAGGAGACTTCAATCTCCATTGGAACAATACAAACGATCATGCTGTAAACTGTCTTAAATCCTTCCTATCAGATCAGGATCTGACTCAATTCTGTGACAGTCCAAACCACAACAAGGGAGAGACATTGGACCTCATCATAGCTAAAATGAACATTGTCACATTAGATTCCATTATCCCCTGCGATTGGTCTGACCATCACAGTATCAGCTTCTCTACCAATATGAAGGTGACCCCGAAAAGATGTCAACCTATGAAAACAAAACAATGGAAAAGGAATACCCAAAATATTAACCCTATAGACCTAGCAAACCGATGCAACACCGACCTGATCCCCCAAGCAGGCATGGTAGACATCCATGACCTCACAGACTTCTACAACTCCACTATTCTTGAAATACTTCACTCAACAGCCTCCCTTCAACAAAAAAACGTTTCCACCAACATCTCTAAACCATGGTTCAACGAGAATCTGAATTCTGACCGACGCAAACTAAGATCAGCAGAATGAATATGGAGATCGGCACCCTCTATGGAACACCTGTGTGTGTGTAGATACTTTTATTTGATTTAATAAAAATCATAAAACCGTGGAGAAACCACCATACATAAAATTTACATTTTGAAAACTTATAAGAATAAAAGCACACAAAGGTACGTTCTACAGCGGTTAAGTTAAAAATGTAAAACATACGATCAATGCCATAAGGATTTCAAGACTGGTTGTACTAAAACTTGATAAGTCAGTTAGCGTTTTCTTTTTTTTCCAGTTCTATTGCCGCAATTTTCAGGAAGTTTATAGCGCTACAGGACAGTTGGATTGATGGTCCTCCAAGGCATTGGATTACGGCTACTCTGCATGACCTTATTTGTTCCTTCCTGAAGGCTTCCCGAAGGACCATTCTTCGGGTTTCTACCAGGAAGGGGCAGATGCATAAAAGGTGCAAAAAAGACTCGTCCCCTCCTCCACATAAGCGGCATTCCTTGGATTGCCAAGAATGTTTCCATTTCGGCATCAGGTCCTTTGATGGAAATGACCCCAGCCGCAGTAACGTCAGGTAGTGCTTTTTCTGATGGGAGAAGTGGTCTAGCAGATATGGTTGGGGTTTCAGCCGCTGATAGGCTTGGATCACTGCCCAAGCATGAGATTTTTTTGAAAAGGCTGTTTTGTCTATTAGTAAAGATGTCCGTTTAATTGCTTTGTTGGCTACAGTTTTGAAGCCAGAATAGGTGGGAAGAGTGAGCCAGGCCTCCTCTAGCTGCAATGCCGCGAGGGATTCCTTCAGAGCTCTGAACATTGAATTATTTAGCCTGGCTTGGGTTTCAATTTCCACCCAACAGTGATGCGCAAGGGTGTTGTCCTCTGCATCCCTCATTCTCCAGTAGTACTTGACTAGTGCCCCTTGTCTGTCAGGAATCTTGTTTCTTAGTCCGTACTCTAATCGGATTTGGGATTGTGAGATGTGTCGGGGGATCGAAAACAGGTTCTTAAAAAAGGTTGATTGTACTGTGTTTAAAAAGGTGACATCTTTAAGGTTTAAAATTTCTGAGCCGTATAAGATAGAAGGTAGAAATTTTGCTGCAATGGCTTTTAGCAGGTGTCCTGTAGAACAACCTGTAAGTTTATTTCTTAGAACTTTGAAGGCGAACTGCAGCTGTTTGGCTTTAGTACGTCCTTGTGCCAGTTGTAGTTTAAAATTAAGGTTGCGGTCTATTTGAAAACCTAGATATTTGTATGAGTCAACCCGGGTCAAAGGTTGCTCGTCCAAGTACCAGAGGAATTTACGATTTTCCGTTGTTTTGAGCTGTCTGGCAAAGCACATCACCTTTGTTTTTTGATGGTTGATGGTTAATTGAGCCGAGATGGTATAAGCTCCTAATTTAGTGATGAGTCGTTGCAGGCCTACAGGTGTTTGAGCAAGGAGCACAATATTGTCAGCGTATTGTAAACTGGGTGTGGGTATGTTGCCCAGTTTAGGGGGGTCAGATTGAATTGACCGGAGTTGTTTATCAAGGTCAGCAATGTAGATGTTGAAGAGGCAGGGTGCCAGCACGCACCCTTGTTTTAACCCATTAAGAGTTTGAAACTTTTTGGTTATGCTGTGCCCGTCTCCTTTCCAGACCTGGACCCACGTCTGGGAATACAGATTAATTATGGCCTCCAGGAGTTTAGTTGGGGCACCCCAGTTTTGCATTTTTGCCCATAACTTGGCTCTCGGAACTTTATCAAAGGCTGCTTTAAGGTCTTTGAAGCATGCATACAGGGGCCTTGATTTTGCGAGGGCTTGATTGGCTAGCAGGGTGACCGCAGAGATATTCGTGAGTGTGCCCATCCCTGCCCTGAATCCTGTTTGGGTATAGGGAATGAGGTTACATCTACTGACCCAGTCCTCTAAATCAACCAACAGGTTCGATGCGTACATTTTTGCCTCCACGTCAATCAGGGCTATCAAACGATAGTTGGAGGGGTCGGAGCGGGCGCCTGACTTGTATATTGGGTTTAGAATACTGCCCCTCCAAGAATCTGGGATAGTACTGGATGCTAAGATGGAAGAGAAGAGTGGCGTGAGGAGGCCGGACCAGAATGGAGGGTCGTGCCGAAATAAAGCATTTGGCAAGCCGTTGGGACCTGGGGCTCCCTCGGATCTTACATTTTTTATGATTTTTAGAACTTGCTCTTTCCGGATCTGCGGGGAATATTCGAGTGCTTCTGGGTTGGAAGTGACTTTGACACGACCTGCAGTGAGTGCCCCCTCGCCTAGTTGGAAACCATAAGTTGAGGGGGCAGCAGTTGATGTTTCGTTGTACAGGAGATCGATGTGAGCTCTCCAGGTGTCCTCCATTATGTCTGAGTTGTAATGCCTGTTCTTGCCGTTTGTTAACTGATTAATAATTTCCCAAAGGAGCCTGGAATTCCTTTGTTTGCAGGAATGGTGGAGTTTGGCCCAGAGGTGTTCTTGAAACGCTTTGTTTGCCACCTTTGTGTCTCTTTTTAGGTCTTTTCTGGCTGTAGAGATTGATAGCAAGAGATCCTGGGAGGGGGCAGAGCCCTGGGTGCATAGTCTTCTAAGATGTTTGTTCAATTGTTGTTTTTGAACCCTGAGGTGTTTAGTGAACCAATCGGCCCCTTGATGTCTTGTCACTTTTTTTTCTGTGGTCTGGTTATAAAATGTTTCATTTAGTTCTTGGTTAAAGCGCTCCCAGGCCAGTGGGTTTATGGGTTCAGTTTGAAATCTTTCCAGAAGACAGATGCATGCCCCCATGATATCGCTGATCGTATCCTTTTTCCATACAAGGCGTTTTAGATTGTAACATTGCGTTTGTTGAGATGATGCGTTGGCTGGCACTGAGTTTACGATATTTCTTAGCAACGTGAAAGATTGCGGTTGGTGGTCACTTTCTGTCCTATCCATTATTTGGAAGTTCGTGATAGATGGAAAAAGATCTTGATCCGTAAAGGTGTAGTCTATGGTTGAAGCTGATTTTTGGGTGATCCTAGTATAAGCTGCAGGGCTGTCTGTCGGGCTGCTCCCATTAAGCATGCTCATTGAATGTTTTAAGTTACCTGCACTCGTGCACTTTCACCCGCTCATTCTGGTTCTGTGGTCCGACCCCGTTCCACCGCGGCTGATGTGCCGATTGTGCGGAGGGCGGATACTCCACTCCAGGGCTTAACTGCTCCCTTCCCTGTTGCCTGGATTCACTTCCGGTGTGGACGTGCTCCACTCGTCCACCGGAAACACTATTTAGGGGCCAGATGGCGAGGGCGCGCAGCGGACTAGAGTAAGCCCGGCTGGCGCGTTGCACGTTGATCTTGCTGCTGGCTTGATATTTTGTGACCTCCTTGTATTTGTATTTTGCTGCCATTTCTTTGCGACCCTCATGTTCTTATACTTTTAGCTGACGTTTTTAGGTTTTTTAAAAATTATTTTAAGCATTTTAAGCATTTGTGTATTATAAAGTGTTTTAAGTTACCTGCACTCGTGCACTTTCACCCGCTCATTCTGGTTCTGTGGTCCGACCCCGTTCCGCCTCGGCTGATGTGCCGATTGTGCGGAGGGCGGATACTCCACTCCAGGGCTTAACTGCTCCCTTCCCTGTTGCCTGGATTCACTTCTGGTGTGGACGTGCTCCACTCGTCCACCGGAAACACTATTTAGGGGCCAGATGGCGAGGGCGCGCAGCGGACTAGAGTAAGCCCGGCTGGCGCGTTGCACGTTGATCTTGCTGCTGGCTTGATATTTTGTGACCTCCTTGTATTTGTATTTTGCTGCCATTTCTTTGCGACCCTCATGTTCTTATACTTTTAGCTGACGTTTTTAGGTTTTTAAAAAATTATTTTAAGCATTTTAAGCATTTGTGTATTATAAAGTGTTTTAAGTTACCTGCACTCGTGCACTTTCACCCGCTCATTCTGGTTCTGTGGTCCGACCCCGTTCCGCCTCGGCTGATGTGCCGATTGTGCGGAGGGCGGATACTCCACTCCAGGGCTTAACTGCTCCCTTCCCTGTTGCCCGGATTCAATTCCGGTGTGGACGTGCTCCACTCGTCCACCGGAAACACTATTTAGGGGCCAGATGGTGAGGGCGCGCAGCGGACGCGCGCAACGAAGGCACGCCTAAGGCAAGCCCGTCTGCGCCCGTCCGCGCCTGCCCCGGGCCTGGGGCCAGAGCCCCTGGCCATTTCGCCACCCAGGCTCATACTTATACCCCTAAGGAGTTACTCTGTCTTAACACGCCCGTGCCATCATGCCGCCGACTCAAGCCGGATGAGGGTGATGTTTCCTGCGGCTTTCTGCTCCCACAATCTCTGAGCACTAGCGCTTTCCAGCCCTTTAAACAACCCCTGAATCATAGCCCCCTCCTTGGCACAGAGACTGCTAAATTGAAGGGCGGACTCGTAAATGTCAGATCTCTGGCCAAACATAAACATGAAATAGCACTCATGATTCTAGCTGACGGTATTGACATACTTTTTATGACTGAAACCTGGGCAGATGCTTCTTCTGACCCCGATGTCATCTCCGCTACCCCAGCGGGCTACCGGGCATCAGGGTTGATAGATCTGCTAAGCGAGGCGGTGGACTGGCTATTATTTTGAGAGAGCATTTTCCCATTACTTTTAAAGCCCGCCTCCACTCATGTATTCGAAGCCCTCCATTTCACAATTGAACTTGGTCCCAGGCAGACTTTTAAAGGAATTTTACTGTATCGGCCCCCCAACTCTAGAAGCACCTTTTTTATCTAACTTAGACAATCTTCTAGAACCCACCCTTATTAATAACGATTTTACCATCCTCAGAGATTTTCATTTTTATTTAGAAGATAAGGAAAATAGTGAGACAGATGCACTGCTACATACCCTGGGGTCGGTCGGTCTCAGTCAACTGGTTCAGACCCCCACTCATGAGGCCGGCCATACTCTAGCTGGCATTTTCACCTCAGTTCAGGGTCTTTCCTGTATAGAAACCCTGCCTCTGGTCTGGTCAGATCACTCACTTATAAAATTTGACCTACCAGTAATGCTGTTTGGTCCTACTCGGGCCTATAAGATCCCTTCTAAGACCAAAAGGGACTGGGGTAATTTGGATAAATCCCTCCTTCGTACAATACTAGAGAGGACACACCCCCAGGTATGCGGGCCTTCGGACGAATCTGCCCCTAATTACACAGATTGGTTAAATACGGCGTTTCTAGCCGCAGTGCCCACCAAAAGCATTACTGGCAATAGGAGAACCCCTTCGGCTCCTTGGTTCTCAGATGCCGTACGGGCAGAAAAACAAAAATGTCACCGGCTGGAAAGACGCTGGCGTGCTAAGTATGACCCATCCGAGAGGGAAACATATAAAATAGCTTTAAGAGAATACAAAAAACTCCTTACATCGGAAAAGAGAGAATATTTTTCTAGAGTAATCTCGGAGGCAAAACATTCCTCTAAAGCTCTCTTTACAGCAGTGAACAAGCTTACCACCCCTCACAGTACAGGGCCAGAAAACAGTCAAGAGTCCTGTGATGCCATTGCTTCTGCCTTCAAAACTAAAGTTTTGGACATCTTTAAAAATTTTGAGGACACATTAGCTCACGCCCCCGCCCTGCCGCTTTCACCAACTCCTCGGGGCACAAACACCCTGCTCAGCTTTACACCAGTATCATCGGATATAGTGGCAAAACACATTCTGGAGGCTAAGTCAGGTTCCCCAGAGGACCCCTGCCCACCTGAGCTGCTGAAAGAAGTCTCTGATTTGGTAAGCCCGGTGTTAACAGATATTTTTAATTCCATGTTCTCCTCCGGCAACTTCCCAGCCATTTGGAAGGATACGTCTATCCTTCCACTGCTGAAAAAACCAACTTTGGATGCAGCCGATCCCAACAACTATCGCCCCATAGCCCGCTTGCCGCTGCCCGCGAAGATAATTGATAAAATTATGAATATCCAACTTTCCCAGTTCATTGGTGAACATGATCTGTTGGACCATTCTCAGTTCGGTTTCCGTCTGGAACACAGAACCGAAACGGCACTTATTAAAGCTACGGAGGAAATAAGAGCGGTGATGGATGGAGGAGGGTCAGCGGCCCTGATACTCCTCGATCTATCAGCCGCATTTGACACGGTTGATCATTTCCTCCTACAACAGCGGCTGAAGATGTTGGGAGTCAGGGGTTCAGCACTGGCACTGGTGTCCTCCTTCCTCAAGGACAGAAGGCTGGTAGTGTCGATCGATGGATACCAGTCCGAGCCATACTTCCTCCCTTGTGGAGTGCCACAGGGCTCCTCCTTGAGCCCCACCCTTTTCAATATATACGTCTCTGAACTAGCCCCACTTATCCGGACTTTTGGCTTCAGCCTTACTTCTTATGCGGATGATTCCCAGATTGTAGTAGCAGCATACAAAAATCAGACCTCCCCTGCTCTGCAATTTAAGAACTGCATTGGTGCCTTCACTAACTGGATGAGCACACACTGCCTTAAACTTAATTCTGGAAAAACTGAAATCTTGACCTTTGGGAACCTGCAACGTAGTTGGGGCAGTGTGTGGTGGCCCTCTGACATGGGTGTTCCACCGGAACCAGCAACTAAAGCGAAGAACCTGGGAGTATGGGTGGATTTTTAAACTTTCTTTTGTTCAACACACTAATGCTGTGGTTTCCTCTGCCCACTTCCTTATTAAGAAAATCAGGAAGATTCTCCCTTATCTTCCGGAGGACACGAAAAGAACTGTAGTCACTTCATTAATCCAGTCTAAATTGGATTATTGTAATGGGCTGTTTATAAACGTCCAGAAGCATTGCCTGAAAAGACTACAGAGCGTGCAAAACTCAGCCGCTCGACTTCTGTCAAACACCCCTTGGTTCAAATCGGTATCTGGAGAGATCCGTAATTTGCATTGGCTCCCTGTAGTGCAGCGAATAAAATTCAAGGCTCTTAGCCTGGTGTTCAGGGCCCTGAATCATACAGGGCCAGCCTTTTTGCAAAATCTTCTTGTTTGGTATGAACCAACTAGACACCTTCGTTCATCTGGTGCTAAACTCTTGAGAGTGCCCAGAATTCGTACCTTACTCTGGAGTGGTCGCAGCTTTCATTACTGCGCTGCTAAACTCTGGAATTCCCTACCGACTGACTTGAGAAACGCGCGATCTCTTGTCTCTTTCAGAAAAGAGCTAAAAACCTGGCTCTTCCGCAACTAGAGACTCACCAGTGGCTTACCTTGTCCGTAGCGCCAAGACACCTTCGGGTATTTGTGCGCTTTACAAATCTCAATAACATAACATAACATAACCAAACAGGCCGCACATCTCTTGCCAAGGGTATCACGTCGGTTCGGGGCCTGTGTACGTTCTTTGGATCCTTTGTTTCTGTTTTGCAATAAATTCATGTTAAAATCCCCTGACAGGATGATGTTCGCATCCAAGTGGGCGAGTTTTAGTGTTGCTAATAAATGGTAAACTCTTGTCCGTTTTTGTTTCAACGCTGGATGAATGTAGATGTTAAGAATAAGCAAACAATTGAGGGGCGGAGCTTCAAGTTTGACACATTGCAACCAAGAAAACTCAAGGTCTATGGTAGAAACTTGCCAGGGAATGTCGGTTGAAATGAAAATTGAGAGGCCCCCTTTAGCTCTGCCTTGGTTAGCGACTTTTTTGGCCGGCTTTAGAAATTCCAGTTATGGGTGTAACGTTTGTCAGCCAGGTTTCCTGAAAGAGAATGATATTGTACTTTGTAATGAATTCCATAAAGCCTGGATCTTCTATTTTAGTACTAAGGCCGAACACGTTCCAAGAGCAGATGTTACAGCCCGGGAGTAAATTGGTGGCTACGTGAGATTTGGTTCATGCCATGTATGAGGGTGTTCCGACCGAGATTAAATCCAGGAATCCTGGAGGCTTAGTGTCTTCTGGGTGGGTAAAGGTGATGGTAATTTTCCTGGTCGTGGGCTCTTTCCTCTTTAGAGGGGTTTGATTGTCTGGGCCTTTGGCTCCCTTTAACAGGCCCGCTGGTTGAGTAGATGGTTGAAGCAGGTTGGGGTAGCAGGGGGGGGTCTATCTTTTTTAACTTAATTCCCCACTTTGCAAATTGATCCCTCTGCTTCCAAATTTGTTCGATGAGAGAGTTGGCCACGAATGTTGATGTTGTTGTTTCTTGGCCCATGAAATGCGGGTTCTGTTTAAACTCTATACTGACGATGTCACAGGTATTTATGTGGCTCAGAGGGGGGAAGACTTTAAAGAGTGTGAGCAGGACACTTCTGTTGAGGATATCATGGTTTCCCCGTGAGACGTAGTGAGGGATAAAGTCCAGTTTGTTGTTATGTGAAGAAGTGTCCCACTGCGGCTCTTGATGTGCACCCCTTACCATTACTTTGTTGGCCGGTATGGGCTCTATGATAGTCGATGGTATGGTCGGAATAACGTTGGTGTTGTTTAGTGAATATTGTTCGTTGACCCTTGTCCAAGCTGCATTATTGCTTCCCGGGTTGAAATCATGGGTTAAATCTGGGTGGCAATTTTCTTTCCTCTCGTTGTCAGTAACCAAATTTACTACCCGTGAGCAGATTGTGCTGAATTCTTTCGTGACATTCCTTGATGTAATTGAGGGTTTCGCAGTTTGTGTAGTTTGTGTAGCCTGGGTGGATAAAAGATGTTTCTCTTTCCTGGGAGCCTTAAATATACTGTATATTTTCCCAGACTGCGGTTGTTCCCTTTTGGTGTCGTTTAGACAGCTGGGTGTAGTAGGTAAGGTGGATAAGGAGTTCAATTGATCCTTGTTTATAATTGCATCCGGGGGAGGTAAAGCCGCGTCATGGTCACTCTGGTTCATTCCCTGATCGGTTTTGACTGGAAATGAGTTGGTTGCCTGTCTGGAATGTCTTCTGTTTCTTGCTTTTCTAAGGCGTTTTCTCTCCCGCTTGGTTAATATCTTGGTCGCTGTTGACGGCTGACCTAATGATTGCTCACATTGGTCAATTGATTGAAGAGCCGAAACATTTAGATTGTCAAAGGTAGTTGCTGAGCTAGATGCGGTTGAATCTGCCTGTATTTGTTCTAAGTTAGATTCCGTTCCACTGGTTACGTGCCCCCCGTGGGGCGGAGTTGTACGGTGTTGATTACCCGTAGTGCCTCGTGATCTGTCTCTGCTTGTGGAACATTCTTTGTTGGAGCTTACCTTGTTGTGACCAAAAGGTCTGACAGAAGGGTGGGGACCGCCGTTAATTTGTCAATTATTTGGGTGCAGTGGCAGTGGCAAATTTGGTATGTTGTTTCCCGGTCTCGCTGCACCCTCAAGATCATCTCATTGAAACTATGCAGTTTCTGTTCTACTCCCTGAACGTGGATTGCTAGGATGTTTAGGAGGTCCACTTGGGTGTCCAGCTTTATCTGCATGGTAAGTCATTGCTTTGGCGATTGTATCCATTGTATGTAACAAAAGCTGCCAAGCTGAAGATGCTGGGAGACTGCCTGGTTCAGTTGGAGATGCCTGGGCGTTATGTTCCCAGTAGTTTGAACGTGCTGACAAGGGAGCTTGTAGAAGGCCCGGGGTACCGCTAGGTTGTTCCCTTGTTTGGGAGGGATGCGACAAGTGGGTTGAACCATGCATATCTGGGTAGAGAAACCGCTCCTCCTGTGGATTAACCTGGCAAGGGTTCTGCCCCTTTTGTTGTTCTGCTGGCACTTCCGACATGAACGAAGAAAAACCAGGCTTATCGCAATTGTTAGTATTGATATTGGAGAAGACAGACTCCTGAGCTTCGGGGCGTTGAGCGCCTGGAGATTTTGTCGGATTCCCAATTAAGCTATTCCCTATTAAGCTCAAGGTGTTTATGGTCGTCTGGTTGGCGGGGGCCCCTTCATTGAGGCCTTGGGGGCCATCGTTTTCAGGTGAAGTTGGAAATAGTGTCTGCAGACTGAAGAAATCGACGGAAGAGTGGTGATGGTGGTGGTGTATTTGTGCCTCGAGAACTTGGTTGTTTTGCCTTCGTCTGAGTTCCGGCGGGAGGAGAGCTTTAGATGATAAGAGTTGGAGGCTTGGAACTGCGTTGGTTGCTTCATGCGGGGCTTCCCAGCCCGATCGCTGGGGTGCATGGGGTGCATGGGGTGCCTGGGGACTGCTCCACCCGCACTCATGGCTCGTGGTTCTTTTTTCGCTGGGAGGGCTCATGGTGGCCTCACTCACAGAGACTTTGCTAATGCTGGTTTCATCTCTTGCTTTGAGGGCCCTAAGGTCATTGCGATGTCGATTATCCGAAGTAGATTTTATTACGACTTTTAAAAAGTCCGAAATCAGTGCCCGTTTGCTGCTGTTTGGTGATGAGTGATGCCTAACTGGGACCGCAGAAATAGCTTTGGTGCTGCCCCCCCGTTTTACTTCTGAAGCCGCCGCTGTAGGTGTTTTTGGTATGACCTTTAGCCAGTTGCTTGCGTGTGTTAAGGTTGCGTCCGTTGGGACTCCCAATACTTGCCGCCGGATTTTATCTTCTTTAATTGATGGACAAGTTACTGGGGAGGTCATACTGGGGAGATCTTTGGCTGCAGCCTCTTTGGCCTTTTCCTTGTCCTTTGGTGGGGGTGCTCCTCTGATTTTCCCTGACCGCATTCCCCGTTGCCACCACCCCAAGTGAGGGGGAGGATGGGTGGGATGGGTAGGATGGGTAGGAGTTCGATTGGGATGGGGGTAATGCGAAGTTTGCGTGGAGCAGGTGTAGCTTGGCCTGACCTCAAGCTGGGTGACAGTGGGGGGGGCGAGAGCAGGGCACGCTGGGGGCCGCAGGCCGCACCCAACCTAGTTGGACCGCCTCCGCGGAGGCTCCCGGGCACTTCACTCTGCAGCCTCCAGCTAAAGGAGGCCGCGCTCTCGCACTCTTAAAACCCACTAGAAGCCCGCGTGTGGGCCTCGCAGCGCACTTGCCTGCCTGTGCCTGTTCCTGTGTCGAGCCTCCAGCCTCTTCTCCAAACCGCCGCCGCTGCCCCCACCGCTGTTCGGCTTCCTGATGTCCCGATGTTCCCGGGTCTACCTGATGTATGTAGACCCGATGCAGTGTGGAGTCGGCTGCAGGAGCGGGAGCGGGCTGCGGGCTATGGGCAGAGGAGGGCAAAGACGGCAAAGACGGCAAGACGGCAAAAACCTGAAGCCAGGAGCGGCGGTTTCGGCAGTTCGGCGTCTCCTCTCACTGTCGACTGCTGCTGCTGTGGCTGTGGTCAGCGCGAAAACCTGGACTGGAACACCTAAATCACCTTAGAGCACTGAGGAACACATACAACAGGAAAATCTTAAAGGCATAGGCGGTCTTCTTTAGATCTCAGCTGAACCAAGCCATTAATCATCCCAAAAACTATTTGAAATAGTTAAACAGCAATCGTTTAACACATCAAACTCTACGCAACAAAGAGAGACTCCTACCCCCAACTGTAAGGACCTGGCCAATTTCTTATTAGAAAAAACAAAAACCATTGAACTCGACCTGCAATCTAAGAATGCTCTTCTACCAGCTACCGATCATGAGTCTACATTCTACTCCCAGGTCAAGGACCAATTTACTAGACCGGTGGGAGTCCCAAAAACAATGCCTCCTGGCACACCTTCACGACCTACACTGAAAATGACATCTACAACATCCTTCTAGCGATTAATCACTCCAATCACTTCATTAATCCACTTCCTCCTGCCATATTCAAAATGATAAAAACTTCTATTCTTCCCTTATGGTCAAAGATTATAAACGCCTCTCTTAAGCAAGGCACTATACCCGACTGCCTCAAAGTAGGGCAGGTTACACCCATACTAAAAAAAGCCAATTCCCTCTCCTCAGATCTCAACAACTACTGCCCTATATCCAACATCCCCACTCTGGCGAAACTACTAGAAAAATGTGTGCAAACTCAACTATGCAACCACATTGAGAACTTCAATCTTCTAGATCAACACCAATCTGGCTTCCATCAAGGACACAGCACTGAATCAGCACTCACCCACATTACGGACGACATATTAAAAATGCTAGACCATAATGAATCGTGTCTTTAGATACTTCTTGACTTATCCTCCGCTTTCGACACGTTTAAACATGACAACCTATTGTCCCTACTGGAACGAAGGATGGGTTTATATGGTCCCATACTACAATGGTTTACCTCTTTCCTAAACAACAGAACCCAAAGAATCAAGATGAAGCAATCCCTCTCTAAACCCTCCATGGTCACCCTAGGAGTTCCACAGGGCTCTGCACTATCACCCATTCTTTCAATTTAATCATGGAACTCCTGGCAAACGCGCTGAACTCTGCGAACATTCTATATCACATGTATGCAGACGATACAGAATTGTATATGAAAATCTCCTCCCCAGAGGACTTCATCTCCCTCAACGCCATTCTGCATAACACTCAAAATTGGCTCACTGACAACCACCTCATGCTCAACACCAACAAAATGGAATTCCTCCTCATCTCCCCCCAACCACACACCCAAGATAGACCTCTGGCTGAAGCATCTATCAACCTTTAAATGCTCTCCCTACATCATTGACTCCGCTAAATCATTGGGAATCACCCTAGACAAACACTTGAATATGCAGGCGCATATCAGTAACACCACCAAAGGAGCTAATCATCAGATGAGTACCCTAAGGAAATTTAAACCCTTCCTCCCACAGGTCGACTTAAAAATGGCGGTACAAGCCCTACTGTTACCAAGATTGGATTACGGAAGCACCACTCTATGCGGACTTCCCAAATACAAGCTGGCCCCGCTGAGGGCCTCACTTAACAGTGCGGAGAGGCTGGTCACTGGAACAAAAAGAAATAACCACATTTCTCCGACCTTAAAAGCATTGAACTGGCAACCATACAAGACAAGAATACAACTAAAGATCGCCTGCATGACCCATAAAGCCCTTCACACCAAAACCCCCAGCTACTTAGCACAAAAGCTAGAGCTGTCTGGATGTTGCAGACATTTGCAAAGCGCTAGCTCACTACTACTGAATCCTCCGTCCCTCCACAAAAAGAGAATATGCTGCAGAGCCTTCTCAGGTATCGCACCGAAGATTTAGAACTCATTACCACCAGATGTTCGCAGGATCCCTTCCTCCTCCTCCTTCAAAAAAGAAGTGAAAATGCTTCTAATGAACAAATTCACATCCTAAGACTTTAATTCTTACGTTACTGTTTTTCAACATATGTTATCTTACCTACCACTGTCTACTTGTTAAATTGAATGTACGTATATTACCCCCTCTACCTTCTTATGTATCTGAACGGTGTTATGTAAAGCGCTCTGATACCCTCTAGGGTCATGTTCGCGCTATATAAAACTTTATAAATAAATAAATAAAATCTTGGTATTCTGTACTGGTCAGGTCCTAGCACTTAGACAAAACATACCAATGCAGCTGTTTTTGCTGGAGAATCATACTTTGATATTATGGGGATGCATGTGTAGGTAACACACACTTGGAGAGGGACCTTTCCAGGGAGAAGAGCAACACGCACCTGTGATGTAGAAATACGATCTATGGCCTGAGGTATGGGGACTGCTGACAAAGCCCAGAGATCTTCTATTATATAATAATACTTCTGCTTACCAAGGGGAGGGAGCATAGGCACTGTAGTCCTTTCTCCATAGTCTTTGTATAATGACGTCTCCCTTCATGATATATGGCCTTACTGCAATGGTAACGATATTGGTGATATGCATTTTTATGCTTGTTGTGGCACATATACTGCATTTTAGAGCACGTTAGTTAAAATAAATATTTTAAACTATCTTCTTGTCTCTGTCAGCTCTTATTGTGGACAAGTATGAGAGTGTAAGCGAAAAGGTGTGTCTTGTTACCGCGATTCCTGAGAGATCCGGAAGTGTTGTGTTCTGGGGTGTCTAATCATTGGTTTCTCTGTTTGCGAGTAGGAGAGCAAGTGAGACACTATAGCTAGTCGGTCCTGGGCTCGTGGGCACTAAGGTGGTAGGAAGGCTTAGCCCCTATACACCGAGGTCCCATAATCCTGCGCATAGTTCTGTGTATGTGCAGAATCCCTGCAACATGACGCGACCAACATTTGGTGTGGTACTTATTCGTGACACCCCTGAGTAGCGCTTGTGCTTGTCCACAAAGCCCTCTCACCCATTGCCGGAGACGTCCGTGGTGCGAGGGATTTACCTCCTATATTAGAGATTATAGGTTTTTCAAGCTTGGATTTTAAAAGGTTTTGTTTTTCTTCTTTAATAGCCAGTGTTGCACTACCGATTTCCTTCTTTCCCACTCTGTGTCAATAATGGCTATTGCTATTGCCGCTCATAATCGCGCAGCACTAACTGCTCATTTGACTCAATATGGAGTCCCAGCTACGGGAGCAGACATTATCTTTGTGGTTGAAGCGAACGCTGCTTTTTGCTTCGAGGTTTTTTACTCTTGGGTTAAGTTTCCGGCGTTGGATGGTAATGATAATTTCTTTCATGAATATGAGCATGGCGCGGTTCCCCGGGATTATAGACCTTATCGGTTACTTGAAGTTCCGTTGTCAGCTTGGGAGCACACCATCTGGTTTAATGGTGCCCTACCTCACCCTGTTACAGTGGTCCGTATAGGCCCTTTATCGGTCGACAGGACCACATGGCCCGTTTTGGCGGGATTTACACCACACCCAAATTATCATGGTGTTTCATACACAGAGCTGCGTCAATTACATGAATCTTTAGTTCATATACACAGAAGCGTGATACAATATATGTCTCACACTGTCCAGGCTGCTCCGGCTGGAGCCCCACCTCAGCAACCAGGACATGGAGGCATGGTAATTAGCCCAATCATGATTAATTCGGTCATGGGAAAGCATCCTCAAAATAGGGATGATTTAACGTTCTGGTTAGGAGAAAGATTTGAGCAACTTGAAGCTGTATTTCCCAACACAACTCCTTTGGATAAACATAGGATACTTACAATGAGTTTACCTAAAGATCTTATTCCCAATTTAGCAGACTGCACCTCTTGGGGGAAGGTGTTTGCGGCACTGTATTCTCTATGTTTTGGCACTCCCTCCATAACAGTGCTTCCGACAGTTCTTAAGAAAGTACAGGAGGAACACGGGGCAGAGGCCGCCCTGGAGTTGCAGATGAGACTGGATGGGGTATTCCCTATAGTCTCTGATACGATACTAGCCAATATAAAGGGAGAAGCAGTTAGTTTGCAAGTGAGTCAGCGCCTTGAGGCAGTAGCTGACGTGGATAAACAACGCAAATTGCCCAAGATTATCGCTAAGGTGAATAAATCATTAGGGCGTAATAATTTGGAGTTTAAACCTTTTACTCAACCACAGAATAAACCCCCTCCTGAGAAGGAGGGGCGTCCATTCTTTCCTAAAAAGAATTGAAACAAGAATAAACAACAACAGCAGAAGCAAGGTTCGTGTGCTGGTTCACCGACACCTGATGCTTCGGAGCGTAGGTATGATTTGCGTGTCCGCTCTAAGATTAAGACACCAGAGAGGTTTCAGGTTCCTGATCCTCGCTCTCCTCATTCCTTGCTGGACTTGTCGGATCAACAGTCCGGTGGAGGGGAGCGTCAAGATCGTAGACAAGGTGAGACCACGCAACAACGTCGTGATCCGCCACACCAGTTTGACGTAAAGGCCAAACCGGAGGGACAACTGCCATATCGTGCCCCGTTTCAAAACAAAAAAAGTTGCAGCTTTAACAGCGAAGTATGCCTCAGACGGTGAGAACCCTGCTCCTCAATTGGAGATGGGCTGTGACACTCCTCAGCAGCGCGGCGGAAGTTACCATAGTACGGGAGGTCCTCCGTCCTTGTCTGGAGGCGAGAGCAACTGACACCTTTATTACAGTGGAAACAGCTGATACAAGAGTTGCACCCCCTGATAGACTTTATGAGATAGTCCTCCAAATCGTAGGTGATATACAACATACAATTAAGGGTATCTTTTGGGATAACCTTACCTCATCATAGGACATTTTGTTGGCGGAGGCGGATTGGCCTCCTCCATTTGTTTTGGCTTCTTCCCGAGGTGAAGACGTGATACTTCTGAGTTTTTCACGTTATGTTTCTGAAGAGGCTAAACAGGCTTATGCATCGGAATGGGCATTAGCCCTTACACCGGCTGTATATCGTAATCAGGTAGGCTGGGATAGAGATTCACCGGCACATGATATCCCTTTGCGATCAATGCCACAGCCTTAGGCACAATATCCGTTAGTGACATTTTGGCCCAGTTGGAATATCAGGGTGTAATTGAACCCTGTGTTTCATCAATGAATAATCCTCTTTTTCCGATATTGAAACCGAACGGCTCATATCACATAGTTTTGATTACAGAAACTTGAACAGTCATGTTTGTATGTTTGCCGTACAGAGCACCCACAGCTCTGCGTTAATAAATAACATTGTCGGAAAAAAGTACAAAACCACTTTGGATATTTCCAATGGATTTTACAGTCACAATTTGGCTCCAGAGAGCCGTGACTGGACTGCATTTACTGCAGTCGGCAATCAGAAAAGATTTACAAGATTGCCCATGGGCTATAAGAATAGCCCTGGTGCGTTTGCTGCACGTGTTGTGTCACTTTTACACAACATTGATCCTGATGCTTTCTCTTACGCCGATGACATTTATTTGACGGATGACAAATTGATACTTCATCTGGTGCTGGTTGACTGCATCATATTGTCATTTTCAGACTTAGGGTACAAATTTAATTTTGCTAAGTCTCATATCGCCGATTTGGCGGTTCTCTTTTTGGGTTACAAGCTCAATAATGAAGGGAGGGGCTTAGCCCCCCACGTTCTGGAGAAATGTGCTCAGCTACAGCCTCCTTCTACTCTTAAGAAGTCACAATCTTTGCTGGGTTTTTTGAATTTCGGGAGGACATACATTCCTGATTATGCTCAGTGTATCAAACCGCTTTACGCGTTGATATAACCCTCTTTTTCGTCTTCCAGCTGGCTTCTGGAACATACAGAAATTCTTCAGTCTTTGCAGTCTGATCTGCTTGCGACCAACTTCTTGATAACTCGTGACAACACAACTAACTTAGTCACCTGGTACAGTGGGTTTCACTTACCTGACATTCAATGAGGCAGATAAAGTCCCCATTGCCTATAAATCGCATTTGTACACATCAGTAGAGATGCGTTTTTCCCCCATTGAGAAAATTCTTACAACAGTACAGATGGCGATCCTGAAGGAACGCTCTTTGGCTCAGGGGTAACGCATTCTTATGGTATTGCCTGTGCCTACTCTAGAGGCGGTCACAAAGGCGAGCGTACCGAATTCTAAAGCCTTACACCCACATTGGATTCAGTGGGCGAGTTCTTTGACATCGGCTGATGTCACTTTTATCTTTGACCCATCTTTGCAGATGCAGGAGTTGTTACAGTACGAACAGGTTCATCCTGTGCCACAGTTTTTGCTTCCTCTTGACCAAAACAAATGTATAGTTTATACGGACGGGTCTGCGCAGCCGGACGTTGGTTCCAAACATGCTTACTCGGCCGCCTGTGCTATTGTGGCGGGCTCTATGGTTGACGGTGAGTTTAAGTCTTCCTTAGTCCACACACAGCCTCTTGGTGACTGCACGGCTCAGTTGGCTGAGCTGCGGGCTTTAGTATTGGCTCTCGAATTCGCTGATCCAGATGTACCTACACTTATAGTGTGCGATTCTTTCTATTGTGTACAGTCCTTTAATGACAATCTATTCTTTTGGTCTCAAAATGATTATCGCAACTCTAAAGGTAGCACAATCAAGCATAAGACGCTTTGGGTTCTAGTGGCAGCTCTTAAGGAAAGCTTGATACTCACACATGTTATACATACTCTTGGCCATCAGCGTGTGGGAGCACATGCTGTTGGTAATTCTTTGGCTGATGAGGCAGCCAAATCTGCAGTTGCCATGTGTTCAGTAGCAGCAGTTACAAGGTCCATGACTAAAATTGATAATGAAATTCTGGCGGCTATAGCTGCTACAAGGGATGGGACGGCGTTCCAACAAGTATTCTTATCATTTATCACCGGAACAAGTTCCCTTCACTTCCATTCCATACCGTTGGGGATCAGCTGATTCCCAACGAGGACCGCAGGCTTCCTTTGATAGTTCATGCAAGGGGTATGAGAGGCAACATGTAAATACAATCAATTACAGAGTCTGGGATTCGAAAAAATAAATCCACATTGTTGTTTGCAGCCTTGATGTGTCTTTATTAAGCAAGTACTGGATTTTCATAAGTGCACAGCCAACGCGTTTCGCCCAAACATGGGCTTCTTCAGGGCTGTAATATTATACAATATATACCTAATTAAAATTCAACCGTAAATACATTGCTATATACATATAAAGGTGACATTTTATCCCAAATGCTCGTGACAAAAGAGCATAGGGAACGAAAAAAAAAAAGAAGAGAGCGAGAAGTGTCTCGACGAGGGAAGAGAATTAAAGAGAGAGAGAGTGGTGAGACCAAGGCTATGTGACAGCCGAAGTGAGAAAAACCCATTAAGGGGAAGGAGAATTGAGACATAAAAATTAATAATAATAGTGTAGTACAGAACCATTAAACATACCCAAAAGAAAGCGAAAAAAAGGGAAAAGAACATAAGCCACACCAGTCGGCTGGTCTTAGTGAAAGTGAAATAGGGTGGGTTAAAACGAAATCTGACAAAACCTGTCAAGAATTCCGGCAATAACATTGCTAAATCCATCGTGACCGTAAAAATGCCCAAGATGCATCCGAGTACGCTTACCGATTGATGGGTGCTGTACTCTCGCCAAGGTCATAAAATGAGATCCGCAAATCTTTCAGGTCCGTGTCAGGACATAAAGGTTAAAAGAAGACGTTCCCTGAGCAATGAAAAGTAAAGATTTAGGAGAGGGGACGTTTGAATTAGAAACGTAGCGCACGGTAAACGATAAAAATAGTGATTTGAACCAACCTTGAGTTAAGGGTAACCAATGGTCCAAAGAGAGTCAACGACCAAGGTGCTCTGTCTCTGCCGTGATTAGTCCATGTCAGAGGCAAGGGGTAACTGTGAGTAAGGAAGAGAGGGTGGGCTTGCAGTGAGTCATGATAAAACTACTACAGAAGAAGTGTAATTGAAGGTCTAACGTATCCATCCCACTACTTAAAGACTTAACCATTATTTAGCGCTAAACTAGGAGCGCGTGAATTGGATAACCTACCAATTCAAGCTCTAGAGCACTGGCCAGAAGAATGTCACTGTCACGCTCATAGCGCCGTTCGTTATGAAAACTCATGAAATGCTAAACAAGTGTGCTAATGTTAGACACCCATGAATAGAGCTAGAAAAGGTATATACAAAAGTAAGTGGTGTTAAAATTATTTGTAAAAGTACAAAACACGGTGTACGTCATAATCAAAGTATAGCAAGCCTAGTTGCTAGTAATGCAATTTAGTCATAAACAATTGTGTATTCACCGAAACCAAAGCCAAAGTTGCGCATAAACTTGCCGAAATTTACTCGATTTCCCAAGAAGAAAGTAGTAAAATTGAAGAGAACCCCCTAATATTCCTTAACTAAACGCCCGTTATGGCACCTCACTACTGAAACGGATGCCTAAATGGTGGCAACCCTAGAGGACGCTAAGCACCTAGTCCCATATTCACCACGTAACCGATTCTGAGCTCCCAAGTATATCTACACCCTTATGTAACATCCCTCTCCCCTATAATCTTACTTGTTAGTAACGATAAGTCCGCGATCCGTATTCGGTGGCATTGGTATCCAGCCCGGCGAGGTGAAGTCCATTGCTCGTGGCGAGGGCCATTTAAATAACCAACCCGTGTATGATTTCCGGTATACAGCCCGTAGACTACTTCCGGGTTATGGATCCTAACAGTAAACATCTAGTCCGCTAACCTAGGTAGCCATATTAGTGGTGACCCAAGTGAAAGATCAAGAATGAATATATATTAGGGTAAAGTGGTCCATCCATAAATAGGATTCATTTCGAAATTGCAGAATAGACAAACGTATGACTTGACAGACCGTCAGAATAATTAAATAAGTAATTGATCGTTATGAAACGATAATACATAATGGTGAAGTGGTCCATCCTAATTAAGTTTCATTTCGGAATCGGAGACTAGGCAAACGTGTGGTTTGGCAGACCGTCAAGATCGCTAAAAGCAGCTGCGAAACTGCCGGTATATCAAAGAGAACTGCACAGGGCTAGCGTAAAATCGTAGTGAAAAGAAGTAAATCTGTGAGTAAAATGTAGCGGCGAGAAAACAAGAAAAAGTGTTTAAAAACGTTAGAAAATACATATCAGTCTGACAGCAATATAATTTTAGCCATTGCTAACATTACATTCGACTGGTAGCAATATTGTTAAACTAAACCGAAAAGACAAAAATACAATAAACTCTGTCAATTCACACGATTTGCACCTATTACTGATACAAATGAAGCTACATGTGCTTGAAAGAGAACTGTGCAGGGCTAGTATAAAATCGTAGTGAAAAAGACAACAGTCTTTGAGTGAAATTCAACAACAAGAAGACAGGAAAAGTGTTTTAAAAGCATTAGGGAATACGCATCAGTCTGACAGCAATACATTTTTGGCTGTTACTGACTTTACATTTAACTGACAGTAATGATCTTAAACTATCCAGAAGTTCACGGGATTTGCACATTTTAAGACACTAATTGACCCTTCTGAGGTCCTTTGTATGCAATGTCTTGTGGAGTGCTTGAAGCACGCAGGACTGGTGACATATAAGAAAACAGGATTGCATTAAATCCTGTTTAACAAGAAAGAATTAAGTAAAGCGAAGCATGCGAGCGTTGCATAAGAACATCTTGTACATTAGAACAGTTACTAGTATGTGTGACAGTTTATATGGACTTTGTATTGAACCATGAGGTGTTCAAGATACTGGGCAAGCACTGGGCACTGCTGAAGGGGGCCCCAGGAGTAAACAACATCATCACAGAAAGACCATCTATGACTTTCAGGAAGAGTAGAACCATTAGAGACTCTCTATGCCCCAGCTACACATTATGCAAAACGCCGAAACATCAAAGCTGGCTGCACAAACCTGTAGGATTTTACACATGTAGCACGTGTAATATTTGTAACCTAGGGTGCAATAAGACAACCACTTTCAATTACAACACAGGAACACAACACAGGATATGTCAATTCATCAACTGTCTTACATGTTTTGTTGTTTATGTACTTATCTGTGGTTGCAAAAAGATCTATGTGGGAAGCACAGTGAGACAGCTCAAGACGCGCATCCAAGAACATCGGAGAGTGGTCTTGAATGGTGATACATCATATGCTCTAGTCTCACACGACTGTAAGAGTGATGTTGATCGTACTAAATTTCGCTTCCACGGCATTGACGTTGCAATGCCAAACAAGAGAGGAGGGGACAGGGAACTGACCCTTAGGCAACTTGAAGCACGTTGGATCTGTACCTTACGCTCTTCCTCTCCTCTCTGGGTTTAAACAGCGATAATAACATCACCACAACCGTACCCCATTGGGAACTTATATGAATAATTCGTATAGGCAGACAACCTAATGTGGCTTAGCCAGATCCTTCTGCTTAGTCTTTGGATCACTGCATTTGTTAATCAGTTGATGTGTTATGAGTATGATGCACATGTCAGCCCAGTCTATGAGATTGTTAGTACTGGGCTTTCTGTGCTCATCAACGTCTGATCAGAGAGTGGGATGACCTGCCACCACACCCTTATGACACATCCCTATATTACCTTTCTATTTTATGTTTTTGCATGTGCTACAATGTGACTCTTCAGTCCAGTTGTTCTGGACTGGTATATTATGTAATGCTTACAAGCTCTGCCTCAATTTCGTACTTGCTAGGTTTTTATCTGGACTTCCTTTCCAGTCCATATAAACTGTCACACATACTAGTAACTGTTCTAATGTACAAGATGTTCTTATGCAACGCTTGCATGCTTCGCTTTACTTAATTCTTTCTTGTTAAACAGGATTTAATGCAATCCTGTTTTCTTATATGTCACCAGTCCTGCGTGCTTCAAGCACTCCACAAGACATTGCATACAAAGGACCTCAGAAGGGTCAATTAGTGTCTTAAAATGTGCAAATCCCGTGAACTTCTGGATAGTTTAAGATCATTACTGTCAGTTAAATGTAAAGTCAGTAACAGCCAAAAATGTATTGCTGTCAGACTGATGCGTATTCCCTAATGCTTTTAAAACACTTTTCCTGTCTTCTTGTTGTTGAATTTCACTCAAAGACTGTTGTCTTTTTCACTACGATTTTATACTAGCCCTGCACAGTTCTCTTTCAAGCACATGTAGCTTCATTTGTATCAGTAATAGGTGCAAATCGTGTGAATTGATAGAGTTTATTGTATTTTTGTCTTTTCGGTTTAGTTTAACATTATTGCTACCAGTCGAATGTAACGTTAGCAATGGCTAAAATTATATTGCTGTCAGACTGATATGTATTTTCTAACGTTTTTAAACACTTTTTCTTGTTTTCTCGCCGCTACATTTTACTCACAGATTTACTTCTTTTCACTACGATTTTACGCTAGCCCTGTGCAGTTCTCTTTGATATACCGGCAGTTTCGCAGCTGCTTTTAGCGATCTTGACGGTCTGCCAAACCACACGTTTGCCTAGTCTCCGATTCCGAAATGAAACTTAATTAGGATGGACCACTTCACCATTATGTATTATCGTTTCATAACGATCAATTACTTATTTAATTATTCTGACGGTCTGTCAAGTCATACGTTTGTCTATTCTGCAATTTCGAAATGAATCCTATTTATGGATGGACCACTTTACCCTAATATATATTCATTCTTGATCTTTCACTTGGGTCACCACTAATATGGCTACCTAGGTTAGCGGACTAGATGTTTACTGTTAGGATCCATAACCCGGAAGTAGTCTACGGGCTGTATACCGGAAATCATACACGGGTTGGTTATTTAAATGGCCCTCGCCACAAGCAATGGACTTCACCTCGCCGGGCTGGATACCGATGCCACCGAATACGGATCGCGGACTTATCGTTACTAACAAGTAAGATTATCAGGGGAGAGGGATGTTACATAAGGGTGTAGATATACTTGGGAGCTCAGAATCGGTTACGTGGTGAATATCGGACTAGGTGCTTAGCGTCCTCTAGGGTTGCCGCCATTTAGGCATCCGTTTCAGTAGTGAGGTGCCATAACGGGCGTTTAGTTAAGGAATATTAGGGGGTTCTCTTCAATTTTACTACTTTCTTCTTGGGAAATCGAGTAGATTTCGGCAGGTTTATGCGCAACTTTGGCTTTGGTTTCGGTGAATACACGATTGTTTATGACTAAATTGCATTACTAGCAACTAGGCTTGCTATACTTTGATTATGACGTACACCGTGTTTTGTACTTTTACAAATAATTTTAACACCACTTACTTTTGTATATACCTTTTCTAGCTCTATTCATGGGTGTCTAACGTTAGCACACTTGTTTAGCATTTCATGAGTTTTCATAACGAACGGCGCTATGAGCGTGCCAATGACATTCTTCTGGCCAGTGCTCTAGAGCTTGAATTGGTAGGTTATCCAATTCACGCGCTCCTAGATTAGCGCTAAATAATGGTTAAGTCTTTAAGTAGTGGGATGGATACGTTAGACCTTCACTTACACTTCTTCTGTAGTAGTTTTATCATGACTCACTGCAAGCCCACCCTCTCTTCCTTACTCACAGTTACCCCTTGCCTCTGACATGGACTAATCACGGCAGAGACAGAGCACCTTGGTCGTTGACTCTCTTCAGACCATTGGTTACCCTTAACTCAAGGTTGGTTCAAATCACTATTTTTATCGTTTACCGTGCGCTACGTTTCTAATTCAAACGTCCCTTCTCCTAAATCTTTACTTTTCATTGCTCAGGGAACGTCTTCTTTTAACCTTTATGTCCTGACACGGACCTGAAAGATTTGCGGATCTCATTTTATGACCTTGGCGAGAGTACAGCACCCATCAATCGGTAAGCGTACTCGGATGCATCTTGGGCATTTTTACGGTCACGATGGATTTAGCAATGTTATTGCCGGAATTCTTGACAGGTTTTGTCAGATTTCGTTTTAACCCACCCTATTTCACTTTCACTAAGACCAGCCGACTGGTGTGGCTTATGTTCTTTTCCCTTTTTTCGCTTTCTTTGGGTATGTTTAATGGTTCTGTACTACACTATTATTATTAATTTTTATGTCTCAATTCTCCTTCTCCTTAATGGGTTTTTCTCACTTCAGCTGTCACATAGCCTTGGTCTCACCACTCTCTCTCTCTTTAATTCTCTTCCCTCGTCGAGACACTTCTCGCTCTCTTCTTTTTTTTTTTCGTTCCCTATGCTCTTTTGTCACGAGCATTTGGGATAAAATGTCACCTTTATATGTATATAGCAATGTATTTATGGTTGAATTTTAATTAGGTATATATTGTATAATATTACAGCCCTGAAGAAGCCCATGTTTGGGCGAAACGCGTTGGCTGTGCACTTATGAAAATCCAGTACTTGCTTAATAAAGACACATCAAGGCTGCAAACAACAACGTGGATTTATTTTTTCGAAAACCAGACTCTGTAATTGATTGTATTTACATGTTGCCTCTCATACCCCTTGCATGAACGTTTAACTTTTTGGTCATGTGGCAGCTGGCCATTTGAGGTGGGCAATATTCCAGAAGGGTAGTGACTAGTCTGGGCAGTGCAATCCTCTTGAAAACCCAGCTGCCTCTTTCATTAGTATTTCCTTTGATAGTTGCAGCGCACGAAGGCATGGCATCTGCACATGCTGGAGTTTCAGCGATGGTGTCTCTTTTGCAGCAGCGTTATTGGTGGCGTGGTCTGTATATATAGACTCGTAATTATGTACTTTCTTGTGACATTTGTCAACAGATTAAACCGTCTACAGTTGCACGTCCACCTCACACGCAGTTATACATCTCAAATCAACCATTTGGATGTATTTATCTTGATCATTTGGTCCTTTGGCGTCCAACCCTGCCTATAAACATATTCTGGTTGCAGTGGATTTGTGCACTAGATTCCTTTGGGTTTGGCCGCAACGTAGTGCTAACGTTCGAAATGTCATTAGAGATTTGCGTGTCTTTATTGGAACATTTGCTTGTAGTACCTTCCATTCTGACCAGGGTCCTGCGTATGCCTCTAATGCTTACAAGGATGCAATGAGGTCGCTGGGGGTTCTATTGCTATTTTCGTCTCCATACTGACCTGAGGGCAATTCTGTAGCAAAGCGAATGAACCGTGACTTAAAGCAATCTTTGACAGCTAGAGTCTTAGGTACTGGCAGGGGTTGGCTGACTCATTGATATGGGGTTCAATGTGCACTAAATAATCTCCCAAGAAGATCTCTGAGTGGGCGGACCCCATACGAAATGCTCTTTGGCATCAAAATGTTTGTGCCAGACCTTGATGGTCTAGATGTTGTGGCGGCTGCCGCAACATTTGACGTAGATAACCATTGTGCTATGTTACAGGATCTACAAAAGACTCTAGACACTCTTGCTGAAGCTGAGTTGCACTCGTCCGACGACACAGCGCTGCTGATCCCAGTCACAGAGTGGCTTCCTAAAGTTGGTGACCTGGTCCGGGAGAAGATAGAGAACAAAAAAGAATTTGGTCCCTCCTACCGTGCACCAGTCCCAGTTCTTGGATTAAACGGCACTCAAACTGTGATTTTGCCTCCACTACCTGGACGCAAGGAAAAAAGCTACATTTCCATTGAACATGTCAAGTTGCACCATTTGGCCGATACTGAATAGTATGCCTAAAACCGTCCTGCGGAGAGATGTTTCACTTCCTGTGAGGCCTTCGACGGCGACTACCGTACACCAGGAGCGTGAAGTGGAAACCTCAATTGATGTGCTGCCTGTTTCGTCATCGGCTTCAACAGCTACACCTCCAAATCATGACTCGCCGTCTATGGAGCTTACTGTGGACATTCCTGCACGTGCGCTCCAATCATCTTTTAATGCTGACCAACCATCTTTGTATCGACTAGGAGTGTTGGTTATTACATGGACAGAGACAACTTTTCTTTAACTTCGTCTTCTTCATCGAATTCTACTACGGAGGAACCCCCCACTTGTTTTTTCATTTTCTTTTCCTGGTTTCGCAGGGTTTATTTGGTTCCTCCTTGGTCCTACATTTGGATGGTACTTACAATGGTATTTCTCTTCATGTGGATTGTATTTGTGACTGTCTTTTTCCTTTTGATTAATGGTCACTATTTGCCTGAACGCTCTGATGTACACTTGGTTGATGGTGTTTTGGCCCCACACACGTCATCGCATATAATGAAAAAGGATCAATCCCACGTTAACATTTCAGCTGTGCCTGTATTAGATGGCATTGTTTAGGCTAAAGTTCCATACGAAATATACGGCCCGACGGAAACAATTCGAATGCCATACGTCTTTTGTGTTTCATTAGGTGACGTCATCACATCTGGGATGCATTCCGACGACTGGGATATTAATGCCGTACATTCGTTGTTTTCGGATTTAAAATATTACACTGCCTTTGAAACTGAAGATTTGTATTTAAATTCCGCCAATTATGCTGATTTAATCTGTTTCCAACATTATGGTCATCATTTTTTACATAAGTCGAACACAGTCAGGAATACGATTCATTTTACACAATGGGAACATTGTCCTGTTCCATTTAAAGGTAGTTCCCCGACTCAGAAAAATACATTTCTCTGCTTTTCAGGCTATAATCTGTCTGACCCGCGATCCTATTATTATAAATTGACTGAACAAACACACACGAAATTCATGCTGACCCATAGTAAATTGGTATATTCTTTGACTTTCATAACCGATTTGTCCTTAAGAGGTTATGATTATTGGAAAGACACGATTGATTTAAAATCAATATGGGGTACCAAAGATTGGCAGGTGCAGGGAACTGAATCATTGCATTGTGCGTGTTTGATACAGTCACAGCTGTTATTCTTGAATCAGACAGTGCCACAAACTACATGTTTTGGTTTAGCTACTGCTAAGAATTAAAATTTTCCCTCATTTCCGTCATTAGCAGCTTACGACGACTGGCAGCAATATATAAATTATTCTCTCGAGGACTTACACGGTGTGGTCCACAATGGTACCCTCAATTCGCCCACTACTGCACCCTTGGGATGGTTAATATGGCCGCTCAGTACTAATGCTTGCCAGTTGCGTTTTTCGAGTTCAACAGGGGGTTTATGCTAAGTAGACCTGACCCTCACTTTCCACAAACACATACAGTTACTACATTTTCTGTGGGTAAATTGTGTCAACAATGGTTTGGACAGTCATCGTTATCATCTGTGAAACAACATCTCCCACGTTTAAATGGAGACATTGATCTGGCAGATTTCCTTTTAGGCCCAAAGTCTCCTCGTCCGAAATGTTTTGCATATGCACCATATAATGAAATCTGGAAGCTGTCCCAAATGGAGGCAGCTTTCAGATTGCGACAACTAGATCAAGACAACTTGCGTAAAGTTTTGGATGTTGTCGACAACAGCATTAATACTTTGTCTTCTCGTATTTACACTTTGGACAATATTGTTTCATCTGTTATTGACATTGTGCAGAATGATCTGTCTGTTTTGTATCATGGCCAAAATCAATTGCGCTTTGTAATGCAATTTGGCTGGACTTTGCAAACATTGAAAAATGGGAAAGTGCCTTAGGATTATTTAAACACAACTGCCCTGTTTTTGCCCTTTAATTTGACAGATAAACAAAAACTCATGTCCATGAAAGATTCAACTTACACAGTATTACATATTGAGAAGTTAGAACAGCTACCATTCTCAATAGCAGCGACTGATTCCTCAGTATGGTTAATACACGGGGTTATTTCTTTGCCCATTTCCCTCTTTCAATTTACTACATGTATGAAATATTATCCAATCAGTAAATTTGAACCCCTAGGTAGTACTTTCTTGCACGAAATGTGGTCTTTACCGTTTACTTTTTACTGTCTACGTGAAAATAAAGAGGTTTTCCTGACAGGGGACGACTGTGATTCTACAGTGGGACACGTGCTAGTTTGTACACAAGTTCAACTTCACGGTGCTTGCAACGTATCAGCGCCCAATTTGGCCTGTTTTCTAAAAGGAACACCAGTCCCGTCAATAATTCCCACGCTCACATTGCTTTCTAACTGTAGTTATCTTATCCTGAATAACCACAGCTGCCGTGGGTTACGGGCAGGCATTCCGTATATAGTAACGGTTTCCAAAAGAGTTACTTGTTGCAGCAATGTTCTTTTTCCTCCCCCTCATGGGATTGTAGACAGCTCTCTGTGGCCTTCCATTCCCACTTTGAAAACAGACTTCAATAAACTAAGCAGACTGAAAGCGCTATTGTTCCAAAAAGAGGTCGCTCTCACTTCTGCTCGAGAGACCTTCGAATTGCAGGTGGCTAGAACATCTAGTGAGATTCAGTCACTGCTGAATACGAATCTCCCACTGCATTTTGGGGAACTGATTCACCAGTTCTTTAATGCATCTGATACAGAAGGCCTTGCACATTTTTTTAAACTTGTAGGTTCAGGCCTTGTTTCATCTTTTCAGATGATTTTTAGAGTAATACCGGCCTTTATCCATTCTATTTTTTCCAGTGCCTTCGGAGATTTTCCACTTATCCTCTTATTGGCGTGTGGAGTGCTGGTACTTCTGCTCCTGTTACGCAATGGATGCCCATCCTGTGGTTCTGCTCAGACCAGGCCCATGGCGACTATACCATAAATGAATGCAGCAACCTTTTGGATGCTTGCCACTGGCAACACTGAGTGTAAGCTATGGGCTTACCTTTCGCTTCGCATACTTCACTTGCGTGCAACCTGTGTTCCACTGCCGACAGTGCCCTTTCTATTGGGCCTTGGATATCTGCCTCTCCACAACATCAGACGCTGACCCGGATTATGATCTGTTGGTGGCTCCCTTGCTGGCCCATGACCAGGACTGTTATGGTGACACCCGTATGATTCGTTCGGCTGCACTTGGAGTGTTGCCATGTCGGAATACCTTTGAGGCTGCCCAGCGCCTCTTGCAGGAGAGTTTCATCGAATATCACGCAAGTTGCCCTATTCTGCTGCTGGATGCACTGGATTATGAGAAACATGAATGTTCATTCGCTCTGCTGAATTGGATGGCATCCCTCTTTTATATTAATGACAATGATGCCCTTTTGGAGCTCCTTGCATTCCACGGTGCACGTAATCTTTTTGATTTTTCTGACTAGACTACACATCTATATATATATTTTTTTTTCTTTTCTTACATTTTTTAAATTTGTCCTTTTTTGATTGACTCTATTTGGATGGAACATAATGTGATTTGGCTCTGCTTATCTTTGACACCTGTTTGTCTATGCACTACAACCTGGCCAAGGGGAGGGTGTCAAGTGGTCGCTAGAGATATTGTCGACATCTTTAAGTTAGCATGTGCCCGGTAGCCATGATGCCACTTTTGCGCACGACACTACATGTCTTTATTTTTGCAAGACTCTGTTTATGCCTTTCACATGAGAACTCTCTGCTGTGCTCGTTCTCTGCCTGTTCCTGGAGTTTAGCCTGAACATTGTGAGCAAGGTCGATAAACACTGGCACTTGTTATTCTGTTCTGATCAGGCACTAGCACTTAGACAAAACATACCAATGCAGCTGTTTTTGCTGGAGAATCGTACTTTGATATTATGGGGATGCATGTGTAGGTAACACACACTTGGAGAGGGACCTTTCCAGGGAGAAGAGCAACACGCACTTGTGATGTAGAAATATGATCTATGGCCTGAGGTATGGGGTCTGCTGATAAAGCCCAGAGATCTTCTATTACATAATAATACTTCTGCTTACCAAGGGGAGGGAGCATAGGCACTGTAGTCCTTTCTTCATAGTCTTTGTATAATGACGTCTCCCTTCATGATATATGGCCTTACTGCAATGATAACGATATTGGTGATATACATTTTTATGCTTGTTGTGGCACGTATACTGCATTTTAGAGCACGTTAGTTAAAATAAATATTTTAAACTATCTTCGTGTCTCTGTCAGATCTTATTGTGTACAAGTACAGGAGTGTAAGCAAAAAGGTGTGTCTTGTTACCGCGACTCCTGAGAGATCCAGGAGTGTTGGGTTCTGGGGTGTCTAATCATTGGTTTCTCCGTTTGTGAGTAGGAGAGCGAGTGAAATCACTATAGCTAGTCGGTCCTGGGCTCGTGGGCACTAAGGTGGTAGGAAGGCTTAGCCCCTATACACCGAGGCCCCATAATCCTGCGCATAGTTCTGTGTATGTGCAGAATCCCTGCAACACAGGTCTCCCTCCCAGCTGTTCCCATCCTTTCCTTCCCTCACTTGATCACCTTAGCCTTCTGTGCTATTATAGCATTTAGAATTGAGGATATCAAGGGGTGGACCCACTTCAGCCACAAACTGATCCTAGGCATTCAGAAAGTTGCACCGTGACAATTTTAGTAAAAATATATCATATATTACAAACATTACTAATTTAAAAAATAATATAATAATATAATAATAATTTTTTAACAATATAAACTATAAAATTCTTGGAAACCTAGGAATAATACATATACTATTCCCACTCCAGTTGGTGCCACAGTAGGGAAAGCGTTGGACTCAGGTGGGGTACAATTTACCATTTCCACTCCAGTCTGTGCAACAGAAGGGAAAGCACTTCACTTCAAACACATACCTTATTTTAAGTATTAATTTCATAAAATAAAAAAATTATTAACTTAAAAATTAATATATACATTAAAAATCAATTAAACAAATAAAAGAATTATACTTTTTTCAAAATAATTAATATAAGAAAAAATGTTATTTAATTATTATTTCATTAAATTATCACACAATAGTCGCACATACCAAGCAAAATAAATGTAACGTATATCTAAATTAAAATATTATATGAATTACACATATTACATAATTAATTAACAATTAATTAATAATAAATAAATAGTTTATAATTAAGTATTATTTTATTAACGTCCCACCCTATAACCCTACAAACCCAACAGCATGCACCTAAAATGTAAATTACAAAATGATATTAACTACACCATTCACATAACTAATTGACAATTAATTAATTAGTAATAAATACATAATTTATAATCAATCAATTATTATTTAACTAACTTCCCATTCTATACCCCTACAAACCCAACACCCTGCACTTAAAATATAAATTAAACAATTGTAATAATTACACAATTTACATAATTAAATAATAATGTATCAATAATCAATTAATTCCGACTCATACCCTTAGAAACCCAACCACACCTAAAATATAACTTACAAAAATATTATTTACACATTTTACCTATTTAATAGTCAAAAGAAAATTAATATTAATTAAAAATAATTACAAATTAATTATACTTGATTAACTTCCCAACCTGTACCCCTACGAACGTCACAACCCGCTATGACACTATAAATTACTATTTTACAATTGAATTAAAAATATAAATAACTTAAAATTAGAAACTATATTTAAAAACATTAACAATCACACAAACAATATAAAATATATACGATTAAAATATAATTTAAACACATAAAGAAACTTAAAAAACCATATTTCTTACCTTAAAAAAATCTATATTTTTGTCAACGATATTTTTGCACATGATATTTCTGTGTCACAATATTAAAAATTCAATATTTCTGCAACTCAATATTTTTAACTCGATGTTTTGTCCGAACACCATTTACGGAAGAATATTAAGGACTATACTAACCCTGATACTAATCATTATGATTTGTGTGATATGCGATTTCTTTTTATAACATGGATAAAATGATTTCAGCAAAGGCTGGGTCACATTACAAGGGAGAGAAGCAGCCGTCAGAATCAAGAAGAAAAAAAGGAAGTGAGAAGAGCTTGAGGACATTCAATATAGGGTTTACTGTGAGTTAAAACAAGAACAA
Organism: Calotriton arnoldi; assembly: GCA_963921515.1. NCBI lineage: Eukaryota > Metazoa > Chordata > Amphibia > Caudata > Salamandridae > Calotriton > Calotriton arnoldi. The sequence goes on along the minus strand of CAWUFW010000683.1, from coordinate 3,266,841 downwards.
GAGGAAAACTGATGCCCAGTGAGTAAGTTGAAAAACAAAAAAAAAGTATAGGGTTTCAAAGTTTTTGTCAGGAGCTTACGAACAGCACTGCCGAATGTAAGAGTTCCAAGGCTTCCTTGAATTAATTCCAACTAACGCATGTTCTTTCACGACCCTACACTTCCTCTTTCTTTATCTCTCAAAAGTTCTTATTCATCCATGCGCTCTCTCCCTTTGCCACTGTTTTCCTAGTTTTCTAAACTCTTTCTTGCTTTTCTAGTTAATCTCTTTTGCGCAGAGTCACTGTCTGATGAAGAAACTATGGCCTCGTCTACAAAAATAAGTGATGGTTCTTACTGCTTACAGCCACTGGGCAGGAATTGGGCACTGCTGATACCCATGGCACGCCAGCACGAGGCGTAAATATCACATGGAGTATCCTGTCATTATAATGAATACTAGTTGCCAGAAAGGGAGATTTGATGGTAAAGCTATGTGAACTATTTATGAAAGGTCCAATGGACGTATTTACTCTTGCATACATGCCCATTAAATATACCATTCTGGCTGAATAGCGGGAAGGTACATATTAGAGGTCATGTGATTGGTGTTGCAAACTTGCCAATGACAGGCGCATATTTTGCAGTGTTTTGATTGGCTGCCGAGAAATAGCTGTATGTAATGTCTGAGTGGGCCAGAGACAGTTGCAACCTGGCAGTTAAAAGACAAAATGGCTGCTGAGCTACCTGGCAAAGTTCTGAAATTCAACAGGGCTCTCTCCGTTCTACAGATGCCAGGGGTGGTGGGGGCCTCCGCTTGATTAGCAGGGGAGGACTCCACCCCCAGTTGTTTCTCTTCATCGGGGAGAAGTACCGCTTTCCTTGTTATTGGAGTGGATGAGAGGCAGCTTGTGGCTTACTAGCACACCAAGGGCCATATTACTAACCCTTGGCGGAGCTGGCATAGTAGTACTCTGCGTAATTTCACAGAGTTACTACAAAACTCCATGAAATTCCACAGAGTTCCGTGGCTGGCAGAGTAACATATCCCCCCGTACCCCTCCGCACCCCCCTGCTAAACCCCTGGCCTGCCCTTCCGCTAAAACCCTGGGCCCCCGCCCACCCCTCCCGCTAAACCCCCCGTCCCCCCGCCCCCCCTCCTCCCGCGTAGTAGTAAGGCCTGCACTGCAGTAGTGCTGGCCGGGAAACTTACCTTGGCTTCTTCCTAGTCCCAAGGTGTTTGCTCCTGCCTGCTCCTGCGGCTCCACTTGCTTTTCGCTGCGCTGCTCTGCCTCCGGTTGAATTAATAATTAACAGGAAACCAGGAAGAACTGCAGTGCGCATGGAGTACTGCTTGAAGGCATGCCTGACGTCAGGCATTCCTTCACGCAGTACGCCAAGCGTACTGCAGTTCTTTCTGGTTTCCTGTTAATTAATTCAACCGGAGGCAGAGCAACGCAGCGGAAGGCAAGTGGAGTCGCAGGAGCAGGCAGGAGCAGGACACCAAAGGTAAGTGTTACTCCGCTCCGCTGTGATTGCGGAGTTTTGGAAAACTTCGCACTCCAAACGGAGTGCAGAGTTTTAAAACTCCACAAACTTCGCTGGCGGAGCGGAGTTATCCACCCAGCCTTACATATTACACTAAAGGCGCATTTTCATTGTTGGCTTCGGACGCACCTTTTAAAAGGTGCACTGGGTGCAAACAATGAAAATGCACCATATTATCATGAATGCACTGCCCCAGGGCAGCCGCAAACTCCTGCTGCCCCTAGGGCAGCGCATTCCTTTGAAAAATGGAGCTGCTACTTTGAAGCTTCTCGTTGTTTTCACAGTGCAGGCAGCAATCCGCCTGCACTTTGAATGGTAATTAGAGATCCCCTTTCAGGCGGGTGCACTGCACATGCCTGCAAGGGGATGTCTAGGGGGCTATGGACCCCCTTTCCCTCCTCCAGAGGGCTGCTCTCAGGGGGCGCATTGACAGCGCGCCACCTTTTGGGTGGCGCACTGTCTGTGCGCCTCCTGAGAGCTTCTTTACCTCTGCGGCCACGTTTGTAATAGAAAAAAAAAAAACTAACAACAATGTCTCAACCAGTGTCATTAAGGGAGGCAAGTAAATATGCATGTGCAAGACATTGCAAAAAGGAAAAGGGAGACTCGTGGTATGTTTTTAGAAAGTGCGAATTGCACTGAATGACCATTCAGCGCAATTCGCGGCACATACTCAACTATGGTTCACATAAAATGTCTAGCCAATCCGTGACCAACTAATGTAAATAATCTTTGTTGAACCATATATTTCTGTACATAATTTTTCACTTTGTCACATTGCGCCTTCCGCTGCTCCCTCACTTGTCACTTGCGCCGTCACTCTTGTGTGTCACGAGCACAATAGTGCACCAAGTTCTTTTTTTGAGTTGCCCTTGCAATTTATGCCCACAGTGCTGATTAACTGTTCTGTATAATTTGTTATTTCAAATATATGATGCCATGAGCACTTTTTAAAAACATACCACGAGTCTCCCTTTTCCTTTTTGCAATGTCTTGTACATGCATATTTACTTGCCTCCCTTAATGACACCGGTTGAGACATTGTTGTTAGTTTTTTTGCATACTTACCCAGATCTCAACCTGGTCTATGGGTTATACTCCTGTTGTTTTTTACTACCACGTTTGTAATGGTGCGCAGAGGCAAAGGGATTCCCTCATTTGCATGGGGCCACACCCCCTTGCAAACGAGGGAACGCCCTCTGAAGATAGCGGCGGCGCTTTAAGTGCGCCAGCGCTATCGGTATTACAGAAGGGGACGTACAAGCGTCTGCACCCCCTTCTGTAATACCAAAGTGCCCCGGAGGCACGCAAGGAGGGCACAAACTCCTGTTGTGCCCCGAGGGCACTTCCATAATACGTCCCCAAGTGAACTCTTTACATTCCTGAGAGCATTGAGGGGACAGTTCAGGGAACTCTCAGTTTTATGTACCAGGAAGTGAATTAAGAATGAATGATTCTCTTACCAAAGACAAGTGTTGTCTTTAAAGTAGGCAGTGAATGTGGGGCAATGGAACTGAGACACATGCAACGAAAGAAGGGAAGTATGCCTATTGAATATAGAGGGTAATATTAAAAGTGAGTGAGTCTTAGGCCACCTAAAACTATACATCCTACACTAGAATGTAATCCATGCCAACTTTGTGATTTGAATGATAATCTGCTGCTACATGTTAGTAGCTTTCAGATCCCCAACCTGAGGGCATGCCAGTCAACCACTGAGTTTAGTGCTCACTCAGCTCTAACTCAATCTGCATTAATTGCCACGGTATTTATGTTCAAAACCTAAAAGCACCCCTCCATATTAATAGGAGATATAGAGGAGTATATGATAAAATTGCTATTTGAAGATCTCATTCAGAGCACTAGGAGAACATTGATGTGAGAAATTGGGTTGTTGTTTGAGGGGGGCTTGGGGGGGTGTGAACCCTTCTCAGCAAACAAGCACAATCCTTGTCAGGGTGAACCACGAAAGTCACTAAATTAACCTGGTAAAATATGAGGAAATTTACTTGACAATGAATACAACTAAAACAAAGATCGTACCAACGGGTTGGAAAGGGGTCAAGCGTAGATGGCATTTAAACGGGTCCAAACAGAGTAAACTAGGTCATATTTAGGGATGATACTGATACTAACTTTGAATTAGTCAGAACATCAGAGGCAATCAAAGCAAAACCTTAACAACAACAACAGGCTGTTTTCAAACATATGATAAAACACTGTTGTGGTTATATACTGGAACAAATGATGAGAGAGTGTAATTACAAAATTGTAGACACTCCAATGTATAGTGTAGTAGGTTATTTGGGTTCAGTAGATGCAAGCAGAATTAGATCTCATTGAAAGTTAGACACTCAAATGCTTGCTACAACTTCAGTGATCTACCTCACAATCCTTGTTGAGTCTAGAGTTGGGCCCGATGGCAGTCAGTCTTGCACCCCTTTTTGTACATTATAATGATATTGCAAGTCACTTAGTAGTTCCATGATCATATAGAAGTATGAGGCTGCAGGTCGTGTGCCTTTATTTTTCTCGGAACTCCAAGGTACTTGCAATATACTTATAATAAATAATAAGGGGGTATTTATCCCATATAATATGTGAGCTTTGCCCCTTCTTCCAAAAATACGTTAAATGGTTAACAACCTTCTTCTGGTCCTGCCTGTTAACCTACAGCACTTTGCACACTGGGATTGTTAGAAACTGGGTTAGTGGTTGTGGGAATGAAACCCTACTCAGGCAGCAACCACAATCTCTTTTAGGCTGAAACACAAGCAAAACCCACATTAACCTGTGCTTAACCATCTGGTAGATTGGCACAAAAGCAGTTAGGCACAAATTAGAGGCAATGTTTAATGTATTTATACAACACACAAACAGTAATAAAGTGAGTAAAATGTAATAAATGATTTGATACCAAAGCAACAAAAATCCAATTAGCAGAACTGGAGATCCGCAATTTCAAAGATTTAAAGTATGTAAAGCGTGTAAAAGCACAAATCGCACTCTTGGTTATCTGGCCGTGCAAGACTGGGTGAAAGTTACAAGTTCAGGCCGACCGGGATGGAGCGTGGACTGGATACAGGGACCAGGTTAGTCTGGCTGAAAGAGTTACCTTCTAAAGTCTACCACGAAGAGTCCAGTTCGCGGTGGAGGCGGCCGCAAGTATGAGGGAGAACATCACGAATGGGCGTCCCTGTGGCATGAAGAGAAGGCAGGGCGAAGCGAACTGTCTTCGCTGTTGCGCAAAGATCCTGTCGGGTGTTGCAGATGGTCGTTGCTGGAGATTTGCATTGGCGGTCATAATGGGCTGTCGATGCTGTACCACGAAGCTCCGATCTTGTGATGCTGGCCATCGCTGGCTGCCGCTCTTGCGCGAAGAGTCATGTTCACCAGAGGTTTTCATTGGCTGTTGGAGCAGGTGGCAAGATCTTGGCACGAATGGGATCATTTGCGGTCTCAAAGAGCCCAAAACTTCAGGATTTCTTCCTTTCTTCAAGGAGGAGCTCAACTGATGCCACAACAGGGTCCAGGACTTGAGGGGCACATCTTGGGAATCAGCAACTCAGTCCAGTAGATGCTAGCAGGGCTCAGTTTCAAGTCTAGGCAGCAGGTCGGCTGGGCAGATGCAGGGAGGCCTCTGGAGCTTGATATATCCCTGTACCTCAGAACAGGAGGTCAGTCAGCTGACCCTTGGAGTCAATTTAGCTTGGGATGAAGGGTGCAGGTCCAGTTTTCCTTCTTAGCAAGTAGGGCAGGCCTCAAGCAGCAAGGCAGCAGGCCATCCTTTTTCTGTAGTTTCCATAGGTCCAGGAGCATATTGAGGAGTGGGTTCGAGGGTCCCCTTTTTATACCTGGTGCCCATTTTGAAGAGGGAGAAGTTTCTGGAGTTTTCCCCCATAGAGGTGTCTGGCGTTTCCTGCCTCCTTGCCCTGGTTCCAGTCTGTGTGGGGGCACAATAAGCTAGTGAGGACCCCTTTTTGTGTGAGCTGGGCCAGTGCCTTTGAAGAGCAAGTGTGGTATGTGACAGCCCCCGCCCCCCCGAGCCATGTTGGCCCATCCTGCCAATAACCAGACTCTCTATTGTGATACTGTCTGGGAGGAATACACAAAGGCCAACAGCCAACTACACCTAGTCATGTGACCCAGGAACAGGCTGCCGACACCAAATGGTTAGGCCAAGAAAATGCCAACTTTATAAAAGTTCATTATAGGGGTTACGCCCAAATAGTGGCCAGATAGGGCGTGGTAAAAATTAGAACAATAAAGAAGTATCTGACCACTTTTCTTCAGTTGCTGCTATTTTATTTAAAGCAAACTATGAACCAATTTTTTATTTTCTTGGTCCTGCCTATTATTTAGCTGATAATTTAACACTCTGTCAATTCTTTTTTCTTATTCAAAACAAGTCTAGACATAAACGATGCACTTTTCAATCACGCACAAGTGGATATGTCATAAACAATACATATACATTTCTGTGATCGCATCTTTAAATAAAATAAAATAAAATCAAGTCAAAACAGATCGTGAACAATCAAAAAAATATTTAAAAAAATATTACACCAATATGTAATTTGTCACAAACAACAGTAGTAGAAAATTGCAAGTTAACTCTCATAACATTAGTTTCCTTTTTCTTTCTGAGAGTTAATAGCCATGGGGACTGTGCTTAGAGTCAGGGGGGATAACATTTCTATCCATTATTTCTTTGCTGACTAAAGGCCACAATTAATTGATGTCCCTCATGTTTTTTACAAGAAAGTGCCGACGCATTTCAAATCCCTATATTAATTACATGATTCTCCCCAGGGCAGTGACTGGTGTAGTCTAAAAAAACAATATGGAGAGAAATGAAAATAAAAATCAATATTTCTGTATCCCTTCTCTGTTTGATATGATACCATGATTTGTTAAAGATCATTATACCTGTACTGTTGTATAATGTTCCTCCTGTGTTTAAACAGTTTCAGTGGTGAAAAAATCTTCAACAAATGGCTGAACTGGATCTAAAAATAAGAAAGTAGCAAACAGTTATATTGATTTTTATTTTCATTTCTCTCCATATGTTTTTTTAGACTACACCAGTCACTGCCCTGAGGAGAATCCCGTAATTAATATAGGGATTTGAAACGTGTCGGCACTTTCTTGTAAAAACCATGAGGGACATCAATTAATTGTGTCCTTTAGTCAGCAAAGAAATAATGGATAGAAATGTTATCCCCCCTGACTCTAAGCACAGTCCCCATGGCTATTAACTCTCAAAAGAAAAAGGAAACTGATGTTATGAGAGTTAACTTGCAATTTTCTACTACTGTTGTTTGTGACAAATTACATATTGGTGTAATATTTTTTAAAATATTTTTTTGATTGTTCACGATCTGTTTTGACTTGATTTGATTTTATTTTATTTAAAGATGCGATCACAGAAATGTATATGTATTGTTTATGACATATCCATTTGTGCGTGATTGAAAAGTGCATCGTTTATGTCTAGACTTGTTTTGAATAAGAAAAAAGAATTGACAGAGTGTTAAATTATCAGCTAAATAATAGGCAGGACCAAGAAAATAAAAAATTGGTTCATAGTTTGCTTTAAATAAAATAGCAGCAACTGAAGAAAAGTGGTCAGATACTTCTTTATTGTTCTAACTTTATAAAAGTGGCAGGGTTTTAATTTACAATTCATCAGACAGCAAACATGACATTCCTCTTGCTCCTAAACAAAAGTTATCACTTATTAAGTGTAATAAGGTACCTCAATGTTATCCTATGAGAGAGGTAGTTCTTGCAATAGCGAAAAACTAATTTGAGGGTTTTTCACTATGAGGACATGTAAAACTCACACCTACATGTCCAACTGTTTAAATACAATGCATTTTGCCCTAGAGACTGTTTATGGCCTACCCTAGTGGTGACTTATATGTATTAAAAAGGAAGGTTTAGGACTGGCAAACAAGTTACTGACCTTATGTAATGCCTGATCTGGTAGAGAAAATATCTAGAAGCAGATTCCTTACCTTTTATTTCCCCATGTGTCAGACTGGTTCTGGAAGATTTTTCGTGAGCAGTACCCCTGCGTGCCGGTGAGTGACATTGGCTGGCTCCATGTGGCATCACCGGCATCGTCCATACCAGAACTGATGTCCGCGTCACCCATATAGGTGCCACCTCGGCGCGCAGATGTCAGTTACTTTTCACAACTTTCCATGCCAGAAGCGCGGAGTCATGAATTGCACTGGCACAGGTGTGCCCAAACTAGGGCCATGAAAGGGATCAGCCCTGACCCTAGCAATCTATCCGCAGAGTGGGGAGGATGAGTGGGTCGTTAAGGAATCTGTGAATAGATATTGTCTCTACCAGACAAGTCCCTCGCTGACTGGCATGATTAGTGTTGATTTAGGCCTGGTTGAGGGCTGGATTGAGTCCGCCTGTCAATCTTTGGCTCCAGAAAGGGGCACTAAACAGCTTCGGTCAAAAGTGCCAAGCCCTTGGTTCACCCCGTCCTTAAAAAAATCGAAATTAGCCTATAAACGTAAAGAGAGGCTATGGAGGACAAATTACTGTCCAGTAGCCAAAGCAGACTATAAAGCAGAGCTAGGGAAGTGCCCAGTCTGGAGCCACAAGGCTGACTTGGGCCCAGTCGCCCATGTTCTTCTTTAGAACTCTGGACAGGAGTGGTGGGAGTAGAAAGGGGCACAGGAGGCCTGAGCTCCATTCAAGATGAAAATCACATCTGAGCAAGAGCCACCTTGAAAACTCCAGCGTGCAAAACTGCTGACATTGCATATTATCGGTGGAGGCGAACAGATCTAACCTAGGCTCTCTCCAATGCTGAAAGACACCTTGTGCCACTTCTGGGTGGAGATGCCATTCGTGATCCGCTAGGCACTGATGGGTGAGTTTGTCCACCCTGGCCTTCAGGGAGCCTGCCAAGTGTTGAGCCACCAAGTTAATGCCCTGCTGTTCCAGCCGTGCCCAAAGATTCAGGGCCTCTTGACAAAGGGTCCATGACCCCACCCTGCCCTGTTTGTTGCAGTACCACATGGCGGTGGTGTTGTACCTGAAAACTTGTACTAGCCTTCCCTTGATGGTGGGTAGAAAGGCTTTTAATGCCAGCCGGATCACTCGGAGCTCTAACAGGTTGATGTGGAGTCCAGATTCCGCCAGAGACCAGAGTCCTGTGATCTCCACCTCTCCCAGGTGGCCGCCCCATCCCAGGAGTGAGATCTAGTTGGGAAAGGGAGAGGGATCTGCCTCTGGCCCAATCACGGTTCGTTAGCCACTACTGCAGGTCCTTTGTAGTTCCTTCCGAGATCTGAACCATGTCCGAGAGATTCCCCGGATGCTACGCCCACTGGTACTTCAGGTCCCACTGCAGAGCCCGCATATGCTATCTGGCATGTGTCACTAGCAGGATGCAGGAGGCCATGAGGCCCAGCAGCCTCAGAGTCAGTCTCACCAAAATCCAGGATAGAAGCTGAAACAGTAGGTATCATAGCCTGAATATCCTGGACTCGCTGCTCAGGAGGATAAGCCTGAAACTGCACTGTGTCCAGAACAGCTCCAATGGAAGAGAGCATCTGCGATGGAGTCAGGTATGACTTTGGCATTTTGATAGTGAACCCCAGGGAATGCAGGAGGTCGGCCGTAGCCTGGAGGTAGGAACCGACAGCCTGGGGTGAGCCAGCCTTCAGCAGCCAGTCGTCAAGATAAGGGAATAATGGCTCCCCTGATCTGCGCAGATGAGCTGCGACCACAGTCATCACTTGGTGAACAGCCGAGGGGTGCTGGTAAGACCAGAAGGGAGCATAGTGAACTGAAAATGCCTGTGGCCTACCATAAACCGCAGGTAACGCGGATGGGCAGGCAGGACGGGAATGTGAAAATAGTTGTTCTGCAAGTCCTACGCTGCCATCCAGTCTCCTGGGTCCATGGCAGATAAGACGTGAGCCAATGTGAGCATCTTGAATTTCTCCTTTCTGAGGAAGTAGTTGAGGGCTCAGTGTTTTAGGATAGGACGAAGGCCCTTGATCTTTTTCGGGATCAGAAAGTAGCAGGAATAGCAACCACAGCCTACTTGTGGCACCGGAACCCTCTCTATGACTCTCTTGGCCAAGAGAGCCATGACTTCCTCCTGGAGCAGGGTCAGATGATCCTCCGTTAGCTAGTCATAAGATGGTGGCATGGAGGGAGGGATAGTCTTGAAGGGGAGCGAGTATCCCCTTCGAACAATATGCAGAACACAACTGTCAGATGTTAGGGGCTGCCAGTAGTGGAGGTGATGACAGATCCTGCCACCAACTGGACACCCATGATCTAAAGGGGCAAGATTAGGAAGGTTTGGAGGCTACAGCAGCCGGGTGGTTGCTGGACCAGAACGTTGGTTACCTGACCCACGAAGCCGGTAGGAACCACGCCCTCGTCCACGCCGAGGCTGGGAAGCTTGCACGGCTTGGTGACTGGGATAAGCTTGGTGTGGTTGAAAGCCCCTCCTTTGGCCATGAAAGGAGCGAAAGGCAGACTGGGGACCTGAGGCAGTCGAGAGGCCCAAGGACTTGGCTGTAGCCCGCGAGTCTTTAAAGTGCTTGTTGGACTTGGCCCCTATTGTCCTAAAATTTTTCGCTTTTCCCCCTAGCCTTTTTACTGACATGGTGTGTCTGAACTGAAAATAATAAATGCTGTGCAATGGTGTACGCTAAGCCTGGGCGTAGTTCGCGAAGTAGCGCTACGCGAAGCTATGCAAAGTGCAGTTCGCACTACGCGAGCTACGCGTAGCACTACGCGAACTGCGTAGTGCACTGTTCGCAATGATTGCACAGTGCCGGATGCTTGTCCGCACTGTGCAATCATTGAAAACAGCATCTTGCACAGTGCGAGCTGTCTTTACTGCCGCTCGAGTAGATTTTTACTCGAGCGGCAGCTTTCTCAACGCGGACTGGTAGTTTCTCATCGCGAGCGGTCGCGAGCATACGCGACCACTCGCAATGAGAAACCTGACCTCCCCGCGTTGAGAATCTCGCCGGGAGGTTTATTTTCCACGTTCGCGATCGGCAACTTGATGTTGCTGATCGCGAACGAGGAAAAAGTCTCGCCGGGATGTCATTTTGCTTGCTCGCGGTCGCCAACTTGACGTTGAGGACAGCGAGCAAGCAAAAAATGACCGCTGCACTACGCTACGCTACGCGTGTTTGCACTGTGCTACGTGCAATTCGCGTTGTGCGAAGTAGCGCAAACTTCGCAAACTACGCGAGCGTAGCGTAGTGCTTTGCCCAGGGTTAGTGTACGCACCTTTATTTCCACCATTGTAGAAATGCACCTTTGTAAAATGTTACTTTTAAAATGGACGCCATGGCTGTGTGCTTGTGCCTGCCTGCCAGAGGTGGGTTACCAGTCTAGTCGCTTGTTTCCCAGCACCCCCAGCTTTTGGAGGGAAGCCTGGCACCCAGGGTGCTCTACACCTCCCCCTAAACCAGTTGGGACCGGTTTCCCAGGGAACCTTCCAGAAGCTTCCAGCCCTTTCTGGTAGTTGGGGTGAGGGGGGCTGTGCCTCCATGTGCTCAGACTGAGCGTGGACCTGAATGAGAGGGGACACTCTGCCAGGAGGTACCGCCACATTGGGCCTGTGTGCTGGCCCCTGTGCCCATCTGCACCCCTCCGCTGTCCACAGGGCCAGTGAGAGCCCTTTACTGGAGTGAAGACTGCTGTGTCAGGAGGAGTGCCACTTTATGGGAGATGACTGCTTCTAGGAGCTGTTGTCCTGTTCTGATGAGTACCCACTGCCTGCTGATCTTGCCCAGTATTGCCTGCCTGCTCTCCTGCCGTCCTAAGCCCAGCACCTGGTGAGCACTATATCTTACTGCCAGCTGCCTGCTGCCTAGCACCCTGTGAGCACGTGGTCTGCCCAGGAGAAGAGAGGAGCTGATGCCTGCAGCGCTGTGCTGCTAAAGCGCTATAACTGTGCCACAGGGGAAGAGGAGCGCTGCAACTTTATTTTGTGGGACTTAGCGCTACAACCTTATTCCTGCACCAGGAGAGCGCTGCCTCCAGCCCTGCCCAGGAGAAGAAGGTGCGTGGGTCCTGCAGCGCTGGGCTGCCAGAGTGCCATATTTGCATTGACTGTGCTCTGCTTGCTGCGAGAGCGCTATAACTGTGCCCAGCAGAAGAGGAGCGCTACATTGGAACTGACTGACCATCCCTGCCTGCTGGCTAGCGCCTGGAGAAGAAGAGCGCTCTATCTTATTGCCCAGGAGGTGAGGAGCTGACATCTGCAGCGCTGTGCTGCGAGAGCGCTATATTTCCAGTGACTGTGCCTTCCTGCCTGCTCCCTAGCGCCTCAGAGGGCTATATTTCATTGCCAGTGAAGGGGAGCGCTACCACTTTATGGTGTGGGACCTAGCGCTTTGTGGGCGCTACAACTTAATTTCGCCCAAGAACTTTCCTGCCGCCTAGCGCCTCGTGAGCGCTATATGTAAATTGCCAAGGAGGAGTCCTGCGGCGGAGGGGGCCCGAGGCACATTGTCGGTGCTCTGCCCCTCCGCGCTGCTGACGAGGAGAAGGCTCCGCTGAGGGTGAAGCCAGGAGAGGTCCCAGAAGCGGGACCTGTCGGGGCACATTGCCGGTGCCCGGAGACTGCAGAGACATCCAGAGGGGCCTCAGACTGCCGGTGAGGGGGGCTCAGTCATCCTGTGGTTGGGGGGTATGTCGGGGCACATTGTCTGTGCCCGCCCCCGGTGGCAGTATTCTTTGGAGGGCATTGGTTGTGTTTAGAGTCCCATAGGAGGGGGGCTCCAACATGCCCAGTACTTGTTTCCTCCCTCAGCTGCACGACAGAGGCATTTTGGGAAATTCTAGAGTCCCAGAAGAGGGGCTCCACCGTGCCAGTGTTCTTGTGGGCAGATTCCTGTTAGAGCCCGGAGTGGGACTCCCATCGCTGCATTGTTGGCGCCAGTGCTCGTTGGGTTTACCCAGCTACCCCGCAGGACAGGGGGCAGCTGCCACGCATTGGGGGCATTGGATTACCCAGAAGGGAAAGAGAGAGGAGTGAGGGACCCTCCTGCCCTAGCGCTTTGCGCACCTTTGTTTTCGCTGCCCTTGCAGCCAGCCCTGATTTTGCGGGATATAGGGCTTCTGAGCCCCTGAGAGAGGCCAGTTGGCCTGGGCCCAGTTTCAGAGTGTTGTGCCCCCGATTGGGACGACTGGGGCTTATGCTTGTGAGGCCTAGCGCCTCTTATGATTTATGTACAGGTGATTTATGCTAAGGCTATGCCTGCGCTAAGGGGTCTACACTAATGCATTTATGCTGGTAATGTTTTCCCCCAAATTGCTAATGTGTTGTTCATGCTTTCACCCTAATGGTGTCGCCTCCATGCCCACATGTTCAGGCCTAATGCTGTGTCGCTAATGATGGTGGTGCCTCTATGCTCACCTGGTTTTGCGTAATGCTAATGTTATGTATGCACAGTGTGATGGTATGCCTAAGGTTGCATTTTATGCTAATGCCAATCTGAATATGCATGTTGCATTTCCATGCCTAACCTAAGGTTCTCATCCCAGGCCTCCTGTTAAAGTGATTTCTACAGATGTGTTCATACCTAGGGTTATGCTAATGTGCCTAATGCTTTTTCCTAGGGTGGACATTGCTGAGGTTTATGCCCCGCCTAAGGTGGCCTACCCCTGATGAGAGTGTCTCCTATGTTTCCATGCCTAATTGTTGCCCACAATGTGTTTTTATGCATATTGAGATGCCTCATGCAAGTTGCCTAATGTTATGCCCACAAGGATCCTGCCTGTAAGTGCGGGTTGTTACACAGTTACTGATGCTTGCACATTTATCCTGTGTACTTGTGATGATTCCGGCAGCGGCCCGATTGGCCATGCCTTGTAAATAGTCCCCTCTGTAAATGACTACCTGGTGCCAGTTGGCTCCGTGTTCACCATGTGATTGCATCCTACTGTATTTGGTATAAAACACAAGTTATTTTTCATGCAACCTGGTGTGGTCTCCTTTTGTAGTGTATATAACAATAGGAGAGGAAGGGAAATTAAAGGACACTCCTACTCCCCTCAAACTAAGTCAAATAAACAACAAAGGAGTGTAACACTAAAGAGAAGAGCACTCATGTATCCTTCTTCACTGTAGCGTTTTGCTAATAGAAAAACCTCTTTAGGTTATTCAGAAAGCCCTCACTCACCAACCTGGTTGGTGACATGCTTCATCATCGGGCCCCACCAGGAGTGGCCGAATGCCACCCTAGTGTGCTACAACGCCAGAATTACTGCGGAGCTGGTTCAGTGATTGGTGAAGAGTGAAAAAAGTGAATGTTAAAAAGTCCAACTTGTGTCAAAAAAATCTTTTATTTATTTTGCCAATTAGACTTAGTTAAAAACAAGTGTAGGATAAAGGACCAAATTAAAAGTCCAGATTTATCCCCAGGTGTAGGTCAACATGTTTCTGCCTTTCAGGGACATATCGTCAGGCATTCGTCAGGACCAATATTTATAGTGAATGAACCCGGCGGTATGGGCGCACTAAGGCCCACCCTAACCAAGGGTTACTAGTGTTAAAAATGTTTATCCCAAAACACTAGAAAGATTCCCTCAATTTAGAGAAGAACCGAGTTTATTAAAAAGTGCTAACTCTCAAAGCACCATGGGTCTCGGGAGATGGGTGATGGCGCTTTGGCACACCGCCCTGTCCGCCAGGCACCCGTTTGGAACCTGAATGCAATCTCTATAACCGGACCCCGAGGAACCGGTTATAGAGATTGCATTCAGGTTTGGACTTTTAATTTGGTCCTTTATCCTACACTTGTTTTTAACTAAGTCTAATTGGCAAAATAAATAAAAGATTTTTTTGACACAAGTTGGACTTTTTTAACATTCACTTTTTTCACTCTTCACCAATCACTGAACCAGCTCCGCAGTAATTCTGGCGTTGTAGCACACTAGGGTGGCATTCGGCCACTCCTGGTGGGGCCCGATGATGAAGCATGTCACCAACCAGGTTGGTGAGTGAGGGCTTTCTGAATAACCTAAAGAGGTTTTTTCTATTAGCAAAACGCTACAGTGAAGAAGGATACATGAGTGCTCTTCTCTTTAGTGTTACACTCCTTTGTTGTCCTTTTGTAGTGTGCCTGGTGTGTCGCCTATGAGTGTGCTGCGCGGATGCTTTACACATTTCCTCCGGAGTTTGGCCCGCCCGCTCTGCACCACGCTACCCGTTTCTAACATTGGTGCTCAGCGGTGGGATAGGACTTGTGTTTGCGCAGTACCACAGCGACAACGGGTTGCACTGCAAACTGAGCATTTGAAATAATCACAGGTTTTGGGGATTATTTTTCCTGATTTTGTTGCGCCCTGAAAGTGGCATTTTGAATTGCGCACTCCTGTAGCAGCTCTTGCACCTAGGTCCCTTGTCTTGCACTGTGTTGTGGTGTCTTGCCAAAATGGAATCTGCCTTTGATTTGGACAATCTGTTCAAGTACAGTGTGTTGGAGTTGAGGGGGTTCTGTGAGGAGAGAGCTATAATAGTAAGTGGGTCAGACACCAAGCCAGGCCTTCAGGGATTCCTGATTCAATGGCAAGAGGATGAATGGGACCGGGAGCACTATGAGGAGGGGAGGGCCCTGGCCGCAAGCCGAGAGGGTGGCCCAAAGGATCCTGAACAGGAGGTACAAAATGACAGGGCGGGGACACCAGTAAGTAGGGAGGACCCCATAGACAGGGAGTCCCGTGCTGGGTCCAGTGTCAGGGGCACTGCCCCATCCCTTTCCCTGTCCCCAGAAGAGTGGGTGGATAGGATGGAAGAAAGGGAGCACCAGCTGGCTTTGGAGAGGCTCAGGTTAGAGCATGCCAAGGAGTTAGCGCAGCTGAGGGTGCAAGAGAAACAGCTGGAGACCGAAAAGGTCCTTGCACAGGAAAGGATGGCGGAGGCGGAGGCGGAGAGGGCCTTCGCCAGGGAGAGACTAGCTCAGGAGGGTAGGTTGTCCCCTGAGAGTGGTTTCAGGAGTCTGGATTCACCAGTGAGGGTGGGATCCAGTGGTGGCAGCGAGAGTGATTCCAGTGTGGGAAGTCCCACTCCCAGAGCCCGGAAGATGGTGCCTGATCCCCAGGAGGAGGGGGGCAGGTTGGATTTTAGGGGCGGCAAGAAACTGTCCCATCAGTCTTGGGGGAAGTATGTGGACGTGTGTTGAACTGCATTGGAGGATTGGGTGGTGGGTAGCGCGGTGAATGATTGGGAAGGGCTGTTCCATGTAGTTATCAAGGAACACATGCTAAGTAATTGTTTCCCAAGGTTGCGCCACCACCTGTTGCAGTGTGGGCTCTCTGACCCCAGGGAGCTTGCACGGGAGGCAGACCTCTGGGTGAGCGCCAGAGTGTCTGAGGAGGCACTGGGGAGTGATCCAGAAGGGAGTGGCTCAGGGATCTTCCCACCCCGGGAGGGGGGAGGAGTGCAGAGTAGCCCAGCTAGGTCCCAGGGTAGTGAGAGGGTTGTAGGGCCTCACGTCCTATCTACAGGAAGGAGTGAGACGGGGAGGTGTCCCGAGGTGCCCCAACCGCAGTCTCAGGGCCTGGAGAGTTCCATAAGGGAACCCCAGGTTGGGAGCCTAGGCTGTCCCGAGAGGCCATCCATGGAAGGGGATCCCCTAGTGTCGGGAGAACCCGGGGCATCTGTAATCAGAGCTCTAGGGGTTCTGGGGTCTGCTCAGTCGCAGGGTTTAGATCCTGGGCTGGGATGCCAGGTTCAGGGACAGCCTGACCTGGAGGGAGGGACACCTGTCATCAGGGTCCTTACCGGTTTGACTTCCAGGGGTACTTCTCCAGGTGGGAGGGTGCGGAACTCTGGAAGGGGGTGCCGAGGGAGGAAGGACTCGCCTCTGGCACCGGCTCAGCCACAGGGCTTCGATCCTGGGTTGGGAGGCCAGGGACAGGTACTGCCTGACTTGGCGGGAGGGACGTCTGTAAGCAGTGTCCCCCCAGAGTTGTCTTCCAAGGGTACTTCTCCAGGTGGGAGGGTGCAGAACTCTGGGAGGGGGTGCAGAGGGAGGGAGGACTCGCCTCTGGCACCGGTTCAACCTAAGGGTTTAGACCCTGGGTTGGTGGATCGGGTGCAGGGTCACAGTCCTGGACGAGTGAGAGAGTGGTGGTCTGAGGGTGCCCCGTATAGGAGGAGAGTGCGGAACCCCGGAAGGAGAGGTAGGGGGAGGAGAGCCTCGCCCCTGACTGCTGGTCAGCCTGAGGGTGCGGACCCCAGGTGGGAGGACCGGTGGCAGTTTGGCACTGCACGGAGGAGAAGGAGGGTGGCCGACGGGTACTAAGGGCCTGGGGCTACTGCCCCCCACTCTGTGAGACAGCAAGGGCCAGAGACATCTGGACGGCCTAGTGCCTGGTCCTGGCCGCTGACAACTAGGGAGCACCAGTGGGGTGGCTTAGTTGGTCCAGGGAGGTTTGAGAGAGGGAACCACCGGGTTCCAGAGTGGTGGAGAACTTGCGGGTGCCCCTGCAGTTGTGGGCCCGCGTCCACGTGTTCTCGCCCTAAGCAGGGAAGCCCATCAAGGCATTGATCAGTCTACCCTGGCTTTTGGCTGGGAGGGGGTTGTGTTGGACTTGGCCCCTATTGTCCTAACATTTTTCGCTTTTCCCCCTAGCCTTTTTACTGACATGGTGTGTCTGAACTGAAAATAATAAATGCCGTGCAATGGTGTACGCACCTTTATTTCCACCATTGTAGAAATGCACCTTTGTAAAATGTTACTTTTAAAATGGACGCCATGGCTGTGTGCTTGTGCCTGCCTGCCAGAGGTGGGTTACCAGTCTAGTCGTTTTTTTCCCAGCACCACCAGCTTTTGGAGGGAAGCCTGGCACCCAGGGTGCTCTACACCTCCCCCTAAACCAGTTGGGACTGGTTTCCCAGGGAACCTTCCAGAAGCTTCCAGCCCTTTCTGGTAGGTGGGGTGAGGGGGGCTATGCCTCCATGTGCTCAGACTGAGCGTGGACCTGAATGAGAGGGGACACTCTGCCAGGAGGTACCGCCACATTGGGCCTGTGTGCTGGCCCCTGTGCCCATCTGCACCTCCTCCGCTGTCCACAGGGCCAGTGAGAGCCCTTTACTGGAGTGAAGACTGCTGTGTCAGGAGGAGTGCCACTTTATGGGAGATGACTGCTTCTAGGAGCTGCTGTCCTGTTCTGATGAGTACCCACTGCCTGCTGATCTTGCCCAGTATTGCCTGCCTGCTCTCCTGCCGTCCTAAGCCCAGCACCTGGTGAGCACTATATCTTACTGCCAGCCGCCTGCTGCCTAGCACCCTGTGAGCACGTGGTCTGCCCAGGAGAAGAGAGGAGCTGATGCCTGGAGCGTTGTGCTGCTAAAGCGCTATAACTGTGCCACAGGGGAAGAGGAGCGCTGCAACTTTATTTTGTGGGACTTAGCGCTACAACCTTATTCCTGCACCAGGAGAGCGCTGCCTCCAGCCCTGCCCAGGAGAAGAAGGTGCGTGGGACCTGCAGCGCTGGGCTGCCGGAGTGCCATATTTGCATTGACTGTGCTCTGCTTGCTGCGAGAGCGCTATAACTGTGCCCAGCAGAAGAGGAGCGCTACATTTGAACTGACTGACCATCCCTGCCTGCTGGCTAGCGCCTGGAGAAGAAGAGCGCTTTATCTTATTGCCCAGGAGGTGAGGAGCTGACATCTGCAGCGCTGTGCTGCGAGAGCGCTATATTTCCAGTGACTGTGCCTTCCTGCCTGCTCCCTAGCGCCTCGGGAGGGCTATATTTCATTGCCAGTGAAGGGGAGCGCTACCACTTTATGGTGTGGGACCTAGCGCTTTGTGGGTGCTACAACTTAATTTCAGCCCAAGAACTTTCCTGCCGCCTTGCGCCTCGTGAGCGCTATATGTAAATTGCCAAGGAGGAGTCCTGCGGCGGAGGGGGCCCGAGGCACATTGTCGGTGCCTGCCCCTCCGCGCTGCTGACGAGGAGAAGGCTCCGCTGAGGGTGAAGCCAGGAGAGGTCCCACAAGCGGGACCTGTCGGGGCACATTGCCGGTGCCCGGAGACTGCAGAGACATCCAGAGGGGCCTCAGACTGCCGGTGAGTGGGGCTCAGTCATCCTGTGGTTGGGGGTATGTCGGGGCACATTGTCGGTGCCCGCCCCGGTGCCAGTATTCTTTGGAGGGCATTGGTTGTGTTTAGAGTCCCATAGGAGGGGGCTCCAACGTGCCCAGTACTTGTTTCCTCCCTCAGCTGCACGACAGAGGCATTTTGGGAAATTCTAGAGTCCCAGAAGAGGGGCTCCACCGTGCCAGTGTTCTTGTGGGCAGATTCCTGTTAGAGCCCGGAGTGGGACTCCCATCGCTGCATTGTTGGCGCCACTGCTTGTTGGGTTTACCCAGCTACCCCGCAGGACAGGGGGCAGCTGCCATGCATTGGGGGCATTGGATTACCCAGAAGGGAAAGAGAGAGGAGTGAGGGACCCTCCTGCCCTAGCGCTTTGCGCACCTTTGTTTTCGCTGCCCTTGCAGCCAGCCCTGACTTTGCGGGATATAGGGCTTCTGAGCCCCTGAGAGAGGCCAGTTGGCCTGGGCCCAGTTTCAGAGTGTTGTGCCCCCGATTGGGACGACTGGGGCTTATGCTTGTGAGGCCTAGCACCTCTTATGATTTATGTACAGGTGATTTATGCTAAGGCTATGCCTGCGCTAAGGGGTCTACGCTAATGCATTTATGCTGGTAATGTTTTCCCCCAAATTGCTAATGTGTTGTTCATGCTTTCACCCTAATGGTGTCGCCTCCATGCCCACATGTTCAGGCCTAATGCTGTGTCGCTAATGATGGTGGTGCCTCTATGCTCACCTGGTTTTGCGTAATGCTAATGTTATGTATGCACAGTGTGATGGTATGCCTAAGGTTGCATTTTATGCTAATGCCAATCTGAATATGCATGTTGCATTTCCATGCCTAACCTAAGGTTCTCATCCCAGGCCTCCTGTTAAAGTGATTTCTACAGATGTGTTCATACCTAGGGTTATGCTAATGTGCCTAATGCTTTTTCCTAGGGTGGACATTGCTGAGGTTTATGCCCCGCCTAAGGTGGCCTACCCCTGATGAGAGTGTCTCCTATGTTTCCATGCCTAATTGTTGCCCACAATGTGTTTTTATGCATATTGAGATGCCTCATGCAAGTTGCCTAATGTTATGCCCACAAGGATCCTGCCTGTAAGTGCGGGTTGTTACACAGTTACTGATGCTTGCACATTTATCCTGTGTACTTGTGATGATTCCGGCAGCGGCCCGATTGGCCCTGCCTTGTAAATAGTCCCCCTCTGTAAATGACTACCTGGTTCCAGTTGGCTCCGTGTTCACCATGTGATTGCATCCTACTGTATTTGGTATAATACACAAGTTATTTTTCATGCAACCTGGTGTGGTCTCCTTTTGTAGTGTGCCTGGTGTGTCGCCTGTGAGTGTGCAGCGCGGATGCTTTACACATTTCCTCCGGAGTTTGGCCCGCCCGCTCTGCACCACGCTACCCGTTTCTAACAGTGCTCCTGTGCCGAGTCTGCCTCGCTCGAAGTACATGTCCATGAAGGAAGCCTGGACATCCCCTGAAAAGCCAGATGTCCTCAGCCAGGCATGGTGTCTGAGGGCCACCATTGACGAAACCGCTCTGCCAAGTGAGTCAGTCATTTCCAACCCACAGCGTATAGTGAACTTTGCTGCATCTTCCCCGTCTGTAACTGCTTGAGAGAGAATGGCTTGGGCCTCCACCAGGACCTGTGGCAGCACTTGCACACCTGTTTCTCACAGCGTGAGGGAATAACGGCCCAATAACCATGTGGTGTTCACTGACCACAATGGAAGGCTGGCAGAAGAACATTTTCTTTCCCAAGCTGTCCAGCCTCTTGGATTTCCTGCCTGGGGGAGCGGCATGGAACGCGCCATGAGAAGCAGAGGCTTGGACCATCAAGCTCTCCGGGGTAGGGTGTTCGGTGAAGAAAGTTGGGTCCCTTGGGGCGGTGCGGTGGCGGTGGGCAATCGTCCTATTCAGAGGAGCTCCTGTGCAGATTTGGACCAGGTTGGTGAGGGCTTCGATGAACGGAAGTAGGGGTTTAGAGTAGGAGACTCCTGGTTGCAACACACCCGTCAAGATGTTAGTCTTCACTGCCACCAAGGGCAACTGAAGGTCGAGGACCACAACCACCCCCCCCCCACCACAATTGCATATTTATCTCCCTCCTCCGTAGTCATGGTAGGGCCGGAGAGCATGCCGGTATCTGGAGACGTGTCCAGTCTGCTGGCATCATCCAGTTCCTCACACCAGTCCATATCCTGTTCGCACTGGTATTCTAAAGGGTCCAGTGACCCCTCCCATTCCTCCCCATGACCTAGCCCTTCAGAATAGGGCTCAGGCTCTGACCTAGGACGTGGGAGTCCTGTTGGCGTCGGAATTAACATCGGTCGACGTGGTCCAGCTCCATGTCGTTGTGATCAGAATGGGGCTGGTATAGCTGGTGAGCACTCGCAGCGACGGGAGCTTCGGCGTCGGGGCCAGCGCCAAGGAAGATCGTAATGGCATGTCTGGTGCCGGTCCACATCTATTACCAGATCCAAAGAAAAGAAAGAAAAGAACTGACCTCAGCGTGCTGAGGTGGTGCCTGTATAGGTGATGTGGACGTCACTTCTGGCACGGATGGTGCCGATTACGCCACATGGAGCTGTCCGGTGCGCAGGGATACTACTCACGAAAAATCTTCCGGATCCAGTCTGATGCCTGGGGGAATACAAAGGTAAGCAATCTACAGCTAGGTGTCTCTATCAGATAAAAGGTTTATTTTGCCAGGTCACAATGGCAGTGTAACACTGCACACCTATGCTGCAATTCCAATCCGACAACAAACAGAGTGCACGCGCAGTCGAGAGAGACGCAGCTGACAAGCGATACATTGAGCATGCTTGACAGAGGTTTTGGATTTGTTTCCAATAAATGAGAGTCTTAGTGTCCTGTTAAAACATTTCTTTAGGGTCTTAGGTATAGCCTTTATGTTCTTGTTCCAACATCCTGAGGAGGCCCAAAGAGACAGACTAAAACAATTTGACTACTTCTTCTTGTGGAGTTCCTCTTGTGACTGATGAGATTTAAACTCTCTTGAACATATAGTAAGTATGATCCCTGGGGACTAAATTTAGTTCCCCAGATGGGTCAAGATTGAGAAAGCGGAGAAACGCTCACAAGGGCGACTCTTTTCAATAAACAAGGACTTTTTGTCATATGTAAATTGTCTTTTTAATACAGTACATGTGTTGATTTTGTGTATGCGTTATCATGGAGTTATTATAAATATATTTTATATAATGAGAATGAAGAGGTGATACCAATGCAGACAAAATAAAGGCAAATTAAGTTGCTGTTAAATAATTATTGATTACTCCAATAGTAAGCAAGTCCACTGTTGTTAAATCCTTACTGAGGTGTATAGAAAAATTCCCTATGGAGAAACCCCTTACATAGTGAATGTATCTTATACATAGGGGGCATTGGGTTATCCCAGGCTTTCCCCTTTTCTCTTTGAACACACAGGCTGCAGTAGCAGGCCTAGGACATGTTTTAAAAGGCTACTTAATTTGGTAGCACAATCAATGCTGCAGGCCCACCAGTAGCATTTAATGTACAGGCCCAGAGTGCCTATAGTACCACTTTACTAGGGACTTACAATTAAATTAAATGTGCCAATTGGGTTTAAGCTAATTCCACCATGTTTAAAGAAGAGAGGGCAAGCATGATAGCACAGGTTAGCAGGGGTAAAGTGCACAGAGTCCTAAGGTCAACAAAAACAAATTCAGCAAAACAGGAGGTGTGAAGGCAAAAACTTTGGGGGAAGACCACCATAGGGTCGACAGGTCTAACACATTTATAATCGAGTGTGAAACGCACAAACTTCATTATACCACATGAAACATATTGAAACTGTGTGATTGTCACACGTGCAGTACACTGTTTCATTACCCATCACCAACAACCAGTATGAAAGCAAGAAAAAAGGATTTTTTTCATTGACACACTGCACATGTCGCCTGCGCTCCCGTCACACAAACGCAAATTCGAGGTTCAGGGGCTTTTCCATTGATAATGTGCACCTGTGCCTAAAACTGGCTGCGCACCTAAGTTGTCACTTATGCAGTAATGTTTCTGTGATTCGTGTGCCTAATCACCAGACACTAGAGACCATTTCACGACCAAACGTGATCACGCAGGGGACAGCTGTGCACCTGTTTTTATGTGACGACACTGTTTAAAGCACATACATTTCAGAATGTGTCTGATTCAGTGCATGAATATCAGACGGCACAACTTGGAAACAGTATGCAGTGGTTTCATACCTCTGTTTAGCGTTTGGCAGATGAGAGACATACGCCAAAAATCGATGGCTGTTTTTTCTGCCCTACCATGTATGCATTTCCATCCATCTTCTTTGGAGTGTCGACCCACTTATACACTCTTACTGTGTATACATATGTGTACAATTGTGTGGGACATCACCCTTTTTTGGCAGATGTCGCTCACTAGACAAATTCGAAATAACCCGTTGCCCTAGATATGCAGAAAAGAAGGTTTTGCTATTTTTTTCAACACAGATTTCTCACTGTAGGTTCCGTCCTACCTCAGGGGCCACAAAATTGGCCGTGTAGCATGGAGTCATCAGCAGTCCGTTCTCAGCTCTTAACTGTTTGGCAAAACCAAAATCGCAGATTCTGATGGATTCGGGATTGCCTGACTCGTCCATGTACAGAATGTTGCTTGGCTTCAGATCTCTATGAACCACCTGCAGGATTCCGAGAGAAAAAGAATTAAATGAATCATGGTGTCTGTCTGGAGTCACATATCTTTGAGCTCTGAGGACGAACCTGCTGGTAGTTCTGCTGGAATCACATGAGCACTTTCCATTTGAAGTCACAGTACAAATGCAGAGACAAAGACAACAGAGGAGCTAATCTCTCATTAATAATGCAGGCGCTATTGCTTCCAGGTTGTTCTTGCAAGTAAAAGGCCACTTTGTTTTTGAGCTTAGGATAAAAGAGGTACCCTTAGGTGAAACAGGGAAAACATATCTTTAAAGGAAGTAGGTGAGTTTCCAGAGGTGATTCCAATCATGCTGCCAAAAAAAAAAAAAAAAAAACAACAGGAAGTTACAAAGAACAGAAATGCCTAATGATCTATGCAATGGAGAAGGAGAGCAGCATCCAAACCCTGCATACTAGGATGTTTTGGGCGATTTGGGAGTTGAGGACAATTAGATGCACAGGCGAGGGCTGTCAGTCTCATCTGCCAGGTGATTAAATGCTGTACTTTGCAGGCATCAGTCACTCTTTAGAGTTGATGAACTGTCCGACTCCCCCGGACCCAAATCTTAAATTGCTCCTTGTTTTATACAGTATTAAACCATGTTCAACAGAATAGGTAAGTCAATATTTAACGGGTGTGGAGCTGGGAGTCCTGAATTGGCATATTGTCACCCTCCCTGCACACCCAGGAGTAATGCATGCTGCTTGTACAGGCAATACCAGTGGCACAATAGATGATGAACTCATTCAGCTTTGCCACAGAATCGTCCGTCAGTGCTTTATAGCACGAGTATTTTGCCCAGTGTCTCTTCCTCATGATTTTCAAGCTAGCCGCTTCTGAGTTCAGTTAAATGATTGGGTTCCTGCTCATCACCCAGGAACTTAGGGGCATATTTACAAGCCCCTTGCGCCACTTTTGCGCCGCCGTTGCGTCACGCATGTGACGCAGCGGTGACGCAAACCATGCGCCGCGTTGCGCTATATTTACAACGTGACGCATCTAGGGAGATGCGTCACGTAGTAAACCCCTGCGCCACATGAAACCTGCGTCAGGTTTCATGTGGGCGTACCGGCGCAGGGGGGCGTTCCGGCGCAGGAACGCCTCGGAAAGTGACGTAGTGAAATCTACAAGATTTCACGCAGTCACTTTTCCGACGCTGGTGCGTCAAATCCTTACGCCTGCTTCAAGCAGGCGTAAGGATTGACGCACCATGTTAGGGATAGGGAAGGTTGGAACAGTGCTGGAGTTGCGTCACACTTGCGACACAACTTCAGCACTGCGCCAACCTTCCGCTCGGGCAGATGCGTCACGCATCTGCTTATCCTTGCGCCACGATGCGCTGCATTGTAAATGCGGCGCATCGGACGTGGCGCAAGGGTAAACTTGCGTGACGCATTTTCCCTGGCGCATCCCTGCTGATATGCAGGGATGCGCCAGGGAACGTAAATATGCCCCTTAGATTTCTGCTCGAGGTCTTTTACTGTCCATGTGTTGAAATTTCGAACCTCTTTTACCAAGTCTGGTGACTTTGTGATGTGCATTACTAAGAGCTCTTTATAAGTGATGAGTCCACACTATAATGTTGTGTTATGCTACCTGTTTCTTCTACACACCGTGCATCCATGCATGGTTAGAATGTGTGGAATAAAGACCCCCATAAACAGTCAATGCAGCAAATGCAGCCATATAATGCCCTCCCGTTTTCTTATTATTTCGGCTGTTGTTATCTACCACAGACAGTTGGCCGGGCACACATCTACTTACTCCTTGGGAATGCAGGTAGTCCACTGTCTTGGTGATGATGCAAAGCACAGCACTAGCTTCTCGTTCGGAGAAATACTTCTGCCGCAGAATCCTGTCCAAGAGCTCTCCTCCCCTCATCAGCTCCATCACCAGATAGACGTACTTGCCATCATCGTAGACCTGGGATGATCAATATGTCTGGGTTAGGACTGGACAGGAGGAGTACCCACTTGTTCTTTAAGGCAAACTGAAAAATACATATCTTTTATAATTGTACTACACGATGAACGCAAAACAACCTTATATTTCTGCAGCCTCTGAAGATATCTTAAGGATGATAGAGATTTCAAGTGTTCCTGAATTCAAGGAGCTCCGCTCTGTTCACTAGTAATTTTGCAGATTTTGTCATCGGTGACAAGTCCTAATGAAATGATACATTTATCAAATTGCCCTGAAATGCAGACTATCACCTTGAATCTCTCTGAAGCATTCTAAAATAATTTTAAATATTAAGAACAATAGAGACAATTTTCAATGAATAAATTAGTGCCCCCTGTGCCCTACGGGATAGTGAAAATATTGGCCAATAGTTGACACCTCTAATCAAGGAAATCCGGGGTGAACTCTGAAGTTCTGAAGTGATTGCAAAATATTCCCGTCACAAAAAAGAAACAGTTGACAGGTATGGGTAAACTGTGGCATTTATTGTTTTTGCTTCGAACTTGACTGGCTGTGCCAGTACACCAGTGCAGCAGAGCTAAAAGGAGGCTAATATGAAATCTTGGATTTTACAGAGCCCCAAGGAAACACTCCTGAGGAAACAGGAAGCCATGACTAGCATTCTTTTTCAAGTTTACAGATTCTTTAGTTGGAGGATGTCAGCTGATATGCCTCCAATCATTCGTCGAGAATAGAACTATGGCTGAGAATGCAGTACTGAACTGTAACTAGGCAAATCAGTAATGCACTGTAACTGGGCAAAGCAAACAGCGAGAGATGTGTGCTTTGTAAGTTGTTTTGAGAGTGTGTGGCAGGGGCGTAACACAGGCCCCCGCAGCCCCCGCGGTGCGGGGGGGGCCCAAGCTCCAGGGGGCCCCCTCAGCACTGTGGCCGGAGAGCTCCTGATAGAGTCCGGAGGGGGCCCCTCCACGTACCTTGCAGGGGGGCCCCTCAATTTTCGTAACGCCACTGGTGTGTGCTTCAAATTTCTAGTAGAGGTGTGTTTCACTCTGTGATGGCATGGACAGATGTATGATGGAAGAACGCATTCTGTTGCAATGCATGCCGTTACAGGGCATGCATTACAACAAGTGCATTACAACGTGAATGCCATTACCACGCATTTTGTTTACAACGATTATGCCTTTACCACGCTTGCCTTTACAAACAATTTCACTGTAAAAGCATAAATGTTAAAAGCATATGTGTGGTAAATATTTTCCCTGACCCCAGCCCTGAGCCCTAACACCAGACCCTGGCGTGACCCTCTCCAGCCCCCAGCCCTTTTAGAAAATACCCGGCCCCTGCCCTGAGCCCTAAAACCAGACCCCTGGCACGGCCTCCCTGGCCCCAGCCCTTTTAAAAAATACCCAGCCCTGAGCCCTGAAACCGGACCCCGGCGCGACCCCCCCTCCCCGGCCCCAGTCCTTAAAAACACCCCACACCCAGCCAAAAGCCCTAGAGCTGTACCTTCCCACCCCACGTCCAATTCACCTTACCTCACAACGACGATGCTAAGGCAGCTCTTCAAAGCTGAGGCACGGTGCAGGTTTTAAAGAGGAAGCAGAAAGGTCTCTTCATCTCTTACAATGCTGATTGCCACACATATGCCTTTACCACCATTACCACACATATGCCTTACCACCAGTACCACCCATATACCCATACCATTCATACCTTTACAACGTAATTCATTGTAAAGGCATGCGTGGTAAAGGCATATGTGTTGTAAAAAAATGCACGGAAAAGGCTATGCATGGTAATGGCACACATGTTGTAACAACTGCGTGTTAAAGGCTATGGGGGATATTCTCAAGAAAGTGCGATAAACATCGCCAAAATAGGCTAACGCAATTTTTCATATCGCCGTCTATCGCGGGAAAATAACTCTGTGTCAACGTCGTATTCTCAACACGGCGGTAACATGCGATAGTTTCCCGATAACGCCTCAAATGTCCGCGATACAACCACCGCAATGGCGATAAAAAAGGAAACCTGAACGTGAAAAAAGTTGCGATGGGCCCAAATGCGATAAAAAATTCCGCGATAAGCAGCGCCAGGCCTGCAAGTCACACAAGTCAGGCGGGAAAAACCACTATAAAAGCGGCAAACAAAAACACAACCAAGACACAAACAACCGCAAAGCACCATGGAGGTAGCCGGCGCAAGTACAGAGGATAACCAGAACCCCACAAGCCCCAAGGAGGACCAGCCTGGGACCATCATTGGGGAGATGGTGGCAGGATTTGGGGGACCGGACACTGCACAACATGACCTGACCCAACAGCAACAGGGTGAGTAACGACCAGGGACTGGGGTGACGGGGGGAGATGGGCATAGTGGCACACATGCACAATTAAGTATAGCACATCTGCGGACAAACCATGCCCAAGAGTCACAACTCCGAACAATTTACCCAAGTCCGCAACATCTCAGCACTGTATAAGCACAGAAGTGAAAGGCACACCGCCTGAAAGGGATAAGGGCCAGCCAAATCAGAGCTGAAGGGGCAACTCACCCACAATGCAGCACACACACATAAGAATCAGAGCACCTCAACATTGAAAACAATGTGGTACAAACTGCAACATTCACACAACAGAACAGAGGACACAACTGCTGCCGCTTGTGTGTAAAAAATGGCCATTCGCATGTGGCATAGCAGGAAACTGTGAGATAATAATGTACAAGTACACCCTCACATCCCTGATGGTGCAGAAATGTCAACTGTCCCGCATCAAATTGGCATCTCCTCACAAACAGTCACAATGTACATTGTCATGCAGTCTGTATGTAAACTTGTACAATGTGTGAACATACATGTGAACACAATGTCAATCTGCATCTCCCCTTCACATTGCAGAGGGAGAATCAACACCTCCTGCAGAGCAGACCCAACAACACAGCACTGATGATGAAGAGGACCACACCAACATCTACACCGACGCCCTCCAACAGCTCATGAACAGCTCCGGCACCGCATCTCCAGCAGTAGGGCAGCCCAGCTGCATCGATGAGACCCCACCCCCTGCACAGACCACACAGCAGGAAGCACCCACCACCACAGCTGTCTACCAGGACCCCCACGACCAACACATGGCATTCCAACGCCGTGTGTATGGGTGCCAGGAGAAGATGGCTGAGCACCTGCGGGTGGGGTCCGAACTCATGTCAGCCAAACTAGATGCCACACGTGGGTGTCTAAGTCCCATCAGGGACGACTTACAGTCCCTAACGGACACCGACTGTCCGCTCCATGCTCTCCAACAATCCATGGCTGACATCGCTGGAGTCATGACTCTGAGCCAAGAACAACTGTCTATTCAGAGTGGCTCCAGCAAAGTCAGCCAGGAGTTGGGATGCATAAGGAGAATGATGGAGAACTTGAAGCGGATGCAGGCGGAAAAAATGTTTGCCACGGCTGCACACCAGTCAGATGTAGCTGTGATCCTCCATGCCCTGCAGATCCTCGTCATGGCATTGCCACCACAAGGCCTGGCGCGGATGAATGCTGCTGCTACTACTCCATCCACATCTCCGCCCCCTGAAGTGTCAGTGCCACACACTGCGGCAGACATTCCACCTCCGGCCCCTGATGTGTCACTGCCACACAGTGATGCAGACAAAACACCACCACCCGCATGTGAGGCACCGGACACATCAGAGGATGGAGATGATGATGAATCGGGCTTTGTGGTAAGAATGAAGTGGTAGCATTCATCTCCGCCATATGGCCTGTTTCAGCTTGGTTCTGCCCTCTGCATCATGCCCTGGAATAACACCTTCCACTGTCCCCCGATACACTCAGCGACACTCACCTTGGACCTCGACATGGGCTGCCATATTTGGTTTGGTTATCATTGACACAGCAAGCACATTGCGGACTGAAGTCTTCCACTCCCGATGAACTTGTCAATCCCTAAAGGACTCCGGCTGGCCCTCCACGGGGCAGCATTGCAAAGTGGGGTTTGCATCGCCCTGTACTGGTCCAGCTTCAACACTCCACTGAATGTGAATAAAACATTCTAATTCACACAGATGTGTCATGGCTATGCTCAATTAAGTATGAAAGTATGGATGAATGTAGGGACAGTGATTCCACAAAAAGGTACTCCTTGGGTAAGGCTATCAGTGCGCATGTATGGCCGTGACCCAGATAGGCAGTAAGACACACATTGTCATTCAAACCAACACTCATCACAGTTGAATACAGGTGAAGGTGCGTAGACTTTATTAGCATATGCGTGTCAGTACGGGCAAGATTAGTGCCACAACATGCAGACCAATGCAGCAGTATGTCAGAATGAGGAACGTTGCCAAGCGCCGCTGACCACTCCGGGGAGTGCCTCACCTTTCACAGGTGTGTGTTGTTCGGTGGTGTTGTCCGCTCATGTATTTGGAGTCCAGGCGAATGCAGCCATGTCCACTGTTGTCGTGGGATATGTGACCAGATGTCCAAGATGCAACAAGGTGTTGGGACATCTGCAATGGGTTCCAATCTGTTGTGGATGCAGGTACGTAGTTACTGGTCCATAAAAGTGATTGCAGCTTCGTAGGCTATCATTTCCAACATGAGCTCGTTGTCGACTTCATCAAACAGGACGGCGAGGCCATCCATTAGCAGGTCCGAACAGATGTGCTGCGTCCACCCCCTTTCACCAATTAGCACTACAGCCCAATAGGGGAGCGGTTCAATGTGGTCACTGCACACGAGGAGTTGTGCAATCTCCTAGGTCCAGCATGTATGCCAAGTATCAAGGCATCCCATAAACGTGTATCACGGTGACACTCCTGATCGTGGGCCAACAGGGGCGCACACACATGTCAAAATCCAGTTCAGCTACCGTCCTGTTGGATAGGCAGACATCCATGGACCACTCGAATATGCACGATCGACAATGCAACACAGGCTGAATGCAGGTGATGTTGGCAAGGCGGAAGCTTAGCCGGTAACTGATCCGCAGCACTGCCAATGGCAGTACCCCCAGTAAATGCAGCATACGTGCATGGTACAGTTTCACGTGCCAGGGGTTGTGCATGTGTCCGGGATGTTCTGCCATTGCGTTAGTGGCTCTGGTTGAAGCGGCACTGTTCTGACCTGCGCCAGTTCTGTGGATGAAATGCCACAGCTCGGATCAATGAGTTGTTTTAGTGTGCAACGGTTGTACGCCTGGGATGGTGTGGGAGTAAGTGTGAAGGCCATTCCATGCAAGATAACTTCGAGCAAGGACTTCTGTGTGTGGGGTGTGTATACGTTGGTCTTTCGTCGGGCTGTGTGTAGTGTGGGAGTCGACATCAGCTGCTATAGTATCTGTCAGGGGGTGCCGGGCACATGAAATTCCGAGGTCGGAGGTGCAGATGTGCTTCCGCCTGATAGTTCAGACAAAGGAGCTTTCATCCCTTATGTTAGTCTCTCATCTGCTTGCATTCAGGAAATGTGAAGTGGCTTGTTGGGGGTGGGGTGGGGTGGGATGTGTGCGACGTTGGGATTCATGTTTGACATGTCTTGCATGTGGCAAATGTGCGGCATCACTGTGTGTTACGTTGCCTCACAGCTGCTTCTCCCTCCCCCGAGCCTATTTACTTGTGCGCGCAGCACGGTTGCATCACTTGCACTCCTACGACACACCATTGTCATGCCTGTCTGCGCATGTCCACAAGCCTGACAACCACACTGTGATGTTGTCCGTTGAAGGTGGGCGGCCACGTGAGTGTAGGCCTATGGTAAGGATAGGACGGACACAGATGTAGAGTCCATGTGTGGCTGAACTCGCACTGCGAGTAGGTCTAGGCATTTGACTCTTGATGCGGCATTACAGATACACACAACACTTGGCATGTATGAGCCAAGACCCGAGCGGTCTTGCGCTCCTTCATTTCTCCGTTCGTGCGAGCCCACCCTCAGGGTGCATGCTACATTGCTACATTGTCGATTGTGGGTAGGGTGGCGCCGACACTACAACAGAGACACACGCATTAGTTACTTCCTTGTCCAGGCCAGAACCGAACCACGCCCAGAGACCCTGGCAAATCCTTCACACCCCTACGCTGGCCTGGCATACACCAGCCCAGCCCACTCTGCTTACGCTTACAGGGGACGACGACAGAGCTACGTGTCCAAGGTCTTAGACACTGCCTGAGGTGACATGGTTGCGTCCGCAGTCCACAGCACAAGGTAAGGTGGTAGGGCCCTGGCCCATCATGCATACATAATGACCACAAGGACACACTTAGATAGATAGTGGAACTGGCTACGGGCACGTGTGCCCGGCCACTTTTTATTGCCAGGGTCACATGTCCAGTGACGCCTGTGCTGGATGGGAGTGTAAGCCAGCACACAGGGAGTGGTTGGTGCTGGCAACAACTAGAACAGTGATCTTCGTATTACACACACAGATTCAATCATAAAGGGTCCATGACTTGCAGTGCACTGAGGTAGGGGCACCAGATCTGGAATCACACACAAAAGATTCAATCATAAAGGGTCCATCACTTGCAGTGCACTGAGGTAGGGGCACCAGAGATGAGCTTGCTCATGTGAAGTGATTGTTAATCATTGTGTCCCTTCGGGATATTCCCGCTGCAGCTGCAGTGGGGTGTGGTACACCTGCCTCATCTTCATTATCATCGTCACAGGTCTTCCCCACTGCCTGAGGCGACATTGTCGCGTCAGCTGTCCACAGCACAAAACTCAATCATAAAGGGTACATGTGTTGTGGTGCACTGAGTTGGTGGCACCTGAAGCGCTCAGCGGGTGCGCAGCCTGTGATGATGCATCGTCCGGGCGGGTCGCACTGATAGCAATGTCTGTTGCCTACTGGACTGCGCTATTAATAAATCAAGACTCAATTTGAATTGTGAGCCCTGCTGACTGCAGTGTAGGCCGGAGGCAGCGGTCAGAAATGGCCCACAGCCACGTGGCGATGACTTGTGGTGCACTGAGTTGGTGGCACCTGAAGCGCTCAGCGGGTGTGCAGCCAGAGGTGATGGCGTGTCCTCGCAGGTCAGGATTGGATTTGATTTGAGAGCCCTGCTGACCGCAGTGTAGGCCAGAGGCAGCGGTCAGAAAGGGCCCACAGCCACGTGGCGATGACTTGTGGTGCACTGAGTTGGTGGCACCTGAAGCGCTCAGCGGGTGTGCAGCCAGAGGTGATGGCGTGTCCTCGCAGGTCAGGATTGGATTTGATTTGAGAGCCCTGCTGACCGCAGTGTAGGCCAGAGGCAGCGGTCAGAAAGGGCCCACAGCCACGTGGCGATGACTTGTGGTGCACTGAGTTGGTGGCACCTGAAGCGCTCAGCGGGTGTGCAGCCAGGGATGATGGCGTGTCCTGGCAGGTCAGGATTGGATTTGATTTGAGTGCCCTGCTGACCGCAGTGTAGGCCGCAGACAGTAATCAGCACACACATAACTCTGCGGTGCTGTGCCGCTGGGTGCGCTGGGGGCCTGTGTCGCGGATGCCAGCGATCAGCTGAGGAGGCTGGCGGTAATGGCGGCGGACTCGTGGCAGGGTGAGGGGCGCCTCCCTGGCAGACGCGTTGGCCATCCGGGAAGTGAACCACGCCCAGAGCCCCGGCCAATTTATTCGCACTCCTACGCTGGCCTGGCGTACGCCGGCCCAGCCCACTCCGCTTACGCTTACAGGGGGGGACGACACCGATACATGACCGGGGTCCTCCCCACTGTCCACAACACTACAAACACCAGCAGTATGTGTCCACATGGACATGTCTGTGCTCTGCATACTGTAGTCTGTCCAGCACATCATCGCCACACTTGGCATTGTGTACATTCTTATTCATGGGTGACTTGTCTCCTTCACACATACTTGGTTCCCACCTCTCCCCACATTCTGCAATTGTGTGGCTGAGTGGCCATGCCGTTTTGTGGAGGTCAGCTGTCTTGTTCTGCGCTGCCTCGGTGGTAGTCCGGGGGGGGTCCTGGGGGTCGTGGCGGTTGCTGTTGTGGCCCTCTTGGGTCTCCGAGCTGCATGGTCAGTAGCTCCATGACATGTGTTGGTCTTCAGATGTGGCTCTGGGCTGGGCTCCCTTTCATGCTGCAGGTTGTCGTCCTGCTTTACACCAGTAAAAGGCAGGTGTTACATCCCTGCTGCTAACGCGCCTTATCGCCTGTTTTTGGGTCGCATCGCGGATCTGGCTGGTCGTTGAGAATATCGCGAAGTGGTGTTTTCGTGTGTTTTTGCACGGGAATGCCTACTCTGCATATCATTAGTGTTAGTTGTCGCTCTCATCCGTGGCGATGTTTTTTGCGGAGGATATCGCTGGGAAGCTCGCGATATTGGCAGTTTGCACCAGCTTGAGAATAGGGCGATAAGTCTATCGCCACTTTTGCGGCGCTAAAGTGCCGATAAATCGGCGATGGCTCCTTGAGAATATGCCCCTATGAGTGGTAACAGTTGCGTTGTAATGGCTGTTTCCCGGCATGTACACGCACATAAAAAAAACTTGTATCAATAAAAGATGAACTCCAACAATGTATGAGAACATATGCTGCTCTTAAATGCTTTGGTTGATTCGCTGGAGTTACCATTTTCTCAGAGGCCATTTAGAAGAGTCCACTGGACAATGAATCACGCCCAGGGAGTTACCTGGTTTCTCCACACTGTGAATAAAACCTTATTATTGACAATAAAGATAATATACAGCATACTATTCAGATTCACAAGTATTTCATATATGTAAGACAACTTTCTTTCATGCAGTATAGTACATTGGGCCATTCACCCAATGCAAATCAGTTATTTAAGAGAGGCAATTGGTTAGTGTTCAGTCAAGGTCTCGTGAAGGTTGCCAAGCATGGATTCTTGGTTTTCAGATCATCACATTTTTTATATGTGACACTTCCTTATGATATATTGATCTAGACAAATAAGACACACTGTTTGACAGTGTGGAGCTTCTTTTTTCTTTCATTTTTTCTCTTTTTATTATAGAGCTGAAACAATACTTTCAGTACATTTACATTTACCAAATATTCCTATTAAATACCATTGCAATTTGTAAACTTTATTCTATTAAAATTCTGCACTCCAAGAGTTTAAAATTTTTAAATGTCAATCACCAACCCTGTCCTGCCCATCTCTTCCCATCCAGGTTGGAGAAGAAAAATTGCCAAACTCTATAATATTTAATAATCGAATAGTTTCTCGAGGCAGAACATTCCCTCATGTGAATATGTAGCACATTTTGTTCAGTCAGTGCCCAAACTCCGGTACTTCCTGTGATTTGGCGTTTATGGGTGATGCTAGAGCGGGTCACCAGTGTTGTGATGAAAAACAGTTGATCTTGACCGAGAGGGGACTAACAGTTGATAAAGCTATACCTAGTAACACAATTATGGGTGAGGGAGCTTAACTGCCCACAACTGTCTCAAATCACTGAAAATGTCACTCTGGTAAGGTTTTAGCTTGGGGTAAGAAGATAACATATGGCTTCAGTTGACATCGCCCAAGGTGAAGGCAACCGTGTTTCATTTGTAGGAAACAATTATTTTTATGGTGAATGGTATAGCTGTCACATGGTAAAATATTGCATACAGGGGTGTTTCCTACCAAGGATCCATTATTTTATCATCTGGTGCAACTTAAGGCAAATTATGGGTCGAATATCAACAATTAAATACTCATTGCTGCCAGCTTCTTTTTACAGTAACCCCTTGTGAAGAGCAGACACTTGAGGTTCTGTTATAAAGTATCCTGGGAGAGCAACAGACAGGTGTGCTCACTTTTTATGCCCCTAAGGCACTTTAATAGTTTTAGGAAGGTCCTCAGATCTTTGCGCAACCCCTTCTGCAATACAGCCCGCACTGGTGCTAAATGTGTGCTGGCATGATCTCAAGGAAGCATTCCCACATTTCAATCATTTCAATCAATCAATCAGCATTTGTAAAGTGCAGCACTGTCACCCCTTGGGGTATCTGGGTGCTGAGGGTGCCATGTCTCAGTCAAAAAGCCAGGTCTTGAGTGTCTGTCTGAAGTCTGCCTGGGAGGGTGCTGTTTGGAGGTGGAGGGGCAGGTCATTCTTGGTCTTGGCGGCGATGTAAGAGAAGGAGCAGGCTCTGCTGCGGCTGTGATGGATGTTGTGTGTGTGTGCAAGGACGAGCGAGGCAGAGTGCAGGTGTCTTGCGGGCAGGTGGAAGTTCAGTCGATGGTTGATGTAGGATGGTCCTTGGTCATGTAGAGCTTTTTATGCATGCGTGAGGATCTTGAACTTGCACCTCTTCTAGATGGGGAGCCAGTGGAGGTTTCTGAGGTGGGGGTGATGTGGGTCCATTTGTGGTGTTCTCTATGGTCTAGATTCTTTTGAGGAGCTAGGTGGAAATCCCGGCATAGAGTGTTGCCATAGTGGAGGTGGCTGGTAATGAGGGCCTGCATGACAGTCTTTCTGGTGTTGATTGACATCCATCTGAAGATTCTGCGGAGCATGTGAAAGGCGTGGAAGCAAAAGGAAGTGACTCCATTGACTTGTCATTTCAGGGACAGTTGGCTGTCGAGGATGATGCCAAAGTTGCATGCATGGTCTGGCGGTGTGGGTGTTGGTCCAAGTTCTGCTGACACCAGCTGTGGTCCCATGCAGAGGTGTTCTTCCCAAAGATCAGTACTTCTGTTTTGTTGAAGTTGAGTTTGAGGCAGCTGTCTCTCATCCATTTGGCTACGTTGGTCATGGTGTTGCAGAACTTGGTTTGAGCTTTGGAGGGGTCCTTTGTGAGTGAGAGGAATAGTTCAGTGTCACATTTGTAAGGGGGCGTTGCCCAATGCAATTGAAGGAACACTTTTCCTCCATGCCTCTGCCATATTACAGGTGCAGTCATAGAGGCCAAGAAAACAGCAGGAGGCGCCCTGACTGTGTGCCACATTGAAATGGCGCACAGTCAGTGGGTGCCACTCCCTCACTGAAGACACACGTTGAATGGAGGGAACGGCGAAAGGGGATCACAGGTACAGCAATTCTCCCTGTAGTAGTCCTTCCTTTCCTCATAAATGCTTTTGGGAGTCGGCCTCAATAAATGCAATTGTTTCAGAAGAAGATTTGCACAAGGTAGCCATTCAAAGTGTATTCATGAGTGTCCCTGCCTTATCTGGGACAACTTTGACGTATTTGGCCATACTCTCTTCGTACAGGTGAAACTAGATGGGTTAGATATAGCATAGGTATGTGTGTCCGACTTTTCCATACTGTGCCAATTGGAAATTTCATGACAGGATGTCCTGCATCTATATTACCTTGGATCGCATTCCAAAACAGGATTGTTCTCTCTAAAATATGTTTTGTAACTAGCCACCATCTTTCCTCTTCCAACAAAGATAGTAAAAAATTCAGGGCAGGTCCAAAAAGATTGCACTCACAGAGATAACCTGATTTTGAAAACACTTACACAGGAATAGGAGAAAGGAGGTTACCTTGAGACAACCCGCATAGCCCTGTAAATAAAGACAGGCATCAACTATTAAGAATGTGCTTACATCCTTAAGGGTGATGATGTTCGGATGCTGGCCATATCGCAGCAGGATTTCGATTTCCTCCGATGGGTCCCTTTTGCTCCTGTCGATAATCTGTAACAGAGGGAGGACAAGAAAGTAAATTGGCTTGCCAGACAGGACAAGAGCCGCTAACCAACATTACAATAAGCTGCATAAATCATTGTAGCAAATAGTAACAAGAAAGAAGCAGATTTTTCTCCTCAAGCCTCTCTGTAGCTTGCATATTCGAACCTTTGCTCGTCCTGCATGCGAGCCCTTGGCAGCCAATCAATAGGTGTAATGGCCCTGCAACACCTGCTGTTGAAATGGCGGCAGCACGCATCGTGCCCACGGCTTGGAGGCTATTTAGGATGCCACAAGCAATTCTCCTCAGCACTCCCTTGATGTCACTCAAGAGCGGCACGATTGCTCTCCTGCGTCCCCTCAACACAAAACCTTACGCTTGTGCTGTTCCTTTGAGCACACTGATTTCACAACGTAAGTGTAAAGTGTCAACATGCTGTCGCCCGAGGGCACACTTCCTCTTCAGAGTGTAAAGTGCTCACCTAAGATTGCATCAAGGCCATGTCGGCTCCTACCTCATCTGAATGCTGCATAGGAAGCATGGTGTGTGCCCACATTTATGAGTATTGCTGTTTTTAATGAAATGCAACGCTCCCTATGCAAACATCACATCAGTGAGCGTTTTAAGAAACCAAAGGGGTGATGACAATTGACTGCTTTGCTTTGTGTCTGGGTTGGCAGTAGACATAGGAAGAAGGAATATCATTACACATCCCTTGCTTGCCTTACTCACGTGAGCTAGATTTACATAGGCGTGCACGTCCATCAGGAGAAGATGCAGGATGCAATAGTAGGGTGTTTACGCTATCAATGCATATTTGGCTATGGAAATGGTCCTTAACTAGAAAGGCTAAGGCTGTTGCAGACCCGTGGGCTTAGTAGATTGCTGTTATTTCTGGAAATTATTCCATATGAACCAGTGTACTCAAAAGGGCAAGATGCTCCCTTCATCAGCAACCTCCAGTACAACCAAGAAAGATGGTGAAAGATTACAGGGACCGGTGTGCTGGGCACAGCAAAATAGCATTCGTCGGTTTGGAAAATGTGAATTAAAGTCATCTTTGGAACATCATGGTCACATACACCATGTGTGGCAACAACAGCCTCGTCTTCCAGGTCATACTGCTCAAAACAGCCCCTCCATTACTACAATAGATCCAGAATTTGCACTAATGTGAGTTGCACTCAGGATGGTTGTTGGGGCCATGCCTCAACTTCTGTAGTCTGGTGAACACTGGAGCCCGATGAAAAGAGATTCTGAGGTTCCAGCAGATCCAGAACTAGCCTTATTGTGTAACCCTCTGAAAATCCAAACACATATCGCAGGCCCGGAAGGGCTCCAGTGGCTCCCAGAGGAGCAACTGATTACATTAAGAACATTTTGCAACCTTTAATAAGCATTTGAAGGCAATGTCCATGACTACCCATGAAAACTAGCCTTCTCCACACCTCCAGGCAGGATCTTAGGTATAGCAGTCCAAAATACATCGGTCAACTTAAATAAATGAAGACTGTCATCTAAGGGAAGGGCTCTGCTCAGCCAATCAGCCGTTAATGGAGTGATGACAACCACCCTCTGTAAGGAGGCGTTTGGTCTTAAGCCAGGTCCTGCCACACTTGGTATAATCTGGTCCAAGGAGGTACAGTGGCCCAAACTTCCTGAAGCAGAGTGGTCACAAATCTGAAGTACTTCTGACTGGAAAAGATACCTCTGGCTGGTTGGCCAGCTGTTGGTCAGGCCATCTTGCATTGTTTCCTATTGTGGCTGCCTCAGATAAAACCTGGGTGGGTTGTTCAATTAGGCGTTGTCCTTCAGTGGGAATGCCAAACAATCTGGGTCACTGGCTTCCTGCAACTAAGACTGATATGAAAGGTGCTGCATTTTTTCCCCTTCTGGCACACCTTGGTGGCTTGGCACACCTATGTTTAGTCACACTTAGACTACTGCAATGATATTTCCCTGTAGCTACTAGTATAGTTAATAGAATACATAGACTACAGAATATAGCAGATAGACCAGTTTGCAGTCTTTGCAGTGATGCCCATATCTCAGTAGGACGATGGTCTCTCCAGTGGCTGCCTCCGAAGCACTGTGTGTGCGCTGTTCAAGAATATATGTTAGGTGCACTGAGCCTTCAACAGAACATGCCCTGTCTTTTTGACAACTTGATGGTACCTGTTAGAAATGAGATTCCTGGTTGGCTGATGTATGCGTCTAGGCCAAGCAGGAACCACCAATCTAGTCAGGGTAAGCTAGATACACACTAAAAGATAGCCTGTGCTCACCCTCTTTTAGCTTGGCACAGGACAGTTAAGCTTATCTAAAGAGGCAAGGTGTAAAGTATTTGTGCAACGCACACCACAATAACACAATGAGCACACCACAAAAAGACTCCACACAGGCTTAGAAAAATAGAGAATATTTATCTGAGCAAAATGAGACCCAAACAACAAAAATCCAATAAGTTGAGATATGAATTCTTAAAGAATAAACCAAAAATAGGGCTTAGATGTCACTAGCGGTCAAAAGGTTACTCGAGCTCGCAAGGGACCGCTACAAATTCAAATATCAGGCTGACCGAGGTGGAGGTCAGGTCAGCTACACGACCCAGACATGTCCACAGAAGAAATACCTTGGCTGGAGCCAGTGTCCTCGTCGAGAGCATACTGCATTGTTGTCGAGCTGTTCAAAGGGGATCCCGCGTCAGCGTCAAGCTCCGTTGAATTGAATGCAATGCGTTGTCAAGCCGCGCAGATCATTGTTGTTGAGATGCTCAGGCTGCTGAACCTCTTTCATTGAGCAACCTCTGCGATGTGCGATGTGGCAGAATTTCTCACGCATTCAATGTAATGCATCGGTTTTAGCAGAAATCAGTTGCAGAACCCACCTCTGAGGCCCAGAGCTTGGAAGCGGCACCTCAGGCAAGGGTAGGACTCGCAGAAGGCAGAGTGTAGCAGCACCAGAAGAATTGTAGGAAGTCTTTTGTGTCCCTGAGGTTTCAGAAAAAAGGATGCAAGCAAACAAGCCCTTTGAGATCACTTGGAGGGAAGGCAGAGTCCAACTCACCTTCCAGCAGAGTCAGGGAGCAGCAGGCAGCAGGGCAACAAGCAGAAAAGCAGTCTTTCCAGAAACCAAAAGTCCTTCTGACAGAGGTTCAGTTTAAGATCCAGAGTTGTCTGAGTTTAGGGTGTCAGAAACCCAGTACTTATAACCAAAAGTTTCTTTGATGTAACTTCAAAGGAACTCTCTGAAGTGCACAATGATCTATTTCAACCCAGTCCTGTCTACAAGGCTAACCCTGGGGGATAAATCAGTGCTTTGTGTGTGGACAGGACACTACTTATTGAAGTGTAAGTGTCAGGAAGACCCATCAGAATGCAAATAAATGCAGATGAACACTCAGAATGCAGATGATCCTCACCTTCCTGTATTTGTGGCTGTTTAGGGGGAATGCACAAAGTGTAGCTGTCACCCAACCCAGACGTGTTTTGGAGACAGGCTGTCAGCCACAAAGAGCAGTAAGTGCAGAGAAATGTCCACTTTCTAAAAGTGTAATTTCTAAAACAATAATGTTAAATTCAACTTCACCAGTAAGGAGGATTTATCATTACCATTCCAAACATATATGAAACATGAAAAAACTACTCTTCTCTGATCAGGATTTACAACTTAAAAGTACATTAAAGAATTCCTAATGCTGGCCTATGAGAGGAGTAGGTCTCACAAAAGGGAAAAACAAATTAGGCTGTTTGTCGCTACCAGTACATGCAAAAACTACAAGTACATGTCCTACCTTTTACTTACATGACACCCTGCCCTTAGGGTTGCTTAGGGCCTACCTTAGGTGTAAGTTTCATGTAATAAAAGGGGAGTTTAAGGCCTGGCAAGTCATTTTAAATGCCAAGTCGAAGTGGCAGTAAACTGCACACACAGGCACTGCAGTGGCAGGCCTGAGACAGGTTTGAAAGGCTACTTCTGTGGGTGGCACAATCAGTGCTGCAGCCCACTAGTAGCATTTGAAGTACAGGCCGTAGGTATATGGTATGTCACTTTACAAGGGACTTACCAGTACAACAAATATGTCAATCAGGTATACAACAATGTCATCATGTTTAGAGGAGAAGCACATGCATTTTAGCACTGGTTAAGCAGCTGTAAAGTGCTCAGGGTTCTAAGGCCAACAAAAAGAATCAGCAAAAATGAGATGCTAAAGGCAAAACGTTGGTTGGGGAAAGGCCACCCTAAGGATGACAGGTCTAACAGCACCTTACATCCCAGGAAGATAGCTGAAATAACAGGCTCATTTGATGCTTACTGTTCCTTGTTTTAGCCAAGCCCAGTGCGATTAGGGGTCCTTCAGAGATTTAGGCTGCCAGATGTGAAACTCTTCACCTCTGGACCTATGCCACATCACTATAGACAGGTTTGCAGATACCTGAAAACAATTCTCTTCTTTAAGCCCTCTTCTACATTTGCTTTAACTACTCCTTTATTGTGATTCCCCCAGGTGGACTTGTGCTTGAGAAATTAATCCATTAATAAAATCGTGCTTCAGAACACAGTGCAGAACCACTGCACTCGAGTCTAATTTATGCAACCAGTGTGATGGAATGTGCCAAGTACTGATTTTTACGACCAGAAACGAGACTTCGTCTAATTATTCATAGTGCTATGAAGCTGCTGTTTGTTACATGTCAGCAGAGTACAAACCAAAATATTGAGTTAACAAATAAATAAATAACAGATGTCATGTGCTGGACTTCTGAACTACCCAACGCCAAATGTGCAAAGCGTCTGACACAGGAACGAATAGGTGCTAAAAAAAAACACCAATGTCTACAACTGGAGAAAATATACATCGCTCTTGTCAATGACGTGCAACATCAAAACGCTTCCCACGTAGGCCGCCTGACAATTTTCATACTCTTACAAGCAAGCAAACCTCATGGTGTTGCGTGCTACCCATCTCTGCTAACACGCTTCGGCCCCTCATCAAGCCTATTAAGGCCTCTAATGTCTTATGTAAGTGCAAATACATTACAACGCTATTGAACTGGAAGAGATACTCAATACGTTTGTGTTGGAGCAAATTTAGTACACAATACTTGTGTGTGTTCAAACATTGAAGAATACGTGAGCCACGCATGTGTTTATTATCATCAGTTTGCTATTTTGGATGTTTAATCTTTAAAGTCACTTTGCTGCTAGCTTTTGGTTTCTGCTAAATATGGCAAAAGCGGTCCCGCAGGAGTCCACAGAAGTCCCGCAGGGTTGCGGATTTTTTCCTACAAAAAAATTATTTTGGACCCAGGAGTGGAGGGTCCCTTTGGGACCCTTCTCCCACAATGCCTAGTCTTACCCTTCCCTCTTATAGTTTTTTTTTTTTTAAATTAAAAGCAGGACTTGGTCTGCAAGTCTTGTAATGGCTGCCTGCAACATTATCTTTAAGTTGCAGGCAGCCGATCAGAGCACTCGCTCTAGAGGGAGAATGTCTCCCATGGGAGCATATTAGCCCAAGGAAAACAGACCTTTGGGCCAATCAGAACACTCTATTTTTAAAATTGAGTTCGAGGGACTGTTGCAAGAGTCCCTCAAACCCAACCGTTCAGATATACAGATATTTTTCTCCCTTAATATCTTAAAAACTACTCCCCAGATTTACACCAAATCACAAAAAGCACACTTTCTGTGCCAAGATCTAGCTTCTTGACACATTTGGTGTAATTCCAGTCAGCAGTTTTTGTGGTAGTGCTTCTTTAAAAAGTCTATGGAAATGATTGGGGACTTTTCATTTTGGAACCCCTACTTTTTCTCGGCCCCTGCTTGATGGATCACCCTGAAACTTTCCAAGCGCAAACTAGGTGAAAGAAGCACTTTTTTGAAAGTTTCATGAAGATTTGGCAAACGCCACCAAAGTTAGTAGCAAAACACAAAGGTATTTCCAATGGAAAGCTGACCTAACTCTAACTACCCAGTGGCAACCACCACTGGATAATGACTGATACTCCTACAGGAGACACTACCCTGCACGATATTGAGTTTTACCTAATGTGTTCATGCCTGGTAAAATCTATTGCTTTTCCACACACATATTCATCTATGCGCAGAAAGGACTCAGAGCTACAAACTAGAGGTGGGCGAGCCCCTGAAAGCCGCGCCAGGCTCAAGCCTGAAGCCTGGCACTGGCTCAGCCTGAAGTCCTTTTGTAACCTCAAGCCCATAACGAGCCAAGATTTAATTTGGCTTCTGAGTGCCTTCCTCCCTCTACCCCAGATGTGGCATTATGGCCAGAGCTGCAGACTATGGAACTGGGAAACCAGGTTTGAGTCTCGGCAGCAGCTCAACATCCTGTGATTCTGGGCCTATAAACAATGCATTTAACCCTGTGTAATTATTTGGGGCTCATGTAAAGCACTCCTTTACCTTTGGGTCGAGTTTGCACTACATTTAAAAAAATGCAGAATCATGCACTAAGAGGTAAAAAAAGGCTTAACATAAGGGAA
This sequence comes from Calotriton arnoldi, assembly GCA_963921515.1. NCBI lineage: Eukaryota > Metazoa > Chordata > Amphibia > Caudata > Salamandridae > Calotriton > Calotriton arnoldi. The sequence goes on along the minus strand of CAWUFW010000683.1, from coordinate 3,223,451 downwards.
GGCAAATAGATATCCATTTAGTGGCTGATTTGTACAAAGGAAAACCTAGATTAATTGCGGCTTCCCTGCTCAAATTGTGTGATCTTATGCAAATAATTTATTTCACCAAAACTCTTTTTTTCTTCATTTTCACTTATGAAAGCACTTTTAAACATCTGAGTTCAGACTACCAGTTGTACAAAACTATCACTTTCAATTAGTACTTCTCAGCGCAGTGCTATAACGTGCCCTATTGATGTCAAAGCTACCACATGTTAAAGAAATACACTTTTTTGAATTTTGAAGAGGCTTTATCAAGTTTTACATTATGTTCGTTGTATGATTTACATACCAAATATTTTCAGGGCTCGGCTCGTGCACAGACTCTAAGATCAGAGCCAGATTATTGGCTCTCCCTGTTCATTTGTGGGCTTGCCCACCTCTACTGGAAATCGAATGTAAAAATGGACTTGGTAATTCCGGGTCCCACTTATTGGATGATTCTTTAAATGTTGCTTCAACTACGCTCCAGGAAGAAGGAAAAAAATATAGCTGATTATAAGTCTCAGGTGCCAGACTTCAAACCCGCATAGATCACTGTGGGTATCCCAGCTACAGTTTAGCCATTAGTCACCAGCTTAAGACTCTATGGCAGGGGGTTGCTGTAGCAGTCGATGAGTCATCCGGATTTATCCAAGTTGAAGGGGAAAAGACGCCGGAAGCCCCAAACCACAGGTTTCTTCAAAATAATTCAGTTCTGCGCTCTGCTCACCGACTTCTGAATCCAGGACACAACTGTGTGCTCTTTTTTAACTTTAATCATTTGCCGGGCTCCTGTGGAGGATTCTGTGCCGCCGTTCATCCGTTCGACATCAAATGCGCAACAACTGTACGCAGATGCTTAGCATGAATGCCTGCTTCCTTAAAAGCAAAATTAATTTAAATGTAAATGTGTGCAGCTTCATGCGGGCGGGACTTCTGATGTTCTTTCCCAATGGTTCTTTGACTGAAGCCAATAGAACAAAGTGGCCAGTCTTATGATGTTTGAACACGCTGCTCATTATTGGTTTTCTCCATTGCAACTATTAATCATCGGATGCTGTTGGAGGTGCTGCTGTTTAGTGTGTGACTTCACTACTGTGCAACAACTACAGGTGCAGGGACTTCTCTTCAGGGCCGGACTGGCCATAGCGGGCACCGGGCGTTTCCCCGGTAGGCCGCTAGGGTGGGGGGCCGGTTTTGGATCCCTGGGGGCCGTTTTTGTTACCGGGGGTCGGCAATATCGGCCCCCGGTAACAAAATCGGCCGAAACCGGCCCTCGCAAACTGCTCGGCTGCACTCCCCCTCACCCCAGGGGGGGGCCGGCTGAGCAGTTTGCCAGGGCCGGTTTCTGTTCCCAGTCCGGCCCTGCTTCTCTTTCTCTTTCATCCCTGTTGGCGAGCAAGCAGGTCACAGCCTCTTGGGGAGGTTGTTGGATCTGTTACTTCATGGTCTGATTTGGAGGACGAGGTGGGTGGGCGTACCACATTGCACAATATTTGCAAGGCCCAAGGCAGCCTCACTTCCTCAAGGGGATCCGCTGTGACTGTCCCACCCAAGGGGGCAACTGAGGGAGCAGCAGAGCAGCATGCTCATGGTTGGGCATCTGCAACATGGCGGGCGGGAAGCAAAGGAGCAACTCCTCCCCATCCTTCGGAAACACAACTACCCAGCTACCAAGCACCATAAGTGAATTATTGTGAATTATTATTCCATCTCCTTTCAGCAACCAACCACACACCTCTGCTCTGCAGGACTCCTACTCACACACATCCCATGCATACACAGAACCAGATCAGGAACACAGGCGTTCCCTTGCATTGCTCCTAAAGCATGAAACGGCCTCCTACTCCAAGTCAGAGCCTCCTCTGCGCTTCTTGAATTCCGCAACAAGCTGAAGACCTGACTTTTCAATTATCCAACTTACCATAGGCAAGACTAGGCACACACACACACCTGCTTAGTGCTAGGATGCCCTTGCAGGTGATAGTGTGCTTTACAAATACACATAACAAGTACTAAGATGCTATTTAAGAGAAAATCCCTATATACCAATAAACAATAAGAGAGGGAGGGAATTTTTAAGGAGCACTCTTGGTCCCCCAGGTTATATAGTCCAAATAACAAAAGAGTGTGCCTTCTTAGGAGAAGAGCAAGCATGAAGAATCAAATTTGATTCTTTAGAAAGCCCTCACTCACCAACCTGGTTGGTGACATGCTTCATCATCGGGCCCCACCAGGAAGGTCGAGTACCTCCCCGGCGTGCTTCAACGCCAGAATTACTGCGGAGCAGGTTAATGTTCTAAGTGACAAGTGCAAGTGATTGTGAAGTGAATTAAAAGTGTCTAGGTTGTGTCCAAAAGTAATTTTATTCGTCGGCCAACCAGGCACGGATAAAAACAAAGTGAGTAATGTATGTGCTGGATAGATTGGTCAGCTATGTCTCACTGTGTGTGGTCAACATGTTTCTGCCTCTGTGATGCTACTAGCTAGGCATTCTTCAGGACCAGAGTGAAGACCCCGGCGGTATGAGCGCGCTAAGGCTCACCCTAACCAGGAGGTCAAATATGTGAAAAACAGGAAAATAATCTGAAAAACCTGCTGTTACTGCGGGAACCTTCTTAATTATAGGAACCCAGCAATTATCTGAAAGGATTCAGACACAAACAAACATCCAGAAATAAATACGTTCGTTAAACCTGTGGTCACAGGGCGTTCGTTGTTCCAGTTTCAGCATGCACAAGTGCTCTTCTCGGAGTGCACCGCAACTATATCTCAAGGAGCTATGGTGCAATATAGTGAGATATGAAAGTGCACATATTTTTTCACATTATTGGTAGTGGTAAAGACTAAGGGGCATATTAGCAAGGGCCATTATCTCCGCTTTTTGGCTTTAAGAGCCAAAAAGCGGAGATAATATTACCGCCCTATTACTAAGGCGGGTGCTAACATGCATTAACGCATGTTAGCACCCGTTTTCCCCACGCTCTCGCTCTGCATCTCTAATGAGATGCAAAGTGGTCGTTCCTTCCCAGGATAACAGGAGAAATGTCGCTAACCGACATTTCTCCTATTATCAAGCTGCAGGCGAACATGCAGAGTGATTAGAAAAGCAGCGCTAACCGCGGTTAGCGCTACTTTTCTAACGCCTGCTCTCAGTATGACTTAGCCATGATATCCTATGTAAGGTGGATATCATGGCTGAGTCTGTCCTGCCCTATCAGCAAGCTATCGCCAAAAGTTGTGTGATTATCGCTGGATTTCCAGCGATAATCGCACATTTGGCAGTTAGCGCTTGCAATTTTATCACTGTTGAGATGAGCGTTGCTGATAGCACGCTATCTCAGTGATAAAATTCAGCGTTAGTCAGGCGATAATTATCCTCGCGCTAAGCGCGCTGAGCGATAATTATCGCCGGACCTTAGTAATATGCCCCCAAATCCACTCGTAATGTGATGGTACCTTGTTTATAGCGCTATTTCACCTGCACGCCTACTAGGGCGTTAAATGGTATCAAAGCGTCAATGTCAGAAACGCTATCGTGACTTAAAGGAACTCGCCAGTGCAGTTTGGTGGGTGGGTTAAAGAACAGAAAATTAAAAATCAAAAATCTTACATGTGGGGTGATCAGTAATCACACCATGGGTCTCGGGAGGGGGTGGTGGCTAGTAGGCACACCCTATAGGGAAACATAAAGGAATGAGGTGATAAAGAGATTCTATCCCCATTTTGCAAGCAAGTTACTTATCTGTATCGTCTCGCTGCTATAGAGTTACACTCACGCCGGCAAAGCCAGGCACCCGCTTGGTACCTGATCGAGCCCTCAAAACACCGGACCCCGTCGATAGGTGGGCCGGTGTTCCACACGTTCTTATAAGGGGTTGTAAGGAGAGATCCGAGGCCCTCGGTTTGCGTGTCGCCGTCCCTGGGGGGGCCATGGTGCCTACGTCATTACGTCTACGGCGTCCAAATGGCCAATCAGGGTAGTGGGTGATAGGTCATGTGTCCCGCAGCGTCACGAGTAATACTAGAACGCTGACCTCAGTCGTGCCTCTGATGAATATCAACAAAGCTTTATTGACAGGCGATAGTCGCCTGTGTCACATGGTATTTAAGCTTCAAGGCGGAGGAAAATAAATGTAAGGGAATATTAAAGAAAGGGGATCTAAAGGAAGCCGAGGAATGGGAAAAGAATTATTAACTGACAGAGTAGAAGTTACGTCTGCCCTCTTACGTGCATAGTTTGCCTGATGTGTCATGTCAACCCAACAGAGTGCATTGGATGCCTATCCAACATTATCAATGATGAGGTACGTGCATGTTTAGTATGCCACACTTGGTTATCTAGATTCAATCTAAGCCAATGTGTGGGTACTTAGAATCCCTCATGGTGCGCGATGATATTAATCAAATGCGAATTAGTAGTTAGCTCCATCATGTGGCTGTAGAGCATCAGTCCATACAAAAATGCAAATATAATGAGTCTATAGATGTTTAGACTGTGTCATGTAGTACAAAAAAAGAGGGGGGTAATAAATCCCCTACCAGGAGAATATCTTGGCTACAGAGTGTCTATAATTGCACGTGTGCAGATGGTGTGGGTCAGCAGATCTGATATTTGATGGGTGTGGTCCATGAGCCTGAACGAGAGCTAAGAGTATGGTTTTATTAGCCTCTTATAACAGTGCTCCAAGGAATGTGATCATTAAGCCCTTCTTTGTCTGTGCCCAGACGGTAGACCCACCTCTGTTCTTTCTCAAACAGGGACTGCTGTATGTTTCTACCTAAGGTCACCTGTTCAATGACTGTCCACTTCAAGTCATTCGTGGTGTGATTTTGTTGTATGTAGTGTTCACTTAGTTTTGTCGTGATTCTCCTACACCGGATGTTACTTCTGTGTTCGCCAATACATTGTTTCACTTTCCGTGTCGTCATCCCTACATAACGCAACCCACAGGTACAGGTGATCAAGTATACCACATTCGTGGAGTTGCCGTTAGTGTGGGTGCGTTGTGTCCAGGTTTTTCCTGGTTCAAGGTTAAGGGCCTTCGTGTGGGTAGTCAAGTGGCAGATACTACAGTTAGCGCAAGGAAAATGACCCACTACTCTTGGTAAGCCCCATGCTGCAGTTATGGACGGAGTGCCAATGGATTCCTCAATTTTAGGTCGTGTGTGAACCAGTGAGTCTCTGAGACTACGGCCCCTTTTAAAAGAGAAAAGGGGTTTCTCCCATGTCCTGTTACTGCTTGTGATTATTCTCCAATGTTTGTTTATCACTTTCTTAACTGTAGTAGACGCAGTACTGTATGTAGTAACACAGGTAAGGGGGATTTCTTTCTTCTCTCTAGGGTTGTCTTCCAGGAGAGCCTCCCTAGGTTGGTTCCGGGCTCTTTTGTAGCTCTTGTTCAGAATTCTTTCTGGGTAACCTCGATTCTTCAGTCTGGAGGTCTGGAGCGACCTCTGACCCTGCTCGCAGGCAGGTCGCTCCCCACGCTGCTGCACGGCTCTGCCTGCATTGTTTTTGCCTAGTCTTGTATTTTCCCCTGTGCCTAACTTGCTTTCTTGACCAGACTTGTTTTTATTCCTCTGTGCCTGTACTTGCTTTCTTGCCCAGACTTGTTTTTATTCCCCTGTGCCTAACTTGCTTTCTTGCCCAGACTTGTTTTTATTCCTCTGTGCCTGTACTTGCTTTCTTGCCCAGACTTGTTTTTATTCCCCTGTGCCTAACTTGCTTTCTTGCCCAGACTTCTTGTTTTTATTCCCCTGTGCCTAACTTGCTTTCTTGCCCAGACTTGTTTTTATTCCCCTGTGCCTAACTTGCTTTCTTGCCCAGACTTGTTTTTATTCCTCTGTGCCTGTACTTGCTTTCTTGCCCAGACTTGTTTTTATTCCCCTGTGCCTAACTTGCTTTCTTGCCCAGACTTGTTTTTATTCCTCTGTACCTGTACTTGCTTTCTTGCCCAGACTTGTTTTTCCTTCCTGTGCCCAGTTCTCCCGCGGCCCCTGCCCGTTTTTCCCGCCGCTGCGTCCCTGCGGCCCCGCCCCACTGCAATCCCATTCGCCGCCCCGCCTCCCAGCTGCTCCTCCCTCCCACATCCCCTCATATGGAGGCCGCGCAGCGGCCGCGCCGCTGGCGCACCGAAGGCGCGCCTAAGGCAAGCCCGTCTGCGCCCGTCCGCGCCTGGACCGCGCCCAGCACCAGGACCCCTGGACCCCGCGAACGCCACGACGCCCGACACCGCTACGATGCCAGAACCCTCCACGCACTCAACACCGGACGATCACACACCTGCTTCCTGGCCGCCCCGAAGCGCACCCACGGAGCTTTCACCTGCCGGAACTGCAGCTTCACAAGCATCCGCCCCACCATGCTGCCGACCAGGAAAGAACCCAAACACCTCAGATGCATCCTTCTCAACACCCGCTCCGCCCGCAAACATGCCGTTGAACTCTGGGACCTACTCGACTCAACCTCCCCAGACGTCGCCTTCCTGACGGAGACCTGGCTGAACCCCGCCTCGGCACCCGACATAGCCATAGCCGTCCCGGAAGGCTACAAGATCACCCACAGGGACCGCACCAATGGAGCAGGAGGAGGAATCGCGGTCGTCCACAGGAACACTCTCAGAGTCTCGACCAACACCGACGACACCCTCAGCACCGCCGAACACCTGCACTTCCAGATCCACACCGACCCCAACACCACCCTCAGAGGAACCCTCATCTACAGACCCCCCGGACCCCGACCACAGTTCAGCGACTCCATCGCCGACTTCGTCAGCACACACGCCCTCGCCTCCACGGACTACATCCTCCTCGGGGACCTGAACTTCCACCTCGAGAACAACAACGACACCAACTCCACCACCCTGATCGACAACCTAGCTAACCTCGGACTCAGACAGCTAGTCACAACATCCACCCACTCCGCCGGTCACACGCTTGACCCCATCTTCTTCGCAAGCCCCCACGTCTCCTTCAACCACACCACCGAACTCCACTGGACCGACCATCGCTGCATCCACTTCACCTTCAAGAAACCCACCATGCATCACCGCACCCAACAGATGCCTCGCCGCTGCTGGAGCAAAGTCACCGAAGACCAGCTAACCACCACCCTCGCCCAGAGCCCACCCGCCGACCCCACCAACCCCGACACCGCCGTCCGCAACCTCAGACAGTGGATCAACGACTGCGCCAACACCCTCGCCCCGATCAAGAAACCCTCCAACAGTCACACCAACAAGAAAGCCAGCTGGTTCACTGAAGACCTCCGGGTCTCCAAGCAAACCTGCCGAAAGCTGGAGAAGATCTGGCTCCGTGAACGAACACCGGACAGCCACGCAGCCCACAAGAACGCCACCCGCAGACACCATCACCTCATCAGATCCGCCAAAAGGGCCTCCTTCAAAGACCGCCTAGACAACAACGCGCACAACAGCAAAGAGCTCTTCAACATCGTGAAGGAACTCTCCAACCCCAGCTCCAACACCAACGACGTCCCACCCTCGCAAGACCTGTGCGACTCGCTGGCCACCTTCTTCCACCGCAAGATCGCAGACATCCACGACAGCTTCAACGCCACGACCGCCCCGACAACCACTGAGACCTCCGCCCCCACGACCACCATCCGCACCAACCGCCTGCTCTCCTGGACCAACATCAACGATGACGACACCATCAAGATCATGAACACCATCCACTCCGGATCTCCGTCAGACCCATGCCCACACCACATCTTCAACAAAGCCAGCACAGCCGTCGCACTCCATCTCCGGAAAGTCATCAACACCTCCTTCGAGACAGCAACCTTCCCGGAGAGCTGGAAGCACGCCGAGATCAACGCCTTACTCAAGAAACCCAAGGCGGACCCCAAGGACCTCAAGAACTTCCGGCCCATCTCCCTGCTCCCGTTCCCGGCAAAGGTCATAGAAAAGACCGTCAACGAACAACTGACCCGCTACCTCGAGGAGAACAACATCCTGGACCCTTCCCAGTCCGGGTTCCGCAGCAACCACAGCACCGAGACTGCCCTCATCGCCGCCACCGATGACATCAAGTCCCTGCTGGACAACGGAGAAACGGCGGCCCTCATCCTCCTGGACCTGTCAGCCGCCTTCGACACGGTCTGCCACCACACACTATGAACACGCCTCCACAACGCCGGGATCCAAGAGAAGGCCGTGGACTGGACCACCTCCTTCCTCTCCGGCAGAACACAGAGCGTCCGCCTTCCCCCTTCCGCTCCGAAGCCACCGAGATCATCTGCGGCATACCCCAGGGCTCTTCCCTCAGCCCAACTCTGTTTAACATCTACATGGCACCGCTCGCCCACGTCGCCCGTCGGCACGACCTCAACATCATCTCCTACGCCGATGACACCCAGCTGATCCTCTCCCTCACCAAGGACCCCCACACCGCCAAAACCAACCTTCACAAAGGAATGAAGGCCGTCGCTGAATGGATGAGGAACAGCCGACTGAAGCTGAACTCGGACAAGACGGAGGTCCTCATCCTCGGATCCACCCCTTCGGCCTGGGACGACTCCTGGTGGCCGACCGCACTGGGAACCGCCCCAACACCCACCGACCACGCACGCAACCTAGGGGTCATCCTCGACTCCACCCTCTCCATGACTAAACAGGTCAACGCCGTCTCCTCCGCCTGCTTCAACACCCTCCGCATGCTCCGCAGGATCTACAAGTGGATCCCCACTGAAACAAGAAGAACGGTCACCCAGGCCCTCATCAGCAGCAGGTTGGACTACGGAAACGCCCTCTACGCAGGAGCCTCGGCCAAACTCCTGAGACGGCTCCAACGCATCCAGAACGCCTCTGCACGCCTGATCCTCGACATCCCTCGCCGCAGCCACATCACACCCCACCTAAGAGACCTGCACTGGCTCCCGGTCAACAAGAGGATAACCTTCAAGCTCCTCACCCACGCACACAAGGCACAACACCGGACCAACGTACCTCAACAGACGACTCAGCTTCTACACCCCCACCCACCAGCTCCGCTCCGCCGACCTCGCCCTCGCCACAGTCCCCCACTTCTGAAGAGCGACCTCCGGTGGCAGATCGTTCTCCCACCTCGCCGCCAAGACCTGGAACACCCTCCCCATCCACCTACGGCAGACCCAAGACCTGCTGACCTTCAGAAAACTCCTCAAGACCTGGCTTTTCGAGCAGTAGCAGCATTCCCCACCCCAGTGCCTTGAGACCCTCATGGGTGAGTAGTGCGCTTTACAAATGATATGATTGATTGATTGGAGGTAAGGTCTGCTGATTGGTTGTGAAAGTCATCCAATTTACTGCAGTTCCTTCTTAACCGAAGGTATTGTCCGTATGGCAGGTTTTCCCAAAGGGGCCTAGGATGGAAGCTAGAAAATTCTAGTAGATTATTTTTGGCAGTCGGTTTATAATGTGTCTTAGTAGTGAGGCCTCTCTCTGATTTCGTGATGAACACATCCAGGAATACTACCTCATGTTGATTACAAGTGTGGGTAAATTTAAGGTTCTGGTCAAGGGTATTGATCCAGAGAAGGAAGTCATTGAGAACGTTTTCAGGTCCTTTCCATATCATTAGGACGTCATCAATATACCTCTTCCAAAATGCTATGGAAGAGGCATATGGGTTGTCGGCAGGAAGGATGAATCTGCGTTCGAAGTTGTGGACGTACAAACCAGCCACACTAGGGGCAAAAGTGCTGCCCATCGAAGTTCCAGTTGATTGCAAGAACAGATTACCTTTATACTCCCCAAAAAGTTTTGGGGAGTGCCAGAGAGGCACACCCCAGAATGAATTCTTTTGGAGTCTGATATTCCCAAACCGTCTCACCCAATTCCTCACCCAGGACCCTGATGGTATCGTCCTGGGGAATGCTGGTGTATAGACTCTCTATATCGAGGGTCACTAGCATGGTTGAAGTATCATCGGTGGTCACTTCTTGCAGAAGATGTAAAAGACTCTTGGTGTCTTTGAGGTACGTTGACGTCTGCTGTATAAGTGGTTTCAGGAAGAAGTCACAAAACCGTGACAACGGTTCGAGTAAGGAGCCGATCCCCGAAACGATCGGGCATCCAGGTGGGGGTGTCCTGTTTTTGTGCGTTTTAGGCAACGTGTAAAAATAAGGTATGACGCCACCTCCTTCAGTCAGGAAGGCAGCCTCATTTCTGGTAATGTAGCCATTCTCTTCTGCCTCTTTGACCATGTTCTTAATTTCGGTCTTCAATTCTGGAGAGGGGTCAGTAGTCAGGGGGGTGTAGTTCTTCCTATCATCAAGGAGACGTTGACATTCTTGCTCATAGTCCCCTGTATTCTGAATTACAACCCCTCACCCTTGTCAGCTGGTTTGATGGTGATCGCAGTATTTGATTGCAGTCCTTGGAGCGCTTGATATTCTATTTTACTTAGATTTTTTAATGTATTGCCCTCTTCAAAGGTCTCTATTTCATGAAAAACCACCTGTTCGAAAGTTATAATTTCGGCTGGTACCCCATGAGGGGGAGGGGTGAAAGATGATTTCAACCTGAGTCCTGTATTGACTGGATTCTCATGTGGTTCACTGGCTTCTTTGCCCTCAAAGTAGGCTTTCAATTTGAGCTTTCTAAGAAAACCGACTGCCAAAAATAATCTACTAGAATTTTCTAGCTTCCATCCTAGGCCCCTTTGGGAAAACCTGCCATACGGACAATAACTTCGGTTAAGAAGGAACTGCAGTAAATTGGATGACTTTCGCAACCAATCAGCAGACCTTACCTCCAGACTGAAGAATCGAGGTTACCCAGAAAGAATTCTGAACAAGAGCTACAAAAGAGCCCGGAACCAACCTAGGGAGGCTCTTCTGGAAGACAACCCTAGAGAGAAGAAAGAAATCCCCTTACCTGTGTTACTACATACAGTACTGCGTCTACTACAGTTAAGAAAGTGATAAACAAACATTGGAGAATAATCACAAGCAGTAACAGGACATGGGAGAAACCCCTTTTCTCTTTTAAAAAGGGCCGTAGTCTCAGAGACTCACTGGTTCACACACGACCTAAAATTGAGGAATCCATTGCCACTCCGTCCATAACTGCAGCATGGGGCTTACCAAGAGTAGTGGGTCATTTTCCTTGCGCTAACTGTAGTATCTGCCACTTGACTACCCACACGAAGGCCCTTAACCTTGAACCAGGAAAAACCTGGACACAACGCACCCACACTAACTGCAACTCCACGAATGTGATATACTTGATCACCTGTCCCTGTGGGTTGCGTTATGTAGAGATGACGACACGGAAAGTGAAACAACGTATTGGCGAACACAGAAGTAACATCCGGTGTAGGAGAATCACGACAAAACTAAGTGAACACTACATACAACAAAATCACACCACGAATGACTTGAAGTGGACAGTCATTAAACAGGTGACCTTAGGTAGAAACATACAGCAGTCCCTGTTTGAGAAAGAACAGAGGTGGGTCTACCGTCTGGGCACAGACAAAGAAGGGCTTAATGATCACATTCCTTGGAGCACTGTACTAAGAGGCTAATAAAACCATACTCTTAGCTCTCGTTCAGGCTCATGGACCACACCCATCAAATATCAGATCTGCTGACCCACACCATCTGCACACGTGCAATTATAGACACTCTATAGCCAAGAGATTCTCCTGATAGGGGATTTACTACCCCCCCTTTTTTTGTACTACATGACACAGTCTAAACATCTATAGACTCATTATATTTGCATTTTTGTATGGACTGATGCTCTACAGCCACATGATGGAGCTAACTACTAATTCGCATTTGATTAATATCATCGTGCACCATGAGGAATTCTAAGTACCCACACATTGGCTTAGATTGAATCTAGATAACCAAGTGTGGCATACTAAACACGCATGTACCTCATCATTGATAATGTTGGATAGGCATCCAATGCACTCTGTTGGGTTGACATGACACATCAGGCAAACTATGTACGTAAGAGGGCAGACGTAACTTCTACTCTGTCAGTTAATAATTCTTTTCCCATTCCTCGGCTTCCTTTAGATCCCCTTTCTTTAATATTCCTGATCCAACGCGATATTAGCAAACAGCATTCATACACCAAATACTCACTTGGGCCCATATATTCATACTACGCTAATAATTACGCTGGTGAGTCAGTTGTACTCTTTATCAAAATCCCTGCTACCAATTACCTTCTGATTGAAGAGTAATGACTTACCAATGAATCCTTTGCTAATTGGGAAGTTTAAAATGAGTGACATTCATTATAATACATAATCCTGAAAATAACCACTGAGTCAGGAAGTTTTAAAATGTTTATCTAAAGATTTTAGCAGAGTAAAATACAGAACCACATGGTACTTAATCGCATATCAAGGATAAAGCACAGAATAATTATTGATTATAACGGTCCCTCAGAAAGGAGAAGTTAGAGACAGCAGCGCAACTAAAGGTTGCAAGTATATTTACCTAAGTGCGAGAACCAAACCCCTTGGCCAAGGAGTTGGAAAAGAATAAGACCCAGGAAGGATGAAGAGCAAAGACCTCCTCCAGGTTTAGGACAGGACCGGTGACCTCTCTACAACTACGCCTGCGTCGTTCCCCTCTCTGATACTCAGCTTCTCCTCGATTCTCCTGTGTCTCCCTTCTAATGGACTCCGCCGCCCCCTCCTCAGGACCTCTTCTGGACAGCGATTCAGTCTGCAATCGATCAGCTTGGCAGTCTGTAGCTAGAAGCTAGCTAATTAGCGAATTCTATATCTATTATACCCCTCTACGCCCATGTACCTCCCCTTAATGTTGCCAAAATATGGGACCACTACCTCTGATTGGACAGGGACAGGGGGTGGATTCTCACACCATATGATTTTGGTTCATTTTCTGTAGGCCATTGTTTTAAAATACCGCCCTCAAATTTAATACATTTGCTTTATTTCCCACCCGTCTCACGACAAATGTTATATATTTTTCATAAACATAGTTGCAAAGACAACAGGAACAACATGAATACATCGATGTTGGTCATTAGGTCGTGGCCTTGGACGACGTCCAGGTTGACTTCATCTTTATTCTTTGGCAGGCAGGCAGGACACATGCGCAGAATCATTTGTCTATCGAGTTTCAGTTCACCAACCCCAGGCCCAAGTTTACGAACTAATAAAAGTACAAGAAGAAAATATTAAAATCACAAATAAAATGTTTCACTGTATACCCACTCTTTCTACTCTATCCCCATTTACTTATAAATTCTATCCCGCATTAGTAGCGTTAAGAAACGACAAATTAATAATAACATGAGAGCAAGCTGAAGCATGTGAAAACATCAAGCAGCCATTTTAATGCACACTGCGCAGAAGCAGGAGTTTCCCACCAAGCAAAGAGAGACGTCACACCATGTGATATGGTTGAGACATGCGCAGTAAGATTCCCGTGCTTTAGCGGCCATTTTAGATTACGGACAAGCGTTATTTGTTAGTTAAACACATAGGCAAGCTTCCTTACTATTCGTGTAGTGTATGCAAGGATTAATATAAACAATACAAGATTAATAAATTAATACTGTGAGTTGATTGTATTCGAGCAAATCTCATTTGTGAATCCTTGCTCCATCATTCCCTTACATTTATTTTCCTCCGCCTCGAAGCTTAAATACCATGTGACACGGGGCGACTATCGCCTGTCAATAAAGCTTTGTTGATATTCATCAGAGGCACGACTGAGGTCAGCGTTCTAGTATTACTCGTGCCGCTGCGGGACACATGACCTATCACCCACTTCCCTGTTTGGCCATTTGGACGCCGTACACGTAATGACGTTGGCACCATGGCCCCCCCAGGGACACCGACACGCAAACCGAGGGCCTCGGCTCTCTCCTTACAACCCCTTATAAGAACGTGTGGAACACCGGCCCACCTATCGACGGGGTCCGGTGTTTTGAGGGCTCGATCAGGTACCAAGCGGGTGCCTGGCTTTGCCGGCGTGAGTGTAACTCTATAGCAGCGCGACGATACAGATAAGTAACTTGCTTGCAAAATGGGGATAGAATCTCTTTATCACCTCATTCCTTTACTTTTCCCTATAGGGTGTGCCTACTAGCCACCACCCCCCTCCCGAGACCCATGGTGTGATTACTGATCACCCCACATGTAAGATTTTTGATTTTTAATTTTCTGTTCTTTAACCCACCCGCCAAACCGCACTGGCGAGTTCCTTTAAGTCACAATAGCGTTTCTGACATTGACGCTTTGATACCATTTAACGCCCTAGTAGGCGTGCAGGTGAAATAGCGCTATAAACAAGGTACCATCACATTACGAGTGGATTTAGTCTTTACCACTACCAATAATGTAAAAAAATATGTGCACTTTCATATCTCACTATATTGCACCATAGCTCCTTGAGATATAGTTGCGGTGCACTCCGAGAAGAGCACTTGTGCATGCTGAAACTGGAACAACGAACGCCCTGTGACCACAGGTTTAACAAACGTATTTATTTCTGTATGTTTGTTTGTGTCTGTTCTTCCTTTCAGATAATTGCTGGGTTCCTATAATTAAGAAGGTTCCCGCAGTAACAGCAGGTTTTTCAGATTATTTTCCTGTTTTTCACATATTTGACCTCCTGGTTAGGGTGAGCCTTAGCGCGCTCATTCCGCCGGGGTCTTCACTCTGATCCTGAAGAATGCCTAGCTAGTAGCATCACAGAGGCAGAAACATGTTGACCACACACAGTGAGACATAGCTGACCAATCTATCCAGCACATACATCACTGACTTTGTTTTTATCCGTGCCTGGTTGGCCGACGAATAAAATTATTTTTGGACACAACCTAGACACTTTTAATTCACTTCACAATCACTTGCACTTGTCACTTAGAACATTAACCTGCTCCGCTGTAATTCTGGCGTTGAAGCACACCGGGGAGGTACTCGACCTTCCTGGTGGGGCCCGATGATGAAGCATGTCACCAACCAGGTTGGTGAGTGAGGGCTTTCTAAAGAATCAAATTTGATTCTTCATGCTTGCTCTTCTCCTAAGAAGGCACACTCTTTTGTTGTTTGGACTATAAAATCCCTATATAAACACATCATCTTATTTTCTCTAGACAAGCACTAACATTTAACTTGTTACCCAGTTTATTATAACTGTGTTGCAAAAAATATATATTTTTTGCGGCTGCCCTCACTGTGGCCCTGGAGACCACATCCCCCAGGGCGATTATCAAATAAAGGGTAGAGGGACATGCAGACCCCTCCATGAGACTCAGTGGGGCCCTGGGTACCCCAGCCCCCGTGGCTGATTTCAAATTAAAGTAGAGGGGGCATGCAGCCCCTTCCCCAAGCCTGTAAAGTCCCCAGGGACCCCATCCCCTGGGGCTGGCTCAAACACTGTGCTCTGGAGAGCCCATTCCCGTACACAGTAGTTTCCCTGCCCGCAAGAGTGTGGGCAGGGAAACATATGTCTGTTCCCACCTGACATAAGCGTTTTAAAAAAACTCCCTGCTGGGTGGGAGCAGGAAAGCGGACAGGAAAGGCATGTCTGCTCTCACTCTGCAGGAGCTTTAAAAATGCTCCTGCCAGGTCAGAGCAGACTTTTGTTTCTCTGCCCATGCTCTTGTGGGCGGGGAAATTCAGATTGCTCCAAACAAAAACAGCAGCTCCCGCCGGGCGGGAGCAATTCTGGCTCCCACAGCACCAAGTATGGGTCCATGCGGGGAGCCGCCAGGGGCTGCTGGGGCCCTGGGGCTCCCCCTTGGCCCCAAAGTATTGTTTGGTGGGTGGTCTGTGTGGCCACTGGGGCACCCACCCAGAAGCACATGAGGCCCTTGGGGGTTGGCTCGGGGAGGAGGGGTGCATGCCCCCTTCATTTATAAAAAAAAAAAGGGTCCCAGAGGAATGGGGTCCACTAGGACCACAGTGGCTCAAGGAGGGGGCCTTTTGCCCTCTCCCCTTAAAATATATATTTTGGCCCCAGAGCATAGATTCCCCTGGATCATTATTGTTTCAGGGGGGTGCGTACCCCCATCCACTTAAAGGACTTGGAGATGGAGTGCACCGGGCACCCTGTGGCTCAGGGAGAGGGGCCACGCACCATCCTCTCCTAAAGAGATATCTTTTGGACACAGAGAATGGGGTCCCTGAAGCCACTATTGGCTTGGGGATGGGGGCAGTGCACCTTCGTCCCTTTAATAAAAAAAAATACAGGGGATTAGGTCCCTGGGGCCCTTATTGGCTCGGGGGCACACACCCACTTCTCCTAAATTAAAACATATGCCTGTGGGAAGGTGTCCCAGGGGCCCTTAGTGGCTCTGGGAGAGGGACCATACACTGCTCCCCTTAAAAAACAAAGACTCTGGGGGATGAGGTCCCTGGGACCCAAAGTGGCTCGATGAGGGGGCCTTGTGCTCCCACTGGCATCCGGTAGCGGTGCTGGTGAGGAGCTGGCAGGGGCTATGGGAACACGTGCCCCCCCCCCCAACCTCGGCCTCTAACACAACTGCATATTGTGGAAGCTCTGGATGACACAACCCACAACAGAAAATCAGATTTTAACTCACAATTCTAAAAATGCCACTTTTAGAAAGTTGGCATTTTCTTATCCTAACCATTTGGTGCCTGCAGCCTGTTTTCTGGGTCATGTGACTAGGTATAGCTTGCAGACGGTCCTTGTATATTTCTCCCAGACAATGAGACAAAGGAGCATGGGTGATGGAAGGATGGGCCATCTCTGACTTGATGAGGGGGAGGAGCTGTCACCTACCACACTTGCACATCACAAAGGCTCTGCCTGGGCACACTCACAAAAGGTTTGACACTAGTGGGTAAGCGTTTTAAAACAAAAATGAAATAATATAGTTTAAAATGGATGTGCAGTATTAACGTGTAAGCTTAAATGAAACAAAATACATTTAAAAATATAACAAAACGCATACAGCTGTCATACTTATACGTACCAAGCCTTAAATGGCCAAAGTAGCACTGCTGAAACCTAATTTGCTTAGAAATGCTTAAACACTCAAAATTGTATTTCCTGAACAGAAGATGATATTATCCAGGGATGTAGATATAGCAAAATATTGAACTCTTGACCTTTACGTAAAAATGCTTTTCATAATGAAGTTAACGTTTTATAAAGTTTCATATATTTCTGCAGAGAGTTTCTAATGAAACAAAGCTTACTATCACAAAAGATTAGAAATGAGCAGGCGAGGCCCATGCAAGTAAGAGTGGTGGGGCAGGGTTGGAGGGGATTCGGCATATGACGACGACGAATACCTAAATTGAAAAAGAAAAAAAAACATGGTTTTCTATTTTTTTTATTTAAGTTTCTCTCGTTGTCATATGTTGAATCCCCCCACCCCACCACTCTTACATGCACAGGCCGCGCCTGGAAATAAGTTTTTTTAATGGAAAAGTGATGAAAATCATACATGTAGAATCAGCATTTAAACTTGATCTTCACCCTTGTCGGCTCAGTTGTATTTTGTTTTCAGTGAATGATGCAAAATGTTTTCTTTCTTTAAATAGATTTTTCAGCTTTCACATAGCCAATTGCGTAGATATTAGATTTGAAAGGTTAGAAGTGTAAACCTATATGTTGGAAATTGACTCTGAATGAGAAGTTGAACCATACTCAACATTTGTCGATACAAAACTAACATAGTGACTTGAAGAACTATTTTCACTCGGTGATAAGATGAGGAGTGATCCTGTTCCCAGGAAAACATTGAACGTTGATTGGATGGAAGAAGAATAAAGCTGCAACAGTTGCTGACATTGATTAAATGTGTTGTTTATCTGAGTGCGTGTTCCTAGAGTAGTCAGGAGCTCTCTAGCCTTTTCCCAGCCACTCGCTCTGACTTGCTATTACGATTTCCCATTACGCAGATCCTACGCCATGTTGCTCTGAGACTCTACTGAGTTTCTTGAACTTCTCTTTATGGGATGTTCCGCTTTGGGATTTTTGAAATTGAGCTTATTATTGACAAACCTCTTTCCTTACACTCACTCTTTCTCGATTTAGAGCGCTGTATGGGTTCTGACTGACTCCTTTCTCCCATATTCTTAGACTAAGGATTCTTTCCTTTATGGAACATGCTTAATGCATTTATTCATATTTGTCTACTGATTGAAATTAACAAAATTCTACTAATTAATTCTTGATAAATTGTTTGATGACTCAATTAAGATGATTTTCTAAAAGAGTTTGATTAATAAAACCCTTAAAATTACCCCAACTCTCTTTATGGACTCAAAATAATATTGATAATTGTGATGATAGTTTACTGGATCTACTGACCTCCTTTTCTATAAATAACGGGCAAGATCCATTTCGGCCCGCCAGAGCGGGAATTTGTTGCTGGTAAACCTGAAACATTTAATTTTAAACCTGATTCTTGCTCCAGCACTACTATATTGTGACCCCAGACACGCTGGGGCCAGGGCAGGGAGGCAGAAAATTCCAAGCACCTCTGGTGGGGGGGGGGGTGGGGGGGTGGAAACCTCCAACCTTCTCCTACTTCAAAGTGGGTACCAGGTATACATATTGGACCCTCAGACCTAACTCTTCAGTACAATTCTGGACGTCTGGAAGAGTCAGAAGGACTGCTGTGCTGCTCTGCAAGAAGAACTGCTACTCTGTTACCCTGATGCCATGCTGCCTGTAGCCCTGCTGCCTGCTGCCCTGCTGCCTGAGTGAAAGGAGTGAACCTGCATCTTGAACCCAGGGCCACCAGAGTGACTCCAAGACTAGCTGGCTGGCCTTCTGATCAGAGCCTCAGGGACCATAAAGACTCCAACTACCTTGGATCCAGCACCTCGACACTGTCTGTTGTGTGTCCTACCCCCAAGAGGTGCCACCCCAGTCCTGGACCCTTGGAAATGGACCTGAAGGTGCCCTGCCAGCCCAGCTGTGGTGCTGTGCAGCAGAACCGGCATAGCGGGATGCATCTCCTTGCAGCTTCCATTGGAAATGCTGCAGCGAGACACATTCGAGATGCTGAAACTTGCATCCCAGCCTCTCGTTGACGGCATCCTCTATGTCGACACTGGACTCAGCATGGCAGCCCCACAGCTTCTTCGGAACTGCTGGTACGCGATGCACCCTCATTGCGGGCTTAATACGCTATGCAAACCAGGATTTAAGGCGCTTTGTTCAGTAGGCCTAATGGGTCCCTGTATCCGGCCCATGCTCCATTGTGGTTGGCCTGAACTTGTGACTTTGTCCCGGTTGACACGACCAGATAACCACAATTGGAGCTTTTTGCTTCTAAGCACTGTTTCACTTAAATCTTTAAAATTGCATAGCTCCATTTCTACTGATTGGATTTTTGTTGATTTGGTCCCAAAATAATGTAATACATTTTATTCTATTTTTCTAAATTGGTGTGGCATTTTTCTTTTTTCTGTTTTCACTTGATTGTTGTTTGAAGTGCTGCATAAATACTTTACACATTGTCTCAGAGTTAAGCCTGACAGCTTTTCTGCCAAGCTACCAGAGGGTTAAGTACAGGTTAATTTGGGGTTTACCTGTGTCTCCCTCTGACAGAGATTGTGGTTTCTGCTTGAGTCGGTTTTTACCCCTAAGTAAGTAACCCAATTGCCAACAATAGCTTTTTAAACAAACAAACATGCTCTAAAGTAACTATAAATTGCACCCTCGACATACTGTGCTAATTACCTCCCATATTACATCTCTCATGACATGTTCTATGACATAATTGATAACGTCACTGAAACTTCTGAAATCACATCATTGATAACAACACTGTGCATGATAGGGGTGCGAGTTATAGTTACTTTAGAGCACGAGTTATAGTTACTGGAGATAACTATAACTTGTGAATTTCATTGGTTTAGTTTGTTTAAAATGGTATGTTTTAACAGACAACTGACATTTTCTCCTAACTATAAAGTCCCTTTAACCATTGCTTTTTTCATTGACTATATAGATAGGACCAACATTTCCCACAGACAAAGTGTTTTTTATTCTGCTAATAACTTTGGCACCATTTGACGAATCTTCACAAAATTTTCAAAATTAGTATGCAATTTAGTTCAGCTGCTGTCTGGAAAGTTTCAGGGGTGATTCATCAAGCAGGAGCAAAGAAAAAGGGGGGTCCCAAAACGCTTTTTGCTTATGCAATGTCTATAGGGATTTTGTACGTTTTTGACATGGCTACAGCCCAAACCGCTGAACAAAAGTACACCTTTGGCAAAATGCTAGATTTTGGTCCACAGATTGTGATTTTTGTTATTTGGTATGAATCTGTTCAGTAGTTTTGGAGTTATGAAAGGAAAAAGAAATTTGTATCCTTCATTGATCCACTCGGGAGGATCCACAGATCCGGTGCAAAAAAGAAGGCCCTGATTGGTTGGCCACACCCTGACAAGAAAGTTACAGCCAGGTCACTTGGCCCAGGGAAAGGAAAAATAAAGTGTGAAAACACAAAAGGGATCAGGATACTGGTATCCTGATCCCATAGGCCACATGGAGGGGTATCTGAGGAACCACTCATGGGTAAGAAAGTGACCAAAAATGTTTTTTTTTGGCCGGTTCGCTGACTCACACACCAAACCCCTGCTTAGCATGGCCGAAGGCAATGTGCAGCGTGGGGGTGGGTACATGCAGGGGGGTTGGCTGCTGCGGCCAACCCCCACTGTGCACGGCCAAACGGCCGCGCATGGCAGCAGTTCTATTATTGCACGCTAATTAGATATCACTTTACGTTAATTAAACCATAGAAATTCACTGAAAAAATCAAAGGTTACAGGGATGTTATAGTTAGGTTAACGTTTTACACACACAAAACCATAGAAATTCAACAGTTATAGTTATACTTATATTTATACTTATCTGAAGAAACTATAACTTGTAACTTTAGGCCACGAGTTATAGTTTTTAACATAACCATAACTATAAGTATAACTATAACTGCTGAATTTCTATTTTTTTTTTATTGGTAAAATATCAACCTAAATATAACGTCTCTGTAAGCTTTGCTTTTTTTCAGTGAATATGCATATATACACACACACACCCACACACGCACGCGCACACACACACACACACACACACACACACTTAAAACCTTACAAATTCACTGAAAAAGGAGGAAAATTCACCAGTTATAGATAACTGACGTAAGTATAACTTAACCTTGCCCAAAAAACTGGGACATGTATTTAAAATTAAGAAAATCATCGGGTTGCTGGGACAGTTTTCTGAAAACCGGGACTGTCCCAGGAAATCAGAAATGTCTAGTCATCCTACTTATGATGATCTATTTGAGGGATCTCATGTTTGAAAGCCAAAGAAACAACTCTTAGAAAGGCCTGTCATGCCACCCTGTTGGGTAACATGCTTGGGAACAGCAGCACAGGCAATTACCAGAGTAATAGTGGACAGTTCCCAGTAGGCCGGCAGCACTGTGTCTTCCTTGTGGTGGCAGCTGATAACTTACCCCGGAGCTCTTTCCTGTTAATGGCATCCTGTGCAACCTCCTTTTAGTGGCGGCTTGGCATGCTTGCTGAGAGTGCCACTTGGAATTAAGGAGTCTTGCTTGAAATCTTCCCAAGTAGTAGTCATGATGTTTCTGTTTCCCCAGAATGCCTATACTGGAATTGGGACTAGAAAGTCAACAGCTCTCGCCCAATACAAGATGAAGTGATAGTTTGGAGTTTTCTACTCGTCTTTGACCAATCCAAGATGGAGGCCATCTGGATTCTGGGCTAGCTTCCTGTTTGTAGTCTGTAGAAGCCAGTTTGGAGAGAACTTTGTTGTGCCTCAACGTATTTGAAGTTTTTTTCTTCAGGTTCATTGTCTCTTGACTTATTTTTTTCTAGGTTTTCTTTCATAGAGAGTTTCCAGCCTCTCTAGGAATTCTCCATCCACCAATCTATTCAGAGGTAGTCGTCCAGGTATATTACCATTCTTTTTTTGCCCTTGGAGGTTCTTTACATTTCACACCTTTTATTAGGTGAATCAGGTGCAGTAAATGGATGGTGACTAAACGTGGCCACCACCCCAACCTTGGCTCCATTATGACTCTGGTTACCTTTATATTAAAATATGTCCCTGTTGTGCACATGTCAATATGCATACCATGTAAATTTGTACAAATGTTGTTTTGTCTCATTCAAAAAGTTAAAGGTTTTCAAAGCTATAATTATGCACGTGAACTCTTAATTATATCACAACTATAGGCCTATTCCTAGTATCAGCATGTCCTGCTTTCCCACATTTATGTCCAGACATTGCTCCACAAACAGGCATTTTCTCGCAAGTTAATTTTCCTCAAGACTTTGAAACCAACATTCAGAACCCTGAAAATCTAAGGGAGAGAACCATGGGAAGTTTGTGATGGATAAAACTTTGCAGCTGTGTACACTCCACAATCATGTGTAATCTTTCTGAGTAACACACCCATCAACAGTGTCCATCAGCACCTATGTTACTGATTCAGACCATTCTGGTGGAAAGGCTTCTAGTCAATAAACATAACTCTACGAATTTAAATTTAAATGGGAACACTTCCTCAACTAATTTAGCTTTGCTTTAACATGAGACTACTGCACAACACCAGGTTGCTCATAAGCACATAGGCAATGCCGTGGGAAGAGCAGTATCCAAACATTTCAACTTTCATTGCAGATGTGGTCAAGTTGAAATGTGGAATTTGAAAATCTGTACATCTCCGGTATAAACTTGAAAATTGAGTCTATCAGCTATTATCTGACATGAGGGGCAACAAAAATAAAGGAAGGGTAAGGGAAATCCAGATTTACACTTTGAGAGTAAAACAAAGTGCAAACCACCCTAAGGATGATGCCACTGCAATCAGTTACTCAGGAAGTGCGCCCAGGACCCTGTTGCAAACTAGAGCATTTTGGTCAAGGCTAAGTAGTGCAGTATAACTGCTAAACTAAAATACAATACACAAGGTAAAGATGAATAATTAAAATGAAGGGTAAAAAGAGTTTTGATGGTATTATTTGGCTGAAAGATTGTTGTTGAAAGTGGTTTGGTGGGAAGTGATGTTTGTGTTGAGTGATTGATTGTTATGCTGCATGCAAGATTTTTGGTTTTGTGGTGTTGCTTTCTGGTTCTATTGGTGGTTTGATTACTGTGATTTTGATGTACTTGGCTTATTTGTGATTTGCGTTGAATAAGTTTTGATTTTAATATTAATTGATTTGGTAATCAGATTCATCAAAATCCAGGATCTCAGCATATTGTTGTTGGCAAGTTTGGAAAAAGGTAGTTAGTTTTGGGAGGTGTCACATTCACACAGATAGGAATTTCTGTCTAAAGAGATTTCTTTTTAGAGTTTTGAGTACCTAATTTAGGTTTGTGTCATTTACTCTTCAGTGCACAGGAGTAAATACAATAGCTAGAGGTAGATTGCTGCCTGACAGGAGTCTGCTTCAGAGTGAATTGTGATTGGCAAGTGCTGCAGAGGTACTAGTCTTGCTTCTATGGCTTGTGAGATTTTCTTTTATTTAACTGACTGATTTTCTCCTATTTAGGTTGAGCAGACAAGATTTATTTTGTTTATTAATATGCGTTCAATGAGGAAAATGCTCTGCATTGTTTTTCCATTCACTGGAAAAGCTGCGCTGCCATTGACTGTCTGACATGAGGAGTCACTCTTGGATTGATGAAACTTTACCACAGAGTCACACTGTCACTGGCTGGTTGATGTCGAAGTCGTGCTGTGTTTGGTTGACCTTAGGCATAGCCACGCTGGGATTGGTTGTTGTTCACTTGTTTGTTTTGTGCATTTATTTATATTTTTTTGAGTGAGTATAATTGGTGCTGTATTGAAAAAGCTTAAAGATGCTAACATATCTGCTACGGAGGGACAGAAGCTTCCACCAGAGGGCTCAATTGAATATTAACTGTTGACAGATGTTGGACTCTATACCTGTACCTGGATTCATGATTGGCATGAATATACTTCTGGAGACAAGAACTGGCAGGTTCCTTTAGAGGGTACTATTAACATTAGAAAGCTAGATTTCCTTAGACAGACAATGAATAAGAAAAAGAAAATACCTAAACCTACATAGTTTGAGGCATTAAATAAATGGGATCCAATGGTTATAGAGAAAGAGATAAATAAATGAAGAAACAACTCAAGGGTTTTTTTAGACAGTGGCTAGAAAATAAGTGGGATAATCAGGAGAGATGCTGAAGAGAGGAAATGGTAGAGAGAGAGAGAGTTTTCCCTGCAATAGCTAACAAAACACACAAAAACAAAGCTGATGAGAATAACCAAGAGAAGTGGAGTCACGAATAGGATATGGATGGGGCAATAGCTTTGGAAATGATCTTTTGAATTCAAGACCTCCTCCCTAAACTGATGTTATACAGAGAGGGGCACAGGTCTCCGCAGTTGTATCTGACATGGTGCAGCAGGAGAAGACACAAATGTACAAGCACAGTGATTGACAGTGTTTGCCTTGACAGGGGTGAGTACAACAGCGAGTGCAAGTGCCCCACCTGAGAATACAATGATAGCATTGCCCAGTACTAATAGAGATAATACTGATGTCTCAACTCCTGTTTCTACTGATATGCCTGCTACTGTGCCAGCTGAGTCTCCTAGAGAAAGGGAGATTAATGTTAGATTTCTAAAGATTTAGTATGGAAAAATCCTAGAGAGAACATTTGATTCAAATAAACTGATGTCTTATAAGGTAGAAAAAATGAGATATCTGATCAGAGAAGCAACAAGATGTGAGATTGAATAACACGATACACTTGAGGAATTAGCTGAGACAATGAAGTCATAAAATGGATTTGACTGAAGTGGAGATAAAATAATTTGGCTTAACGACTTTACAAGTTCACATTAAAGATTTAGTTGAGAAAACAAAAGATTGGAGAGACTTGAAGAAATACAAAGAGGTGGGAAAAAAGGTTGCTACTAAAAAGAAAGGTACAGAGATGGAAAGGATGTCAAAGATGATCATTAGTTATTCAAAACTAGAGACAGTCTCAACATTTCCTTAGAGAAAAGTGTATGGAGGGAATTATGAATATGCACCTTAGACTAGGAGTGATCTTTATACCTTTATGACAAATTGTTCAAAATTGAGAGAGGAACGTGACAACTGGTACAAGGAGGTTCATAGATTGGTGACAATTTAAAAAATGCTGTGGAATAATTTAGATATGTTATTTGAGTTTGGTATCCCTAGTGATTTTTGGACAGAGTGTAAGGCTACTGTTGCTTGGCTGACTGAGAAACAAGCTAGAGTTGTACCTAACAGTGCTCAAGCTGAGGTGGTAGCTGATATATCATTTGAAAAAGAAAGTAGTTGAGAAAAAGGTGAATTAGGCAAAATACATGAGGGCTACACAAGAGCTGAATGAGTCAGTGTAAGCTTATTATGAGAGGTTCATGCAGATCAATAGCAAGTACAGCAGAGCTGGAGAGCCTGAGAAAGAAGCTGTTAGCTGATTTGTGTCGGCTTTCATTTTTGGTTGAGCTTAGTTCACATATTCATCAGAGTATGATGTGCTGCTAAACTAAGCGTATTGATGAGATTTTGAAGTATGTCGTGACTGTTTTGAGGGAAGTTGATCATTGCACAGGCGAATCAGATTCAGAGAACCAATAGAAATCAGATGATGGGTACTGATTCAAATTTTGTACCGCCTGAAAATGCTGGAATGAATCGAACTCAATTCAAAAAAGTGTTAGGCTGGGGAAGGAGATGGTGCAGATGCAGGATCATGGTAGAAAAACTGTGAATAATTATGGACTGAATGAATATATTAATTTGCTGAAAAAGAACACTGCTTGTCATTTCTGTGGTAAAATCAGGCACTAGACATGCGAGTGTAGGCAAAATACAGATTGAAAGCAGAATGTTTTTGTTCCCCAGATGCAGCGAAATGCAAAACAGATATTGAGATGAAACTTCCGATGCAGTACCGCCATGCAGGAGAAATTCCCGACGCACAACACTGTGCAGCCGAAGAAATCCACGCAGTGCCTGCCAGTGACCTGAAGAATAGCTGCACGCCTAGTCCAGTGCACCGACCTCCGAAGTCTGAGATAACCGCACTGACCCCGACACAGGCCCTGCTGTGCGGCTACAAGAAACAACACCTCTTGGGACCGTGGCTGAAGAAATCGACGCAGCGCCTGGTTGCCACCACTGCATCGACTTTCAGCGCTCCCCGGATTTCCACGCATCATGCCTGTGTGCATGCATCGCAGCACCCGCAGACCAGTACCGTCTAGGAATCAATGCTGCACTTGCCCTTTCAGTCAGGATTTGACGCATCACTTCTCCTGCGTGCCACAGAACTGTTGCATCGCCTCCCCAAGGCCTGAGGAATGACACATCGCTGTATTTTCCGAAGCTTCCGTCCTTTGTGGCTGTTTTGCCTTGTGGATTTTGACGCATTTTTGGTACTTTGTGTAAAAATCAGGCATCCATAATTTTCTATGGACAGAATTGCTTGAAACCTTTTAAACGTCATATTTTGAGTTGTGTATGTTGGATTTTTGTCATTTTGGTCTTGTTTGGTTTAGATAAAGATACTTTATTTTTCTAAACTGGTGTGGTGTTCATTTATAGTGGTTTCACTGTGTTACTGTGTGTGTTATGTACCAATACTTTACACATTGCCTCTCAGATAAGCCTGTCTGCTCGTGCCAAGCTACCAAGGGGGTGAACAAGGGTTATCTAGTTGTGTAACTCCCTTAACCTGAGTAGAAGGAAGGGTTCCTACTTAGACAGGGTGCAAGCCACTTCCAACTACAGACCCCCATTCCTAACATTGGTGGTCAGCGGTGAGGATTTGGACTTGTGTTTGTACTTGACATACAGTGATTGGTGTACACTAGTGCTGAGTGCAGACCATTACACAACCACATACTGGTATTCCCTTTTATGTTCTCTGGTGTCCTCCTGGATGGAGCGACCCCTGACCTTGACTGGTAGGTCCCTCCCCCACCACACAGCTCCGTCTGTGTGCCCTGCTGCTGCCCCTGATTGTGCTCGTTTTTCCTTTCTGTGCCCCCTTGCTGCCCCTGATTGTGCTAGTTTTTTCCTTTCTGTGCCCCCCTTGCTGCCCCTGATTGTGCTCGTTTTTTCCTTTCTGTGCCCCCCTTGCTGCCCCTGATTGTGCTCGTTTTTCCTTTCTGTGCCCCCTTGCTGCCCCTGATTGTGCTCGTTTTTTCCTTTCTGTGCCCCCTTGCTGCCCCTGATTGTGCTCGTTTTTCCTTTCTGTGCCCCCTTGCTGCCCCTCATTGTGCTAGTTTTTTCCTTTCTGTGCCCCCTTGCTGCCCCTGATTGTGCTCGTTTTTTTTTCCTTTCTGTGCCCCCTTGCTGCCCCTGATTGTGCTCTGCTTTTTCCTTTCTGTGCCCCCTTGCTGCCCCTGATTGTGCTCGTTTTTCCTTTCTGTGCCCCCTTGCTGCCCCTGATTGTGCTCGTTTTTCCTTTCTGTGCCCCCTTGCTGCCCCTGATTGTGCTCGTTTTTCCTTTCTGTGCCCCCTTGCTGCCCCTGATTGTGCTCGTTTTTCCTTTCTGTGCCCCCTTGCTGCCCCTCATTGTGCTAGTTTTTTCCTTTCTGTGCCCCCTTGCTGCCCCTCATTGTGCTAGTTTTTTCCTTTCTGTGCCCCCTTGCTGCCCCTGATTGTGCTCGTTTTTTTTCCTTTCTGTGCCCCCTTGATGCCCTGATTGTGCTCGTTTTCCCTTCTGTGCCTGTTTCCCGCCGCTGCGCCTGCGGCCCCGCCCCCTCACTGCCCCTTCGCTGCCCCATTCCCTGCTCCTCCCTCCCACCTCCCCATTTATGGCGGCCGCTGCGTGGTGAAGAGAGCGACCCCTGACCTTGACTGGTAGGTCGCTCCCCCACCACACAGCTCCGTCTGTGTGCCCTGCTGCTGCCCCTGATTGTGCTCGTTTTCCTTTCTGTGCCCCCTTGCTGCCCCTGATTGTGCTCGTTTTTTCCTTTCTGTGCCCCCCTTGCTGCCCCTGATTGTGCTCGTTTTTCCTTTCTGTGCCCCCCTTGCTGCCCCTGATTGTGCTCGTTTTTTCCTTTCTGTGCCCCCCTTGCTGCCCCTGATTGTGCTCGTTTTTCCTTTCTGTGCCCCCTTGCTGCCCCTGATTGTGCTCGTTTTTTCCTTTCTGTGCCCCCTTGCTGCCCCTGATTGTGCTCGTTTTTCCTTTCTGTGCCCCCTTGCTGCCCCTCATTGTGCTAGTTTTTTCCTTTCTGTGCCCCCTTGCTGCCCCTCATTGTGCTCGTTTTTTCCTTTCTGTGCCCCCTTGCTGCCCCTGATTGTGCTCGTTTTTCCTTTCTGTGCCCCCTTGCTGCCCCTGATTGTGCTCGTTTTTTCCTTTCTGTGCCCCCTTGCTGCCCCTGATTGTGCTCGTTTTTCCTTTCTGTGCCCCCTTGCTGCCCCTCATTGTGCTAGTTTTTTCCTTTCTGTGCCCCCTTGCTGCCCCTGATTGTGCTCGTTTTTTTTCCCTTTCTGTGCCCCCTTGCTGCCCCTGATTGTGCTCGTTTTTTCCTTTCTGTGCCCCCCTTGCTGCCCCTGATTGTGCTCGTTTTTCCTTTCTGTGCCCCCTTGCTGCCCCTGATTGTGCTCGTTTTTTCCTTTCTGTGCCCCCCTTGCTGCCCCTGATTGTGCTCGTTTTTCCTTTCTGTGCCCCCTTGCTGCCCCTGATTGTGCTCGTTTTTCCTTTCTGTGCCCCCTTGCTGCCCCTCATTGTGCTAGTTTTTTCCTTTCTGTGCCCCCTTGCTGCCCCTCATTGTGCTAGTTTTTTCCTTTCTGTGCCCCCTTGCTGCCCCTGATTGTGCTCGTTTTTTTTCCTTTCTGTGCCCCCTTGATGCCCTGATTGTGCTTGTTTTCCCTTCTGTGCCTGTTTCCCGCCGCTGCGCCCTGCGGCCCCGCCCCTCACTGCCCATTCGCTGCCCCATTCCCTGCTCCTCCCTCCCACCTCCCCATTTATGGCGGCCGCTGCGTGGTGAAGAGAGCGACCCCTGACCTTGACTGGTAGGTCGCTCCCCACCACACAGCTCCGTCTGTGTGCCCTGCTGCTACCCCTGATTGTGCTCGTTTTTCCTTTCTGTGCCCCCTTGCTGCCCCTGATTGTGCTCGTTTTTTCCTTTCTGTGCCCCCTTGCTGCCCCTGATTGTGCTCGTTTTTTCCTTTCTGTGCCCCCTTGCTGCCCCTGATTGTGCTCGTTTTTCCTTTCTGTGACCCCCTTGCTGCCCCTGATTGTGCTCGTTTTTCCTTTCTGTGCCCCCTTGCTGCCCCTGATTGTGCTCGTTTTTTCTTTTCTGTGCCCCCTTGCTGCCCCTCATTGTGCTAGTTTTTTCCTTTCTGTGCCCCCTTGCTGCCCCTCATTGTGCTAGTTTTTTCCTTTCTGTGCCCCCTTGCTGCCCCTGATTGTGCTCGTTTTTTTTTCCTTTCTGTGCCCCCTTGATGCCCTGATTGTGCTCGTTTTCCCTTCTGTGCCTGTGCCCCCTCACTGCCCATTCGCTGCCCCATTCCCTGCTCCTCCCTCCCACCTCCCCATTTATGGCGGCCGCTGTGCGGCCGCGCAGCGGACATGCGCAGCGGGCGCGCCTAAGGCAAGCCCGTCTGCGCCCGTCCGCGCCGTGACCGCGCCCAGCACCAGTCCCCCTGGTCCGGGCATCCCCCGCGCCCGCCACATCAACAGACGCCGATACGACGCCAGCACCCTCCACGCACTCAACCCCGGAAAAGATCACGCCTGCTACCAGGCCACCCCGAAGCGCACCCAAGGGCCCTTCACCTGCCGGAACTGCAGCTTCGCCAGCACCCGCCCCGCCAAACCACTGCCCAGGAAAGAACCCAACTACCTCAGATGCATCCTCCTCAACACCCGCTCCGCCCGCAAACACGCCATCGAACTCTGGGACCTTCTCGACTCAACCTCCCCAGACGTCGCATTCCTGACGGAGACCTGGCTGAATCCCGCTTCAGCCCCCGACATCGCCATTGCCATCCCGGACGGATACAAGATCACCCGCAGGGACCGCACCAACGGAGTCGGAGGAGGCATCGCCATCGTCCACAGGAACACCCTCAGAGTCTCAACCAACACCGACGACACCCTCAGCACCGCCGAACACATGCACTTCCATATCCACACCGATCCCAACACCACCCTCAGAGGAACCCTCATCTACAGACCCCCGGACCCCGACCACAGTTCAGCGATTCCATCGCTGACTTCGTCAGCACACACGCCATCGCCTCCACGGACTACATCCTCCTCGGGGACCTGAACTTCCACCTCGAGAACAACAAGGACACCAACTCCACCACCCTGATCGACAACCTCGCCACCCTCGGACTCAGACAGCTCGTGACTACACCCACCCACGCCGCCGGCCACACGCTCAACTCCATCTTTTCCGCAAGCCCACACGTCTCCTTCAACCACACCTCCGAACCCCACTGGACTGACCACCATTGCATCCACTTCACCTACAGGAAGCCCACCACGCACCACCGCACCGAACAAATGCCTCGCCGCTGCTGGAGCAGAGTCACGGAAGACCAGCTAACCACAACCCTCGCCCTGAGCCCACCCGCCGAACCCTCCGACCCCGACACCGCCGCCCGCAACCTCAGACAGTGGATCGACGACTGCGCCAACACCCTCGCCCGCTCAAGAATCCGCCCAACAGCCACACCAGCAAGAAAGCCACCTGGTTCACCGAAGACCTCCAGGCCTCCAAACGAACATGCCGAAAACTGGAGAAGATCTGGCTCCACGAACGGACAGCGGACAGCTACGCCACCCACAAGAGCGCCACCCGCAGTCACCATCACCTCATCAGATCCGCCAAAAGGGCCTCACTCAAAGACCGCCTAGACAACAACGCACACAACAGCAAAGAGCTCTTCAACATCGTGAAGGAACTCTCCAACCCCAGCTCCAACACCAACGACATCCAGCCGTCGCGAGACCTGTGCGACTCACTGGCCACCTTCTTCCACCGCAAAATCGCCGACATCCACGACAGCTTCAACACCACGACCGCCCCGGCAACCACCGAGACCACTGCCCCCACAACCACCAACCGCCTGCTCTCCTGGACCAACATCAACGACGAGGACACCAGCGAGATCATGAACACCATCCACTCCGGTTCACCGCTAGACCCGTGCCCTCACCACATCTTCAACAAAGCCAGTACAGCCATCGCGCCCCATCTCCGGAAAATAATCAACATCTCCTTCGAGACAGCAACCTTCCCGGAAAGCTGGAAGCACGCCGAGATCACCGCCTTACTCAAGAAACCCAAGGCAGACCCCAAGGACCTCAAGAACTTCCGACCCATCTCTCTGCTCCCGTTCCCCGCGAAGGTCACCGAGAAAATCGTCAACAAACAACTGACCCGCTACCTCGAGGAGAACAACATCCTGGACCCTTCCCAGTCTGGCTTCCGCAGCAACCACAGCACCGAAACCGGCCTCATCGCCGCCACCGATGACATCAGGACCCTGCTAGACAACGGAGAATCAGCAGCCCTCATCCTCCTGGACCTATCAGCCACCTTCGACACGGTCTGCCACCACACACTACGAACACGCCTTCACGACGCCGGGATCCAAGAGAAGGCCCTGGACTGGACCACATCCTTCCTTTCCGGCAGAACACAAAGCGTCCGCCTCGCCCCTTCCGATCCAAGGCCACCAAGATCATCTGCGGCGTACCCCAAGGCTCCTCCCTCAGCCCAACGCTGTTCAACATCTACATGGCACCCCTCGCCCACGTCGCCCGACAGCACAACCTCAACATCATCTCCTACGCCGACGACACCCAGCTGATCCTCTCCCTCACCAAAGACCCTCACACCGCCAAAGCCCACCTCCACGAAGGAATGAAGGCCGTCACCGAATGGATGAGGACCAGCCGCCTGAAGCTCAACTCGGACAAGACGGAGGTCCTCATCCTTGGTTCCAACCCTTCAGCCTGGGACGACTCCTGGTGGCCAACATCACTGGGAACAGCCCCGCCACCCACCGACCACGTACGCAACCTAGGGGTCATCCTCGACCCCACCCTCTCCATGACTAAGCAGTTCAACGCCGTTTCCTCATCCTGCTTCAACATCCTCCGAATGCTCCGCAGGATCTTCAAGTGGATCCCCACTGAAACAAGAAAAACAGTCACCCAGGCCCTCGTCACCAGCAGGCTGGACTACGGAAACGCCCTCTACGCAGGAACGACGGCTAAGCTCCTGAGACGGCTGCAACGCATCCAGAACGCCTCTGCACGTCTTATCCTCGACATCCCCCGACACAGCCACATCACACCCCACCTGAGAGACCTGCACTGGCTCCCTGTCAACAAGAGGATAACCTTCAAGCTCCTCACCCACGCACACAAAGCACTCCACAACTCCGGACCAGCCTACCTCAACAGATGACTCAGCTTCTACACCCCCACCCGCCAGCTCCGCTCGACCAGCCTCGCCCTCGCCACAGTCCCCCGCATCCGGAAAACGACCGCCGGCGGCAGATCCTTCTCCCACCTCGCCGCTAAGACCTGGAACACCCTCCCCACCAACCTCCGACAGACCCAAGACCTACTGGCCTTCAGAAGACTCCTCAAGACCTGGCTCTTTGATCAGTAGCAGCACCACCCCCTTCTTCCCCCAGCGCCTTGAGACCCTCGCGGGTATGTAGTGCGCTTTATAAGTGACATGATTGATTGATTGATTGATGTATTGTTGATACTTGGAACTCTGTTTGGTGGTTGTACCTGTGAGGCCTTGACAAAATGGGAATCAGATTTTGACACCTGTACATCTACAGTATGAGGGAGCTAAAAGTCTTTTGCAAAGAGAGGGGGCTGGCTGTGAAGAGGAGATCCAAAAGGTAGGATTTTGAGGTAGCCCTGTATTGCTATGAGGTACAAAGCTGGGAAGCAATACTATCAGATGATTCTGAGGAGGAGGACTTCTCTGAAAGTCAGGGCAGTGGCCTGAGAGAGAAAGGGATGGAGTGTCGCTTGGGAGCAGAGGCTGAGAGAGCTGGATGATGAGCTCGAGAGGACTGAGGCCATGAGTGCCTTAGCCAAGCAGAAGGAAATGTGTATCGCTCATGGAGTGAGCTTGGCTGGGCTGGAGGTGGAAGCCATGAAGGCAGAGTCCAGTTCAGATGGTGGCAGTAAAAGTGTTATGTCCAGTATTGAGGGGGAAGTACACACACCCAGAGACTCGGTTCACAGCTTCAAGGAGTGGGTTGGCATACACCAAGGGGTTCAGGTTTATGAGGTAGCTCCAGTGGTGCGCAGGGTCCCTGAGGTGGATTGGTGAACTGGCACAGGGGATCATATTCCTAGTAGTGGGAGGGACACCCTATTGACTCTAGATGAGAGATGCAAGGAGAGGGGTTCCCCCATGGCAGAAGCCCTAGTATGTGAGTATGGAGACCGCCCAGAAGAGTCTCACTAGTCTCAGGAGGGTGATGTGGGGTACTTTTCAAGGCACTGGATGGTGAGGTGAAGGGTAGCTTGGTTAACACCTGTGTGGGGCTGTGTGATCTAATTGTTGGAAAGCATATGTTCACTCCCTGTTTTCAGAGCTATGCCAACATCCAATGGAGTGTGTGTTCTCTGGCACCAGGGAGCTTGCACTGGAGGAAGACCTTTTGGTGGATTCCGGAGGGTCTGAGAAGGTTTTTGGGATTGATCCTGAATGGGGTGGCTCAGGTTTTTCCCAACCCTGTGAGGTGGGAGAGGTTTGTAGTAGACCAGATAGGTCCCAGTGTAGTGGGATGGGCGAGGGGTCCCATGGCCTGTCTCTGAGCAGAGGAAGTGGTGAGGCTGAGTCCCAGGGTGCCCGAAGCCCAGTCCCAGAGCCTTGTTGGTTCCATGAGTGATCACCAGGAAGGGGGTCTAGTCTGTACCAGAAGGCCATCTGCTGAGGGGGATCCCTTAGTGTAAGGAGAGCTGGGGGGGCGGCGGGGACAAGCGTCCCACCAGTTCTGGTGTCTGACAGCACTCCTCGGGTGGGAGGGTGCAGAAGTCTAGAGAAAGGTGTTGGAGGGGGTGACAGACCCATGTGGGAAGATCGGTGGATCAGGGGTTGCCAGCTCTGAGGGCAGAGCATCGAAGGACAGACCCTGGTGAGGCCACTTCTGGCCTAGGGGGTCTTCATGCACTGCCAAATGGACAGGAGGCTGGAGATCTGCACCTGGCGGACCCTCAAGTAACACATGAGGATTTTGTTTCCCTTGGGGGGGTAGGTTTGCTCCCCCAGAAGTCCTGGCTTGCCAAGCACAGGTCCAACCTCAGGGTACAGACCCTGGGTTGGAGGGCCAGTTTCAGGGTTCCCCCTGACCTAGAGGGAGGGACGACTGCTAACAGCGTCCCTATCATTTTGTCTTCTGGAGGTAACACTCTAGGTGGGAAGGTGTAGAGCCCCAGGAGGGGTGGTAGGGGGAGAGAATCCTCATCCCTGACTCCAGCCTAAGGGTACAGATCCTGGGTTGAGAGACCTGTTGCAGGATAGCACCCCTGAACTGTTAGGAGAACTGTGCAGGTACTTGCCACAGGTGCCCCAGCAGTTCTGGATTCTGATGGTACCGCTCCACAGTGGAGGATACTGGACCACAGAGGGGAGGACAGGGTGGGGGGGGGAGCCCACTCCAGTCTCTTGTTCAGCCTCAGGGTACAGACCCTGGGCTAGTGGACCAGTGTCAGGATGCCATCCCTAACTTGGTGGGAGGCAGAGTAGACAAAGGGTGCCAGGCACCTGGGGCTACCGCCCCCCACTCTGAGAAATCACAGCAGTTAGAGAATCTTGAAAGGCATGAGGCTTGGCTCACATCACTGACAGCTGTCAGTGACCTCTGTGGGGTGCTGTCCTGTGGACAGAGATGCCCAGGGGGGGGGAGACAGGAGTTACACCCTGGGGGTCGACTGGGCCGCACCTCTGTGTGGGCCATGGTGGTACTGTCTGCCCACTGAGATACATCGGTGAGCAAAGTAAGGTTAGGTGCTGCACAGATGGGATCCCCAGGTGAAGAGAAGGGTTCCCCAATGGGTTAGCTTAGTGGGCCCTGAGAGTATGGATAGAGGGATCCAACTATGTTCAGAAAGGCATAGAACTGGAGTATACCCCTGCTGTGGTTGGCCTGGGTCCAGGTTCTATCATCCCAATCAGGTAAGTCCATCAAGGTATTGATTGGCCTACCCTGGCTTGAGGCTGGAAGGGGGTTGTGTTGGACCTGGCCCTTTTTGCAGGGTTATCCCCAAACGTTTTGCTTCTTTCCTCCTATTTTTTCTGACCTGTTATGTTTTTGGCTTTAATACTCTGGGCACTTTACCACTGCTGATCAGTGCTAAAGTGCATATGCTTTCTGTGTAAATTGTGATTCTAATTGGTTACCCATGATTGGCATATTTAATTTACTGGTAAGCCCCTAGTAAAGTGTATGTGTGTGCTGAGGGCCTGTAAATCAAATGCTACTAGTCTGCCTGCAGCACTGTTTGTGCCACCCACACAAGTAGTCATTCAAATGTTTCTCAGGCATGACACTGCAGTGCCTGCACGTGCAGTTTTTAACTGCTATGTCGACTTGGAAAGTGCACCCACTTGCCAGGCCCTAACCTCCCCTTTTCTTACATATAAGTCACTTCCAAAGTAGGGCCAAGGTACCCCCCTGGGCAGGGTGCAGTGTATTTGAAAGGTAGGACATGTGCTGGTCAGTGCTTAATTTGTAAAAGAAAAGGTGCCGGTGCTCAAAACTCAGCTCAGATTCCCGAGGCTAGTGCAATTAAATGTCGGCGTGCCAAATTCCAAAGCTGGTGGTCTTTAATCCACCTCATGTCTTTTTAATTCACTATCAGCCACTCCCTGCCCCTTTATCTCATTCTTGAAGGCCCCTGCTTTCTCCGTTTGTGAATGTTTTGCTATCTTTCTCTTCCTCCGTCGTCTTTCTCTTCCTTAGTCTTTCAAAGCTGTGTTTTTTCCTGTCTTGTGGTCGGTAAATATCTGATAGGAATAAATAAGCACAGTTACCCACTAATAAGTGCTGGTAGTCCCCACCAGGAACCACCGGCTCAAATTAAATACTGCCCTTGCACCTTGGCCGTGGTGCCACAGTACCTGTGGCACCAATGAAACACACATGATTTACAGTTTTTATTCCTCAGTGAAGTAAAAGTGATGATAACTATCGTTGCCTAGTGTTTTATCCCATAGATTGAGCAGGGAAAGGCCACCAGTGGACAGAGTATTGTAAAGGTGTCCAAGGAGTCCCAGCTACAATCGACTGCTAAGAGTTGCATCTGCCTTTGTGTACTCTAGGCAGTGGCCTAACAGGAACGCTTTCCTGCCCCCGCCGCAGGTCCCGGTTAAGTAGTAAAATAAAAGCAGCTATTTAATTGTGATCGGGGGGCTCATACTCCTGGGCCCTGGTGCCAATACACCTGCTGCACCATTGGAAGTTACCACCCCGCTCTACTGCATGTTGTGCTCGTTCTTGTTGCCTCCTGCTCCAGCTTCACCAGCACGCAGACCTCAAAACAAATTACTCTTCACTTACTGTGATGCGCTCATAAATAGGAAAGTGATTGCACTCTCTCTTGTGGCGGCCAATGAGATGCACTAACCAAGGGCTGCAAAGATTACATGTCCAAAACCTGGAAAAGCAATTGGGAAACAAGCCTCCAATGATCCCTAAACCAACTGGTCAGCACCTGTCAATCAGCTTACTTATAAAACTTTATTTTCAGCTCAGGCTTCTACAATGCTTCCACCTGGCAGACCCAACGGGTTCAGTGGAAACAAAGAGGCCTCTACTTCCAGGCCAGGTGTGTGGGGAGCGAGAGCTCCAAAACATCGGAGTTCAATTAATTACACACTAACACGTAGGAATTGTTTCACATGCACATTCATTAATTTAGCATTCTGTTCCAGAATTATATTATTCTTAAACCGCTGAAAGATGTTGAGTCACGCGTTAGGATAAAAAACAAGCATTGGCATAGCCAATAGGTCTCGCCTTTGGGGCCTTATAAGTGTTTAGCCAGAGCTATTGACTTTGCCAATGTCTTCAAGCTGTGCTGTAGAGAAGTGTGGCTGCTGTGCGGCATGCTGAAAAGTTATAATAAAAAAGTGTCAGAAGCATTTTTGTTACTTTATATATGACCAAGAAGGCATTATGTAAAACTGAACGACCATATTAAAAAAAGTATTTACAATAAAACATTTCCTCAGTTTTCTTTTGTTCTTGCAATGCTGGCAACTTGTTTCTGCCTATTGCAATGGTTGTTTGTTAAAGCTTTTTTTTTGAGGGGGCATAAACAATCGGAGGGTGAAGGTTGGGAACTAGTACCTGTATTATAACACTAGCAGCGGCCAGACGCTAGGGGAGAATCAACAGATGCCAGATTCCGAGAGCAGGCTGAGGTGGTGCTGAGTGATGCTGAGGTGGTAGTGGTGGTGGTGGTGGTGACTGTTGCGGAGACGATGCTGAGGTGATGCTGAATGATACTCAGGTGTTGCTGAGTGATACTGCTGTGGTGCTGAGTGATGCTGTGGTGGTGCTGAGTGATATTGTCTTGGCGCTGAGTGATGCTGTGGTGGTGCTGAGTGATATTGTCTTGGCGCTGAGTGATGCTGTGGCGGCGCTGAGTGATGCTGTGGAGGCGCTGAGTGATGCTGTGGTGGCGCTGAGTGATGCTGTGGTGGCGCTGAGTGATGCTGTTGCGGCCCTGAGTGATGCTGTGGTGGCCCTGAGTGATGCTGTTGTGGTGGTGAGCGATGCTGTGGCGGTGCTGAGCGATGCAGTGGCGGTGCTGAGCGATGCTGTGGCGGTGCTGAGCGATGCTGTGGTGGCGCTGAGCGATGCTGTGGTGGCGCTGAGCGATGCTGTTGTGGCGCTGAGCGATGCTGTGGTGGCACTGAGCGATGCTGTGGTGACGCTGAGTGATGCTGTGGTGGCGCTGAGTGATGCTGTGGTGGCGCTGAGTGATGCTGTGGTGGCGCAGAGTGATGCTGTGGTGGCGCTGAGTGATGCTGTGGTGGCGCTGAGTGATGCTGTGGTGGCGCTGAGTGATGCTGTGGTTGCGTTGAGTGATGCTGTGATGGCGTTGCGTGATGCTGTGATGGCGTTGAGAGATGTTGTGTTGGTGCTGAGTGATGCTGTGCTGGCTCTGATTGATGCTGTGCTGCCTCTGATTGATGCTGTGGTTGCGCTGAGTGATGCTGTGGTGTTGCCGAGTGAGAGATACAGTGAAGATATAATGCCCAATTAGAGAGGGTGGTGAGAGAGAGAAAGAGAGAGAAAGGGTGTACATAGAATAAAGAGTGGAGCGGGATAGAGAGAAAGAAGGGGAGAGAGAGTGAATGAAGGAGTTTGAAAGAGAAACAGATAAAGGGGTGAGAGAGAATGAAAGGCTAAAAAAGATAGAGAGGGGAGAGTTAATTAAGTAGAGAGAGAATTAGAGAGGGAGAGAGAGAGAAGGAGAGAGACAATAAGAGTGGGGGTGTGGAGTTTAAATAGAGTGAAGAAGTGACGCGGAAAAAGTAACCTTAAATATAGCTTTGTGCTTTGCGCGAATAAATATTTAAAAAAAAAAACTGTGAGAGACAAAAATACTGGTAATTAGGCTGTGACTCCCAATATAAAACAAATAGCGATATAAGGTGAAATCAACCCACCGAAGCAATATTTCTAACTAGACAAAAACAAGCTTGCATTTCAATGCTAATCGCTGTTGTTTTTCATGTGTCTGTAGTCCAGGGCCCTGAGTTGGTAATGTGAGCTGCTGCTGCGATTGAAACATCAGAGTCCAGAGAGTTAATGAGCCATGACGAGGAAATGAGGAAGAGATAGGAAACCCAGATGCCAGCTGCGCGTGCACGCCATCGTGAACTCAAGCTGGTCGCCAGCCGAAAGCCAGTGTTTGCACTTCCAAAACCCGCTTACTAAAACTCTCAGCCACACCAGCGCAAGCACTGGTGCAGGCCGAGACCTAAAAATCTCTTTTCTGAAGTCTGTTCCATCACTGGAGCTGGGTTCTACTTTATGGTGTTATTCCCCATTCCTAGTGGCGCCAGGCCGACAGGAGAAACCACTACGATGTAGCTCAGAGTTATCCCCAATTGCACGAGTTTTAATTAATGTCATTCATAAAACATGTGGACTGCTTGCGTTTTTTAAAGAGGGAAACACCAATTACCATTTGTTTTCTCAGCCGGAAAGTAGTGGCGAGAGGGGGGAAGGGGGGTTGGGGCTGGGCGAGATGTTTGCACAGGCTTGTTTTAACTCCTTGAGAACATAATGTGCGGTGGCAGGAAACACAGGGCTGAGGGCTCATCTGCCTTCTCAAAACTCTCACGGCTTCCCAGAGAACGCGCATGAGGGTATCTCACTAGTAATATATACATCATTCTTTAAATGTTCCTCATTTCCCTCCCTCCTTTCCTCGCTCACCAGGGCATGACAGGCATCCCCTTCAAGTGGAAACTGCACGCTGCTTTCGCGGCCTCCGTTCCCAACCTTTATGCAAACTTCACTTTAAATGTGCAGGGAGGCCAGGAGCATTGTTAGACCATCTTCGGATGGCATCTCCATACCAAACTTAACAAGCATTGGCATAGCCAATAGGTCTCGCCTTTGGGGCCTTATAAGTGTTTAGCCAGAGCTATTGACTTTGCCAATGTCTTCAAGCTGTGCTGTAGAGAAGTGTGGCTGCTGTGCGGCATGCTGAAAAGTTATAATAAAAAAGTGTCAGAAGCATTTTTGTTACTTTATATATGACCAAGAAGGCATTATGTAAAACTGAACGACCATATTAAAAAGTATTTACAATAAAACATTTCCTCAGTTTTCTTTTGTTTTTGCAATGCTGGCAACTTGTTTCTGCCTATTGCAATGGTTGTTTGTTAAAGCTTTTTTTTTGAGGGGGCATAAACAATCGGAGGGTGAAGGTTGGGAACTAGTACCTGTATTATAACACTAGCAGCGGCCAGACGCTAGGGAGAATCAACAGATGCCAGATTTCGAGAGCAGGCTGAGGTGGTGCTGAGTGATGCTGAGGTGGTAGTGGTGGTGGTGGTGACTGTTGCGGAGACGATGCTGAGGTGATGCTGAATGATACTCAGGTGTTGCTGAGTGATACTGCTGTGGTGCTGAGTGATGCTGTGGTGGTGCTGAGTGATATTGTCTTGGCGCTGAGTGATGCTGTGGTGGTGCTGAGTGATATTGTCTTGGCGCTGAGTGATGCTGTGGCGGCGCTGAGTGATGCTGTGGCGGCGCTGAGTGATGCTGTGGCGGCACTGAGTGATGCTGTGGTGGCCCTGAGTGATGCTGTGGTGGCGGTGAGCGATGCTGTGGTGGTGCTGAGCGATGCAGTGGCGGTGCTGAGCGATGCTGTGGCGGCACTGAGCGATGCTGTGGTGGCGCTGAGCGATGCTGTGGTGACGCTGAGCGATGCTGTTGTGGCGCTGAGCGATGCTGTAGTGGCACTGAGCGATGCTGTGGTGGCACATGCTGTGGTGGCGCTGAGTGATGCTGTGGTGGTGCTGAGTGATGCTGTGGTGGCGCTGAGCGATGCTGTGGTGGCGCTGAGCGATGCTGTGGTGGCGCTGAGCGATGCTGTGGTGGCGCTGAGCGATGCTGTGGTGGTGCTGAGCGATGCTGTGATGGTGCTGAGCGATGCTGTGGTGGTGCTGAGTCATCCTGTGGTGGTGCTGAGTCATCCTGTGGTGGTGCTGAGTCATCCTGTGGTGGTGCTGAGTGATGCAGTGTTGGCCCTGAGTGATGATGTGGTGTCGCTGAGTAAAGCTATGGTGGTGCTGAGTGATGCTGTGGTGGCGCGGAGTGATGTTATGGTGGCGCTGAGTGATGTTGTGGTGGCGCTGAGTGATGCTGTTGTGGCGCTAAGTGATGCTGTGGTTGTGCTGAGTAATGCTGTGGTTGTGCTGAGTGATGCAGTGTTGGCCCTGAGTGATGATGTGGTGTCGCTGAGTAAAGCTATGGTGGTGCTGAGTGATGCTGTGGTGGCGCGGAGTGATGTTGTGGTGGCGCTGAGTGATGCTGTTGTGGCGCTAAGTGATGCTGTGGTTGTGCTGAGTAATGCTGTGGTTGTGCTGAGTGATGCTGTGGTTGCACTGAGTGATGCTGTGGTTGCACTGAGTGATGCTGTGATGGCGTTGAGTGATGCTGTGATGGCATTGAGAGATGTTGTGTTGGTGCTGAGTGATGCTGTGCTGGCTCTGATTGATGCTGTGCTGGCGCTGATTGATGCTGTGGTTGCGCTGAGTGATGCTGTGGTGTTGCCGAGTGAGAGATAGCGTGAAGATATAATGCCCAATTAGAGAGGGTGGTGAGAGAGAAAGAGAGAGAAAGGGTGTACATAGAATAAAGAGTGGAGCGGGAAAGAGAGAGAGAAAGAAGGGGAGAGAGAGTGAATGAAGGAGTTTGAAAGAGAAACAGATAAAGGGGTGAGAGAGAATGAAAGGCTAAAAAAGATAGAGGGGAGAGTTAATTAAGTAGAGAGAGAGAGAATTAGAGAGGGGAGAGAGAGAGAAGGAGAGAAACAATAAGAGTGGGGGGTGTGGAGTTTAAATAGAGTGAAGAAGTGATGCGGAAAAAGTAACCTTAAATATAGCTTTGTGCGAATAAATATTTAAAAAAAATCAGTGAGAGACAAAAATACTGGTAATTAGGCTGCGACTCCCAATATAAAACAAATAGCGATATAAGGTGAAATCAACCCACCGAAGCAATATTTCTAACTAGACAAAAAAAAGCTTGCATTTCAATGCTAATCGCTGTTGTTTTTCATGTGACTGTAGTACAGGGCCCTCAGTTGGTAATGTGAGCTGCTGCTGCGATTGAAACATCAGAGTCCAGAGAGTTAATGAGCCATGACAAGGAAATGAGGAAGAGATAGGAAACCCAGATGCCAGCTGCGCGTGCACGCCATCGTGAACTCAAGCTGGTCGCCAGCCGAAAGCCAGTGGGTTTGCACTTCCAAAACCCGCTTACTAAAACTCTCGGCCAGACCAGCGCAAGCGCTGGTGCAGGCCGAGACCTAAAAATGGCAACACGCTTTTTACACTTTACAGCATTAATGCTGTAAAGTGTTAGCTGCTATTTTCACATACCTAGCAGATGTCCCGCTCTCCCATGAGACAGTCAATCCGGTCAATGGCGACGTGCGGTCTGGGGCTACAGCCTGGCTCCAATCCACGCACTGCAGCTCCAAAGGAGTGGGCATTTGGCAGCACTGATAGTAGTGCAATCTATCCTGCTGCTTGAGGCAACAGTTTTGACAGAGCAATGCACACCATGCGGAGTTGCAAACAAAATGATCTGGACTGCACCCGTTACTTCTCTCACGTGCACAGCGCCAACTGCCAGCCAAATACACTGTGGGTCCCTCCTCCAGCCCCTGCTCTTTGAAGCAAAAGCATTCCAGGCCAGCATGGGGCGGGGGAGGGATTAACATGTTTACTCCAAATCAACCCTGCCTCTCGTCTCCTGTGCTGTGTGCGCCCCAGGCTAGAGGACTTCACAGACTGTCACTTTAGGAAGGAAGCAAATACACTGGCATTGTAAAATGCCACGCCCACCATCCTGATGATACAACACTGCCTTGTGGCTCCGGGACGAGTAAATCTCGCCGGGTTCACACATGGGGAGCTACATTGTGCATTCACTTTGACAGTGCTTAGTTTCAGGTTACGTACAGCCTGAAACAGCTCGTGGGTTTTTCTTTTGTTTACTATTCTTAGGCCACTCTCTTAACAGCAGTCGCCCCACGTAGACCTGGCCCTGAGAAATAAGTGCCGGTGCTTAGCACCGGAAAGCACTGGCACAAATTAAGCACTGGTGCTGGTGTGTTTTACATGTCCTGATAGTGAAATTTTGTGTATTTCATTTTATACTATTTCAAGGACTAGCTCTCCCATAGGCTCTCTAAACTCAGAATTTAATAACACAACTTTTAGTAAAAGTGGTTTTTAAATTGTGTGTTAGAAAATGTCACTTTTAGAAAGTGGGCATTTTCTTGTTTAACAATCCTGTGTGCCTCTGCCTGCTTGTGGATTCACCGTCTGGGTTTAGACTGACAGGGGCTGTTTGTGCATTCACTCCAGACACTCACACCAAGGGAGCTGAGGTGTGCCCTGTACATGCTGATGGGCCATCCTGGGCTAGAGTGGTGGGAGGAGTTGTCACTGACACTTGAATAGGCTGTGGCTGCTCTGCACAATGCGGTCTCTACCTCATGTAGTGAAACTGGACCAGGGAGGACAGGACTGGTTTTACTGAGCAAGAGAAACTTTCTGAACAAAGACTTCAAAGGGAGAATGGGGTATAAGTATTAGACCTAAAACCCCAGAACTTTCGATCACTTCTGAAATGAGGAGGAGCCTCTGCCAAGGAGAAACGCTGAAGAGCTGTTAGGAGGAGACTGCCCCATATGCTGTGTGTTGCTTTAGTGGGTTGGCCTGCAGTTGCTGCTTCTGCCAAGGAGAGGACAAAAACTGGACTTTGTGGTGAAACCTGCTTGAGAAGAATCTGCAAGGATGTTTCTGTGTTGGCCTCATATTCTGAAGACTCATGGACACAAAGACTCCACATACAGCCTTCTTGAACTCCACTGTTGGGAGTTCTGACCTGCCTGGGGGGGTGCCTATTCCAGTTCTAGTCCCCTAACAGTTGTTCCTGCTACAGAAATCTGTGAAGAAACTGAAGAAACCTACAAAATAGACGCTTTGCCCTTCTTGCGGCTGAAATTTCCGACGCAGCACCGCCGTGCGGGAGAAATTCCCGATGCACAGTTCCGTGCGGCCGAAGAAATCCACACAGCGCCTGCCAGCAGCTCGAAGAATCGCTGAACACTGAGTTCAGTGCACCGACCTCTGTATTCCGAGATCACAGCACCGAGTCTGACGCAGGCCAAAGCAGGCCCTGCTGTGCGGCTACAAGAAGCGACGCCTTGTGGTACCGTGGCTGAAGAAATCAATTCAGTGTCTGGTTGCCGCCATCGCATCGACCTCCAGCATGCCCCGGATTTCCATGCATCGTGCCTGTGCGCCACGCATCACTATCACCCGCAGACCAGAACCATCTTGGAATCGATGCCTCACTTCCCCTTACAGACCGGATTCGAAGCATCACTTCGCTTGCATGCAGGAGAACTGTTGCATCGCCTCCCCAAGGACTCAGGAACTGACGCATCGCTGTGTGTTTCCAATGCTTCCCTCCGCTGTGGCTGCTTTGCCTCATTTTAGGTACTTTGTGTAAAAATCCATAGTTTTCTATGGGCATAATTGCTTGAAACCTCTTAAAAGTCATATTTTGAGTTGTGTATGTTGGATTTTTGTCGTTTTGGTCTTGTTTGGTTTAGATAAAGATACTTTATTTTTTTAAACTGGTGTGTTGTCCATTTGTAGTGTTTTCACTGTATTACTGGGTGTGTTATGTACA
Source organism: Calotriton arnoldi (assembly GCA_963921515.1). Taxonomy (NCBI): domain Eukaryota; kingdom Metazoa; phylum Chordata; class Amphibia; order Caudata; family Salamandridae; genus Calotriton; species Calotriton arnoldi. The sequence goes on along the minus strand of CAWUFW010000683.1, from coordinate 3,178,973 downwards.
AATACTTTACACATTGCCTCTCAGATAAGCCTGTCTGCTCGTGCCAAGCTACCAAGAGGGTGAGCAGGGGTTATCTAGGTGCTTAACTCCCTTATCCTGACTAGAAGGAAGGGTTCCTACTTTGACAAGGTGCAAGCCACTGCCAAGTAGAGACCCCATTTACAACGCCACTTTGTAAATATGACAAAGGGTGTGGCGCCACCTAGAACTTCACTAAAAGTGACATTCTGGTGACTATCCCCTTGTAAATATACCCCCAAGTGTATAATCAATCGAAGCTGATGGAAGAATTAAATCGCAAGAAGCAGGAAGTGATGCAGGCTTATTATAACTCGTATAAGTAATTGTGGGGTTTTAGTGATTATAGAATAATCCGAAGGGAATGTTTCTGGGAGTTTTTGTGCACTTATAAAATTGTGCATTAATAATGTTGTGCAGAATATAGAACTACACTTGAATTTGCATGTATACACTTATTTGATTATTTTTTGGGGAAACGATTTTACTATGACATGTTAGAAGTGCCTTTTCCTGGTTTATGCTAACTAGGCCTTTGTTACCTCTCAACCTCATCCTATTTAAAATAGTTGTTTCACCCTGCATGCTCACTGTTTATTGTTTCTGCTGCACACAGTCAAGCAAAGTCATGATTATTATTTCCAATGATGCTGTTCTTGTTTTTTTCAAAGAAAGCTTTCCAACATTGGCTCAGTAAAGTTGTGATCACAAGGTCTGTTCTGCTAGCTCATTGTACTGTATTCATTTACAAGTATTTCGCTGTTGTTTTCTAGCTAGTTTGCCCTGCTCTTTCCGGATGACATTATCATCAACGGGGTTGAATCAATACTCGCGTAGTGGGATAGAGCTTAGATGGTAAGGTAGTATGAAGGTTAATAAAATCATTCTCTGATTTGCTAAAATTGTAATTCTTTTGCTCACACCATGATCAATTTTCAGTTTCAGTTATGTTGTATGAGAAGATTTTCTATATATTACCTCAATTTTGGGGAGTAAGTGAGAACTTTCCTGAGACCTTTGTGATGCTACTAAGGATGCTGTCCAATTTCCTACTGATTTTGCTGCTCGTTTGGGGCTTATCATTTTCCAAATGTCTCTATTACCGAGATCCTTCATGGCAATGACTTATGCATTTGCACTTTACAATTTCTATATTTCACTCTTATGAATTTTGCGATAAATAGTTTAAAATATTCTAATTCGGCTCTAAAACACACTTTAGTCTGGCCTTACTTAATTGACTGTATTTCTGATATATGTTGTGCTGTGCCTTGCCTCAAGACACATTGCCTCATGAAATTAAGGTTTGAAACCGTCCATGACCCATTCACCTCTGGGAGTATTATTGCGGTGTCTTTTTTTGGGGGGTGTAAGAATTTAGGGGTTCCCTGTACGAGTACCCTAATTTTCGGATCACTATTGTCTGTTGTGGCTGGCAGCAGTGGCTGTGACTCTGGACCCTTCTGTTTCACCACTTATACCTGTGGCAGCGGGTGGCCAAAAAGAAAACAAAATAAAAAATAATTTATCGCGGCTGACTCCGCTGACCCCCTTATTTCTCCATCAGGCTTTGTCTTCAATATGCACTGGTCATTCATCCGCCGCTTCCTAAAATTCTTAACTGTGCGTGTTTCTGCTCCCTCCTACCAGTCCATCCATAAAAGGCTAGTCACAGTTGCACAGCCAACTTTTTTTTTTGCAGTTTTATATAGCATAAACTCTTTACGAAGGTATTGGAGCCCTTTGTATGAGCCCAAGTTGCATTACACAGTTACATTCATTTTTTTGGCACGGGGAGATTACGTGATTTGTCCACACGGGATGCTGAGCTGACGCCGAGACTCAAACCTGGTTCCCCAATTCCAAAGTCTGCAGCTCTGACCGTAACACCACATACTCGCTGACCTTTTGCACCTCGATCTCCATTTGAAACAAAGAAGAAGGAGTCAGGGTCGCATGGCAAAGCTCAAAGCTGGTGCCTTCCCTTACTGCCCTGGGTGAAGGAATTCACAGTCTGACAGGTTCATGCTAACTTTCAGTTTATTCAGTGTCTAACATTTAATTTCTGGCTGCATTGTGCTTCAGTCTTAGTGACCCTAATAGTGCTTGTGACAGAGGCTGTAGACATTGAAAGCATTAGATCTATAGTCATCCACAGCAGTACAAGGCAGTTGAAAAGGAAAAATGTGGGTGCCAAGACTTCATGCTCTTGCAGTCCTTGGCCTCTCTGCAAGCAATGTCAGTTTTGTCCCAATTATGGAAAGGTTTTGCAGACAAACTTTTTTGCAAAATAGGTGCATGATAATTGTGTTATTTATGTTGTACACCTTTTCCTTAATATTTTACAGTGATGAAAACAAGCATTGACAAATTCAAAAAGTCTGGCCTTGGCAGACTGCTGAGGTATATATTTTACATTTTTTATAACAAGCATATGCCACACAAATAAAAGTAAAAAATATGCTAAATATGGCTGCCATATACTTGGAATAAACATTTTAAATTAAAAAACTTTCAGTGATATGGCTGGTTTACTAACTATAGGGCAGATTTACAAGAACTGGTGCATCCCTGCATATTAGCAGGGATGCGCCAGTTTAATTGCGACACAGAAAAAAACCCTTGCGCCACCATGGATGCGCCGCATTTACAATGCGGCGCATCGTGGCGCAAGGATAGACAGATATGTGACGCGTCTTGTCGGCGTAAGGGCAGCGCATTGCTGGAGTCGTGTCGCAAGTACGACGCAACTCCAGCAATGGTTAGGAATGCCTATTCCTATTATGCTGCGTCACTCCTTACGCCTGCATCAAGCAGGCGCAAGGTTTTGACGCAGTGGTGTCGTAAAAGTGACTCAGTGAAATCTTGTAGATTTCACTGCGTCACTTTTACGAGGCTTTCCTGCGTGGGAACGCCCACCCTGCATACATTATACCTGACGCAGGTATAATGTAGCGCAGGGCTTTACAACGTGACTCATCTCCCTAGATGTGTCACGTTGTAAATATGTCGCAACGTGGCATATTGTTTACGACGCCGCTGCGTCACAGAAGTGACGCAACAGTGGCGTAAAGTTGTCGCAAGGGGCTTGTAAATCTGCCCCAATATTTTTAAATAGCAACACTTCCTGCTGCTCCATGCATTTTTTAAATATTATTATTTGAGAAAGAGACCAAAATAAATCACAACCTAACCAAGCCCACAAATTGCAGGAAGCTACAATGTTACAATGTCACTTATACACTTTGTAACAGCAACCTAATAAAGCAAACAGAAAAGAAATCCCCATTTGGGCAGTTGAAGTGCAGGCAAAATAAATAGCTAATATTTCATGTAAATGTAAAAAAATACATTAAAAACTAAATTTCAACCAGTTTTGTCAATGAAGAGAGAGGAACGATTTTTAGATGGATGTTAACAATGTGCACAAGCTTTGTGCAGTCACCCAAAGTGAGGAGAACCAATGGGCAAAGTGGTCTGACCCATAGCCCCATGATGTATTCTGTGGTGCATGGATGCAAAATGTAAATCACGGTTTAACTGACCAATGGATGAAGCATGCTGACTAAAATCCCCTCTATTTACACTCTACCTGAAACCTGGAAGAACTGGAATACTCTCTTGTGAACTCGGAAGTGAACACTCGGAACACTGAATCAAGGGACGGAGTACATCAAGAGTACGCCTGGTCTACGTGCATTGGGTCACCGGATCGCAGCAGTCCCCGGCAGATTGTTGCGGGCGCTACAGGCCGGGCGGATTACCCTGGATTTGCCTCCATGGGCCCTCAGGGGCTACTGACTGAGGGTTTTCACACCGCCTACATTTCCAGCTGGAAGTGCCTGGCACCGGCACAGCGCATCATACTGCTCGACATAGCAAGTGGGCAATTTGGACCCACAATCAGGACTGGCGGGTGGCATATTGACTACCACCAGTAAGAGCGCACATTTGGAGTGTGATAACGAAGCCCAGACCCATGGGGCACAACGTATGGAACCTGAGGAGGTGAGCCTGCTAGTAGGTGGGGAGTTAAAGAGTTAAGCAGTGCTAACTCCAAAGCAGCGCTAGGACAGCGCATGGACTGCATAGAGTGAGATCCTCCCCAGACCTGGCTCTCTGGCTTCTTTGTTTTTCCCCTGATTCATCTGACTCTGTTCAGGGAATCCAGTTAAGTCTCCACCACCCCCTCTCAGCAGCATCTGTATAAGCACAAGCCCTTAGTAGGCCCCCAAAAGACTAGGACAAAGGACCAGGAGAAGCTGGGCACACTTTAAGCACCGCATGCAGCCAGGGGTAAGAGCTTAAGGGCCGTACTCAGTCCCTGTTAGCGAGACTCAAGGACCCAGCTAGGTCTGGGTGCGGCTTGGGGTACCCTGAAGAGCTCTCACTTTAACCCCTTGTCAGGATATAAAACCCATAAAAAGTAATGGGCCACTCAGCGAAAAATTGGCCTATGCATTTCTAAGCATTATTAAGCAACCCTGAATAGCTGTTAAGCAACATCAAGCACCAAGCACTGAGTACTTCGCATAGACTATTGATCACACCAACAGTAGCAGGAACACCAGCAGCAACCCCAATGAAGCTAGTGTCAATAACAATGGTAATGGCAACGTCAACGGCCCAGTACTAGGAGCGGGAGTGTCTGTTTCCTGTATTGCATTTCGCCTAAGGGCCCATACAGGGCTCCCAAGGTGCTGCTGTGGCATACCAGGGTAGCCCTGGGCTCTATTGGTGAAAAACAGTGGGCGGAACACTGATGCAAGAGTATTTAAGCCACATGGATCTAGGGGAGGTGTCAACAGTAGGGTGGCGTGACACTAGTGTATCCTTCCAAAGGGTAGAGCCCAGGTGACACAGAGGTGGTCATGCTAGGTTTTGGTGCAGCCTCCTTCTCTTGGTGAGCTCCTCCTCACCCCACCTCCAACAGTCAAAGACTCAGCCCCTAACGGCACAGAAAAAGCACTACAATCAGCAAAAAGGGAATCAATGGCAAAGTGAACAAGTAAGCCAAAAACGCTTTTGGCAAACACTGGTGATCAATCTCAGGACAGGCGATGAGAACCTGCAGCTCCCTCTTGTTGCAGGCACCTCAAGGAAAAAGAAAACAACAATTTTAAAAAAGTCCTCAAAGAAAATGAGCACCAATGCCGTGAGTAAAATAACACGTGCACAAAACACGGCCCTCCAATCACCAAAAAGCCCTAAGAGTGCCTCTTCCTCTAATTGGCTATATTCTGATCCTGTTCTAAGAGATCAAAAGACACTAAGCATACAAAATAAAATAGCTACACTTTCACCCCAATTGGAAATCATTTCCTAATAAGTGGTGATGTATCGGATGGCACCTCTGATGACATCTCATGGGCTGATGAAATTATCCAAGAAGAAGCAATGCCATTGGTGACATCAGAGGGCCAACCCGTCTTACGGCAAGTAAATCTGACTACCAAAAACAATTTAGAATCACTCGTTTTTGATGCTCAAATCAAAACAATGATATCCCCTGTCACCAGTGATCAACATTACTAGCAATAAACCAAAGGAGGCCCAGGAGCTAATCCCAGTGCCTTTGGTGTGAAAGTATCAAATGATAATAAAGGGTGCAGAAAATTTGCCCTCTCAGATCGTAGAATTCATAATGCATTCCCCCTCTAGCAGGGGGGATTTACAGCTAAGGCCTGACCAGGCTAACTCCACGCTAGAGGGGAGGCTGGGACCAGCCGTTAGTATTTCAAAAGCCAAGAACACATCCACCTCGAACTTGCAAGAATTCTCCAAATTAGAAGAAACACAAAGGGGCATATTATCAACGGCCAGCGATAATTATCGCTGGCCGTGCTTAGCGATAATTTTGTTATCGCAGGCTATCTCTGGAATTTATCGCCCTGGTAGCGCGTTATTAACAACGCGTTTCTCCAGGGTGATAAAAATTCCAGAGATAGCGAGGTTATCGCCGTTTTGCAGGGAACATCGCTGGTTTTCCAGCGATGTTCCCTGCAAAACGGCGATAACCTTGCTGATACGACACACAGGGTCGTATCAGCATAATCCACTCCAATGTTAGGGATAGGTAAGTCTGCATTTTAGCAGACGTTAGTTTTTGGAGAAAACAGCGGTTTTCTCCAAAAACTAACGTGTGCTAAAATGCTGGAGCAGCTTTGTAAATATCGCGATGTGAACATCAGCGATATTTGCAAGGTAGTCCATCCGGGTACGCCCACTTTGCATCTCATTAGAGATGCAAAGGGAGGCGTTAGGAAAAGGGTGCTAACATGCGATTATGCATGTTAGCACCCTCTTGTAAATAGGGCGATAGTTTTATCTCCGCTTTTTTGGCTTTTTAAGCCAAAAAAGCGGAGATAAAGCCCTTGTAAATATGCCCCAAAATGCTTCTACGAACGTTGAAGCAAAGCATTGGGAAAAATGGCCTCTTCGGCTACAGACGATCGGTTAGCCTCTTCTGAAGGTGTCAACCAAAGCATTAATCAATCTAATCATGTTCCATTGTGGTGGAAATTGCTAAAAAAAGAGATGCTTGCGAATGAGCAGGCAGCCATAATGCACGCTGACAAATTAGATGTCCAAATCTCAGTGTTGCAAACGCTGATCACTTATACAATGGACATAGCGTCTAAGCTTGACAGGTTGAATGATTTAATAACAAATGCGCAACTAGTAGCCAAATCCTCATGAATGCCTTGCTATTGTCAACACCTAGTCAATAAACTGGCCTCCCTTCCAGAAATAATGACATCTTTAATACAGGACTCAAAAACTTCTGTAAAGGAATCACCATCACTCGCAATCCAACAAACTACAACCAGGATTTGCTGGCACAATTAAATCCTACACAACGGGTGGGTCCGGCTGAGAGAAATGAAGCCACAGAAGTAATTATAAAGCAAGCAGAAAACTCACTTCAGACAAAAGAAAGTGAGACCGCTGAGCTACCATCGTGTGTTCCCGCACTCTCAAGCAAAAACAAAAATGGCTTAAAAACGGAACTAGAAAGCAAAATCCCTCTAGGATCCACCCCAAAAAATGTATTGGCTCTTCAAAACAAATAGGGACCTTGAGGAGCCCAATCAGACAACTGAACATGAAGAACAAGCATTGTAAATGCAATAGGTCTCGCATTTCCTTGAGTTAGAGCTATTGGCGTTGTAAATGACAACGTCTTTTACCTATGTGTTATGGAGTGTATGTATGTGGTGTATAGTGGAATTATGTGGTTTGATTGGAATTATGTGGCCTGGTGTGCAGTGGAAATATGTGAATAGTACTTATGTGGTATTGAGTTATTTGAATTTTGTGGAGTGGGATTGTGTGTTATGGAGTGTAATTATGTGGAAGTGCATTTTCTGTTGTGGAGTGATATGTAGTGGAGTTTAGTTATGTGGTGTGCTGTTAATGTTTGTGCCATGATGTGGAATTTTGTGGTGTGCTGTGTAATTGTGTTTTTGAGTTGAATTATGTAGTTTGGTGTTGAAGTATGTGGTGTAGATTGGAAATGTGTGGAGTTGAATTGTGTGGCATGGAACTGTGTGGATAGCATTGCCTTTCTGGTGACTAAAAGAACCAGTCTGGCCCAGAGTTCAGTGTTTGCCCCCGTTAAACAGTGCGCACAGCAGTGAGTTTTATGGGGGTTGAAATAAAGTTCATATTTGTCAGCACCCGATGATTCCTGGGCTAGCGAATACATTAAATCCATAGCCGCGGAGACATGCCAAGTGTGAGAAGTGAGACAACACGCCAGTGTGAGACTGCAGCCCCAGGGGTGAGAATGCACCCAAGAGCTGAGCACACGCTCCCAAATGGGCGACGCCACTCCCAGGTGTGAGAAAGCACTCCTTCTGTGAGACTGCATTTATAAGCGTGAGAGAGAGCACTCGTGCTTTGAGACTGCGCTACCAAATTGCAAACGGCACTCCAAGTGTGAGACAGCACTCCAGGCTGAGATTGTACTCACATATGTTAGAAAGAAGTCAGAAGTGACACTTAAATCCCTGGGGTGAGACAGCACTGCAAGCGAGATAGTGTACCACCAGATATGACAGCACTCCAGGCGTGACACTACGTTTACTGGCATGAGACTATATTCTCAGGTGCGGGGAGCCACTCTGCCGTGAGACTGTACTATCCGATGAGAGACAGCACCCTAGTTGCATGGTGTGAGACTGCACTCCAAGGTGTGAGATTGCACTCCGAGATATGCCATAGTTCGCCCGGTGTCAGATTGCATTTCCACGCATGAGGCAGCTCTCCGGCTACGAGACTTGCCACGGGTGTTAGAACTACTCCTGGTGTGAATCTGTGTTCCGAGGAGTGAGACTCACAGCCATCATTCTACTCTGTCCCCTATAGCTGAACACAACTGTATATATATATGACCTTTATACATCCTGAGCATGCACTGTTTGATAATAATCCTGCTTCACAACGTATATAATACAAGCATCAAGAGACACTTTCAGAATTTATATAAATTGTCCTCGCCAACCACAACAATATATCAAATGGTGATTGACTATATTCTTTTTTGAGCAATATGCGTTTTTGAGCCTCCTTGGTTACCAAGTGACACCATGTTATATGTGACACCTTTAGCCAGTTCAGCATTTTTTGTCCAACCTCTGGTTGCATATGGAGTCAACAAATGCAACATGAAATCTAAATTCCGGAATGTTCAAACTATTGGTTAGGATTTCACAACTGGCTGTAGGTATCCCCGACATAGGACCACTTGGCAGCTATACCCTTCCATTTTTTATATCAGTTATTTTCACCAACTTCGAACTCAAGCCTGCGTCACAGAGCACCAACCTTTGGATAACATTTATGAAATTGCTCCTACACTTACATCTGAGAACATTTTTAACTTGTCTCAGATCAATCTAACATGATGGCAGCAATTTTTGCCCTGCATGAAAAATCGATCACAGTCATTTCTTGTCCGTCCCACACACTGCTCGCCTCAGATGATTGCAGTTCACACTACATTTCCAAACGGAAGAGGAGGAGCAGGAGCCAAAATTGTTATGAATCTGGAAAAACAAACAGTCACTATACAAAGGACATAAAATCAAAAATGCCCTGTACGTGTAAGAGAAATATTAAATAAATGAGCGAAGAACAAACAAAGGAAGGATCACAAATGCTACTCTAACAGCTCTATCGAAACAGATGCCTACATTCAGTAACCTACAGCTGAACGTTATTAATCTCTAGGGCAACAGCTTCTCATAAAGGCCAAGAGTCTAGCCAATCAAAAAGGCGGACTATGTTGATGTCTGGGAACCATAGAACTGAAATCATTGCTTGTAGTGCAGTGCAGCACCATTGTTTACAGACTGAAAATCTTAGATTTTGTAGTTGTTCTTAAAAAGCCAAGCCTGTTCTTCTTTTGTAAAATTTGGGTTCATGAGATAAATGTAGGTGTAGCATCTACACAGGTGTAACAATGTGTATGTGTGTATTGCGAGCATGAGTATAGAACGTGTGTTCGTTTGCATATGGTGTACAATGGATGCATGGGAGTAGTCATTGGCAAGGTTAAACCACCATTATGGCTTTTGTTGATGTGTTCAGTCCCTTGAAGGGATTTTGGCTTGGATTTTCCACTACACAACTCATCAAGCACTCCCCGGATAAAACGCTTAAAAAAGGGGGACAATGCAAAAGCACAGAAGGGAAGAAATTAAAAACCAGCGGGGTCATTTGCGTAGGCCATTTATATTTTTCTGGAGCGATCACAACATGGAAAGGCTGCGTGGTTCAGATTCCAGAACTGCTATGCAAGCAGCGAGTTGAAAGCGCGCGCCTGCACTCTGTCACTGCCTCACATGGGGACACACGAGCGTTCAGCGGGACAGGCCCCAACCGCAGCCGAGTCATTGACAATCTGGGAACTCACCTCACCTGTCCTCTGACGGCACACCGCAGCCATTGCTCGCACAGTTTGGGGAATCGGCGTGAGTGTTCTGCTCTGCTGTTCGTTTTAATCTCTGGCGTCATCACTCAGTACTCTTGGGCTGGCGTTGTGGGACTCGGAGGGGTTCTGATGTGGAAAGCGGAGCACGTGGTGTGTCACAGAAAGTGCCGGAACTAGACTTTGTTTTGTTTTTCCTGTTTTCACAGGCTTGGGCGGTGTGCAGCATTTTGTCATTATGAGATGTCGTCTATCAGTGCTTCATTTGTGCAAATTAAATTTGACGACTTGCAGTTTTTCGAAAACTGCGGCGGAGGGAGCTTCGGCAGCGTGTACCGCGCACGATGACAGTCACAGGACAAGGAGGTGGCCGTGAAGAAGCTTCTCAAAATAGAACCAGAACCAGCATGAAATCCCATTTACAATTGGCTTTTCACTGGTCAACTAAACTGACCCTCCACTTGCTACGGCTGGCTATGTGAGGAACCCTGCAGGCACATCTGATGATGTCCTAACCTTGGCACTGCTTGCTAACTCAGTCCTTAATGGATGCTATGTGGATTTAATCTGTGGACTCTGCCTGTAGCAGCCCACCTATTATCATCTGAGCATGCTTTAAAGGGTTCAGAACCCAGTATCAGCACTGCTCATTCACCTTCATCCATGGAATCACACATCTCTTCAGGGGCGTAGATTCAGGGGGAGAGGGTGTTGGTGTATTACACCCCCTTAAAAAACGATTCTGTGGTAAATAGTTGGGTACAAGTGCTTTCAGTTGGGTATGGTGAAGTGTCTGTCGAATTCCACCTTGGATTTTTACATGCCCACACTGACAAACACACACACACACACTCTCTGGTCTCTGTTTTGAAGGACTTAAAAATATGTTGGTTAGTCTGAAAGATATGTTTTATGTGCCCCTAACAATGCGCACTCCTCTCTCTTTCCACTGTCTCTTAAGCTCCCCTCGTGTCCTGCTTCTCATAATGTATTTTAACATGATATCTCAGCGTGATTGTTGGAAAATCTGAAGCTCACACCCCCTCAATCTTATTGTCCAAGCTACGCCCCTGCACCTCCTGACCTGGAACTAGCAATCTACTGGCTTTCTGAGGGCTGGCCAGTCTCAGTCCATGCCCTACAACTCCTCTTCAAGGTCTTTGTGGAACTGAACCCAGTTTATTCCTGTGGAAATTGAAGTGAGTCCACCATAGATGAAGCTTACAATAAAAAACAAGGAATCAAATTGTATATTTTCCATAGCCACCAAACATGCAAAGCGAGCTCTTTATTGTGTGCACAAATTATGACACTCGTTACTAACCTGCATCTGAGACCCTCTTAATTAAGAAGGACTGCTAAAATGTGTCTAATTCTTCTTCAAACCGGACTCCGTGCTGCCTCCAAATGTGATACTTTTGCTGTTTAAGCCTGGTGCACAGTGGAGTGAAGAGGTGTAGAATTCCATAGAGTGGCATTCTGCAGAGTGGAGTGGACTGGAGTGGTGCACACCACATTCAACTGAAAACAACTTGGTAATACTTATGGTTTTCAAATTCCACCAATAAATAGACTCCAAGCTTTCAAAACATGACTACTGATCCACACTAATGTCTCATTTGTGGTACAATTAGACTCCCAAGAGGTCAGAGGTATAAGTGATGCATAATTAAGAGATACCACTATGCTTAGATGCAGCGTTATATTCAATGCAAAATTATCAGAATGCATATCTGGCTCCCATGCATAACACCCTACTCTTTTCAGATGGGGCATCTTCCTCCCAGGCAAATAGCAGCCTTGTATAGATCACAAATTGCATTTTGTGTAATACACATGTCTATGACACCAACATGCTTAGCTGAAGCATCATGGTCACCGGACCATGATTTGAGCACTTCTGTGACCATCGCTTTTTCTTCAACCTCTGCATCTTCCACGTCAACATGCATATTCTTTGTTGCTTTCTACCTGACAAAATAACACTACTGTAAGATCACACCTGTCACAGTTCTGAACTAAACAGATGCCAATAAACATGAGCTAATTGCACAATAGGGTTCATGTATTTTTACTCTGTAAAAGAGTACTTCTGTTGGTGTGCGTCATGCAACAGTGCACCTTGGCATAAGGATTTGCATGCATCCTGTTTTATCGATAACAATGCTGTAAAAACGTTTTCCTCTGGGAAACTCACAATGCTTTCCCTTGTAGCTCATAAATTCTATTCCCAATGAGCTGGCGTCAGACCAACTGCCACAACAACCACTGGCAAAGCCAACAGGTCTCGCCTGTGTGAGTGCTACTTTTAGCCATGTTGTTAAGCAATGCAATAGGTCTCGCATTTGCGAGAGTTTTAGCTATTGGCATTGTAAATGACAATAACTTTTATTTATGTGTTTTGAAAACCTGAAAGCGGTGCGTAAATAAGCACTTTGTACTTGTAGTCCTTGCTTATGACAAGCAAGTCTGGCAGTAAACGAGGCGCAGTTACTGCCAGCCTTGGTTCTCGCAAGCAACGACTATAAGTAGAAAAGTGCGTGTTTACGACCGCTTGCAAGTTTTTAAAACACATACATAAAAGGCATTGACATTTTCAATGCCAATAGCTCAAACTCTCACAAATGCGAGACCTATTGCATTACTAGTGTAGTGGACGCATGTGGTGTGTAGTGGATTTATGTGTGTTGTATTGGAATAGTTAGTTTTTCTGTGTGGTGTGGAATTGTGTGTTGTTTATGGTATGTGGCATGGTGAATAGACAGTGGCACTGAACAGTGTTACTGTGCAAAGGCATGAAGCTGCAAAAAAAAGGGTTGATAAAAAAGGTGGAAAATCCTGGGTGACGAAGGAGAAAAGGCAGATTTCCTAAACTTAATTATGAAACCTTGCACTAAATAACAACCTGCCTATGTGGACTGTGAGAAATGTGGTATTTAAATTTCTTCTTAGTATTATTGCTGTACCCATACATAAAGTAAAACCAAAACGAGAAAGGTATTCTTATCATTTTTTTCGTTATTCAGTAGTACCTTCATGCTTCCAAAAGCAGTTTCAGTGTGCGTAATACCACAAAAACCAACCCCTATAGAGGGCAACTCAGAGAGATGCGTCCTTGTTAGAAGATTGTCCAAAATGTATTTTATTTATCTGAACGACTGCTTTTGCAAACTAAGGAGTCCACTAGCTGTGAGAGGAAGATATTGGAAATTGGACGCTGCACTGAAAGGTGACCCACACATATGACTCAACCATTTCCTTCAAGCTCATTGGTTTTCGGCTCAGTAGGAGCCACCACAAGGCTCTCAAATGCCGTGCTCACAGCAAGAGATCCTGCGTTTATATATTTTGTGCCCTGAAGCATGTCATGTTGTCATTAGCGCTGTCCTGTATGACATTTCACAGACAGACGTGGGTATTGTGCAATCTAAAAAGAGAACACCCGATGGTATTCAATAAACTGAACGGGAAACTGCACAAAGAAAGGGTAACATGTATAATCAATCACTCTGCACATTCAAACAACATGCACCTATTCACTTGCAATAATGTATTACAGTGGGCCAGCGACGTCAGTATCTTCCCGTCCTGGGCGATAGAATCTAATAACAAATTTGATGTGAAAATAAAGAAACCAATACAATGAAATCCATGACACTTTGTTCATACATCTATTGTCATTATTCGTTTTTTGGGGTGGATCCTTTCCTTCACAAACTCCAAACCTTTTTTTGTGCACAGGTGTTTCTTGGTTATGGATTGGAGATTTTCCTAAAATGCCCCGACAGTAGCCACTACGCTGAGGTCTTGAGGATAGGCGCTACATGGCGTCTCACATACTAAAGCTGTGTGCAGCAACCTGTCACTGCTTCTGAGCTCCAAAGGGAGTGCCTGGAAACTGAAATGAATGTGTGTCTGTAATGAAACAGGTGCTCATGTAGAGCGCTCTCACACCTTCAGTTCGAGTTTGCGCTATATAAAACTGCAACAAAAAAAGCAGTGTTGGGAGAGGGGTGGCACCCCCAGCGAATGTAAAAGTAAAGCAAGTGGGCTGGAGAAATGGAAGAGAAACCAAACGTGATTAATAGAGTACCGAAGCGAGTGCATACCATGAATGCAGCCAACGAGGAGGCAGAGGACAGAAACAGGAGTGACCTACGATTTTGGCTTTAATGAAGATGATAAAGTATGAAATACACAGGCCCTCTTATTTTCAGATGAGCTATTAACGGGGACGCTCTGGTCAACAAAGTGTTTGGTGATAGGGACTGCCTAGCCTCCTCCCGCGATCACTATCCTCCACCCGTACTCAACAGCGTCGGATTGGTAACGCGGGCACTCGGGCAATGCCTGAGGGGCCGGTATCCGAATTCCAGCTGTGGGCTGCTTTTTGAGCAGCTTGGGGGGCTGATTTGGGCAGTTTCTGCGTTATTCGATGCCGCCAGCGGCCCAGTGGGTGCCTGAGTGGCCCGGCCCATTAATATATGCATATTGAGCGGGGGCAGGGGGCCGAGCAAGAGTGGCCTCACTTTCTTTCAGGAGTGTTTCACCAGTGTAAAATAATCTGTGCATTTTTTTAACCCACCCACCCCCCTTTTTATAAAATTTTGCCCGAAGCAGTGTCTTGCGGAAAGGCAATATGCAAATGTGGGACACTTTTTTTGCTGCCTGGGCCGATTTTTAATCCCAATCCAACCCTGGTACTCAAAGATGTAGTGAAAGGTTGCCGCCCCCCAGCCCCCAAACAGAGAGGCTCCCAAGTAGATGGCAGCAATGTGGGGAGAAGCTTGAGTTCAGAGCAGGCAGCACTTCCTCCCGCTCAGGAGGCTGGAAAGCAAGAGACAGAATTCACAAAACACCTCGGACCCTGGGGCAACAAAAAATAGGTTTCTAACCTAAAAAAACACGTATGTTACACAACACCAATGAACATGTCCTTAACACATCAACGAGAAGCATGTCCCAAACGAACGACAGAGAGTAACACTCTGACATAATAAAAACCAGCACAATATCCTTTGTGCAACAACATCAACTGTTGCATGGCTAAACACTTATAAGGTCCCAAAGGCGAGACCTATTGGCTATGCCAATGCTTGTTTTATAAAATGTCTCCGAAGCAGTGTTTTGCGGAAAGGCAATATGCAAATGTGGGCCACTTTTTCTTTAGTGTGCCTGGGCCGATTTTTAATCCCAATCCAACACGGGGGGGTGGGTTTTGTCCTAAATTTCGGAGATACATTCTGAGAACGCATGCCGTGAAATCAGTGTCAGAGACAAATCACTCCAATGACACTACACAGTAGAAGCTTTAAAACGAATGGGGATGCTATGAGACACAAAAGAGGCAGGAGGGTAGGAAAATCGGGCAGAAGCAGGAGTCAAGCAAGCAGGGAGTAATTCTGAAAGGAGTAGAGTTCCCTGTGGCCATGGACAGAAAAGAGGTGGGAAAGTGGGCCAAGGGATATGGAAACTTCTGCATCGTTCACATCGTCTATGGGTGACTAAGTTAGTCCGGTCCCGTTGTTTTCTTTGGATTCTGTGACTTGTAGCACTGGTTTTATACTTGGATAACTAAGACTACAAGTCACAGAATTCTAAGAAAAACCGAGACTGGACTCTATAGTCATGCATGGACTGGGGCAATTTGTAAACTATTCATGGGTTAAGAGGTACGATTGTATCGTGGTCGCAGCAGCATTTTCATTCTTAAGTACCTCAGAAAACGCAGCAGCATTTTCATTCTTAAGTACCTCAGAAAACGTAAGAGTGGACTTCAGCTCCCTACATCCATCCTGCTCCCTGTGCAGATAGCGCAGCCTTCGCCTAGTTTGCACCCTTCGCTCGATTGCGCCTGCGCCCGGCTGGTGGGCGTGGCAGGCGGGTGCAAGAAATATTCAGCCTCAGAGTTGCAGCGACTTGAGGAGATGTGACGAAACACAGGGGTGAAATCTCTAGCTTGTGACCGGCCCTTCACCTGTGATCAGACCGCCTCGCCTCTTGGAAACACAGAGGGGGGCTTGCAGGCACAATTGCAGCTGGCGGCGTCCAAGCCTTGATCCGCTCCCGGCTCGTGCACGCTAATTAGTCAGGAGGATTAACCTATTGAGTTCGCAGCTTCTTGCCGGAGGAGCGGCGCGCGAGACCTAACGGAGTGGATTTTGATTCCTCGGGTTCCAATGTAGCGCCTGCGGGGTGTGCAGGAGAGCGCTGCCCGGATCGCCAGGGAAGCCGGCCAGCTCTGGGAGCACCTCTGACCGCAGGGGGAATGGGGGACTCGGTGTTCTGTGATATGCGGCTGTCCTATACAATAAGTACCCCTTGGGTTGTGTGTCTTCGCTTTTCACTCACACTCGTTCTAGTTTGTCTTTTGGAGGAAACCTTGCTGGGGCCGGTGTTGTAGGTCAGTCACATACTCTGTTGCATTTCCTATCAAGCACCATGCAAAGGTTTTGGGAGGGGACTGGAGACGGGATTCCACTAAGCTAATGCAGCGAGCACACATTTTAACGTGGTCATGTATTCTTTGTTTAATGTATGTTTCACCAATCTGCTCTGTGATTTATATTGAATGCTAGGCTCGACCTAAAAATGAAATAAACAGTGGTGCGCGCGCACCACAGAGGAGCAGGGGGAGGGAGCGCGGCAGCGAGGCGAACGCGCGCTGCTGCGCGTGCTAGCCACCAGTGGGAATGGAAGGAGCAAAGGCGGGACATGCGCCCGCCTTTGCCCAATTGCGTGCCGTTTTAAAAAAAAAAACGCACGCTACAGCCAATGCTAGGCTTCAGAAAGCTAACCACACGCACGAGCGTGTGGTTAGCTTTCTAAAGCCCGTACAAGAGGTCTCGCGCTGCGCGAGCAGTGCTGTGCACTGCAACGCTAGGTGCGAGACCTAAAAAGGTAATAGGTTTGATGGTAACAAAAGCAATAACCGCGATTAAAAAAGAGAAGGATTCAGAAATCAATGCGAGAATCGCCAATACATCTAACACAGGCGCTCCTCTTTTGTGGCACAAGGCCATAAATGTCACCAGACACAAGCAAGAGAGCTATGCCTCAACAGCCTCAGATTCCACGCAAACAGAGAATCTAGTAGAGAACACAAGCAATCCAAACAACGATCAACAGACTTTGCAGGACTTAAATTTCCCTAACAGCCTGAGTCGCTCCACTTCTTAGGAGTTTAATAAGGCAAACATTGCGATAAAGGCTTCAGACCACTTTGAAGCAGAATAAGCAAGTCATCCAACTGCGCTCCCTAATCTCCAGTCCAAGTGGAGGATAAAGACTGCTGAAATTCCACTGAATGCACTGGAAGGGTCAGTTAGACTAGTCCCAGTTATAGACTACTTCCATTTGCAAGTAAAAGCTATGGTGACAAGAACTCCACCCAAGCTCCACCTGAATTCAGAACGCGAGGATGAAACCCTGCCTGCTCTTATTTTATATCCAGACTATGCCTCAAGAGGCAAGGTTGATATTTTAAACAGAAATAATGTGTTACCACTGCTCGCAGCGCTGCCAGGTCTGAATAGAATTTCCAGAAGGACATAGAGTCAGTTGCATTCACTCCAGGCCACAAGCAAGAAGTGAATGAACGAACAAGGATTGTCTTTAGTAGCAGAGAAATAAAAGGAATAATTATGTCACATAAAGGTACCTTGGAGAGGTGGGACATCCAAGTATTAGACCCTCTAGTAGCTAGATATCCAAAATTGTTTGCGCAAATGAGTAAAAGAAAATCAGAGAAATATTGAGCAATGGAGAGTCGATCAGAGAAAAGATCTGTTCTTAAAAATGCCAGAGGAGCAGAACTCATAGGTAATCCTTTCCACTGGATATTCATATCAGGAACCTTCACTACGGAAACCTTGCAAGTTTGCTTAGTCGTGGGGAACAGTAACTACAAAGGGTTCCTCCAAACAGGTAGTAGCCAGCGTACCTAAAATAATGCCTTTTGATCACCCAGGATCTTTGACTCTCAAGTTATATCCTGGTCTCACAGTGTGCTCTTGGAACATCAGAAGACTCAATAATGTGCTCACAAAACCAGAAGTAATGCAGTCCTTTACCAAATTGACATAGTTTGCCTACAGGAGACTTGGCAATTAACGGATAGTGGCTGTTAAAATTTCTACAAATTATTTGCACCAGCTCAACCATCACTAAAAGGAGGCCACCCCTCGGGTGAATAGTCTAGACATGTAAGCAAACTCTTGGAAGTCAACATAACCCCTCTCCATATAGGCTTGGGTGACCTAGTTTTAGCCAAACTGGATTTAAACCTCCCCCAATATAAGCCAAGTTCAAAGCGATCATCGATAATGTTTATGACAATCCACTATTGGCAAAGAAGAAAACTCAACTCAAAAACATAGTTGGCATAGTGAGTGATCAGTGAATGAGACAGTCTGAGGCTATGTGGATTTTGGTTGGCAATTTTAACTCAAACCTACTGGAAGGGGTTAGTACAGTAATCTGGAGTAAATAGACGATGCAGAATGGAATGCCGCCTATAATTAAGACTATTGGCAAACCCGACAAGGTGGCACAGCATCAGCAACTCTGTTGAATGATTTAGGCCTTTGTGATATCATAGGAAGGATTCTCTCAGACCAAATGGCCTTGTTCATCCGACCATCCTGCAACCAAAAGTCAACCTTGGACTACATTTGGGTTTCAGGGCAGCACTTTTCGAAAATCAAATAATTGTCGGTGCTTCACACAGGGATTAGTGACCACGCGATCCTAACAAGTCAGTTCACACAATGAGGCTACTGTAAAGACCCACTGAGTCTATTAGGATCCCAGGAGGGAGTAACCCCTTTAAATAAAATAAGATGGAGATTACAACATCAGGATCAGAGGTGTGAGCAACTTAAAGGGTGTCTTTGGAGGATTGAATCTGAGTTTAAAGGTATGACTGACTGCTGGGACATTGCCATTAGGACCATTCAGGACAATCTCCAACTTTTGAGAGTGTAAATAGACACAAAAATGTTTCCCAACAACGGCCCTCAAATGAGTGATGAAATCAGACAACTGAAAAAAAAGCTGATCGCTACAAAAAGACAACTGGCTCAAGATTGTTCCAACAAACATATAAGATCTACTCTCCTACAAATTAGGAAGCAGTACAGGGGAAAACGTTGGGAGCTGAAACAAACTGGGAAGAGAAGCAATGGTTAAAACTGTAATAGGCAGCAAGATCACCATACCTGTGTGCATTTTGGCTCCTTGTCCATCAAAAACTGAGGCCAAAAAAGCCTCCTCCTCACAGTAACATGTCAGATACATTAAGGTCTAGATACTTTGCTACCCTGTATGCGGTAGATGAGGTAGCAGCTCCAGTGGGGCATAGAGCCAATGAAGCGGAGGGCAAATGTACCTATATGCACAAAGCACTAATTCTAAAGTATGACAATGTACTAACAGAAATCTAGTCATTGCGCGCCGCAGCATGAATGGCCTGCCAGCAATCATTTTTAAAACATCTAGTCGCAAGTGGGTGGACATTCTGTTCCCACTATTTAAGGACTGTCTGCTTTTTTACATCATTCCAGAAAGTTGGAGAAGCTCCATTCTGATACCCATCCATTAGAAGGGCCCTAGAGATTTACCAGAAAATGATAGGTTAATTGCCTTGCTAGGTATGGATGGTAAAGCATTCATGAAAGTACTTCTTAAAGAGCTGGAACGATGGGCAATAGTCAATGAGCTAATTCTGTGTACCCAGACAGGCTTCCAAAAAGGATGGGGTACCAAGGACAACCTGATAACAGTGGCTGCTCTGTCAGACGCAGCAATGGAAAAAGGTGCTCCCCTTCTGTTCACAGCATTCATAGACTTTTCCACTGCCTTTGATCGTGTGAACAGAGGCTTACTATATACTAAGGTGCAAAACTGGAGTCTCACCATTCCATTGCTAACCACCATAATCAGCATCTACCCCCACCAAATGTGGGTGAGGATATGAATAACATCTAACTGGGTCACGACGGGTAAGACTGTAACATCAAGGGGGGTGAAGCAAGGTTGCATTCTGGCTCCCCTCGTCTTTAACCTGTACTTGGCTGATATCAATGCCCATTTACCAAAAGTGAGAGCGTTCCCATCAAGAACTGCAGGTCTTAAAATACAACTGCTCCAATATGCGGACAACACCATTATCTTTGACCATACCCAGACTGGCCTTCAGCACTTGCTGACTGCCTTGGAGTCCTACAGTAAGCTACATAGCATTCAAATTAACAGCACTAAAAGTAAATCATAGTACTAAGTCGGAAAGTCCATACCAAAGGAGCTTGGTATCTATCTAATAGGAAGCTGGGAAGAGTCAAATCCATCAAATACCTCGGTGTTTGCTTCAACGGACAAGGCAATTTTTCTGCCATTTTATCCTCTCAGAAAAATGCCAGTGCTGCATTGATTTCGACTTTCTGCAAGCTGATACAAAAAATGAATAGCCCCAACTTATCGGCGGTCTGCAAGGTCATCAATAGGAAGCCAATGCCAACTTTAATGTATGGAGCGTTCACAGTTAAAGTTGGTCATGGCTGGATCAAGCTCATAATAAATGTTAACGCTCAGTATCTGCCCTTGGAATGTCACTCAGCAGCATGCTTGCGATTGGAATTTAATCTACCCAGGCAAAACTTGATTCTAAAAGAGCGCTTTTTGGCATACGCATTAAGAGCGAAGAATGCAAGTAACGGCTCCTTGAAACACACAATCTGGCAAATCCTTATGGATGAAAACCAAGGATGGCACAATTATTTGAGACCCTCAATGGATTCTTTAAAGGCTAAAGATCTCTGGGAATCCCCCATTCCTCCTAAAGCATTAAGTAGATTATTTCTGAAGCAGCCAACATTAATCTCGAGAGATCTTGACATTGAAGCTGTAAATGGGCTTGCCTTTATGAACTCAACTCTACTTCTATACAGTGAAAGCCGTTTTGTGGACTATCCGCTGAACCTCCACAGTAAAAAAGAACTAGTATGTTTAAGATGCAGTATAGTTCGTCTTTAAAGAGTATCGCTTAGACTGGTTAACAGGATCATTGGAGCAGGTCTGCAAACTCTGTGGGTCAACAGCGGAGTCCCTTTTGCACATAATTTGCATTTGTGAGCCATTATTGTTGCAGAGACATTTCTGGCTAGATACGAGTTTCTTGCAATTACAGAAAAGGTCCTGCCAGGACGCAATTTCTGCCTGTTTTTCCCCGCAATCACCGCGGCTGGTAGTGAGGCTCATGAAACTTATGCTACATGCAGTTAAGATGCTGAAGGTAGTTTCAGATTAAAATTCGACAAACTTTGAAGCCTTGAGGCACAGCCTGGACCAGCTTAATGATAATAATCAGATGGAAGTAAACCATCGACCAGATCTGTTCATATTTGAAGATCTTTTCTTCCACCTATACCCTGGAACAAAACCTAGGGGCATATTCTCATGGACACATCGCGTAGTTAGCGTCACTTTATTGCAGCCAAAGTGGCGATAAATTCATCGCACCATTCACAAGCTGGTGTTAACAGCCCATAACACCAT
Organism: Calotriton arnoldi; assembly: GCA_963921515.1. NCBI lineage: Eukaryota > Metazoa > Chordata > Amphibia > Caudata > Salamandridae > Calotriton > Calotriton arnoldi. The sequence goes on along the minus strand of CAWUFW010000683.1, from coordinate 3,157,468 downwards.
TTTACCCCCGATAGCATCCGCAAAAAACATCGCCACAGATGACCCCCGCAACTATCGCTAATGAGATGCAGAGTAGGCGTACCCGTGCAAAAAGCCGCGAAAACACCACTCTGCAACATTCTCAACGAGCAGCCAGATCGGCGATAAGACCACAAAACAGGCGATAAGGCCCGTTAGCAGCAGGAAACTAACACCTGCTCTGACCTGGTGCAAAGTCAGACCACAGTCTGCACCACAAAATGAAGCCCAGCCCAGAGCCACACCTGAAGGGCAACAGATGCCATGGAGCCACTGATCATGCAGCTCGGAGCCCCAACAGGGCCACAACACCCACTGCCCCCACCCCCAGGACCCCCTGCCCCCCCCCCCCGGCCAAAGACATGCCACATCAACTATACGGAATCATGTACCAAATAATCCGCCTGATGTCGCACAATCACATTTGGTGGCATGCATGTGTCGTCACAAAAATGAGCATCACACATCCACCTTCGATGTAACAAATGAGAATTTATTCAAAGAAACACAGAACAGAAATGAAGACACATGGCGGCTCCCCTCGGGACAATCCGTAGGTCACAGCCTGCAAGACAAAAATCATGATGAGAAGGTGTGTCTTGCGCACATCAAAGGACAGAGAGAGAGCGAAGGAGAGAGAGAGAGAGAGAGAGAGAGGGAGCGAGAGAAAGACGGACAGAGAGGGGAGCGAGAGAAAGACGGACAGAGAGGGGGAGCGAGAGAAAGACGGACAGAGAGGGGGAGCGAGACACAGATAACAGAAGAGATGGACAGGGAGAGAGAGTGCCCACAATGCGCACCCAGGCCACACTGCCCAGGTGCTGCCACAGGTGTGTCTCTAACCACGTGGCTGTATGTAGTGCAGTTCACCAGGTCACACATCTGAAACATATCCGTCATCTGAAACAGAGTCCAGATACATGAATGGCAAAGTACATACAATTGCACAAGACATCATCGCCTGTCCGCCCCTGCGCACCCAGGCAGATGTACCCCAGCCCCTCCCGCCACCCAGCGGTGCATGCCCGCCCCTGCGCACCCAGGCCTCACTGCTCACCTTCCGCCCTTGGCGTGTAGTAATGATGGCCCACCACGTGCCGCTGCAAGCCACATGCCCAGGGCCCGCGGACTTGGCACCCTCCACATCATGCAGCCCCGCTCCGCAGGCCACCAGGTCTCACATATGATTCTGGGTCTTGATTTCGCCATGGCAGAGGACATACCAGTGCACCGGGCATCATCGCAGGCTGCACACCCGCTCAGCCCTTGAGGTGCCACTAACTCTGTGATCCGGGATGCAACACCACGTGGCGGTAGGCCCGCGCTGCCCGCTGGCTCTGGCCTACACTGCGGTCCAGCAGGGCACACAAATCCTGAGCAGTCCGGATGGCCGGGACGGGGCATCATTGCATGCTGCACACTCGCCCAGCACTTAAGGTGCCCCTACCTCAGTGCACCCAAAGTCACCGTCCCGTGGCGGTGTGCCTGTGCCGGCCGCAATGTATCCGGTGCCACCAAGTCTGTGTCCCAAAGTCATGGACCCTGTATGATTGGGTATCGTGTTGCAGACGCCATCATGTCACCTCCGGTCCTGGGGAATGTGATGTTGCAGGGCCCGAGGCCCTCATGCCTACATTAACACCACACGGATGCACCCAGATAGAGAGTGGAAATGGCGTCGAGCACGTGCACCCGTCCCTTTTCATTGGCAGGGTCACATGTCCCGTGACGCGTGTGCTGGATGGGTGTGGTGTGGGTGTAAACTAGCTGTGAGGGAGTGGCTGGGGCATGCTGACAACTAGACCTGTGAGCAGCAGATCACCACAGGAAAGACAGGGGACATGTAGCGTTGCCGTCCCCCCGTGTGAGCGTAGTGGGCTGGCCTGGCGTATGCCAGTCCAGCGTAAGGGTCTGTATATAACCCTAGGGACCTGGGCGTGGTTCCGTACTGGGCTGGACAAGGAAGTAACTCATGCGTGTGCCCCTGTTGTTGTGTCAGCGCCACCCGCACCGCATTGGGCAATGTGTCACCCTGTGACCCCTGCTCTACGACATGAGCCACATGGATGCAAGAGGAGTCCAGTGAGCCCACATTCATCCATACTTCCACACTTAAAAGACCATAGACATGACACATCTGTGTGTATATGAATGTTTAATGCACATTCAGTGGAGTCTTGCATCTGGAGCAGTACAGGGCCATGCAAACCCCACATGACGATGTTGTCCCGTGGCGGTCCAGCCAGGGTCCTCCAGGGAATGACAAGTCCAAAGGAAGAGGACGAGTACAGTCTGCAGTCTGATTGCTGTGTCAATGGCGATCCAACATCATATGGCAGTCCATGTCGAGGTCCAAGGTGAGTGTCGCAGAGTGCATGGGGGGACAGTGGAAGGTGATGATGCAGAGGGTAGTACCAAGCTGAAGCCGGACCTATGGATGAGATGCATGCTGCTGCGTCCTCCTTACCACGAGGGCAGTATCATCCGCATCTTCGTTCTCTGCTATTTCATGTGCCTCACGTGTGGGTGGTGGTGTTCTGTCTCCAGCACTGTGTGACAGTGACACATCAGTGGCCGGAGGTGGAAGGTCTGCCGCACTGTGTGCCACTGACACTTCAGGGGGCGGAGATGTGAATGGAGTGGTGGCAGCAGCATGCATCTGCACCAGACCTTGTGGCAGCAATGCCATGAGGAGGGTCCTAAGGTCATTGAGGAACCCAGCTACCTCTTGCTGGTGTGCAGCCGTGGCAGCCGCTCGTTCCGCATTCGCCCGCTCCATGGTCTCCATTAACCTCCGCATGTTTCCCAACTCCTGTGTGACATCGCTAGTGCCACTCGGACTGGACAGTTGTACTATTCTCTGAGTCAGGGCTCCAGCGATGTCAGCCATGGTCCGTTGGAGAGCATGGAGCGGACTGTGGGTGTCCGTTAGGGACCGTGAGTGGTCCCTGATGGGACTTAGACACCCACGTATGGCATCTAGTTTGTCTGCCATGCGGTTGAAGCCCACCCGCACCTGTTCAGCCAGATTCTCCTGGCACCCAAAAACACGGCATTGGAAGGCCATGTGTTCTCCGTGGGTGTCCTGGGAGGCAGCAGTGGTGGTGGGTGCTGCCTGCTGTGTGGTTGGCGGGGGGTGGGGTCTACTTGTAGCAGCTGGGCTGCCCAGCTCCTGGAAGTGGGCTGCGGAGGCTCTCCACGAGCAGTTGGAGGGCGTCAGAGTCGAAGCTGTGGTCGTCCTCTTCGTCTCCAGAGAAGAGAGGGTCGGACTGCTCTGCAGGAGGTGTTGATTCTCCCTCTGCAATGTGAAAGGGAGATGCAGTTTAACAATGTGTCCACATGTATGTTGTTACATTGTACATGTTTACATACAGACAGCATGACTGGGTACATTGTGGCTGTTTGGGAGGAGCTGCCTATTTGATGGGGGACAGTGGACATTTCGACAACATCACGGATGTGTGTTTGTACTTGTACATTATCAACGCACATATCCCTGCAATGCCAATTGTGATTGGCCAGTGTCTGCATACAAGCGGCACCAGTTGTGTCTTGTGTTCTGTTGTAGGTGTTTTGCGGATTGTGTCACATCGTTGTCAATGTAGATGTGCTCTATATGTGATGTGTGTGCTGCATTTTTGGGGAGTCGCCCCTGCAGCTCAGATTTTGCTGCCCCTTATCACTTTCATGAGGTGTGCCTCTGACTTCTGTGCTTGTACAGTGTTGGCATGTTGCATACTTGGGTACGTTGGTCTCTTGGTGGGAGTTGGTGGTCTGGGGCATGGTGTGTCCGCAGATGTGCTCAACTTAATTGTGCATGTGTGCCATTGTGCCCATCTCCCCCCATCCCCCCAGGCCCTGGTGGTTACTCACGCTGTTGCTGTTGTGTCGGGTCCTGTTGAGCAGTGTCCGGGCCCCAAACTCCTGCCACCGTTTCCCCACTGATGACTGTGGACACCATTTCCTCCATGTCGTCCAGCTCCTCCTGTGGTGCTGGGCTCCCACCTCCAGTCTGCATTGCTGCCTTCAAGTTGTTGGTGAGTTTCAGCTTGGTTTTGCGCTTGACATCATTCCAGCGCCTCTTGACCTCGCCCATTGTCCTCTTCAGCACTCCGACTGCATTCACCTTGTCCACGATGGACTGCCATAATGTATTTGTTGTTGCCAATGACACAGTGGAGGTGACGAACAGTTGTTGATGGTGTTCTGTTGATCCAGCGGTGGTCTAACAGCAGATACTCCACTACCATATACACACCTGGGCCCATATAACTACTTCCACTAAACAGCAAGTAGACCGCTGGAACTTAGTTTATGATTTTCATACTTCAAGATCTAGTTATTTTCTTTTCCCTAACTAAACCTTTCACTAATCAATTAGTTCTTTCCTCAGGTCAATGGACCATTAGTTGGAACTAGTTGATGGTGATAATTAACATAACTTATTATATGGGGCATATTAGCAAGACCGGCGATAAAATTATCGCCGTTTTAGCGGCAGGAAACTGCCGCTAAAACGGCGATAATGGGCTTGCTAATATGCGTTATAGAATTCAATAGAAGCCCAGGTTAGATGTCCTGCACATCTAACCTGGGCTTCTATTGGAATTCTATAACGCATATTAGCAAGCCCATTATCGCCGTTTTAGCGGCAGTTTCCTGTCGCTAAAACGGCGATAATCTTATCGCCGGTCTTGCTAATATGCCCCTATATATTTCTCGATTAAAATGAAATAATCACAGACTCGGGAAGTTTTAAAACCTTTATCTAAATTAGTTGCGTGTGAACCATCTCAAACGTTTCAGTACAAACACCCTCATTCACAAGAGTGTCAATTCAATCAAGTTTCAAATAGGCATTTAGCAATTCAGATCCACACAATAACTATGCTCAGAAAGAAGAGGACAGAGAGAGAAGAACATCTATCAGTACGATGAATTTATAATTACCAAGTATGGTGTGAAGACCAACCCCCTGTCCAAAGGGCTGGTAAGGGTCCCCCGGGATAGATCAGGAGACAAAGACTTCAGGACAGGAATCAGGACAGGATACTTCACCTCTCTAAATACCGACGACTGCGTCGCACCCCTCTCTGACACTCTCTTCCTCCTTGTGGTTCTTCCGCGATCTTCTTTCTAACCCAATTAAATTAAATAGATGGTTCTGCATTCGATTTTCTTCATCAGCGTCTCACAGCTTCAGCACCACCCCCAGCACCGACAGCATCCCGAGCTCTGCTTCTGTGCTCCCGTTAAGCTAAACTAACTAACTAAAACTACCTCAATTATACCTTTCCATATCCATGTACCACCCATTAATGTTTCAATTTCACAAAATACAAACTCTGATTGGACAGGCGAGGGGGGATGATCGTCACACCATGCTTACATTTCACTTATTTCTTTAAGCCATTGTATTCAAATCCCTCCCCTCAAACTTTATTAAATCATTTCCTTTCCCATACATCTCCAAACTTTATTTATACAAAATGTTGCAACGTTATGAATAAAACTCCTTCATATGAACTCTTCACCCTCATGTTCCCAGGGCACATCTTCACTGGCCTTGGACGCGTGACAAATCCTTACTCATCTTTTCGTATTTTCTCTCTAGTACGCATGCGTAGGGTCAAGACAGTCAGCTTGATTCAGACAAGTGTAGAGGGCCCAAATGCGCACTAATAATAAAGTCAAAAGAAGAAATGTTATTTTCAAAAATAAATGGTTTCACTGTACACCACCAACCTCTACTCTGACCCACTTCATTTATTATTACCCTTTCTGCATTTGCGTTAGTATAAAACCAATATTCTATTTCAGCTAAACAGGTGCCATGCATGTGAGCTTTCAAGCGGCCATTTTATCATCTATTGCGCAGGCGCAAGATTTTCCCTCCAAGCATTAGTACGTCATACTACGTAGATGTAGTAGACGCATGCGCAGTGAAGACCCCTTGTTAAAGTGCGTTTTAGTCCTTCGTTCATGTTATTGCCGTTAGTAAACACATAGGCAAGCTTCCTTGTCCCGCGTGTCTTTTTCTAAATGCGATTTATTAATTACAAACACGTAGTTAGTAATTTGTTAGTGAGTTAAAACGAAAGGATTGCTTCCGAGCAAGTCTCATTTACGAGTCCTTGCTCCATCAATCCCCTCTCTGATGGCATCTTAAGCCATCACAAAATTACCCATCCCATCCCAGATACCAACTTTAACACTTCTCAGTTTTCTCTATTTCTCCTCTCAATTTTTCATCAATCAACTCGTTTCCTTCTAAATCTATCATCTTCTTATATAATCTGCCTTTCATTTCTACCAGCTGTATTTCATCATATTTTCTTTTTCGTTTCTGTCCCTTTCCTTTTCTGTCAAAATGTACTTTCTCTTTCCTACCTCTTCTACAACACTTATATGTGATCATTATTATCATCACTACTGTTATTATCATAACTAACGATATTATTATTTGACCTAGAAAACTCTTCCCAAAACCAACAAACCATTTCCCTATTGATGTTATACTTTTTGTTAGTCTTCCCCACACACTGTCAACCTCCAGTTGGGTCAAGTCTTTATGCATTCTTGTAATGTTTTCAGTATATCCTTTAATTTCTCTGCTCTTGTCCGGATATAAGTGCAGCAGTGTTGAACTTTCAACATGCCACAGACTCCACCTTCTTTTGCTAACAATATATCAAGAGCAAGACTGTAAAACCATAGACCTGAATGCAACCATTTCTGTATTAATCATTAAGAATCCTCCTGCAGTGTCTGTAGAAAGACGATCAACTATGGTTGATAACTTACAAATTTTCTGTGAATTCAGAATGACTCCAACTGAGGGTATCAGTGCACTAAAAATGTCTCCTACAATTTCAGAAAAACTAGCTCTTCTTCTTCATGTTAGTACATTAGAATTTCCATTGGTTCCACTGATTTTATCTACATGATAGATCTTTGGAAAAACGATTCCAAAATAACAGCTCCCGTACCATCTTGCAGGTAACCTATAATAGGCATTGCTCCCACAAACATAATACACTCCTGGAAACACAGGATCAGTTCCCCCTTTTAGTCCCCACCCTCCTAAAATTAGGAAGTTGTGTTCGCATTCACTGGAACCAATGTAATTATTGTTATAATCTGTCTTTAATCTATGGAGGCAGAATTTTCCCCTTTTCACAAAATCCAGGGACATTGCAGCATGAGCCTTGCCACTTGCATAGATTCCCTCCTTCCCAACCCATGGAGGTACATGGGTTTTCTGTTCAGTTGCCTTATTAATTAAATCCTGTCTCCTTTCTTCTACTAAATCCAAAAAATCTTTTTCTTCTTTTCTTAATGTACATGCTAGATTATCTTTATGTGCCTGAACTAAATCTATTGAACTCATTGTTATGAAAAATTCACCCATAAACTGTGCATTTTTACTACTAGCTACTGAATTCATATTCTTTCTAATAGGTAATTCAGAAAATACTACATCTATATCTGAATAAAAAGATTGAAGTTTCCCTGTAGCATAAAATAAACTTGACAAAATACTACATGACACACCATACGTTAAAGGTATATGATGATAAGTCATTCCTTCTGATACTAATGAGGGTAACTTCATACACACATAACAGTTATTAATCTCCATAGTACTAACATATTGAAATAACAATTTAATAAACACATAAGAAGACGTATTATAGTCTGATTCGTTATGATAGTTTGCTTCATCTTCTACCCCTATTTCTATTTCAGTTTCTTTTATTCTATCCACCTTAACATTAGTATCTGTATTATTTTTGTCACTTATTTTCATTAACAAAGGTACTCCTACTGTTAGGAATAACCATACTAAAGCTGCTAATAAAATACTACAAAAACAAAATCTAAAACACTTTCTTTTTAATCCACACTTTGGTTTTCTGGTCACTTCAATTTCTGCCATTTTTACTCCTGAGAAAATTTCTTTTCTCTTGTCTCTTCTTTGTCAGTTTTTATTTTTATTTTCGTTTTTAAGGAGGCCTCAATTTGCTTTCATCAATCTGGACAATATGAATTTCTTCTGTTTCATCAGTCAGATCTAGGGATTCAAATTCCTCGAGTATGACGTATGTCCATTCAGGAGCCTTGTATCTCCTGTTTAAATTTCTCAATCTTGGACTTCTTCGAGTTATTTTTGCCAACGTTTGTTTAGATTGTGTTTGACTTGTAACTTCGTTTACTTGTTCTGGTCTCTTTTCAGATTTTCTAAAGTGATATTTTAGTTTCTTTACTCCAGTTGGCCAATTGTCTCCCTTTCTGATTCTTTTGATTTGCACTGCGTTTTCACCTTCCTTATCTCCTTGTAAAGTTCTTTTTATTTCATTTATTCTAAGCACAATCTGTTCTGTTTCTCTGTTTTCTGTGCTTGTACCTTCTTTTGCTTCCACCTGCTCAGGTCTTACCGTATTTTGCTTCCTGAGCTTGTTCTTCTAATTCTATCTGACCCTGTTCAGGTCTTACTTCAAACCTTTCTTCTTCTGCCTGAACCTGTTCTTCTAACTCTATCTGATCCTGTTCAGGTCTTAATTCAAATTTTTCTTCTTCCGCCTGAACGTGTTCTTCTATTTTTCCCTCCTCAGGTTCGTGTAAGTCTTTGGTATTTTTCACCTGAGTGTGTTCTTCTTCCCCTGTCTCTTCCTGACTACTTTCCTGCCTTTTCAGTTCTGTTCTTCTTCTTGTTTCAATAACATCATCAATTACTTCAATCACTGGTATCCACTCTTCCTGACTTGTACTTGGCTGTCCGTCATATGGTTGTCTTTCAGAATCTATTACTCTAGACTCTTCAATTTCACAGTTTACAACTCCTGACGCTTCAGCCTGTTCAGTCAGTGGTTGCTCTTGTTGATCTGATGGGCTCGGAACTCTTCTGGTATGGCTGGCATGAATCCAGTTGGGCAAATCTGCACACTTCACTGCTGTGGTAGTGACTAGTATGACTTGCCGCGGTTTGTCCCACCTTGGTGCTAGGCACGACTTTCTTGCGTGTTTCTTCACTAGCACCCAATCTCCAGGATTCAAATCATGTGCTTTGTCTGGCTGTCTTTCAACTGCGTCTTCTCCAACCTGGTGAGAGATAGAACGCATCATTTCAGCCAATCCTTTGCAATAGTCCAATACCAGATCATCAGTTATAATCATTAGTTTATTTCCAGGAATAAATGCCTGCCTCATGGCTCTTCACATGAGAATCTCATGTGGGCTCATTCCTGTTTTTCTGTCTGGAATACTTCTGAGACCCATCAATACAAGAGGTAATGCATCTGGCCATTTCGGCTTTGTGGATGCACACACCTTTCCCAATCTTGACTTGATTGTGCCATTCATTTGCTCAACAATTCCAGAAGCCTCTGGACGATAAGCACAGTGCAGTTTTTGTTCAATGTTAAATGCAGCACAGATTAATCGAATTATTTCATTATTAAAATGAGGGCCTCTATCTGATTCCAAAGTGACTGGAAAACCAAATCGTGGAACTAACTCCCTCAACAACAATTTTGCAACTGTAAGACTGTAATTTCTTCGAGTGGGATAGGCTTCCACCCATCATGAGAAAAGGCATACTATGACAAGTATATATTTCAGTCCATTGCATGGGGGCAATTCAATAAAATCTAACTGTAATCTAGTGAAGGGTCCTTCTGCCTTTCCAATCTTTCCCCAGCTTACCACTGTCTTTCTTCCTGGATTTTGCTGCTGACAGGTTAAGCATCTTTGGCAAAGGCTTTCTGCGATACCCTGAATTTCGGATTGTACCAACTCTGTCTGAATAGCCTGATCATTGAATCTCTCCCTATGTGTGTTGCTCCATGATACACTCTTGCCATTTTTGAAAATAAACAATCTGGCATGACTAGTCTTCCATCTAGATACACCCATACCTCATCATGTGGTCTTTTTGTACAAGCTGCCTTTATCCAAATTTCCTTTTCCTTTTCCTCAACTTCTTCCTGCAATTGTCTAATCTCATCCCATGTTTCTGGTACTGAGAAAAACATAAGTTGGCATCTGGTTTCACCCGTTTCAATTTTTCGGTTTATGGCCACTGTATTTTTGGCACAGTATTTGGCCACTTGGTCAGCATAATTATTGCCAGCAGTCACATAGTCATTTCCTGACCGATGTGCAGCACATTTTACAACTGCTATCTCTTTTGGCAATTGTAATGCTTCCAACAAATCCTTCACATTGTTGCTGTTTCTGATAGGGGATCCTGAAGAAGTCAGAAATCCCCTCTTCGTGCAGAGCTGGCCGAAGTCATGCACAACCCCGAACCCATATTGACTGTCCGTAAATATGGTTACTCTCCAATTTTTCCCCTTTTTGCATGCCATTGTTAAGGCAACCAATTCAGCTACTTGTGCAGACTTGACCCCAGGTAAACAGGATGCTTCAATTACCCCAGATATTTTACAAACAGCAGATGCAGCACTTAGTCCTCCTTCTTGTGTCCTAAGGCAGGAACCATCTACAAATAACTCATGATCAGCCTCTTTCAAAGGTGTCTCTTCTATGTCTGGCCGGGGCTTTGTGCATAACTCAGTCACGTCCAAACAATCATGATCACTCTCATCTCTCACTTCTTCATCGCAGGGGTCTGGCAATAGGGTAGCTGGGTTCATGATCGTACACCTTATCACAGTCCAATTCTCAGCTCCCAAAATTACTCTTTCATACTTTGTCAAACGACTAGGGGTGAGATGCTGTGTTCTTGTTCTTGTCAAAAGAATCTCAACTGAGTGTGGAACAAAAACTTTTACCGGATGTCCCATCACTATCGACTCACTTTGCTCCAGACTCATACAAGTAGCAGCTACTGCTTTTAAGCAGCCAGGCAATGCTGAAGCCACTGGGTCCAATGTAGCTGAAAAATATGCCACTGGACGTCGACTCAATCCATGTCTCTGTGTTAAGACTGAAAGTGCACAATTTTCTCTCTCACAACAGAACAAAGCAAAATCTTTTGAATAATCAGGCATGCCCAAAGCAGGAGCCTCACACAAACAGTTCCTTAGTTTCACAAATGCCTCTATGCAGTCATCATTCCAATCAATCGGATCTTTTGCTCTTTTCCGGATCATCTGTATTAATGGTTTTGCTAACATCGAAAAACCATTAATCCATTGCCTACAGTATCCAACCACTCCTAGAAACATTCTCATTTCTCTTTGGGTCTGTGGCAGTTGCATTTCTCTGATTATTTTTATTCTTTCCGGTGTCACTTTTCTAACTCCTCTTTCTATTTTATGCCCTAAATATCTAACTTCTCGTTGACAGAATTGTAATTTTTCTGGGGACACCTTGTGTCCTCCTTCAGCCAAATGGTTCAGCAATGCAATTGTGTCTGTGACACAATCTTCTCGTGTTTTTGATGCCACCAGGAGGTCATCAATGTACTGGACCAAAACAGATTTTCCAGGCATAATCAATGACTAGCCACTTTTTCAAAATCTGATTAAAAATTGAAGGACTCTCTGTGTACCCTTGAGGAACTCGACACCATGCGTAAATATGATCCTCAATCTTAAACATAAAAAGATACTGGCTGTCTGGGTGCAAAGGAATAGAAAAGAATGCTTGGCATAAATCAATTACTGTAAACCAACCTGCATTCCAGGGTATCTGATAAAGGATCACTGCTGGATTTGGTACTATTGGGCAACATGGCACTACAATTTTATTTATTTTCCGTAAATCCTGCACTATTCTGTACTTTCCGCTAGGCTTTTTCAGTCCCATTATTGGCGAATTGCAGGGACTACCCATCACTTCTTTTAAAATATCTTGTTTAACCATTCGTTCAATTTCTGGAATAATTCCTGCTTTTACTTCTGGACTCATCTTATACTGTCGGGTGTTTGGATACACTGCACCTTCTTTCACTGTCACTTTAACTGGGTCTATATTTGTCATTAGCCCAATGTCTTTTCCTGTAAAATCCCACAATTCTGGATTAACTGTGGTTCTCAACTCTTCTGGTAATTCCTTCTCAGTTATTAGTGAAAACATTTCATCTACTTCTGTTCCCTGTTTGGCCAGCATCATCTTGTATACCACGTCTTCATCAGGGGTTTGGAAAGCGACACCATCCGGTGTACAATAGATCGTGCAATTCATCTTGCACAAAAGATCTCTCCCCAACAGATTTACTGAACTGGAATCGCAAACTACAAACCGATGCATTTCTTTGAAGTTTCCAATGTGCACCTCCATTGGTTTTGTGATTGGGGTTCTAATCTGTTGGTTAGACACGCCTACAACTTGGATTGATTCTCCCGAGAGGGGTAGGTTTGGGATGTCTGCTGTTCTCACAGTAGACCCGGTAGCACCAGTATCCAATAGGAAAGTAATGTCTTTACCTTCTACTCTCCTATCAACAAATGGACCTGACTGATCTACCGGCAAGGATGCGCCAAGCACGCACTCCTCTTCCTCCCCCCTCACGTTCCGTCATTGTGCGGCATCTGAATGGTCTTCATCATTCTGTAAAAAATATTGTGTAATTGTTCTATTATTCTTACCACTTTCTCCTTGAAATCCGGTGTTCGCACTGAAACATTGATGGTTCACAAAATTTGGCATAGGAGCTGGTGGCACCTGATATTGTGGAGTAACTACCTGCTGCTGCTGATTCATAAGTACGTCATTCTGCATCTGTGGGATTAAATTTTGATTTGGCCCATTATTACTCTTATTATTCTGAGTGCTCTTACACTCGTTCTTCCAGTGTCCAAGCTTTCCGCACGCATGACAAGGAAACTTCTTTTTCGCTTCTTCTCTGTCCATTCGTCCCTTATATTTATTACCATTCGCTCCTTGATTATTCTGACCCTGTTCTTTCACTTGATTATTATTTTGGTAATTTGTTTTCTCTTCTTGCTGTTCTGCCAATTTAACTTGTGCCCACATCATTTTCTCTTTTAGCTTCCTACGCCTGGCTTCAATGTCATCGCCGCAATATTTCGCATACTTTAAAATCTCATCCACTGTCTTGCTTTGCCAACATAACATGTGCTGCTGTATCATCTGACTGATTTCTGGTTTTAAACCATATACAAACTGATACACAAAATGTCCCATATCCTTGTCACCGATATTCTCAAAACCACTATACTGCTTACACACGTGTAACAACCTTTCATAATATGTATGTACAGATTCATTTGGTTCTTGTGTTGTTCTATCTATTTTTACCCAATGTGTTTCTTTAGGAGGAATTTTCCCTTTCAAATACGTAATCACTTGGTGATACTTTTTCATCACCTCCTCCGAGGGTGCCCCTGTCTTTGCATCTCTAGGGTACTCCTCATTAGGCCAGTCAATTGTAATTTTACATTCTGTCCATAAATCAGCAGGTACCACTATATCAAATAGACCATCCAAGTCTTTCAATAAAACCTTTGAAACCTTCACAAATCTCTCTACCTGTTTATACCACTCAACTGGTTTTTCTCTCAGTTTTGGAAAATCATTTGTAAATGATAGAATATCTTGTCTACTCCAAGGAACATGAACATATCCACCTCCAGGAACCTCTCTCATTGGACACAATTTTTCCACTTTACTTGATTCTCTTACTGGAAATGCAGCTGCTGCTTCTCTCGCTTGTACTTCCTCTTTCTTTCTTATCCATCTAATTCTCCATTTATCAATGTCTCCCCATTTTCGCAAAATGTTCATCAATTCCTTTATCTGTAGTCTCTTTCCAGAAGCATTTACACTTTCTAAATCTTTATCAGTAAAGTCCACCCGATATGGTTTCTGTAACAACTTTGATTTCCCTATGTCTATTCCAATCTCTGAAGCAACTTAAGTCAATCTCTCATGAAATACTCTTGCTCTCCTGGTTATACTCTTACACAAAAATAATAACTCCTCATCATTGTAAGCGTTCAATCTTTCTGTACCCACACATCCTGTCATCATCTCTTCCAATTCCACTTTCAATCTGCTGATATCTAAAATCCTTGGTGTTGGGTTCTGATTATCTCTTTCCTGTGCCCATCTTTTTATTTCTTCAGAGGTGACTAATGTTGCGCCTCCAGTTCCAGCAGGAACCAAAGGTCTTCTTTCTCTCAAATTCATAAGCGTAACTCTCTTTGGAGTTTCCGTCAGAGGTTCCACATTAGGGAGATCCATTAATGAAATAATTGACTCTCTTTCGCTAACCTGATCATCTGTAATTATTATTTCTTTTCTAGGACTATTTAATGGAACTGTCGCAAGTTGTGGTTTCTGACAAATCTTATTATCTCCATACAATGGGATTACCGGACCAATGGCCACTGGTACTGTCAAGGCTTCAGTATTCAAATTTAGTTGACTTATCTTTTGAACTAGTTCTTCTCTAGTTTTTTTCAAAGCTTCTCTTTCATGTTCCTGCAACACTCTGTTATATGACGTTTCATGTAAAATCTGTGGGGTTAATGGCATTCCTATTACTGGTGCACTTGGGGTAACCTTACTAGCTGCTTCTTGATACAGTGGTGGATTTTTAATTAAAATATCCTCTAACAACTCGTCATCTGATTCACCATATCCTGCCGAATTCATATGTTTCGTTTTCTCCTTACACTTTCCTCCAGACTGTTACTCAGCCATTAACACTGGATATAACCCTTCTGATACCATAGCTCTCCTCCATTGTTTCATCTGCCCTTCGCGTGACTCATGCAAATGTCTCAGAAAAAATCCTCTATACCTTCCACCTCTGCATTTCTCTCGTTCATATGACTCAGTCTCCCATTCTTCCAAAGCCTCATATTGAGTTAACCTAGGTCTAGGTTCCAAATCATTCATTTTCAATCTCAAATTCTGAAGAATCCTCCAATTAAAAGTACCATCTTTAGGAAATGCCAGCACACCATCATCCTTTGTATATTCTATCCAGTTTTCCAACCACACGCAAGTATGATATCCTCTTTCCATCATCATAAAAGATGCTGGTGTCTTCGGTAGCGGAATAAGAATTCCCTCTCTAGTCAACACAGGCTTATCCTTTACAAGGAAATTCTTAATTTTCTTTAAAAATGACATCTTTCTTTTCTCTCCATACATCCTTGAAGAACGATGTAGGAAATTGTATTCTGTAAACCCTTGAAATCTTCTACCTGTACGTCTTGCACTAACAGTCAAATCAAAATCCTGCATACAATCTTTCTTTCCACCAATCCTAGCGCGGCTTCTAACCAGCTATCCAATCAAATCAGGCTCACGCCCGTGATCTGACCACTGCCTGCGCGGCCTTTTCTTGACGTCAGTTCTGCTCCTTACTACTGACCCCCTCCTTTACAAAGCTGCTCCTGTCACACGCCCGCTGTTTCTACCAATCCCAGCGCGGCTCACTGTGACGTCAGTACCACTCCGGCAACTGACCCTCCCTTCACAAGGTAATACGAAAACTTTTATTTCTCTATATTTTCTTAAAAATTCTTTGTTATTAACGACATAAAAACATTCGCTACTCTGTCTGTTCTGCTAAATCAAAGGATAGTTTATTTCTTTCTACTGCGAGTAAAACCTTCTGCTTACTCTTCACATAAGCTCCAGAAAACCTGCTACTCCTCCGATGTCACCCGTTTTGGGAAATTTGAGACCAAAGTTTCACCAGCGAACTCCTTTTGCTGTCAATCTAGCTTGGAAGAACCTGCTACTCCTTCAGGGTTACCCTTTCTAGGTGATATAACGCCTAAAGTTTCACTAGCAAACTCTTTCCTATCAATCACTCTTACTTTTACACAGAAAATAGTCCCTACTTTAACACTGCCAGCCCTACCTAGCTTCTCAGTGTTATTCCAACAGCGAGTAACCTCCCTGCAGTGTGGTTTCTATCGCCACCCGCTATTCATTCCCCGGGAATTTCCCAGACGACATAAAACAAAGACGCTAACTCTTTTTGTTAAACATAAATCAAATAATCTATACTTATCACCAAACTAGTCAATAACAACCATAACTCTGCTACCAGAAAACTGATCCAGCGGTGTACTAACAGCAGATACTCCACTACCATAGACACACCTGGGCCCATATAACTACTTCCACTAAACAGCAAGTAGACCGCTGGAACTTAGTTTATGATTTTCATACTTCAAGATCTAATTATTTTCTTTTCCCTACCTAAACCTTTCACTGATCAATTAGTTCTTTCCTCTGGTCAATGGACCATTAGTTGGAACTAGTTGATGGTGATAATTAACATAACTTATATATTTCTCGATTAAAATGAAATAATCACAGACTCAGGAAGTTTTAAAACCTTTATCTAAATTAGTTGCGTGTGAACCATCTCAAACGTTTCAGTACAAACACCCTCATTCACAAGAGTGTCAATTCAATCAAGTTTCAAATAGGCATTTAGCAATTCAGATCCACACAATAACTATGCTCAGAAAGAAGAGGACAGAGAGAGAAGAACATCTATCAGTACGATGAATTTATAATTACCAAGTATAGTGTGAAGACCAACCCCCTGGCCAAAGGGCAGGTAAGGGTCCCCCGGGATAGATCAGGAGACAAAGACTTCAGGACAGGAATCAGGACAGGATACTTCACCTCTCTAAATACCGACGACTGCGTCGCACCCCTCTCTGACATTCTCTTCCTCCTCGTGGTTCTTCCGCGATCTTCTTTCTAACCCAATTAAATTAAATAGATGGTTCTGCATTCGATTTTCTTCATCAGCGTCTCACAGCTTCAGCACCACCCCCAGCACCGACAGCATCCCGAGCTCTGCTTCTGTGCTCCCGTTAAGCTAAACTAACTAACTAAAACTACCTCAATTATACCTTTCCATATCCATGTACCACCCATTAATGTTTCAATTTCACAAAATACTAACTCTGATTGGACAGGCGAGGGGGGATGATCGTCACACCATGCTTACATTTCACTTATTTCTTTAAACCATTGCATTCAAATCCCTCCCCTCAAACTTTATTAAATCATTTCCTTTCCCATACATCTCCAAACTTTATTTATACAAAATGTTGTAATGTTATGAATAAAACTCCTTCATATGAACTCTTCACCCTCATGTTCCCAGGGCACATCTTCGCTGGCCTGGGACGCGTGACAAGTCCTTACTCATCTTTTCGTATTTTCTCTCTAGTACGCATGCGTAGGGTCAAGACAGTCAGCTTGATTCAGACAAGTGTAGAGGGTCCAAATGCGCACTAATAATAAAGTCAAAAGAAGAAATGTTATTTTCAAAAATAAATGGTTTCACTGTACACCACCAACCTCTACTCTAACCCACTTCATTGATTATTACCCTTTCTGCATTTGCGTTAGTATAAAACTTATATTCTATTTCAGCTAAACAGGTGCCATGCATGTGAGCTTTCAAGCAGCCATTTTATTATCTATTGCGCAGGCGCAAGATTTTCCCTCCAAGCATTAGTACGTCATACTATGTAGATGTAGTAGACGCATGCGCAGTAAATATCCCTTGTTAAAGTGCGTTTTAGTCCTTCGTTCATGTTATTGCCGTTAGTAAACACATAGGCAAGCTTCCTTGTCCCGCGTGTCTTTTTCTAAATGCGATTTATTAATTACAAACACGTAGTTAGTAATTCGTTAGTGAGTTAAAACGAAAGGATTGCTTCCGAGCAAGTCTCATTTACGAGTCCTTGCTCCATCACTGTCACCTCCGTTATCAGGATCCTGTTTTCCTGCGGACTGAACTTCGTCTTCCTCTTCTTCTTGTCCTTGCCCTTCCCTGACCCCGAAGTCCCAGGATGGTCCTCCGGGGGGCTTGTGGGGTTCTGGCTCTCCTCCGTACTTGCTCCGGCAACGTTCATTGTGCTTCGCTGTTGTTTGGCATTTGTTTGTCTGTTTTTTTTCTACTTTTATGGTGATTGTTCCCGCCTGACGCGTGTGGATTGCATGCCTATAGCTGGGTTTCGCTGATTTTCGTATCGCAATTGGCCTCTTCGCAGCTTTTTTTGCGTTGGTGTTTCGCATTTTTGCGGCGTGGCATTGATTCTAATGCGGTCAGTTGGCGCGTTATCTGGGGATTGTCGCATGGGGCCGCCGTGTTGTGAATACTTGGTTAACAAGGCGTTAATTTCCCGCGATGGACTGCGATATGCAAAGTTGCGTTAAGCTAAATTTGCGGTGGTTATCACACTTTCTTGGGAATATGCCCCCTAGTTTTATAGCGCATGTGTCTATTTGGCCTAGCTAGGGACCCAGTCATCTTAGACATGAACAGATGAAAAACTAAAGTGGACAGCCCTCTAGATAATGCCTGAGACATTCTATCTGAAACTAAATATAATTAGTGTTATTTTAATCCTTAGCATCCAGTTTTTTGTAGAGCACGGCATCTCCATGTATGATGCTTTACTATATTTTAAACATGATAGATTTATTGTGCAGCCCTGTGAGGCTTTATTATGTAGCTCTGTTTTAGAGCGAATGAAGTAAACTATCACTTGGGATGTATTCCAGTTCTTTATACCTTAGTTTAAGGCGAATGGAAATATTGCAATTTTGTATATTGAAAGTTTTAACGTGAGCGGAGTCTTTTTGTGAGTACAGGGTTAGGGGAATGTCTATGTGAGTGCAAGGTATGTGGTGTGTGCCTGTGAGTGCAGGGAGATCTGTTCGAATGAGCACAGAGTTATCTGCTCTTGTGTGAGTGAAGGGTGAGCGGTGTGCTTGTGTGAGTTCAAATTCAGCAATGTGCCAGAGTGCATTATGAGTGCAGGGTGAGAGGAGTGTCTGTATGGCTGAAGGTTGAGCCATGTACTTGTTTGAATGCAGGGGTGGAATTCGGCCTATATGGATATAGACTGAATTGTGCATGAGTGAGTGCAGACTGATGGGAGTGCAGAATGAGTGCAGGGCAAGAGGAGCGACTAGGTGAGTGAGAACAAGGTGAAGAGAGTGCTTGTGTATTTGCAGAGTAAGTGGTTTCATAAATGTATTTTTGTTTATGAATTTGAAGTGAAAATACTTTATATGTAAGATATTTAAAAATGCAAAATGAGAAACGATGATATATAGAAGGAACAGTAAAATGCTATAATTTAGGAAAAGATATCAGTGTAAAACCTGATATTCATAATGAAAAAATTTCAAACAAGAGACCAACCTTAGAGGTGTGCGAAGTTATAACTTTGCCTTCAAGGTGCTTGTTACTATGGGCATCAAATTTGACACACATAGTTTCCCTACCTACTTTTTCTATTCCTGTTCAGTCTTGTTTTGATCTTTTCCATCACTACCTGTTAAGAATTAACCTCGTCTTCCAGCTCTTTCATTAGTACAAACAGTTATTTAATCAATTCTTAAGCAAACACGCATCAGCTGTTCTTTCTTTTAGGCAGTCCTTTTTATCTAACCAACTAGTGTAATCTTAAATGTGATGTAAATACCTACAGATGGAATATTGGCTCTTCGTGCATATTTATATTGCAATGTTATAATACAGGAACAAGCGAATTCTGCTTTTATTTAGGACACTTTAAAAACGGTGAATAAAATGACATAAGAATCATATTAATTGGGAATCAAGTTAATTTTCTTGACTGCCAGGTGAACAATTTAATTGAAATAGTCTTAAATCACCCTGTTTTAAGGGGAACACCAGGATTTTTGTCCCAAATATATGTTGGTTAGGGAGAAATTATATGTTCTAGACACTTCCAGACAGACAAACTGGCAATTCTTTACACGACCAAAGCAGACACAAAGGAAAACCACCAGCACCGACCCTTTTCCAAAAAAACACTCCAAGAGTACTCAAACTCAGCCTCTCCATTCCTTCCAACAAATATCACACAATGAATTTATGGACCTGGTCAAGGCAAGAAGGCCTGCCGGCAGTCCTTCTGACCTGTGTCCCCCACAAACCTTCAAGAAAAGTCTTCTAACTACCTCTGCTGCCACATCAGTAAGAAGAATTATCAACAATTCCTTAACTACCGGAATATTTCCATAAGATCTCAAACTGTCATACATACGCTCATTACTAAAGAAAACAAACCTGGACCTGCTTAACCCCGACAACTACAGACCAATTCAAAATGGATCTTTCCTGGGCAAATTAATAGAAAGAGCTGCTTTCCCCCAGATGTCACAATTCATTGAAGATAATTCCATACTTTCAGACTTCAAGGCAGGATTCCGTCCATGAAGAGGAACAGAATCTGCCCTCCTTGCCATCTGGGATGACCTGAAGAACACAGTTGACCGCAACGGGGTTGCTGCACTACTCCTCCTGGACTTCTCGGCTGCCTTTGACATGGTTGACCATGACACTCTAATACAAAGACTCTATGAAGCCAGCATAGAGGGACTGCTATCGACTGGATCACATCCTACCTTCAAAACAGAACTCATGTCATCCATATCCCCCTTTCTCGTCCAAACCGTACTTCACAAAAGTTGGGGTGCCTCAAGGTTCTATCATCTCACCCATGCTTTTCGGCATTTACATGATGTCATTACCGGCACTGATCAATCAATTTCACCTCACATGCTATAACTATGCAGATGACACACAAATACTCCTTCATTTGGAAAGCCCCAAAGACATTGGAAACTCACAAATTTTCAGTTGTCTCAGAGCCGTGGATCAGTGGATGACATGGAGCCATCTCAAACTGAATGCTTCCAAAACAGAAATACTCATGTGTGGTAATTGGAAAAATTACGATCCACTTGCTGCCTGGCCTGATGATCTGGGAACATCGCCTAAAGTATCTACGGAAGTAAACCCCAAGCTAATAATGAATGCCCAAGTGGACAAACTAGCAAGATCAACCTTTGTTACAAACAAAACTCTGCAACGCATCTTCCCCCACCCGGGACTTCTACAAATCGTCCAGGCTACTATCACTCTTGTTCTCTCTAAACTCGATTAAGCCAATAGCCTCTACCACGGATCATCTTTAACAACTATGAAAAGACTACAACGGATTCAGAACTTTGCTTCCAGACTACTCTTACATATAAATCCACAAGCCCACATCTCCCCTGCCTTGAAAGCCCTACATTGGTTACTGGCTGCCAGAAGATCCACATTCAAGCTGCTTTGTATCACCCACACAGCGATACATGGAACAGGACCACTCTTTATAAGGAATAAAATCACCAAATACATTCAACAAAGGAACCTCAGCTCTAGATTGGCACCTTGCCTCAAAATCCCACCATACAAGAAAATAGGTGGCACATCCTTCTCTGTTCAAGCAGCCAAACTATGGAACTCCTTGCCCCCAATCATAAGATCCACAGATAACTACCCTATCTTTAGAAGACTACTCAAGAGTTGGCTCTTCCCCACATAACTATCATACTCAAACAGATATATAGCATTCCCCTTTGTATTTAAGCATTTATTTGGACCATAGATGTGTACCTGCATATGTGTATTGCTTTGTATAAATGTGCATAATAATTATGTTTATAAATATATAGATATTCTTAAGTTCTGCTTAACAATTGTACATATTACTTATGGTTATAATATTCTCTGTTATATCCTATACCTCCACTCTCTGACTCATCCCAAACCCCATTCTTTTACTACGATCCACAAAATAACCCTTTCTAGACTCTTCCCTCCTCTACGCCTCCTTGCATCATCTGATACTTCTTTTACTATTCAGATCTCCCAAACAAGCCTTTCTAAACCTTTCCCTCTAAATCTGTCCCCTTCACTTACCCTTTTACTCATCCTAAACCTTCTCCTACTGCTATGAGCTCCAAAAAAACAAAAAAACACTTTCTAAACTCTTCCCTCTTCCATCCCTCCACTATCCTTTTTCAATCCAAAAAACAAACTCACATGTCCACCGCTGAAATTAATTTAATATCTCCCTATACTAATTCACCACTAATCCTTTTTGGGTTCCAGAGTAGCATGCCACTTGCCGAAAAAGCGCTTTGACACCTTGTCAGGGGTGGTAAGCGCTATATAAATGCAATTGCAATTAATCCGTTTAAAAAGAGTCATGCACATGCACTCACTCGTGCCACGCATGTGCAATTTGTGGCTTGGTAAACCAAAAAAAGGGCGATTCTTGCCCTTAATTTAAGTGTCACTTCCGCTCTGTGACTGACTGTCTTGGACTCTTTTGGTGTAGTGCCGAGACGCACTGTAGACCAGTAGCCTGGGAGGCAACAGATAGTCTGAGCCTCACATATTCACTCATTCATGCAGGTGTCAATCAGATCTGACAAGTGACTCTTCTGCGTCAATCACGTGAAGAAAAGTGGTACACTGGCTAACTCAACTTGCAGAAATCTTTGATCGTTAAAATAGCGCATCCCCTATGCATAATGTGTTATCTCTTCAACAGACTGAAGGGTGTACACCCTCACGTGGAAGAAGAGCATGTCTGCTCTACAATAGAGCACTTTGTGATATGTTTCCACCGAATTTACCTTGAAATGGCAATACTTGAAAATGCTTATTAACTGGAAATGAGAGGGAATGAAGACAGCTATTCAAGAATGAAAGAGAACGGAATATCCTCAAGCTCATTATAGGTATCCATCCAATGCATGTGAACCGCGATATTACCATGAAATGGTCATTCACAGAGAGGCAATTCAGCGTTTCTGGGATTGCCCAGAGATGTCTGAAGGAAGTGACGCGTGCAGTGGGAAATTAACAATTGGGTAACACTTCAAGGTTTTAAATAAGCTCTTTGAAATAATTGTGTGCGCCTCCTTTACGAACTTACTTTTAAAGGCATTTTTAGTAGTGTTTATCTGCATAACGTAAAGCATATTACTCTGTTATAGTTCTCTATTCTAATTGAGTCGTCGTCGAGACTGAGAGAGAATAAGCATCGACCAAGGACAAATTTTAACAGTGAACTTTTTCACTTAAGATAATTACACAAGTTGATGCTGGTAGACATAAAACAACTTGCCCAGAATCACACCGTTTGGAGCCAAATGTTGAAGTGAGGATCAGAACTCAGATATCCTGATTCCAAACCAGCAACCTAGCCACTAAACGAAAGGACTGCTTTAGAGCTTGGGTGATGGGTGGAAACGTCTGATTTTTGGAAGAAGTGCTCCATATGGATGTATGGATGATACATGAATGAATGACTGATAAACAATGCAAGTGGCATTGCCACCGTTTTTCACTGTGTCCCCTGGAGTTCCCCCTATGTTGTTGATATCTGGCAACAGTTTTAGGGTCTTCCAACTAGGGACTGGTGGCCTCAGGGTCACCTCCTGGGTGAGCTCTGAGAGGGAAGCCCCAGTTGGTCTCTCAATACCTAGCTGAATGGTGTAATGGGGTAGACCTTCATGGTCCCCTGAATCCTGGCACTGTGCACTGGCTGCAGATTGATATTTTGGGTTGTTCATAAGAGCTGCCGATTTTGAAATCTAGAATCCGTTTGTGTCTTTATAATTTATCAAGTATAATGTTCCTAAAATTATGCACAATGATCACTGGTGTAAATCCTTGTGAACATTAGTGTGATTTGGCTATGATATATAGGTTTGTGAGCATCATCTTTGCACTTGATTCTAAAGTTACATATGAATGATCATGACTATTTATCACACAGTGTGCATGCTATTGAAGAGTTGAATAAAGCCAACAGGGCAACACCAGCCTGAACTTCTTCCTCTGTTTCAGCTAGCCTAGAGGGAATTCATTGCTTTTTGCCAAAGGCTCCTGCTATCCCAAGTGCTTCTCTGATGAGAAAAAATGTTGGAGTACATTTTTACTTATCAGCAAAGAGTCTGTGATAGCAAAAGCCTTTAGAAAACACCAATATTTTACCTCCAGACTACTTTAAAAAAGGAAAGAGCAGGAAGGAATCTATGTCTCATTGGCTGAACATTTGAAATTGAGTAATGCACTGTACAGAGATTGCATTTAGGCTCTATGCTAACTCCCAATGCTTGTGAATATATCCTGTAGCTGCCCAGCAGCTTACTGACCATTATCTGGTCTTCGACCTGTATGGACCTTTTGTTGCTGAACTGTATCTAGCGTATTGAGCTGGTGTGCTGCCCACTTCCACTTGGTCAAGTCTAAGATAATACTCTGCTGAACCTCTCTTGCCATCCTCCACTGCTGCTCTTGCCTGACCCTTGCCTGAACCGTGTTCCAGCCTATGCAAGAAATCCGGCTCTACTACAGAGAGACTGAAGATAGCCTTAGCTTGCTGTATCCATCATCATGAGAGGGAGGTGAGCTGCTGGAGATTCAACTTTGTCCTGCACAGCTGTTCGAAAGCATTTGCTAAGCCCCTCAGTTCGTACACCATTGACAGAAATGAGCTGCCCAAAGAATGAATCCCTACAAGAGTATTTGAGATCACAGTAACTCAAAGTGACAAGCATATCTCTCTTTGACCCACCCTTTCTTGTTTTCTTTTAATCATTTTCATTGTCCATTTGAAGTGCCATATGTGGTGGTCTAGCACTTGGTTGTCTAACCAGTCAGACTGAAGAAACTTTGTGGTCCACCCTCAGACCTGTTTTGCTCCCACTGTCCTGCTCACAGATGCCTTTGGCACTTTGTTGCTGCTATACCTGCTCTGTGTGGCACTGTGTGGGCACAAATTCCGAGACACAGTCTCTTGCATTGCAGGTCCCCTTAATACTATTGACACTTTTGCATTTAGTTTTTATTGTTATATTCAAGTATTTGTGAAGACCTCCATTTGTGAACACTATTTAATTTAATTGAAGAGATGCAAAGTGTCCTCTACCAGCTGGATAATTACAGTCCTCCATTTGCTGGAACGATTATAAACCTCCATTCTGAATCACAGAGTCCATTTTTGTAATTCTTTATGAACATTAGCTGTTTTCAGACTTATAGTATGTAATCTGTATTGCTTCTATTGGTTCTGTGGTCCCTCCATTTTAGATACATCTGAGCTTCACAAACAATTAAGCTTCACAATCTTTAGAACTGTTTATGAATGTTACAGTGTTTAGCCACCCACCCTAGTTTCAGTAATGTATTGTGATTATAAAACAGAAGAGCTAACCCATCTCAAAGTAGCCCTCAAAGTATATCACCAACAAATTAAACTAAGAAAAAAAGACAATTAGACTAAGAAACTGACAAGCACAGGACAAGACCCAAAAAAATCTTTAAAATTGTCATATCCTTCACTCATCAGAAGGCATTGGATAAAGATATCCCCCCTCGCAGATCCTATGCAATCAAATCGCTTCCTTTTTTGAACAAAAATTTCAAAACCTACAAAAGGATTTTAATATGAGACCCACTTCTCTCATAGACCTAGAGCCAGATCCCTCCTACACTGGTCCTTCTCTCCAGGCCTTTCATAGTATCAGCCTAGACCAGTCACGCCAAGCAATTCTCTCATGTAAATCTGGGTGCCCCTTTGATGCGTGTCCACCCGAGGTACTCCATGCCATTGTGGACATCATCAATCCAGTCATTAATAATATAATTAACTCCTCACTTGCGTCAGCTGAAATTCCTGTAGACTGGAAACTTGCCGCAGTTAAACCTCTCCAGAAAAAACAAGTTCCAGATCCCTCTACCCTCTCTAATCTTTGGCCCATTTCCCTGCTTCCTATCCTGAGTAAAATTGTTGAAAAACTGCTCAATAAGCTACTAACTACCTTCCTGGAAGAGGCCAACATTTTGCATCATTGCCAGTCGGGCTTTCAGCCTAAACATTCGAAAGAATCTGCTCTATTGGATATTATCGATACTCTAAAACTAGCTTTAGATGCTGGAAAAAATGCACTGCTGATCCTATTGGATTTTTCAGCCACTTTCAATACCATATCCCACAATATACTACTGCATTGCATGAAAAGCATTGGCATCTCCCATCTTGCCCTAGCCTGGCTAATGTCTTTCCTCTCAGATCGGAGGCAAGACCTTATCGGTCAACTGCAAAAGCAATCTCCTCAGGTGTCCCGCAGGGATCTTCCCTTAGCCCAGTGCTATTTAACATATATATGGCCCCTCTCATATTGCTGATATCATCGTTTAACATTGAAATCACTTCCCATGCTGATGATACTCAGCTGATCCTAGTCTGAGACAAAGACTTCACTGACTCAGAACACAATTTTAAGTTATGCCTTACCAAAGTCATCCGATGGATGCAACGTAACCATCTAAAATGTAATACCGAAAAAACAGAGATTATGCTATTAGGAAAATCTAATCTCTTTGACCCGAACTTATGGTGGCCCAAAGATACCCCTCCTCCACCCAATACTGTAGAGGTGATAAAAAAACTTTGGCGTAAAATTTTATACCTCCCTATCTTTTCGGCCACAAGCACTAGCTGTGGCATGGAGGTGTTTCAATTTGATAAAATCTCTAAAAAAGTTATTTTATCTCATTCCCTGCTCTGCAAGAAAAACAGTGGCAGTAGCTCGAATATGCCTCACAATTCCGCAGCCTGTCACCCCGCATGTTGTTATAACGCGGTCGTTACCACGACCGCGTTGTAACAACGCATACCATTACCCCACAAGGGGGTGCTGGATGTTGGAATAGTATAATTTACTATTCCAACTCCAGTCTGTGCGGACAGTAGGGAAGGTGTTGGATTTTAAATCGAACACCTTCTTCCCCCCTCCGCAAGTCATTGTTACGACTTGCGGGGAAATGGTATGCATTGCTACAACGCGGTCGTGGTAACGACCGCATTGTAACAACATGCGGGGTGACGGTTTCGTGGTGAAGGTTGTTCACCCAGGAGCTCTTATTACGTCAAGATTAGACTATTGCAACAGCTTGTATGCAGGCACAAATAAGCTGGAGCTGAGGAAACCGCAGACAGTACAATATGCAGCCGCACGTCTGCTACTGAAACTGCCGCACCGCTCCTCGGACTCAGAAGCCTTAAAAACCATTCACTGGCTACCTGTCTATAAAAGAGCACTATATAATATCCTTTTAATTACTTTTAGAGCTTTCAGATCACGAGGGCCCACATTCTTACTATCCAAGTTTACGTCTTATGTTACTGCCCACCTGCTCAGATCCTCACCATCAAACCTACTTAAACCTCCCTCTTTCAGGTGTAAAACAAAAGGTGGTAAATCCCTGGCTGCTCTTGGGTCCAAAGCCTGGAACCTTCTACCAAGTCTTCTGAGAGCCATTGAATCAGAATCCCTTTTTCAGAAACTATTAAAAATCTGGATCTTCGCATCCCCGGACTGATTGTGCTCCTTAATCATGTAACCATTGTGATCCGGTTATCCATGTTTCTTGAAGCTAGCTAAACTTTCGCTCAGCGCCATGATGCTCCTTTTGGAGCGAAAGCAGCGCTCTACAAATGACAAATACAAAACAATACAATCTGCTCCAGTAACCCCATATGAGGTTGCCATTCTCTTTCTGAGAATACAGTCTCATTCTACTGTTACTATTCTTTATTGCTATATGCAGTATTGTGTTTTTGCGTACTTTCAATTTGAGTTGATTGTGTATATTGAGATATGATTGTGCGTATTTCTAAATGTTATAAAACATGTTCTGAACACACAACACATATGTTTTAGATGACTCTACTACACTGTACCTATACACCCCCTCTTTTGAATTAAGCCTTGGTCTGCTCTCCCACATCAACCCAAAGAATCAAAGAAGCTTATGTAGCCCCACACTCCTTTATGTGCTGAGTACCTTTATTGCTTGTTTGTAGGAACCCTTAGCTTCTACTCATTTAGGGATACCAGTCCCCCTGTAGCCCCATCCAGGGGAACCCAGACTGAAACTGCAGATAATCCATCACCAATTTTCTACAACTGATTATTTCTTTGGTGGAGTAAACTCTGACAATGTCTCTCTTCTGAATGCAGTACTTCCTCCAGAATTCGCAGTATTTCCCCGCACCACAGACTCTATATCTGGTGAAAGGTTTCCTACCCTAAGCTGCTGAAATATGTAGCTTTAGACAGTTTCCTATCTGCCTCTAAAGCCAATTATAAACCCATTAGAATATTCTGAGCTCAGTATAAATAATGGATGAACATAACATTCCTATGGCATCAGAGAAATCCCATTCAATGAAAAATAATCACCAGCACAACCATCTCTAATCACAACTCTCTTGCCAGGAGATATTTGCAACCAGCATACATCCTGTGCAATTGTTACATTGAGCTTCGCAATGACATTGTCTGAGAATGTGGCTTCAATATGGCATCTGAAATAACTGTGCCTGTGTGAGGCCCACAGGATTTACTGTGTCCTAGGAGCCTTTAACCACCATGCTTGCAGATCACTGCAGCTTCTAACTGATCCCACTTTCACAGAACCAGATTACCGAAAAGATGTGCTAAACCAAGGAGGTCTCCTTTAACTTTGACACTGCTAGTGAGTTGTTATACTGAAATATCAACAGTTCAACATTGACTTAAGTACAAGATAATACATAATGATCAGCTGAGTATAAATATTGAATTTATTTATTCATTAAATGTGTATATGTAGCATAGACCTAACCACATGGGTGTGGAGCACTTCACAAGTAACAAAAAATACAATGAAAGATATGTAGGAGGCAGAGGAAGGATAATAACAACAGGAAGGGAATATAGGCAGTAGTAAGGGCCCCATAAGTAAATTATGTCTTTTAGATAGGATATGAATGGGTGGAACTCCAGGATTCTCCTGAATGATAGTATGTTGTCATTAAGTCTGCTATTCCTAGTCTTGGGAGTCTATTTACCAAATCCTCAAGCCGCACAGTTCATCAGCCAACTGTGCTGCGCTGCCTGAGAAGGATAGAGCAGGAGTATGCCATATTTACAGAGTAATGGCTCTCTCCTCCCCTCTAACTAGTGCTGGTGCACAGTTAGGCAGCCGTGCGTCATGTACACACCTTTGCACTATAGTGCAAGGGTGCCTGTCTGAAAGTAGCATAGGTTTTGTACTGGACAGGTACCCTTACAGTACAAAATACTATGCCTAGGCTAACTTTAAAAGTTTTCCCATTTGCATGTGTGCTTTACAGTGCAGCGCACACACAAAGTTGGAAAAGAAAGGAAAAATAAAAGCATTTCTCTTTGATAGCTCCTATTTGAAACAGTTGATGCAAAACCCTGTCTGCTGTTTTTAGTAGATATGGTTTTGCGTCAAAAACAATGTGTGGTTGCATGGGAACAACCATGCACCACCCAAGGAACATCCCCTTGGCACTAAGTAATGGTAAGCAGCGCTATGTGCTGCTTTGCATCACTTCCAAGTTAATTTCTAGCGCACAACAAGTTTTGTGGTGGAAAGTTAACTATGAAAAAAAGCTTTTGAGTCGAGTTGCATCACTTTTGTGACACACTCCAGCAATGCGTCATTTTTGCGCCTACAGATGCGTCAGAAAAACTGACCTATCTGTAACTCCTTGCGACATGATGCGTCATACTATAATAATGACGCATCCAGCATGTCGCAAGGAGGGCGCAATGAAAAGTGACGCATCGCTGTTTTCACGCAGCGATGCGTCACTTTTCATAAATGAGTCCCTGAAGTCAGAGTGGGTGACAGATACGCCATTTTGTTTAATAACAGGTATTGAATAACTACATCCATACCATATGATGTATAAATCATAAATGTAAGCCTTTGAAGTAAGGGGCAGCAGTATTATCATGATAAAACAGAGAAGAATAACTCAGTGACACTTCTCGGGAGTATTTGGAATCGAAAAAAGCATTATAGGGGTATTATAAAAGTGTTATTATAGTAACCTGAATTGTTCACATTTAGTAAGGAATCATTCCCAACACCAACTCACTTTACCTGGGTTTTATAAATGACATAGGAGGAATTTGCCAATCTCATTTGCCCAGCGATCATTGTTCCACAAACTGAAATAGCCAGGAGAGGGAATTCAAGTCAGAATAGATTATGATAATTTGTTGTGCTATATATGTTTCAAAGAGTAAAACTCTGGATAAAGCATCCCAGCATTGGGTTATCACAGCTGTGAAATATTCCCTTCCACTTTAAAGGCTGGAGGTCTGAAAGGTTCCTTATGGACTACTTTAGGTAGGTCCCAAATTCAAGTTTGTAGAACATTAACTTCTAAAAGATACCAGTCTGTTTGGAAGGTGGCGCAAGCAAAAACCTTCTCTTCAGACGAGTGTAGACATCAGTGATACATTTCAATACAAATAAAAATAAAATAACAAGGCAAATTAAAATATAAAAAATAGGGCTGTATCAGCTTTAAGTACAGGGGATATGGACAATTTGTCCTGATGGACTGGATATAGATGAGAAAGAGTGGATAATAAAATCGGATTCAGATAAATATTAAAAAGCGCACAAAGTATATGCTAAAAAAATAAATAACGTTCAAAGTGCTGGGCTACAACAATTATCCAAACGTCAAAATGGTACTAAATATGGGTGGTCAACCATCTGTGGTGAGAAGCACAGATCATAAGAATTCTAGCAATTGAGTTTCAGTGGTAATTGCATCTCAGAGACTCTGTTGCACACGTCTTCAAGATTCTCCCCATGGGTGAACGACTTTACTAAACAATTGACAAGATTAGATTCGTGAAGAAAAAGTGCCATCTTGTCATTTGTTTTTAAAGAAAGGAACCACGAGGTACCAAACACTGTGGGGCCGATTCCGATTCGGGCCGGAAATCTCTCCGACCGAGCCGGACCCGGAGAGATTTCCGACCGATTCGGACCCTAGCAGCCCGACCGAACGAGTACGATGCGTACGCATGCTATCGGACTCGATTCGGTCGGACTCCCATTGAAGTCAATGGGAGCCTGTCGTACAACGCGTACGCGGGCTCCCATTGACTCAATGGGTGCGAGGCGAACAAGGGCGCCCCCTACAGCGTGTACGCGGCGAAGCGACTCGCGCCGTACACGCACAGGTAGGGGGGACCCATGGGTCCCCCCTGTGTGCGACTCGCGCGGCTACGCGTACAAGGGGGTCCGACACGGACCCCCGAAGTACGGCTCCGACTGCTTCTTCGAGCCGGATGGCGCGAGTCGGTCGGACTGCTCGCGGCGCGCATCGTACTTGCCCGGCCGGGGAATGTCTCCATTGCGCGGTGCGAGGCGCATCCGTGCGAGTCGGTCGGTGCGGTTGGGACGGGCGTACGAGTCGGTCGGCGAATTCGCACACGCTCGCATCGTACTCACTCGCCCGGACGCACGTACGAATCGGTCGGGAAAGAGGGCTCCGAATCGGATCCGGTTAAGCCGAATCCGATTCGGTGCCCTACCGGCCGAGATCGGAATCGACCCCTTTGTATAGATGACATCTTACAAAAAATGTAATTAGCATTTCTTGCTATGCCTATTTTCAGTATTCTGGCACAGTGTGGTAAAGATGATGGTTGACGGCGAAACCAGAGAGGTCAGCCTCCACACCGGTTCTCTCAGAGGCCTCTCACCTTGTGATGCACCTGTTTGAGAAGTTGAGGGGTCGGCTGCATGAAGCTTTACCATAGCAGATGTAAATGTTAATGCTTATGATGACTTCAAGGACCCAAACTGAAGCCTATCATTGCCTTTTTTACTGCTATCGAAGCACTGCTGGAGCATGCTCACCTTGTCACAAACAAGAGTCCTCCCTACGGGGGTACAAGCCGCTGACAACAGAACTGCTGGGGACTACAAGCCCCATCTACCTTGCCTGGTTGCCACATGACCATATTCTGCCATCGCTATAAAAGCGCACCAAGGTCCCACTGTTTGGGTTCAACTTTCACACTGTATAATCACCTTTTGTGCTGCTATTGAAACGCTGGTGGAGCGGGCTCACCTTGTCACAAGAGTCCTGCCTATGGGGTGGTACAAGCCACTGATCACAGAGCTGCTGGTACTACAAGTCCCATCTACCCTGCCTGTTTGCCGCATTACCAAATCCTGCCAGCGCTATAAAAGAGCGCCACTGACCTGCTGTTTTGTGGGCCACTTTCTCGCTGTAACATTGCCTTTTGTGCTGCTATCGAAACGCTGTTGGAGGATGCTCACCTTCCCACAAAAGTCCTGCCTATGGGGGGTACAAGCAGCTGACAACAGAGCCTCTGGGGACTACAAGTCACATCTACCCTACCTGGTTGCCGCATGACCACATTTTGCCAGTACTATAAAAGCACGCCATGGTCCCACGGTGCAGGACGCACCTGGGATGCGCCCCGGCACAGCCCAGGCCAAGGGTGGGCCCATCCACCCCCATCAGAGCCCAGAGGAGACTCTACTGGGCAACCCCTCTAAAGTCCTCATTTGTTTACTTGAAGGTACTGTCCATTGGTTTTATCTACTGTGACTGCCACATACTCTTCTAGACTGACCAGCATTGTTGAGCCTGATTTAGATGATGGGGGTTGTTCATGAAGCATTATCTACTGCACACTAATTCATAATAGGGATAGGGCTAACGGCTGGCAGGCACTTTTTTGTTGATCGCATTGCTATAGAACTATCCATTGACTGGGTTTCTACTGCTATTCTTTATTCATTTGTACTGTCTGACCATGGGCAAAAGAAAGGCAGTGGAAGGGGCGGGTGGCCTCACAAGAACTAAGAAATCTAAAAAGGTTTTAAAACTGACAGGGGTGATTGTGTTATTGACTGGACTGACGGTCTTTTGGCTGAGTGTGAGGAGGAATTAAGTAGTGATCTCAATCAGCCCCCGTATCACCCACTTTGGGGCCCCCCAACTCTAACATACAGCAGAAACGTATTCCCAGCATGTTTGGAAAGTCGATGAATCAACCACTATCCTAACCCTCCACGGGTGCTCTAGTTAGTTTCTCTGACATGCCTATAGCTTCTCCATCTGGCCTGATTCCCCTTGCAGAAGTTCTACCATGCAATAATCAGTTTTTCCATTACTTGAGCTGCATAAGGAGCTCTCAACCCCCCCCCCCCATCTCTGTTGATTCTGCTTCTGCAGCTATTCCGATTACTCCTTCCTCTAGTGGTCTTTACCATAAGCCTACTCTTGTACTCAACCTCAAAAGTAATAACCCTTTGGCCAATATACGCTTTGGGCAGCCACCTAGTATTTCTTGAACTGCCAACTCCAATAGCACGCAGGCTACCAGGGGATGATACCAACACCTAGCTGCAAATCTTAATCTAGGGCATAAACTCAGTCTCAAATAAAATTCTATTGACTAAGGCCCAAAAATTACCCCCATATGTGAGGTATGAAGCTGAGGACTCTCTCCTAAACAAAGTGATCCACTGGATAATGTATGCCAGGGGCTATCACTCGATCATTCGCGACGACATCCTCATGGTTCAAAGTATTTCTTCCACTATTCAGATTTATGACACGATTGAGTTAACCTTAAGAACCAAGGGGTTAGGTGATAACTTGGTATCCCTTGACAGTTGAGCAAGTCCTTCAAATAACTCTTCCATTCAGTTTAAATACTATCGGCCAGGCTATGATTCACATCCTTCTACGCAGTTCAGGAGCAGTTTTTCATCAACCTTGGGTGAGGTAGATTGACTTACAGTCTGTTTTAAATTTAAATCCCCCACCTTTATTATGTGCCCGCCTTTAACGAACCTAAATAGACAGTCTTTGGTTGTATGTGCTAATGTACCAGCATTTTCACCTTACCCGTGTCCCCATGAGATTCCACTTGGTATAGAGTTACTTACTAGCCACCAATCACTGGGTGATCCCAGCTCCATTTCACCTCCTCATTTATGCTCAATAGAGGCTATGCTTGTTGCTGATTCATATAACAGCTACCAATCACCAGGTAATCTCAGCATCACTTCCCTTTTTCCAGAATCCTTCACCTTCCAGGAGCACATTTTAAGCAAGCCTACCAAGGTGTTGAGGTCTCCTCTGACTAAATTGCTATCGTGGATTGTGGCCGGCCTTAGGCCAAAACTGGCCCAACCTTACTGGAACATATTCGTCGAGGAGCACAATATATGTCTGCTCTAAGAAACTTGAAGCACTGACCCTTGTGCAAATCTGATTATTTAAAGTATTATGCTCCATCATTTATAGCTAAATCGAATATAGTTGGAAGAGCTTCAGGACTTTTAACTATTTGGGTTCGAGCTTCCCTTGCCTGTAAAATCACTTGATTAGATATCAACCCTCCAGACATATTGAGTATTTTACTAACATTTAACAAGTGTGCACGGGTTGCTATTTTGAATATCTATGCAAGAGGAGAAAAGGGTGTCCTTGCATTAAAATCTGTGAAAGCCCTCGAGGACTATTTCAATGATCGACACTCTTAATATCATCTTATATTGGTTAGGGATTTCAATACCGCCTTTGAGCCCCTTGAGTATGACAATGGCCAGCTAACTCATGAAGTGGACGAGCTTTGGGGTGTCCCCCATCTGGAAATTCCCCCAATAAAAAGATGGACTCAGGCTGCTCAGGCTGCTATTCAATTGAGGGTCTCACAATGGAACTTATGGTCACAGGAAATAATGGCCATTTCAAATCAGATCCTAGAGGTGTGCTCACATCCAATAAACCTAAATATGCTAGTTGTATCGACTACATTTTAATCAATCTGAGACTGTGGTCACTTGTCAAAGATATGATTATTACGCACAGGGTTGAGAGCGACCACAATCCGCTATCCCTCTCTATGCTAGCCCTCTGCACCAGTTATAACTCTGGCTGCTTTCCTCCAGCTATTACACGAGATCTTGAACTTACATCTAAAATGCGTCACTTGAAATGATGGCAAATAGTTGCCCACCTGGACATTCTGCCCACTATAAGTCAGGAGCTGCAAGGGTCGTTAGCTATGATTTACCATGAAGCCCCCACTGAAGAGGGTGTTAAGGCCTTCGGTACCATATATAGGAACTTCTTTGGTCACATTCTAACTTATTTTACAATTCCTACCAGAAACTCAAAAAGCCTAGTTCACAAGCCTATTACCTGGCACAATGGGGAGTGTTCAAGGCTTAAAAGCCTGCTGGTACAGGCTAGCAAGGCCAGAGATGTAGTCCTAATTCGCAGGAAAACGTACAAACACTATCTGGGTATTGCTAAAAGGGCTTGGGATGCGCAGAGGCGGCAGGACCGCAAAGATGCCTCCTAAGCAAAAGATTCCACTAAATTTTGGGCATGTGTATCAAATGGCTGCAATCCTGCCACTCTGGAACCAAATAATCATGTTTCTCCACTCAAGTGGTTTGACCACATCAAAAACCTTAAGTACAATGATACCTCGAGTACTGTCGAGGTGTCAAGTAGCGCTGAGCCTTTGTTCGAAACCACAGACGGACTCAATTCTTATAAAGCATGTATTCGGATGAAATATCGAAAAATTAAATATCGAGATGCAAAAATATCGAGTTGCAAATATCGTGAGGCACAAATATCATGTGCAAATTATCGTTGAAAGAATATCGATTTTAAGGTGAGTAATAACGATGTTAAAAAAATCTATGCTTTTAATATCATTTACAAAATTATCGTTGTAAATAATGTTTTTTAAATTATTTATTTGAATGTTAGTATATATTTTAATTGTACATGTTATCATCTGTTTGTATAATTATTGTTTATGTTTTTTATTTAATTTGTACATTTTCAGTTGTTTTTTAATTTAATTTAATAGTTTGTTGTAATTTTTAGAACTGTAGCAGTTTGTGGGGTTTATAGGGGCACAGGGTGGAAAGTAAATTAATTATAATTAATTAATAATTAATTTATAATTAATTAATTTATAATTAATATTAGATATTTAATTGATCATTAATTATGTTAATGGTGTAATTAACCTTTTTTATTATGTTAAGTTTTAGGTGCGGGTTGCGGGTGATTTGTAATTCTTAATAATGAATTAATTATGTAAACTGTGATTAATTTAATTTTTTATGTATATTTTTGACATTGGTTGTGGTTTGTGCAGGGGTAAAGGGTGTGAAGGAAATGAATTATAATCTTTAATAATTAATGTTAATTATTAATAATTATTTAATTGATATTTACTTATGTAAATTGTGTAATTGAGATATTTTTTAAGTTACAAATGAGGTGCGGGTTGGGTTCGTAGGGGTAAACGGGGGAAGTTACTTAAGTATAATTAAGTTATTATAAGTTAATTGTTATTAATCGTTTAATTGATAATGAGTTATATATTTTTTATTTGTATATTATGTGTACATCATTGCATTTGTAGGGAAAGTTAATTACATATAATTATTCTATTATAAGTTATTTACTATTAATTGTTTAATTGATAAATAATTATGTAAAGCTTGTAATTATTATAATTTGTAAGCTATATTTTAGGTGTGTGTTGTTTAGCTTGAAGAGGTATAGGGTAGGAAGTTATTTAAGTTATAATAAATATCAATGTAGTTATTTCTTTTTTAAAGTGTGTTATTCGTTATGTAATGTGTTAATTGTGTTATGCTTTCTAATTGTAAATACCATTATATGTATTGGTTGTTATGATTGGGAGAATATAGTGTGTTATTTTAATTATTTTAATAATTGTATTAATTTAAAATATTTATTAAATGTTGTAATAAATATGTAATATTTGTATTTTTATATAGATTTTATATTTAAATATTTATAGTTTTTGTTGTTTTATGTAGTTGTGAAAATATGTTATTTGTTTGAAGTGAACTACTCTCTCTCTGCTGTTATATAGACTGGAGTGGGAAGAGTACATTTTACCCTTCTGCAATCGAACGCTTTCTCTAGTGTTACACAAACTGGAGTGGGAATAGTAAATTGTTCCCCTCCTGAGTCCAACCCTTTCCTTACTGTTGCATATTGTAATAAATATGTAATTTTTTTTTTTTTTTTTTTATATAGATTTTATATTTAAATATTTATATGTTTTGTTATTTCATGTAGTTGTGAAAATATTTTATTTGTTTGAAGTGAACTACTCTCTTTCTGCTGTTGTATTGACTGGAGTGGGAATAGCAAATTTTACCCCTATGTAATCCAGTGCTTTCTCTACTGTTGCACAGACTGCAGTGGGAATAATAAATGGGTACCCCTCTTGAGTCCAACTCTTTCCCTACTGTTGCACAGACTGGAGTTGGAATAATACATTTCACCCCTCAGCAATCCAACACTTTACCTACTGTTGCACTGACTGAAGTAGGAACAGTAAAGTTTACCTCTCTTGAGCCCAACGCTTTCCCTACTGTTGCACCAACTGGAGTGGGAATAGTACATTTTACCCCTCCACAATCCAACACTTTCCCTACTGTTACACAGACTGGAGTGGGAATAGTAAACCGTTACCCCTTCTCAGTCCAACACTTTTCCTATTGTTGCACTGACTGGAGTGGGAATAGTGGATGTTACCCCTCCTCAATCCAACACTTTCCCAACTGTTGCCCTGACTGAAGTGGGAATAGTAAATTACACCCCTCCTGGGCCCAATGCTCCCCTACTGTTGCACTGACTGTAGCGAAATAGTAAATTGTACCCCTCCTGAGTCCAATGCTTTCCCTACTGTTGAGCTGACTGTAGTGGGAATAGTAAATTTTACCCCTCCTGAGTGCAACGCTTTTCCTACTGTTGCACAGACTGAAGTGGGAATGATCTAATTTTACCACTCCGCAATCCAACACTTCCCCTACTGTTGCACTGACTGGAGTGAGAATAGTAATTTGTACTCCTCCTGAGTCCAAAGCTTTCGCTACTGTTGCACCGACTGGAGTGGGAATAGTATACATATTATTCCTACAATTTTATAGGTTTGTGAATATTGTTCAAATTTAGATTATGATGATGTTTATGTGTATTTCAAATTATATTATTCTTAATTAGTAATTTTTGAAATATGTTATATATTTTTAATAAATTGTAGTTTTTGATATTGTTGGTTTTTCAAGTGTAATTTAATTGGTTTGTTTTAAAAAATAATTCCAGTTTTTTTGTTATGGTTTTTAATTTATTGTGTGTATAACATATATATATATATATTGGTATATTATTAAACTCGAACAATAATCAGTATATTATAATATAAATTAAAATAATTATTTTATAATAGTTCTAAATTATATGTTTAAATAAACATACAAACATACATATCAATGCGTTTCTTTTTTACATAAGTATAACATTTATATATATTTTAAAATTATTTACATATATTTATTATACATTATACTATTGCTAGTTTTTAATATATTTGATGTTTACTATATTTGATTATATATCTATAATAATAAAAAAATCAATATTAGTGTACAACGATATTTTATTTTCAATATTTTTGTCATTTACATTATAAGTATGAGATAACAATATTTTTAAGTTCGATATTTTTGACTCGATATTTAGATACCACGATATTTTGGTTTCAATATTTTGTCAGTTAACCTTTTTAAGCAATCACATGAGGCAGGGTTGCTGGCCCAGAGGGCATCCCAGCTTATATCTTCCTTCACGACATTGAAGCTTGGTCTAAATATATCCTCTTTTAGCCAACACTATTTCAAGGGGAGCCCCGATACCAGACTCCTGGAAGGGAGGATATTTTACCAATTTAAAAAAAAGGTGTTAAATTTGGGAACTACAGGCCGATCAGCCTAATAGATAACATCTAGAAGGTTTTTAGCAGTTGTGTAGTAGCTAAGAATCAGGAATGGGTAGACACAAATAGCATTCTAAGTCCCTTTCAGGCTGGGTTCCGTAAAAAGGTGTCCACTATTGACTAAGGGGTCGATTCCGATTCGGGCCGGAAAAAGCACCGACCGACTCGGATCCGGAAAAAATACCGACCGACACGTACCCGTGGCGCACGACACGCCAAGTACGATGCAAGGCGCGAAAAATCCGACCGACACGTACCGAAACAAAGTCGACCGACCGAGCCGCACGGAAAGCAGTAATCCGGCCGGAAAAACACGCGAATCCAACCGACCGACACGCACCCGGAACAAATCTGACCGAAACGTACACGCGAACTCCAAACCGCAAAGTACGATGCAAGGCGCGAAACCACGACCGAGTCGGACGGAGGACAAGCCGTACGACCGACACGCATACAAAACCGAGCCGAAGCAACACAATACACCGCGACCGACGCGTACGCAGCATAGAAAACTGCACAAACACAGCGTGAACGAAACGGAGAACACCGTACGAGACCAATGCAGGGTCCGACTCGGTCACAAGAACGTTTCCAACATACACAAACAGCACAAAGGAAAAATCACCCAAAAAAAGGCCAAACAAGCAATTACCAAGCCAATAAATACTGGGGGGGACAGAGAACAAAGACACACCCACAACTCCACCTACATAAAGGACACAAATCACTACCATGAGCCTTTGCAAATGCCATTCCACTGCCAGCACCCAAGAGAAAGCAACCACACACCCACAGCTCATCCCTCACACAAGCCACACACCATCAGCACACCAACAAATACCTACCTCACATACACCCAGCAAAACACACACTCACACACCCTCACCTGCACACCAACACACACATCACCCACCATCACCACCCATCACCATGCCCCCCAAGAAGAATCCCAAGTTCCTAGATAGTGAATTGGAAGTCATGGTAGACGAGATCCTCAGGGTGGAGCCACAGCTGTTTGGCACACTGGTCCAACAGACCCCCATGTCGCAGAAAACCAAGATGTGGGAGAGGATCATCAACAGGGTGAACGCCCAATCACCATGTCGGCGCACAAAGACCGACATCCAGAACAGGTGGTATGACGTGCGCAGGAGGGTACGGAAAATCCTGACGAAAGACTACATCAACAGCCAACACACCGGCAGTGGCCTCCTGCCAAGCCAATATACCTCAGGCCCTGGGAGGAGAAGGTGCGGGCCATCCTTCCGCCAGTGAGCGTATATGGACTAGAGGACATCCCAGAGCCTGGTGAGTACACAACAAATGTACACAATATACTGCCACAAAACACACACATCACTGTCAAGGGGAGAGTCAAACCATGCACTCATAGCAATTACACAGCAACCAGAACAGAATCATCCCAAAATGTGTATGTCAGTCAGATAAACACAACACATGCCATCAAAAAAGTCACATCCAACTGTGCCAACACATGTACAAACACAACTACAACTACAGCTAGGCAGTGGCACAAATAGAACTAACAAACACATCCACACATGTAGCCACCACAACAACACCAACACACAGTGAAGACCACTCAAAGGAAGGAATTCTGTGTATGCTGGCCAAGTCAGTGTAGCCAATAGCATCATGGGAGTCGCAGTCACACATATTGCCCCCCACAACTGTCCCATCAACACCACCATGAACCATGCGCACATCACAGGGAGTGGAGAAGGACTCACAAGATGGCTGACACTGGCTACTGCTGTGGGGAGCACAAGGCCCTGCTGGCAACTGTGCACCAACAAACAGCAGGACACCACTGACTGACATCCTGAGAGACAACTTACACTCCCTGCAATGCAAGCACGTCCCATGGTGGGATATCTGGCTGACTGGGTGGGAAGGGGGACTTGCAGCACTAACCATAGTCACAAGCACCTCCCCTCACACCCCCCCCAACACAAACTCCACAGTACCCACCTGGTAGAATGCAATGCCCTCCATCCTAACACAAGATCCCACAAAGAACCACCACCCTGGGTTATGTTGTGTGAAGCACAGGGACACTCTTGGGACTCTTAGCCAAACAACTGCCAGGACAACACTCCCAGCCATCCTGTCAGCACAGCCAGCCCACCCCACAGGGAAGCAGAGTCAAAAGGAAGGAAGCATGGGCATGCTGGGAAGGGGGAGGAGGCAATGGCATGATGGGAGTCGTAGTCACAGACATAGCTCACCCCCACAACTGTCCCATCAACACCACCCTGAACCATGCTCACATCACAGGGAGTGGAGAAGGACTCACAAGATGGCTGACACTGGCTACTGCTGTGGGGAGCACAAGGCCCTGCTGGCAACTGTGCACCAACAAACAGCAGGACACCACTGACTGACATCCTGAGAGACAACTTACACTCCCTGCAATGCAAGCACGTTCCATGGTGGGATATCTGGCTGGCTGGGTGGGAAGGGGGACTTGCAGCACTGACTATAGTCACAAGCACCTCCCCTCACACCCCCCAACACAAACTCCACAGTACCCACCTGGTAGAATGCAATGCCCTCCATCCTAACACAAGATCCCACAAAAAACCACCACCCTGGGTTATGTTGTGTGAAGCACAGGGACACTCTTGGGACTCTTAGCCAAACAACTGCCAGGACAACACTCCCAGCCATCCTGTCAGCACAGCCAGCCCACCCCACAGGGAAGCAGAGTCAAAAGGAAGGAAGCATGGGCATGCTGGGAAGGGGGAGGAGGCAATAGCATGATGGGAGTCGTAGTCACAGCTCTACATCCCCCACCACATGGCCCAGCAAGCTCACACTCACGCATGCACATCCCACAGAGAGTGGAAAGGCCCATCAAAGATGTCTGACACTGTTGCTGTGTCGTGGGGAGCACAAGGGCATGCTGGGTACTGCACACCAACCAACAGCAGGACACCACTGTCAGCCATCTTGCCATTGCTCTCACACCCACACACACTGAACTCCACACAAAAGCAAGTAAGTATGGGAATGCTGGGAAGTGGGGTGGAGGCAATGGCATGATGGGAGTCGTAGTCACAGACATAGCTCACCCCCACAACTGTCCCATCAACACCACCCTGAACCATGCTCACATCATAGGGAGTGGAGAAGGACTCACAAGATGGCTGACACTGGCTACTGCTGTGGGGAGCACAAGGCCCTGCTGGCAAATGTGCACCAACAAACAGCAGGACACCACTGACTGACATCCTGAGAGACAACTTACACTCCCTGCAATGCAAGCACGTTCCATGGTGGGATAACTGGCTGGCTGGCTGGGTGGGAAGGAGGACTTGCAGCACTGACCATAGTCACAAGCACCTCCCCTCACACACCCCCCAACACAAACTCCACAGTACCCACCTGGTAGAATGAAAATGCCCTCCATCCTAACACAAGATCCCACAAAGAACCACCACCCTGGGTTATGTTGTGTGAAGCACAGGGACACTCTTGGGACTCTTAGCCAAACAACTGCCAGGACAACACTCCCAGCCATCCTGTCAGCACAGCCAGCCCACCCCACAGGGAAGCAGAGTCAAAAGGAAGGAAGCATGGGCATGCTGGGAAGGGGGTGGAGGCAATAGCATGATGGGAGTCGTAGTCACTGATATTGGTCACCCCCACAACTGTCCCATCAACACCACCCTGAACCATGCTCACATCACAGGGAGTGGAGAAGGACTCACAAGATGGCTGACACTGGCTACTGCTGTGGGGAGCACAAGGCCCTGCTGGCAACTGTGCACCAACAAACAGCAGGACACCACTGACTGACATCCTGAGAGACAACTTACACTCCCTGCAACGCAAGCACGTTCCATGGTGGGATAACTGACTGGCTGGGTGGGTGGGAAGGAGGTCCGGCTGTCAACCAAACACAACCAATGCAGACCATGTTCACACCCCAGAAAATACATAGAAATGCCCAAATAATGCAGGACAATGTGCCACACCAATATCAACCCCTGACTGTGACGACTCAGGACAATGCAATGTACAGGCCCGCACCCAGAGGCACAGTCACAACTGTCATGTGTGTCAACCATTGATGCCTGCAGAAACATGACATACATTGTTTGTGTCTCCCAAAAACAGGTGATGATGGGGACACAGCAGCAGACGCTGAGGAGTCCCAGTCCCAGGCTCAAGAGGATGCCGAGCTCACTGGCGTCGTACAGCCTCTGTCCTCCTCGGACGATGAAGAACAACCTGGCACATCCGGTGCAAGTCAACATGCAGCACCAGCAGGACCACCAGCTGCAGCACCAGCAGGACCACCAGCTGCACCCCCTGCACCCACCCCTACAATGACTGTCACCACGAATAACATCCCTGCCGACATGGACAGAATAAGGAGCAACACCAGCACAGTGACCCTGGACCAACCTGGGGCCATGGACACCACCACCACCACCAACCCCCAAGGTGGACCAGGGTTATCTGTGCGTGCCACTGCACACACTGCACATGTCAGCAGGGGTGGTGGGAGGGGTGGGAGACAGAGGTCGCTGCTTGCAGACGTTGCTGGTGTGCATGATGACCCACAACTGGTACGCATAGCTGATGCGTACCAGTCCAGCACCGGAGAGCTCAGCCAGGTAGTGGGGCTCCTCAGAGACATTAAACAGCAGCAGGCTGCCCATCATGCCCGCTTGGACTCCCACATGTCCCACGTGGAGTCACACATGTCCCGTGTGGACTCACACATGTCCCGCGTGGAGTCCAAGTGGGATGCACTGCATGAGATGACGGCGGTGCACAGGGACATTTTACAATGCCTCCGCCAGATGAACAGCAACCAGTCCACACCTCCCTGTGTGCCAACAACATCTGGTGCCGAACAAACTGCAACTGCCACAGGGAGGGAGGAGGACTCTGGCGGAGAGTCCCCTGCACCGCAGCAGCCAGCACTTGAGGGCCCCCCCCAAGAAGAGGGGTCGTCCGAGGAGGGAAAAGTGAGAGGCCGATGGCC
Organism: Calotriton arnoldi; assembly: GCA_963921515.1. Taxonomy (NCBI): domain Eukaryota; kingdom Metazoa; phylum Chordata; class Amphibia; order Caudata; family Salamandridae; genus Calotriton; species Calotriton arnoldi. Next base: position 3,113,904 of record CAWUFW010000683.1, on the reverse strand, counting down.
AAGCGCAACTCCCAGGAAGCCTGAACCTGTTCTGGATGTTCGCCTTTGTGCACAGACTGTTCACCCTGTTGACGGCAACACTACTCCCACACATTGCATGGGGAGTACAAGTTGGACCAATGTGTCAGACAACTGTGGCCCCGATACTGGGGATCCTGTCTACCCGGACTTTCAATTCACCTAGGAACTTGGGATTGCAAGATTCATGTACAGCACAACCCATCCTATGCACTATTAACACAAATGTATCACAATAAACACACTAATACACCATACTTGCCTCTGTCGTGATTCCAACGTGGGTGCTGTTATGGGGATGATGAACTGCAAAATTACACTGTGTATGCGAACTGCAACAGCAAGGACAACACAGGCATGTGAGTACAGGCAACGTGACACACATGAGGGAGACACACCACCAGGGCTACACGACACATACACACCTAGGCCATCTGACTCATTGCCTACACTGATGTTGCCAGGGAAGACGGTGCAATGCACAGACACCACACCCATTCCCAGTTGTAGTCAAGTAGCCCACAGGTGCAGTAAGCAAATGGCAGTCAAATGTGTGACCACAGACAACGCACATCACAAAGTGAAGCACAGGTTTATTACACAGTTGCAACATGCCGTAACCACTACAGATGCAAGGTAACCCCACCTGGCAGCGGGCACACAGTCAACAACTGTAGACGGAAGGAAGTCCATGGGTGTGGCGCACATCACCTGTAGGGACAACAGCTACCAGCCTGGATGTGCAATCACGTCGTCGGTGGACACAGTTGACCAAACGAATCTGAAAGTACCCTGTGAAGGACAGAAATGACACACAGTCAAAAGCAATGGAGTACAGGACAGAACAGCAAAACACATGCACAATACATGTTACAAGATACCCACCCAGAACCAAGTTAGCATGTCAACACTGTTGGGGAGTACAGCCCACCTGTCACCACACATCGCAACACACATCCAGTCAAGTGGCCCATGGACACACTCCAACAGCACCAGAGCACCACCCACACATCATGCCAACTCACATCATTGACATGACACCTCAGGATACTCACATTCAGCTAAAGAAGTTGGTGATGAGCTGTGTGCGGACATCACCATCACCATCATCATCATCATCGTCACTGGCATCGTGGTCCAGGCCAGGATCCTCCACAGGTGGCGGATGTTGGTCATTGTCATCCTGGATGAGAGGCAACTCCTTCCGCACTGCCAGGTTGTGGAGCATGCAGCAGACGATGATAATCTTGCACACTTTCGCAGGGGCATATGGGAGGGACCCTCCGGTCTTGTCCAGGCAGCGGAAGCGGCTCTTCAGGAGACCAAAGGTCCGCTCAATCACTCTCCTGGTCCGACCATGTGCCTCATTGTAGCGCATCTGGGCAGGTGTCACAGGGTTCCTGAGGGGTGTCAGCAACCACGGCATGTTGGGGTATCCCGAGTCACCTACGGACAGACAAGAGCACATTAGCTGACTTGGAAAAGTGGGCGGAATACTACAGATCAGATCACACACAATGGCACAAAGTCAGTACACACCGACAAGCCAGGCACGCTGGTTCTGCATCTGTGCCATCATCCTGGGGATGCGACTACTCCTCATCACAAAGGCATCGTGTGCTGAACCAGGGAAACGGGCACACACGTGTGTGATGGTCATGTCTGCAAGACACACCACCAGTGCATTGACCGAGTGGTAGTGCTTGCGGTTCCTGTAGGCCTGCTCCTGGGCCTGTGGTGGTACCAAAGCCACATGTGTCCCATCAATGGAGCCAATTACATGCGGCATCCTCCCCAGGGCATAAAAGTCACTCTTCACGTCAGTGAGTCGTCGCAGTCTAGGGAAATAGATGTACCGGTTCAGGAAGAGCAACATTGCCGCCAAAACATCGCGGAGCACACGGCTGAACATGGTCTGTGACATCCCACCAGCAGTCGCCACAGTATGTTGGAAGGTACCAGTGGCAAAGAAGTGTAGGGCTGCCATCACCTTCACCTTGGGGGTCAGCGCTGTAGGATACGGCCGGCCAGGCTGCAAATGTGGGGACAACTGCACTGCCAAATCCTCAATCAGCTGCCTGGTGAAGCGGTACCGTCGGATGCTGTCCCGTTCCACCATCGTTGCCAGGTCTGGGAATGGCCGATGGACAGCAGGAGCCCTGCAGTGCAGAGGAGAAGTAAGCAAGATTGTCAGTCACCCCACATATGCGGCATTGAACACACTCAAGATCCCAACATACATCATTATGAGGCACAACTACATGAAGTGTGCAGTACCGGAAGGACATGTATGGTACATACATGGCTAACATCTGTCAACACGGTCCAACAGGTTGCAACAATTAGTCCCAGGTTGGCCCATTGGATATCATGAGGCCGTGTCACAGTTCCCATCTCCTGCTGCCGTGTCACAATAACCCCCCACAGTGACATGTGAGGACAGATGTGCCCCAGGCACCACAGCTCAACGACAGGTACATTCCCAGGGACCCTGTAATGCCACATGGACACTGGCATTACATGGAGTATCATGTATACACCACAGCAAAACAACCATGACCCCCACAGGTAGTGGCCCCACTTGCCACGGCAGGACAGACATGGACGTCTGTGACACACACGCACAACATCAGAGTCCATGCACACACAACGTGGATGTGGAGACTGTCTCCCATTGTGCACATGAAATCAGAGACATTGTAAACACTACATGCACAAAGACTGTGGAGGACCATCACTATTGTGCCACTGGGACACCCTGGCTCAAACATACCGTCCCACATGGGACTCACGGGGTATGTGACATGACATACACATACACCACTGTGAAATGTGACCATGGCACATGCACAGATATGAACAGTTGCACATCACAGTGGTCACGTACACGTAACACCCAGGATCCTGTCCCCATGAACACGTGCACAGCCTGGGGGTGGCTGCCCACAGGTGACACCCACAGGACAACATGTACACCAACATACACACAATAGGAAATGCAGCCTTACATGCCTTATGATAAGGTTTGGACAGGCTGTCATGATGCAGGTGTGCCCCTCACTCCCTGGGAGCTATCTGTGGCTGGCATATGTCCATCTGAGACAGGCATGCTGACATATGCCAGTCACATGTACAGTGATGCGTTGTACCGCAATGGACCGATCGGTGCCTCCGGCCGGCCCATTGCTTTCAATGTGTGCGGGTACGCGTTGTACCCCTGTGCGAGTTGTACCGCAATGGACCGATCGGTGCCTCCGGCCGGCCCATTGCTTTCAATGTGTGCGGGTACGCGTTGTACCCCTGTGCACGTTGAACTGCAATGGACCGATCGGTGCCTCCGGCCGGCCCATTGCATTCAATGTGTGCGGGTACGCGTTGTACCCCTGTGCGCGTTGTACCGCAATGGACCGATCGGTGCGCACCCATTGACAATGGGCTTGCCTGGCAACGGACGCGTTTTCGAATTTCGAACGAGTCGGTTGGTGGAAAATCAGTTGGTCACCCACAACAATGTTGCAAAATCATGTATGTCATGAAGTTGAATATTTGAAGGATGCTGTGGGCGTGTTTTGGTGCTGCTATTCCATGGATTGGCCAGATTCAGAAGATGCAAACGACTTGGACCTATCACTTTGGACACAAGGGACAGTATCTGCCTCTCCAGCACATATATATTGCTGGCTGTTCCCCTGAGAGCCCACTTGCCTGCACTACATGCTCCAAGACGACATCTGCCACTGCACTGCTGCTGTCTCTGCCCCTCTGGACCCTGCAATGGCACGTACTGTGGAGAGAGCCCCAGCCTTCAGCCTTGAAGAGAACCAGGCCCTGCTGGACAGCCTACTTCCACAGTACAGCAAGCTGTATGGGACACCAGGGGAGCAGGTGAGTGTTCTGTGCACTGCCTTTCTGAATGTGCATTTTGTGTGACTAGCAAGGCTGAGAGTCTGCACGCCACTGGCTAGCAGGCTCACTGAGTAGTTGTCACCCCCCATAGTGTGTAGTGACTTGCACTGGACAGGTATGGTGCAGTGACAGTGCATTTGAACATGCTTTTACTTCCCATGCAATGATACCATGTAGTGACGTCTGGCAAACTGTCCATGGTCAGCTTTGCACTGCCTGTGTACATCATGTGCCCCTGTGATTGAGACATGTATATACAACTGTGTCATGCACGGATATGTTGCATGTGTGGTAATGGCCTTTTCACTTTGTCATCCTCACAGGTTAATGCCCATCGGAAGCAGGAAATCTGGAAGGACATCGTCCGGGCTGTCCGGTCCGTGGGGGTCTACAAGCGCCGGATCCGCAACTGCCAGAAGAGGTGGCAGGACCTTCGGGGCTGGACCCGGAGGATTGCACGGGTCCAGCTGAAGCTGTCGCCTCCTCGCAGGAGGGGCGGAACACGGACCCTGACCCCCCACATGCTCCAGATCCTGGCGGTGGTCTTTCCAGACCTGGATGGGCAGCTGAAGGCCAGACAGCAGCAAGGAGGGGGTGAGTCAAAGACTGCACTGTGAACTCTGTATTACATGCTTTGTGCCCTCCTCTGGCCTGGTTCAACTGCCACAGTGTAGCAGTCATGTTGTCCAGGAGCCATGTCCCTCTATTGTGCACTGCCCACTGCTCATCTGATACCCAGGTGTGGCCCTTACAGTCAGGGAATTGTGTCACTTGGGACTGTGTCCTTGCAGTTTGCTTCACTAAAGGTGGGGGACAGCATCTGTTTCCCTAACTCTGTTGTGGGCATCATGGGTGGGTCCATTGTTCACACAACGCCTGGGTTTGGACATGTGATCTGCGTGTTGCTTTGATATGCGGTCCACTTGCTGAGCTGAGCCACCACATGTGCCTGGGGTATGTGGCACACGCCCATGCAGCGGGTGGGAACAATGTTTGTGCCCCAGGAGTGTGCAGATTACGTGTGTCACACATACATAGCCAGCTATCCACTGTCCAGGGCACATCCCTCATTCATGTGGAGCAGGACAGTCATGCCTACTCCAGGCCATGCAATGCACTCTGTACTCCCACTCCCGTGTATCAGCTGACACATTGTGCACAGTGATTTGACCCCTCCGGTGTCTGCCTCTGTGTCAGTGTGCTGTGGATTAGTTGCCAGGACTGCTGGGGTGTTTCTTGGTAGGGGCTCAGCATGCCCCTGGAGATGTGACCATAGGAGACGATACTTGTGTGTCACATAGGTGTTTGATCAGCTGCCCGTGCAGACTGGGGTATGCGAATGTGATGTTCAGGCAGCTGTTCCCCATTCACAGCAAATTGTGAGGGGCTCAGGTTCAGAGGGTAGTGTCACAGGTCTCCCATATGTCCAATAGGTGTGACCTGGACAGATGAGGGTTGAGATGATGTGTTGTGTGGGGGATGTACATGTGCACTTGTGCAGCTCCAGGACTTGCATTCCCCATGACCTACTATTGTGACACAGTGCATAGTGTTGTTGTCTGGCTGCCAAGTCATACATCACTGAGACAGTGATGTATGACTTAACAGTCATGCCTCTGCCATGGCATGTGTCAACTTATTTGTGGTCCTGCAGGGGAGTGACATGTGCTACATGCACACCATAGTGGCGCTGGCTATCAGGACATGGGTGCATCATGGTGTCTGTCGCTGGTATGCATCACATGCATTTCCTATTTGACTCTGGGCATCCCTTTCATCCGGAAACCTGTACTCACTCAGTGGCAAGAGCTGTGATGTGTCCACACCGTGTCCTCTGCACTGTCCAACTACTGTGTACTTGGTGCATGTGTCCACACTGGGGTGTTGCAATCCAACAGACACCAGACAGATGGGTGCAAGGCCATGTGGGATGTGAGTGCCATGCTTGGCATCAGACTGACAATTGGCTTCTCCTGTTCAGTTAGGGCACTTTTAGCAATGTACAACTAATGATGCCAGGGCTTGCTCTGTGATGTGCTGTGCTCACAGTGGTGTGTGCGTTTGGTGCAGGTGACTGATGTCTGTCTGTTTCCCCATTGTTTGCAGATACATCCACGGCCACGGAAGGGGACAGCTCCACGGACCAGGAGGAGCCAGAGAGCCAGACTGGGTCAGCAGCCGAGGAGTGGTCGGAGGGACCCAGTGGCACGGAGGGCGAGGGGAGCCACACCGAGGAATCCTCAGCACCATCCACCTCAGCTGAGGACCAGAGCAACTCGGAGGATGACTCCCTTGTGGAGGCGGGTGTCAGCAGCCACCACACCCCAGCTAGTGTTGCTGTCCCCGCCACCACCAGCACCACCACCACCCTCCCATCGGCTCCCATTCCCAAGGTCCGTGGAGGCTCCCATGTTCGGGAGCGTGTCTCCTTTGGCCCAGGCACCGCACCCCCTGCCCCTGTGTCCCCTGCTGCCCTGAGTGAGGAGTCTGTGTACCTCCTTCGCCAGCTCCATGTAGGGCAGACAGCCATGCTGAGTGTCCTCCATGCGCACACCGCACTGTTGACTCAGCTGGTGTCGTTCATGGAGGGCATCTCATCGGGCATTTCTGACCTACAGGGGGGCAACAGGTCCATGGACTCCTCCCTGACGGCAGCAGTGTCCCTCCTCAGACAGTCCCTCACCCCTCCTGCCTCTGCTCCATCCACACTCCCCAGCACCTTGCCCATCCCAAGCACACACACACCGGCACAGGCACACACCAGCACACACACATCCAGCACACAGACACACACGCCACAAACTAAACGCACACGCACGCACAGTCAGGGGACTGAAACCAGACTCACAGGGGATGGGGCCCTGGTACACACACACGCATCCACGGGCACTGCACAGTCCTCAGTTGCCTCTCCCTCCAAAGCACCCTCCCTTGCCTCACCTGCAACCCCAAAGACCCAGCGCCTCTTCCTCAGTGACCTCGGCCTCTTCCCCTCCGATCCAGCTGCCCCAGCATCCAGGGGGAAGAGGAAGCCCCCCACACGGAGCAGAGTGCCCCTCGCCCCGGACACCTTCCCCCAGGCGCAGACAGACTGAGGCCCCCACCCGCAAGTCCCCCGGAGTGGTAAGAGCAAGACCCCGCCGCCGCCCTGCAGCTCAAGCACCAGGTCACCTTCCTCCATCCCTCAGGCCCCCACTCCACAGGTGCCCCCGCCACACCCTGCCCCAGGTTCCCCCACCCACAGATATACCATCCCCAAGAGGCTCCGGCCTTCTCCCCCTGCCACTTGCTCTCCCGGCACCACACCCCCCGCTGCGCTTGTCTGTGCCACTGATGTGGTGAGGGTGTCCTCCCCCTCTGTCCAGCCCACCTTGCCTGTTCCCCATTCTCCTCCCCTGGTGGTAGGCACTGCAGTGGAGTCCACTACCACCCTGTCTGACTTGGGCACTGCAGTGGCGGACCTGTCCACTCCATCTGCAGGGTCCACTGCAGTCGTGCCGGCACCCACAACATCTGAGCCATGCCCCCCAGTTGTGCCGGCACACACCATGTCAGACACCTCCACTGCAGTTGTCAGTGGCTCTCCAGCACCCACCACCCCTTCCCTGCTTCCTCCTGGTGAGCCCTGATCCTGTCCCTGCGGTGCCTGGCCTACCCCCCGGTTGCCCCTCCTAGTGGATTGTCCCTGGTTTTGTGCAGGCATGTGTAGGGTGGCATCTGCCACTGTCACCCACTTGTGACTTTGTTGATGGACTGGCCATTGGCCTTTGTTTATGTTCTACCGGACTTCTACTTTTAATGCCACATATGCTGAATAAAGCAACTTTCTGTTCTTTAGTGCTTTTGCTTCTGATGTACATGATGTTGATGATGCTAACAATGCCCTTGCTGCAGTGATGGTGATATTTGGTCTCATGATAATGAAGTGTTACTGTGCAGGAACCCATGTGGTCCAGGGGTTATGTGTCCTATCCTGTGGTGTATCCATGTCATCCATAGCAGCATCTGAGGGTGTCATGTGTTCAGTATTTGGCAATGAGATTTCCTACTTAGATTGGCAACTTCACATCTGTGGCTTCCACCCCTGCACATCTGTTGTGCCTGCCATTGTTCTATTCGTCTACTTCCCTGACCGTGTGGCCATCTCCAGTGAACATGCAGGTTTGGGCATCAATGGGGAAGGACTCATCTGTGTTGTCAGTGCAACATTGCTATACAAGAGTGTTGGATCTGTGCTGATGATTCCGTTGGCACTTCCATGACCAGGCTGATGGGACGGGAGCCCTCATTTGTTGCTAATTGTTGATTGTGTGTCCCATTGCTGCCATGGTATGGTATCTGTTCGCCTCACATCTGCAGTCTCCACAGGGTATCTGCATGTGTGTGCCCATTGGTGCAAATATGTGGGTCTGCATTCGGATGGTCACTTCTGTCATTGTGTCATTGATGATTGTTGACGGTGTCAGCCCCCATGGGTGTTGTTTGTCTGCACATGGCCAAAGTTATGTCTTATTTGCACTGCAGGATTTGGCTCCCCCAATTTATGTTGCAATGGGACACATACACTACTTTGCCACTGATGTGTTTGTTGTTCTGTGACCAGGAATCATCCATGCAGTTTGGCAGTTGCACCTCTTACTTTGTCAACACTTGCCTTTTGGTCACTGTGATGATGGGGGTTTGGACCCCATTGCCACAATGTTCAAAATGTGCTGCAGCTATGGACCCCACATTTGCCTTTTGGTCACTGTGATGATGGGGGTTTGGACCCCATTGCCACAATGTTCAAGTTGTGCTGCAGCTATGGACCCCACACTTGCCTTTTGGTCACTGTGATGATGGGGGTTTGGACCCCATTGCCACAATGTTCAAGTTGTGCTGCAGCTATGGACCCCACACTTGCCTTTTGGTCACTGTGATGATGGGGGTTTGGACCCCATTGCCACAATGTTCAAAATGTGCTGCAGCTATGGACCCCACACTTGCCTTTTGGTCACTGTGATGATGGGGGTTTGGACCCCATTGCCACAATGGTCATGGCCTGCTTGCGTTGTGTGTGCCACACACATATTTGTGTGGCACATGTGCTAGGTGGTCACATTGTATGTTAGAAGTCATGTTCGGTGTTGTAGGCATTTGACACAGTCTACACACGCTTGTCATGGTGTTGGGGGGATGTCTTCTTCTTGCATTCCCTAGGTTGTGGTGTGCTGGTTGTGTCATGCATTGTCCATCCTATGGGTGGGGGTGGTAGTGGTGGTAGGCATCCAGCCCCCCCTGGGTGAGGGTGGTAGTAGTGGTAGGCATCCAGCCCCCCCTGGGTGACGGTGGTAGTAGTGGTGGGCATCCTGCCCCCCCTGGCTGAGGGTGGTAGTAGTGGTGGGCATCCTGCCCCCCCTGGCTGAGGGTGGTAGTAGTGGTAGGCATCCTGCCCCCCCTGGGTGAGGGTGGTAGTAGTGGTAGGCATCCAGCCCCCCCTGGGTGAGGGTGGTAGCAGTGGTAAGCATCCTGCCCCCCTGGCTAAGGGTGGTAGTAGTGGTAGGCATCCTGCCCCCCCTGGCTGAGGGTGGTAGTAGTGGTAGGCATCCTGCCCCCCTGGGTGAGGGTGGTAGTAGTGGTAAGCATCCTGCCCCCTGGCTAAGGGTGGTAGTAGTGGTAGGCATCCTGCCCCCCTGGGTGAGGGTGGTAGTAGTGGTGGGCATCCTGCCCCCTGGGTGAGGGTGGTAGTAGTGGTAGGCATCCTGCCCCCCTGGCTAAGGGTGGTAGTAGTGGTAGGCATCCTGCCCCCTGGCTAAGGGTGGTAGTAGTGGTAGGCATCCTGCCCCCCTGGGTGAGGGTGGTAGTAGTGGTAGGCATCCTGCCCCCCTGGGTGAGGGTGGTAGTAGTGGTGGGCATCCTGCCCCCCTGGGTGAGGGTGGTAGTAGTGGTAGGCATCCAGCCCCCCTGGGTGAGGGTGGTAGTAGTGGTGGGCATCCTGCCCCCTGGCTAAGGGTGGTAGTAGTGGTAGGCATCCAGCCCCCCTGGGTGAGGGTGGTAGTAGTGGTGGGCATCCTGCCCCCCTGGCTAAGGGTGGTAGTAGTGGTAGGCATCCTGCCCCCCCTGGCTGAGGGTGGTAGTAGTGGTGGGCATCCTGCCCCCCCTGGGTGAGGGTGGTAGTAGTGGTAGGCATCCTGCCCCCCCTGGCTGAGGGTGGTAGTAGTGGTAAGCATACTGCCCCCCTGGCTAAGGGTGGTAGTAGTGGTAGGCATCCTGCCCCCCCTGGCTGAGGGTGGTAGTAGTGGTAGGCATCCTGCCCCCCTGGCTAAGGGTGGTAGTAGTGGTAGGCATCCTGCCCCCCTGTGTGAGGGTGGTAGTAGTGGTAAGCATCCTGCCCCCCTGGCTAAGGGTGGTAGTAGTGGTAGGCATCCTGCCCCCCCTGGCTGAGGGTGGTAGTAGTGGTGGGCATCCTGCCCCCCTGGGTGAGGGTGGTAGTAGTGGTAGGCATCCTGCCCCCCTGGCTGAGGGTGGTAGTAGTGGTAAGCATCCTGCCCCCTGGCTAAGGGTGGTAGTAGTGGTAAGCATCCTGCCCCCCTGGGTGAGGGTGGTACTAGTGGTAGGCATCCTGCCCCCCTGGGTGAGGGTGGTAGTAGTGGTGGGCATCCTGCCCCCCTGGCTGAGGGTGGTAGTAGTGGTAGGCATCCTGCCCCCCTGGCTAAGGGTGGTAGTAGTGGTAGGCATCCTGCCCCCCTGGGTGAGGGTGGTAGTAGTGGTAAGCATCCTGCCCCCTGGCTAAGGCTGGTAGTAGTGGTAGGCATCCTGCCCCCCTGGGTGAGGGTGGTAGTAGTGGTGGGCATCCTGCCCCCTGGGTGAGGGTGGTAGTAGTGGTAGGCATCCTGCCCCCCTGGCTAAGGGTGGTAGTAGTGGTAGGCATCCTGCCCCCTGGCTAAGGGTGGTAGTAGTGGTAGGCATCCTGCACCCCCTGGGTGAGGGTGGTAGTAGTGGTAGGCATCCTGCCCCCCTGGGTGAGGGTGGTAGTAGTGGTAGGCATCCTGCCCCCTGGCTAAGGGTGGTAGTAGTGGTAGGCATCCTGCCCCCCTGGGTGAGGGTGGTAGTAGTGGTGGGCATCCTGCCCCCTGGGTGAGGGTGGTAGTAGTGGTAGGCATCCAGCCCCCCTGGGTGAGGGTGGTAGTAGTGGTGGGCATCCTGCCCCCTGGCTAAGGGTGGTAGTAGTGGTAGGCATCCAGCCCCCCTGGGTGAGGGTGGTAGTAGTTGTGGGCATCCTGCCCCCTGGCTAAGGGTGGTAGTAGTGGTAGGCATCCTGCCCCCCTGGCTGAGGGTGGTAGTAGTGGTGGGCATCCTGCCCCCCTGGGTGAGGGTGGTAGTAGTGGTAGGCATCCTGCCCCCCTGGCTGAGGGTGGTAGTAGTGGTAAGCATCCTGCCCCCTGGCTAAGGGTGGTAGTAGTGGTAGGCATCCTGCCCCCCTTGCTGAGGGTGGTAGTAGTGGTAGGCATCCTGCCCCCTGGCTAAGGGTGGTAGTAGTGGTAGGCATCCTGCCCCCCTGGGTGAGGGTGGTAGTAGTGGTAAGCATCCTGCCCCCTGGCTAAGGGTGGTAGTAGTGGTAGGCATCCTGCCCCCCTGGGTGAGGGTGGTAGTAGTGGTGGGCATCCTGCCCCCTGGGTGAGGGTGGTAGTAGTGGTAGGCATCCTGCCCCCCTGGCTAAGGGTGGTAGTAGTGGTAGGCATCCTGCCCCCTGGCTAAGGGTGGTAGTAGTGGTAGGCATCCTGCCCCCCTGGGTGAGGGTGGTAGTAGTGGTAGGCATCCTGCCCCCCTGGGTGAGGGTGGTAGTAGTGGTAGGCATCCTGCCCCCTGGCTAAGGGTGGTAGTAGTGGTAGGCATCCTGCCCCCCTGGGTGAGGGTGGTAGTAGTGGTGGGCATCCTGCACCCCTGGGTGAGGGTGGTAGTAGTGGTAGGCATCCAGCCCCCCTGGGTGAGGGTGGTAGTAGTGGTGGGCATCCTGCCCCCTGGCTAAGGGTGGTAGTAGTGGTAGGCATCCAGCCCCCCTGGGTGAGGGTGGTAGTAGTGGTGGGCATCCTGCCCCCTGGCTAAGGGTGGTAGTAGTGGTAGGCATCCTGCCCCCCTGGCTGAGGGTGGTAGTAGTGGTGGGCATCCTGCCCCCCTGGGTGAGGGTGGTAGTAGTGGTAGGCATCCTGCCCCCCTGGCTGAGGGTGGTAGTAGTGGTAAGCATCCTGCCCCCTGGCTAAGGGTGGTAGTAGTGGTAGGCATCCTGCCCCCCTGGCTGAGGGTGGTAGTAGTGGTAGGCATCCTGCCCCCCTGGCTAAGGGTGGTAGTAGTGGTAGGCATCCTGCCCCGCCTGGGTGAGGGTGGTAGTAGTGGTAAGCATCCTGCCCCCTGGCTAAGGGTGGTAGTAGTGGTAAGCATCCTGCCCCCTGGCTAAGGGTGGTAGTAGTGGTAGGCATCCTGCCCCCCTGGGTGAGGGTGGTACTAGTGGTAGGCATCCTGCCCCCCTGGGTGAGGGTGGTAGTAGTGGTGGGCATCCTGCCCCCCTGGCTAAGGGTGGTAGTAGTGGAAGGCATCCTGCCCCCTGGCTAAGGGTGGTAGTAGTGGTAGGCATCCTGCCCCCCTGGGTGAGGGTGGTACTAGTGGTAAGCATCCTGCCCCCCTGGGTAAGGGTGGTAGTGGTGGTAGGCATCATGCCACCCCTGGGTAGGGGTGGTGGTGCGCATTCAGGCCCCTGTGTGCATATGTGGCATTGGTGATGGGCATCCCGCCCCTATGGTGCTGCTGTTGCTGGTGTAAGTATATTCTGCATCCCTTGTGTGTGTGTGTGATGTGTCGTGTACGTGTTGTATGTGTTTTGTGGTTGGTGTCTGGCTTACCTCCTGCGCCGTACGCGTCCGTGCCTGTTCCGGTAGTAAATGTAGAATATTGGTATGATCGGGACGAAGGGATTCATGGTTGGTTCGTGTCGTTCCTCCTTCTCGTTGCTTCGCGTCGTCCTCGTCGCTCGCCTCGTCCTCGTCGCTTCGCCCGTCCTCGTCGCTTCGCGTCGTCCTCGTCGCTGCCGTGTTCGTCTCGGAGCCGTGGATCGTGTTGTGGCGCGAATCGGAGCTTATGTGCGCCTCTCCCGGATGCTTTGACGTGCCGTGCGTAGCGACGGGTTCGGCGCGTACGGAAAGCGCATCGTACTTGTCCGGCCGGACGGGGCTGCATTTTTCCTTCCGTGCGACTCGATTCGGCGTTTCCGGATTCGCCTCGGTCGGAGAACAGGACCTGGTTTGGGTGAGTACGGCTCGGCCGGATTCTTTGCTGTTGTGCGCATCGTACTTGCTCGTTCGGTGTGCTGTACGGATCGGTCGGGAAACAGGCTTTCGCATGGCTTTTTTCCCGACCGAATGGTATTGGGTGCGCCTCCGACCGAGATCGGAATCGGCCCCTAAGTCTTTTATTTCTTGTTAATCTGGAAAACGGTTGTAATCAGCAAGGTTGCCTTTGTCGACTTGAAACTGGTTTTCGACCTGGTCCCCCGTTTCAAACTATGGCAAGCACTTAGGGATATGGATTTGCCCCCGATGTTTTGTCTATCATAGTCAGCTTACATGATAGTAGTGGTAGGCATCCTGCCCCCCCTGGGTGAGGGTGGTAGTAGTGGTAGGCATCCTGCCCCCCCTGGGTGAGGGTGGTAGTAGTTGTAGGCATCCTGCCCCCCTGGCTAAGGGTGGTAGTAGTGGTAGGCATCCTGCCCCCTGGGTGAGGGTGGTAGTAGTGGTGGGCATCCTGCCCCCTGGGTGAGGGTGGTAGTAGTGGTAGGCATCCAGCCCCCCTGGGTGAGGGTGGTAGTAGTGGTGGGCATCCTGCCCCCTGGCTAAGGGTGGTAGTAGTGGTAGGCATCCAGCCCCCCTGGGTGAGGGTGGTAGTAGTGGTGGGCATCCTGCCCCCCTGGCTAAGGGTGGTAGTAGTGGTAGGCATCCTGCCCCCCTGGCTGAGGGTGGTAGTAGTGGTGGGCATCCTGCCCCCTGGGTGAGGGTGGTAGTAGTGGTAGGCATCCTGCCCCCTGGCTGAGGGTGGTAGTAGTGGTAAGCATCCTGCCCCCTGGCTAAGGGTGGTAGTAGTGGTAGGCATCCTGCCCCCCTGGCTGAGGGTGGTAGTAGTGGTAGGCATCCTGCCCCCTGGCTAAGGGTGGTAGTAGTGGTAGGCATCCTGCCCCCCTGGGTGAGGGTGGTAGTAGTGGTAGGCATCCTGCCCCCCTGGGTGAGGGTGGTAGTAGTGGTAGGCATCCTGCCCCCTGGCTAAGGGTGGTAGTAGTGGTAGGCATCCTGCCCCCTGGGTGAGGGTGGTAGTAGTGGTGGGCATCCTGCCCCCCTGGGTGAGGGTGGTAGTAGTGGTAGGCATCCAGCCCCCCCCTGGGTGAGGGTGGTAGTAGTGGTGGGCATCCTGCGGAAAGCGCATCGTCCTTGTCCGGCCGGACGGGGCTGCATTTTTCCTTCCGTGCGACTCGATTCGGCGTTTCCGGATTCGCCTCGGTCGGAGAACAGGACCTGGTTTGGGTGAGTACGGCTCGGCCGGATTCTTTGCTGTTGTGCGCATCGTACTTGCTCGTTCGGTGTGCTGTACGGAACAGGCTTTCGCATGGCTTTTTTCCCGACCGAATGGTATTGGGTGCGCCTCCGACCGAGATCGGAATCGGCCCCTAAGTCTTTTATTTCTTGTTAATCTGGAAAACGGTTGTAATCAGCAAGGTTGCCTTTGTCGACTTGAAACTGGTTTTCGACCTGGTCCCCCGTTTCAAACTATGGCAAGCACTTAGGGATATGGATTTGCCCCCGATGTTTTGTCTATCATAGTCAGCTTACATGATAGGAACTATGCTAGAATTTTCTGGGACACACAGAGCAAGATTACAAAGAGAACTCCAGTATCAGGTAATAGTCAGGGCTGTGTGCTGGCCCCCACCCTGTTTTCTTTGTTTATAAATGATAAAGTACACTGCTTAACTCTGCCCCACACAGATGTTCCTTCACTGGGCAACAGGAAAGCCCCTATTTTATTGTTTGTTTGCAGATGGTACTTTGTTAATCTCCAAAACCCCGAGAAGACTACAAAAGCTCTTGAACCCCTTGTGAGTTCTGTCGCACCAGGGGATTGGAAATTAACACTGCAAAGACAAAACTGATGTTATTTAACCCACACAAATCATACAAAGGGATATTGATATTTGAGGGTGTGCCCCTGGAGAGGGTAGACTGCTTTACTTAATTGGGGGTTACTCTGGCTGATACTAAGGCCTTCATTATGATGTTGGGATGACCGCCACCGACAGGCCGTCGGTGTGCGGTCACCCCAACATCCAGGCCATCAGTCCGACCACCGTCATGAAAAGACAGACAGAAACTGACTTTGGGGGCCTCAAGCAGTGCCCCTGTCCCCAGTGGGCCACTGTTAAGTGGCCAGGGGGGGCACATGTGGTGCCTCCCCACACATACATGCACCGCATGCCAGGCACCACATGGTGCCAGGCACACGGTGCATGGATGTTTGAAAAGTGCCTTTTTCTACTGTGGATTGTGCTGCGGCCCTTTTCCTGGCCACAGCAGATCCCGTAGTAGAAAAAGGCATTTTACGACCTCCAGCATGGTGGTCGTATTGTAATAGGGCAGGCAGGAACGCTGACTCATTGTCGAACAGTCACCTGCCCGCAGCAATGGCGGTCAGACACTGGTCCAACCGCCATCATATTCAGGCCCTATGTCTTGGAAGCCTCACTTTAGCAAGGCAGTATTCAGCATCAACAAATAGTGGGAGCTATTTCCAAAGGGCCTGGGGCCTTCTTTAGTAAACCGATAACACCAGCCCTTCAGATTTATGAGGTGAAAACACTGGGTTCTGCCCTATATGGGGCGGAATTGTGGGGCTTTGTCAACATTGATGAGCTTATCAGATCCGAGAATAAATTCCTGAGAAATATAGCCCATTTACCACCTAGCACCCCCTTATACCAATTGACATTTGATATATGTGTCAAAAGGGTAGAGGGTAAATGTAGAGTTTGCCCGTTCTTGTTCTGGAGGCACCTATGGTCTACTCCTGAGTTAGCCCACTTTACCACTGCCTTTCAGGATGTTATTAAATCTGACCGCTTTCATAAAATAAAGTGGCTTCACAATATCTGGTAGCTACTTAGCTCCATAGGGTTGGACAACCTGTGGGAAAACTCTTCTGGAGCTCCCATCCCTTCCAAGGAAGCCTTGAAAAAGCTTTACTGGGCAAAAACAGTGTGCGACGAAGTCCACAAAGCTGCAAGCACTTCTTTTACAAGCGACTTTCTTGAATTGAAATCAAATTGCATACAAACAGTCCCGAGGCACCATTACAGTGTGACTGGATAAACAGCTATATTTCCAGTTTCAAGCAGGCAACCTACTGCTT